>CM071147.1:5750000-6960000 GCA_036417725.1 Clanis bilineata | reverse complement strand
TTAATCACTCGCGCACGCTATCTAGGATCCGGTAAATCTATCCTTAGGATATCTGAACATTCAGATATTACGCAGAAGTTGGAAGTATGCCACGGTCATCAATTAACAGATTTTCAGAAAGAACAGTGTTTAGAACTACTTTCAAAATATAAGTGCTGTTTTTCTAATGGCATGTACGATTTAGGTTTCACAACCGCTGCAGAAATGAAAATCTGTTTGAAGGACAACACCCCCGTTGTGTACAGGCCCTATCGCCTTTCTTATTCTGAGCGGAACTTAGTTCACGGTATGGTAGACGAAATGTTGTCCCACGGAATAATACGTGAGTCTAATTCCCCATATGCTAGTCCAATTGTTCTAGTTCAAAAGAAGTCTGGGGAAAAACGGCTTTGCGTTGACTATCGTGCATTGAATAATCGTACAAAAAGAGACCATTACCCCTTACCTCGAATAGAGGACCTATTGGATCAGTTAACAGGACATTCATTATTCACTTCATTAGACTTGGCCTCCGGTTACCACCAAATTTCTATAGCGGAAGAATCGCGCGAAAAGACCACTTTTGTCACGCCCGATGGGCAATACGAATACAATCGTATGCCCTTCGGGTTGGCAAACGCTCCAGCGGTCTTCCAGCGAACGATGCACAAGATTCTTAATAAATCCAAAGCTGGGTATGTCATCATATATATGGATGACATTTTGATACCATCAAAAACATTTGAAGAGGGCCTTGAACGCTTAAAAGAAGTCTTAGAACTTCTAAAACAAGCTGGTCTTACGCTAAAAATGGAAAAGTGTAAGTTTTTCCAAGAACAAATAGATTTTCTTGGTTTTGAAATAGACGGACATGGTATTAGACCAGGGGTACAGAAGGTTGATGCCGTGTCAAAATTTCCAGCGCCTCGTAACCAACATGAAGTTAGGCGGTTTATTGGGCTAGCTAGTTTCTTCAGAAGATTTGTCAAGGGATTTGCAACAATTGCAAGACCCTTGACAAATCTTTTACGAAAGGACGTACCCTGGAAGTGGGGCCAAGACGAAGCCGGTGCTTTTGAAATCATCAAGAAACTATTAATAAGTAGACCGATTCTAGCTCTATACGATCACAACGCCCACACCCAAGTACACACGGACGCAAGCAAATTTGGTGTAGCAGGGATCTTGATGCAAAAAAAAGACACTGACTCTTGGCGCCCGGTAGCATATTTCAGTCGTCAGACTACCATTGACGAAATGAAATTACATTCATTTGAACTGGAGACATTGGCCGTTGTCAGTGCATTAAATAAATTCCGTGTTTACCTTATCGGAATTAAATTCACTATTGTGACCGACTGCAACGCATTACGCTCCACGTTCACAAAAAGGGATTTGGTCCCACGAATATCGAGATGGTGGATCCAGTTCTTGGAGTTCGACTGCGATATCGAGTATCGCCCAGGCGAGAAGATGGCTCACGTGGATGCCCTCAGTAGAGGCCCAATTGAGGGCGAAACTTCGGAGCCGGTGCACACACTCGATATTCTGGCGGTGAACTCTGACGACTGGATCTCTACGGTGCAGTCGTCAGATGATGAGGTCCGACGTATTAAAGATATCCTTGAAGATCCGAATACTCCCAAATTGGCAGCGATCTATAAGGAGTACAAAATCAAAAATGGTCGAGTATTTCGCATTTTAAAGGATGGGACACTAAGGTGGTTGGTCCCACGTGGAGTTCGTTGGCAAATACTTAAATCAAACCACGACGATGTTGGCCATTTTGGCTTTGAGAAGACGCTGCAACGAATACAATCCCTCTTTTGGTTCGCAAAAATGCGCAAATTCATAAAGAAGTATGTCGGCGCGTGTCTCGAGTGCGCGCATCATAAGTTACCGTCAGGAGCAAAAGAGGGACTACTTCATCCAATTCCGAAAGAGGAAGTTCCGTTCCACACGTTACACGCCGATCACCTCGGTCCGTTTCCGCGTAGCAAACGAGGCAATACTTATATTTTGGTGATCATTGACTCGTTCACTAAATACGTAAGTTTGACCCCCGTCCGTAGCACTAAATCCAAACAGAGCATAAAGGCTTTTAAAACCCTTTTTAGTTATTTTGGTAGCCCCATTCGTCTCATAACCGATAGGGGAACTAGCTTTACCAGCAAAAGGTTTAAGTCCTTTATTAACTCAATTGGCACTAAACACATTCTAAACTCTGTGGCTACCCCGCGTGCTAATGGCCAGGTCGAGCGGTACAACCGCACGATACTGGCCTCTCTTGGTTCAATGACGCATGGAAGAGGTAAAAATACATGGGATGAACTATTACCAGACGTCCAATTAGGCATAAACACCACAACCCATGAGATTACAAAGAAAACCCCAACTGAACTGCTATTAGGTAGAAAGGTTAACAACCCAGCTCAAGGCATACTAAATAACATAATCGATGACGTAGGGGCGGAAACGGAGAATAAGACAATAGAAGATATGAGATCTGAAGCAGGCGAATTGATTAGGATAAATCAAGAAAAAAATAAAAATAGGTACGATAAACATAGGAAGGATAGTAGAAAGTATAGTGAGGGAGAGTTAGTGAGGATAGCAAGGACAATAGTTACCGCCACAGGTCAATCGAAAAAGCTAGAGGCCAGATGTCATGGCCCTTATAGAATAAAAAAGGTTTTACCAAATGATCGATACATTGTGGAAGATACCCCTTTGACTAGGAAAGCACAGAGATATGAAAGCGTAATTGCATCTGACAAAATATTTCCTTGGTTAAGTTATGATGCCCCAGCTTGCTCTTCGAACGAAAGTAGTGAAGTGAGTGATGATGACTAGTATTTAACAAACCATAATACTATTATTCAAACAATTGTTATAAAATGCTTTAAGTAGTCAAAAAAAAACAGATAGGATAGATATTGCGATTATTTGTTAATATGGAATTAAATTATGATTATGATGTTAAGAGAATAACTGTAGTGTATAATGACAATAATATTGAAAAGCAGTGTGGTTAACATGTTTATTTATTTATTTCACACAAAACATGTTTGAGTGACATATTTACAAGATTTAGTAAATTTAATTTTAATGATACCAATAGTGATCATTAATCAGCAACTGTTTGGTCTATAATTGAAAATCCGAGAATGTGTTGGGCATGAGTGGCATATGAACTTGCCGCCTACTCGGAGTTCTGATCATAAAAATAAGTGAGGATGTTGCGCAGCGGGCACGAGAGGCTATAGAGGTATACACATAACTATATAGAGGTACATGTCGCCCAGGAGTGTTGCGTGACGGGCATGACGGGCACTTAGAACTGCCGTCCAGGAACGTTACGTAATGGGCATGAGAGGCACAAATAATATACTCATATGAACCTGCCATCCAGGAATGTTACGTAACAGGATGAAGGGTAATTCAAGTGCCGCCCAGGAGTATTACGTAGCGGGCATGATATATAGGCATATGAAGTGTCGCCCATGAGTTGTTACGTAGCGGGTGTGAGAGACATATGCATTGCCGCCCAGGACTGTTGCGTAACTCTGTGGGTAACATAAGTGATTGAGTAGTAGTAAGAGCAGCAGCCCTTATCTAGAACTGCTATACCAAGTAAGAGCACAGTGTTTAAATTAAAACTTGTTCATGTATTTGATTAATAATATACAATATGTAAGTATTTATATGTAGCATTGATTCTTTTATTTTGATCTACTCATGATTATCTGTAAACGAGGGACCCGTTTTTCGAAGGATGGCCGACTGTAACACGCATTTATATATAATAATAATGTGCATCATAGTTAATGCTATAAGTCGATAGATTTTCGATGCTCGGTGACACAGTTATCGATACTGAGTATCGATAACTGTTACCACTAGTCTTTTTTTAAAAGTGACATAAGATGTAACGGCCAGTCAGTCGTCGGTCTCCTTCGTCGCGCGCACAGCTATGTAAGTAACGAACTATTGTGATTGTAAAAGTGAATATAATTATTACTAAAGCTTTATATTTGTTTCTTTGTTCTTTTCCTCTTTTGAGCCTTACAATAGTGAGTGCCTGATAGGACATAATGTTGGCCTCTCCTCTATGCATAGGCCTAGTATATAAACAGAATAGAGTTCATTTTTTTTTTCGATTTATAAAGCTAGGTGTCCTGATCATATTTACAAGACATATATATGAAAATTATACATACACTATACAAAAAATATCATTCACATTAATTGTTGTATTGGCAATCTTGTATATTGGGAGCATGGTTTTAGATCTTAGTCAGATCCTTATAGAAGAAAAAAATATATATTTGGCGCCAAATTCGTAAGAAAAATTATACGAATTAAAAAATTGATATAATGACTAAAAATAAAGAATTGCTCGACCAAACTCTGGATGGTAACATATCTGAAAATGATGAAGAAGAAAGTTATTTTCAGGACGTAGATATTTTACAGAAATACGGAATTAATGTCGCTGATATAAAAAAATTAAAAGCAGCAGGAATATGTACCATCAAAGGTATTCAGATGTCTACTAAAAAAAAACTGTGTAATATTAAGGGATTTTCTGATACGAAAGTAGATAAAATTAAAGAGGCATGTCAAAAAGTAGCTGCAATTGGTTTTATGACCGCTTTAGAAGTCAGTGATCGAAGAAAACAAGTATTTAAAATTAGTACAGGAAGTATTGAACTCGAGTAAGTGTACAAACAAATATAATTATTATACCAACTTTGGATCACAATTTCTTTAAAATAAGAACTTGCGCTTGAATAATTTTATAATCCATTAATTATTCTTATGCAGTAAACTGCTGGCCGGAGGCATAGAGTCTATGGCCATAACAGAGGTTTTTGGCGAGTTTCGTACGGGCAAAACTCAGCTGTCTCACACACTGTGTGTTACTACGCAAATACCAAATTCAAATGGCTACCCAGGTGGAAAAGTTATGTTCCTTGATACAGAACATACATTGTATCCTTTTTCATATGAGTTACGTACTTAACTGTTGTAATACTTAAATATCTTATTCTTACGTAGTTACTTATAACTGTACCTACTGACAATGAATAATACCAAATATAAAACTTTTACTTGCTTTATTTTCCAATAAAAACACTGACGAAGACTAAGGACGTAAAGAGCTAATGTTATTTCTAAGCTATAGCCAATCAGACTCGGCAGGCTTGTTTTAGGTCCGGGTATGTAATAAAATTGGGTTAATGTGGACCATAAGTATTTCGCTAATAACCGGTGCGTGTTTTAAAATCACCACCGGATCAAGACGCGACACTGTCTGAGAAGATCCGGCGAAAAACTCAGCGGGCTTCATTGCCACTGGATTACGCGGCTCGATCCCAGTTCTGAGTAAATCAGTGGGCATGTTTTATTTAATTCTCACGAATATTATAATGCATGCAACTTGCAAGCATTATCTTTCTTTCTTTCTGCCTGGCGTTATCCCGGCCGTCTGCCAGGGTCTGCCTTCCTACTTAACGCTTCCACTTCGCCCGGTCTTGAGCATCCTCTATGGTATATAATTATACATTAAGCATTATAAACATAATTATTACCTCAACATTCTATTAGTCGTCCAGACCGACTTCGGCCGATTGCAGACAGGTTTAACTTGGATCAGAACGCTGTATTGGATAATGTACTGTATGCTAGAGCTTACACTTCTGAACACCAGGTAAAATCTCACATCTGATTAATATTCTTTATAAATGTGTCCAGTGCCAACCTGCAGGTTAGTTTATAATGTAGGGAAATCAAAATTACGGCGCTCTTGAACATGCTTTGGTAGCTGAAGCCTAGGTTTGAACATTTAAGAGCCTCCGTATCGGTTGGACGTTCGGAGCCACCTAATATAGGGAACTTGCATCATTTTTTTTTTTAAATAAACACAACAGAAAACAACATTAAAATATGCACTAATCATTTAATTATCGCAAATCAAAATATGACTTATAAAATCCCGCGCTAAAAAGGGGCGTGACGTTACCGCGTCTATGTCGGATGACAATCCGTTTTTGTTGACTTTGCCTATCGTATAGGAAAAAATACCCCAACCTGGAAACACTGCTTTATGCAATGACGTCACAACTTATAATTAAGATAGGTGTTTAATAAAATATCAATTATTTTAAACTACAAATTTCATCATAGCATATTTCAAGGTTTTGTTTATTGATTTATCAAGACAATATCTACTTATAATTTTGATGCAAGTTCCCTATTATTACGGTATCGCTGGATCTGAACCTGTTCTACTTGAGGTGGCGAAGTAAGAAGTACGCAGGTGCTGAAACCTTTCTCAGCTAAAATCTATATCATAATATCGACGGCATTATCGCGTCAAACATTTTATGCCGGAATACTCACAGCGATTATCACCAACGTGTAAAGATTGCAGGCGGCACCATACAAAAAGTACTAAAAACATATCAGAATAAGGTCGAGTCGTTGATAAATTATGTAGGTCAATAATAACTTGGCTGTCTGGGATAACTTCTGCGTGTGCGCATGCTTATTGCTCAGCATGTACTTACATGAATTAATAATATCTATAATTTACACAGATACCTAACGTCTTTTTGACCAGAGGCAGCTTACTTAGGCTAAGATCTATAGAATGAACTTCGACTAAGTCTCATGACGCGTACACACCAGGCCAAATGAAGGCGAACGAATCATACCTGTTTCATTCCCACAACAGCGAAAATTTATTTGTGTGAACGCAACAGGTATAGATTCGTTCGCCTTCGTTCGTCCGGTGTGTACCCGCCTTAAGTCAAAGAAACGAACTCAGTAACGATTTGAAATGTTTAAATCGAACTTTGACTTAGTCCGAGTCATTATTTACAAGAAAATATTTGCTTAGTTGTTTGTCTGTTTTTCTTGTGAAATGGCTCGGACTTAGTTTAGAAATTTGTGGCGACATCTCTGCAATGTGCGCCGAACTAACACGCATCGAGCGTCAACGCACTAGCTTCAGCTACGGAACAACAGATGGAGCCATCACATCCTATATCACGATGGCAAAGTTTACCGCAGACGTAGCATATATACGACCTCCGAAGATGAACCATCGGAGGGGCCGCGGTGGTCAGGCACTACATCCGCCTGACGAGAAGATCTCCCCTCTGGTGGAGGAACACAGACACCCGTTCATCCACAAATTCCAAATCCTCACTGAGTTCGTTTCTTTAACTCAGACTTAGTCTTAGGGTGAAAATTGTCAGTGTGGTTGGGCAATTATATCTGTTTTATAAGTATAATGGTTATTGGCATAAGGATGCAAGCAGACGGCCCACCTAATGGCATGTTGTTACCATCACTCTGTTTAAATACGACGATGATCTCGCCCCCTATCTCATGAATAGATGCAATGAAGCCTGGGTTCGATTCCCAGATCGGGCAAAGCGGTTTATCCCACGTTTAACCTGAGCCTACATCCCATAGAGGAAGTTGTCAAGTAGGCAGCAGTCATTAGAACTAAAGCCAATCTAAGCCAAATCCCACAAAAAGTGTGTTACGCTAACCCCACATTAAAGTGGGATATGGGCAGGTGGAAGAAGAAAGATACATAAATATGTCACTTTTGTACAGGCGGAGCTTTTGGATTACGTAGCAGCCAAATTTCACGAGGAAGCTGGTGTGTTCAAACTGCTCGTCATAGATTCTATAATGGCATTATTTAGGGTGGACTTTTCTGGGAGGGGAGAATTAGCGGACAGACAACAAAAACTAGCCCAGGTGCTTTCACGGCTACAAAAGGTGATTACAATGAGAAATGAGTTCATCCAAAACCTAAAAATGACCCATAGATATTTTTTTTTTATAGCAGAGATTGGCAAACGAGCAGATGGGTCACCTGATGGTAAGTGATCTCCACCGCCAATACACCCAAGACACAAAAAGAATCATGGGTGCGTTGCCAATCTAAAAGGAGGGAATGGAAGAGGAGGGAAGGGGATTGGGAAAGGGAGTGGGGAAATGGGCCACCGGAAATCTCACTCACCGAACGAAATGCGACAGCAAGCTACCACTTTACGTCGGTTTTCTGTGAGACAGTGGTATCTAACCGGTCGAGCCGGCCCATTCGTGCTATAGACGTTACTGTCTACAGCGTGGCTCTACCACTTGAAAAAATGCACTTGTTTTAAGACTCCCTCCATAGGCCCCAAGACGGCCCAAGAACCCCCTCCATGGCCCCCAACACGACCCGACCCCTATCAATAGAAGTTTATCTGATTTCTGAATAACTACGCATTACGCTGTCGGTATGGGAAATATGAGACTAACATTATTTTTACCAGATTTTATAAGTATAACAACTGTATCTATAACGCAGTTACGTAGATTTAAACAAACTAATCAGATTTTATCACTAGATATATCTATGCAAAATATTATTATGTTGTAATATCGTAGATACGCTATTTTACTATACCTATAAAAATCGTTCGATATTCCTTGTCCAACATTGATATCTAAGTTCAAGATCGAACGCCACGAAGCTGTAGTTTAGACTTGATAAGCGAGGATCCGGTTCGTAACTTCTTTGGGTTCTTGACCCCATATGAAAATAAGATCGTAATTTATTGTTCACACTTCACATGATATTCGCGTGTTTTACAGTTCTTTTGAGGTTATAATGAAAATAAATGTGTATATGCAATTTACACTTAAAAAACTAATTAGGTATCATTAATATTTTTTGAAGGTATGTTATGAGCTTATAGTATAACTTATAGAAGTAAAATATCCGATAAATATATCAGATCGTATTCATTGTAATTAACCAAATTCACGCTAGTAGGCATTGGTATATCTGAAGATGCTTAATAAACTAAAACTCAATTTGTAATCAAAATGGCAGTTATTGTGCAAACATTATTGATCTTTAGATATCCGAAGAGTACAATGTAGCAGTATTCATAACGAATCAAATGACGGCAGATCCTGGAGCGACGTTGACCTTTCAAGCGGACCCCAAAAAACCTATCGGCGGCAACATACTGGCGCATGCGTCAACTACTAGGATAGCTCTTAGAAAAGGTCGCGGAGAAAACAGAATAGCTAAAATCTACGACTCTCCTGACTTACCTGAGAGCGAAGCTACTTTTTCTATCACCAACGGAGGTGTATCTGATGCTAAAGATTGATAATATAAGTGATATACTTTCGTAAACTGCTTATTATTAAAATAACTATCTTTTGAATTTAATAGTTAAGGGCTCAGTCATTGGTCGGGACAGGATTGTGCGGGGTGTGTAAAATTTTTGATTATAAATTAAACTTGCTATTTTTCATACAGCAGGTATTGCTTTTGGGCATGTCCGTATCTAACCATTCGCTTCGAATGTATGATTTAATGCTATGAGTTTTGGCCTTGACGAACTTCTTTTCTTTCTTCACATTTTAACTTTTATTTTATGCCTTAATATATAGAATTTTAGATAGATATGACTGCCTCGGTGCGGTGGTTGTATTTCAGTACGACTACCGTCCTGAAGTCTCAGGTTCGATTCCCGGGTCGTGTAAAGTGATATTGGATTTTTCCATATCAGCTCGGAATCTGGAATTTGTGCCCGATATGGCGATAGGCTCGCCCCCTATCACATCTGGGACGGAACTAAGCTCGGCGAAATGTGGGTGTACTAGTTCGCTAGTGCATCTCTGCCTACCCCTTCGAGGATACAGGCGTGAGCTTATGTTATGTTATGTTATGTAGATAGATCTAATTATAATTATCTTATTATTATCTCAGCCTATCGCCGTCCACTGCTGAACGTAGGCCTCCCCAAGTGAGCGCCAACCATCCCGGTCTTGCGCAGCCCGCATCCATCCGCTGCCCGCCACCTTTCTCAAGTCGTCGGTCCATCGTGCAGCAGGACGTCCCACACTACGTCTGCCTAAACGCGGTCTCCACTCCAGCACATGTCTGCTCCACCGGCCATCTGTCCGTCTGCAGACATGACCGGCCCACTTCCACTTCAACGTGCTAATTCTGCGAGCAATATCAATCACTTTGGTTCTCTGGCGGATGACTTCATTTCGAATTCTGTCCACCAGAGAAATGCCAAGCATTGCTCGCTCCATAGCACGCTGAGCGATTTTGAATTTGCGGACCAGTCCGCTGGTGAGTGTCCAGGTTTCGGCTCCGTAGGTCATTACGGGTAGGACGCACTGGTTGAAAACCTTCGTTTTCAAACACTGAGGGATCGACGACTCGAAAATATTGCGTAGCTTTCCGAATGCCGCCCAGCCCAACCGAATCCTCCTGTCCGCCTCTTTCTCGAAGTTATGCTTGCCGAGTTGTATAGTCTGGCCAAGATAAACGTATTCTTGCACAACCTCGAGAGTAGCGTCACCTACGACAACAGGTCTCGGGAGAACATGACTGTTAAACATTACTTTCGTTTTATCAAGGTTCATCCCGAGACCCACCTGTCTTGAAGAACGGCTAAGGCTGTTCAGCATTTCCTCCAGCTCCTGCAGAGATTCCGACATAATGACAATGTCATCCGCAAATCGCAGGTGAGAGATGTATTGGCCGTTAACGTTGATGCCCCGCCCTTTCCAATCGAACATCTTAAAAGCGTCCTCCAACGCAGCGGCGTAGCGTGGGTTTTCGCCGCCCGGGGCCGCCCGGAAATTTGCCGCCCCTTTTCAACCGACTTAAAAAAAAAGAGATTCTCAAGTCATCGGACTAATTTTGTACGAGTATATTACCCGACATTTCCGGCAAATGTCGACTGATTTCTAAAATTTATTTTGTCTTCAATAGAGCTTAGGTAAACCGTGGTTTAATCCCATATATTTGGACATTGTGCTACTTGCATACATTTTTAGCCCAAATCACCAACAATCTAAAAAAATATTTTGTGTGATGATAACAAATACAATATTACACTGAAATAAAGTTAAGTTCGGGGACAGTACATCCACAGACGAAAAAGGCGTTGCTTTTTTTTATAGCAGAGATTGGCAAACGAGCAGATGGGTCACCTGATGGTAAGTGATCTCCACCGCCCATAGACATCCAAGACACAAAAAGAATCATGGATGCGTTGCCAACCTAAAAGGAGGAAATGGAAGGGGAGGGAAGGGGATTGGGAAAGGGAGTGGGGAAATGGGCCACCGGAAATCTCACTCACCGAATGAAACGCGACAGCAAGCTGCCACTTTACGTCGGTTTTCTGTGAGACAGTGGTATCTAGCCGGTCGAGCCGGCCCATTCGTGCTATAGACGGTACTGTCTACAGCGTGGCTCTACCACTTGAATAAACACTTGCTGCTTGTTAAATTATAATTTGTCTCAGATAATGAGCGAATACAATGGTAGTAATTGAGCACCCAACTTGCAAGAATTTTACTTTGGTTTTAGGACAAAATATAGCATACTATGTAAAAACTATATTAGTTTAAACTACTGATTCTGAACAAACTACTTTAAATCTTCGAGTATATTAAAATTCACTTTTTTATAATTACAAAAATATTACTAATAATAGATGTTATGGGTATCCCCTATAAACCCGAGCTACCACGTCCGCAAAGTTAGAAGGTACCTATAATTTATAAAAATCAGAAAATATATGACCTAAACTGTAACTTTGGCAACACTGGTGAAATATCATTTAAAATGGTAGCCGGATTATTTAGAGTAAAAATAAATAAAAACTTTTTTATTTCGAGAATAGGACCTATCCGTGAGATTATAATAATTGATCTCTAAACTACTCAATTAATTACTAATAATTGTAACGTCTTTTGGGGGAGTATTCATAGGCGAATTTGAATACTGTCCTTTGGTCGATATCTGAAGAATTTTAAAGCCGGTTTTTAATTTTTAGGGTTCCAAAGCCAACTGGAAAAATGGAACGCTTATAGTTTCGTCATGTGCGTCTGTCTGTCTGTCTATCCGCAGTTTAGCTCAAAGACTATCAGTACTAAAAAGCTGTAACTTGGTATCTGTATACATGTCAATCACGCCAACAAAATGGTATGATAAAATCTTAAATATAAAAATTTTAGGGTACACCTAAAGTGGGGATGATTTTAATTTACGATTATCACGTGGTGTGGTGTATCGTTGGATATATCATTCAAAAACATTACGGGTTTGCTAAAACCATTTTTCGATCCAAGAATTCTTTTGCGATAAGCTTTAATCTGCGAATATTTGTTAGAGTCAAGTGTCCGCACCCCCTACCACCTAAACGGTTGGTTCTGGAAATGTGAAAAAAATCATGGTAGTCGCACATACGAATTCAGGTTCCTCACTCGGAAGTCCTAACCGCCATGATTTGGGTCTTGAGCCTGGCCATCGAAGGGGAATACATTTATGTTTATAAATATGTTTTTTTTTTAATTTTAATATACGAGGTGTGACAATGAAGTAATGAGACTGTTTTCATAAAAACCGTATTTTTAAAAATGATTCTACAACTCCGCCATCCCCTGCAAAGTAGTCCCCTTGGGCAGCTATACAATAATTCCAGCGCGTTTTCCATTCGTAACATTTCTGGAACGCTTCGACTGGGATGTCCGCGAGTATCCTCGTCACAGCCGCTTGGATGTCCGAAATCGACTCAAAATGGGTTTCTTTTACCACCGACTTTGTTTTAGGGAACAAAAAAAGTCCCAGGGTGACATATCGGGCGAATAAGACTGTTGCAACACGGTGATCCCTTTAGAGGCCAAATACTGGGACACGCTGAGGGCGGTGTGGCATGGCGCGTTGTCGTAAAGAAAGATCCAGTTACGAGCGATGTATGGGTGTACCCTGTTGACTCGTTTTCGCAGTCTTTCGAGTACTTGGCGATAGTTGATTTGATTTACGGTTTGCCCCGATGGAACAAATTCTTTGAAGACGATTCCACGGCTATCAAAAAAAAGCAATAATCATCCGCGCCTCTTCTTCCCCGCTTTCACGCCCTTCCTTAAACTCTTTGTGCCATCGAAACACCTAGGTACGACTAAGAGCACTATCACCATGGACTTTTACAGTTTTAGCGTACATTTCCGAAGCTGTTTCGCCCAATCTGGCGCAAAAATTTATTGCGACATCTTGCTCTTCATTTCGTTTCTCCATTTTCGTGACGAGCACCACCAACACACGTCTACTCAACACCACACAGCAGGCGAACTAAACAAGCTAGAGCCATGGTAAAAATATCAATGGAGAGGGGAAGGATGCCGGGAAAGGGCACGGGAATTTCAAGATCGCAGGTTTACCACAGGCGCGGTAATAAAATCAGTCTTATTACTTAATTGTCACACCTCGTATATTCAACAATTTAAAAAGCTTCTAAAATAAAAAGTACTTAACATAATAAAATATACACCCAACAGTCGCACACGTAATCCTGACCCCACACTAGGTGGAATTGAACCTATATTATGGGTATCAAGAACTACAAGGGCCTTGCGGTTCCACTTCACCCACACCTGAAGCAAAACTCACAAAAAATCTATCGCAGTGTGGGAATTGACAGCAGTGCAAACCAAAGACTCGGATTGGAAGTACATGTCCCCAATAATGTCCTAAAGTTCGGTCGTCAAAGTATCTAACGATCGTCGGGCGCTGGGGCGCTGTATTCCGCCCGTCACACCGCCCCAGTGCCCGCGCCGTCCCAGGGTCCGCGCTGCCCAGCGCCCGCGCCCCCTAGCACCCGTGCCGCCCCAGCGCTCGCGCCGTCCCAGTGCCCGTGCCGCCCAGAGCCCACGCCGCCCCCGCGACCGCGCCGCCCCATCACCCGCACCGCCCAGCGCCCACGAAGCCCACGCGCGCGCCACCCCAGCACCCGCGCCACCCAACATCCGCGCCGCCCCAACGCCCGCGCCATCCAGAGCCCACGCCGCCCCATCGCCCGCACCGCCCGAGCGCCCGCGCCCGCGCCGCTCCATCGCCCGCGCCGTCCCAGGATCCGCGCTGACCCAGCGACCGCGCCGCCCCATCATCCACTCCGCCCCAGCGCCACCCAACATACGTGCCGCCCCAACGTCCGCGCCACTTTAAAGCCCGCGCCACCCCAACTCTCACGCCACCCCAGCGCCAACGCCGCCCCAGCGCTCGCGCCGCCCCCGTGCCCGTGCCGCCCACAGCCCACACCGACCCTGCGACCGCGTCGGTGCAGCGGCCATGCGCCTCAATGACCGCGCCGCCCCATCACCCGCACCGCCCGCGCGCGCGCCACCCCAGTGACCACGCCGCCCCATCACCTGCACCGCCCAGCGCCCACGCAGCCCACGCGCGCAACACCCCAGCGCCCGCGCCACCCAGCATCCGTGCCGCCCCAAACTCCGCGCCACCCCAACGCCCGCGCCGTCCAGATCCCACGCCGCCCCAGCGCCAACGCCGCCCCAGCGCCCACGCCGCCCCAGCGCCCGCGCCGCCCCAACGACCGCGCTGTTCCAGCGCCCACGCCGTCCAGAGCCCATGCCGCCCCAGCGACCGCGCCGCCCCAGCGCCCGTGCTGCCCATAGTCTGCGCCGCCCCGTCGCGTCGTATTGTGTCGCGTGAATCCGTCCCACTCGAGACACATGGCGCATTAGCGCATACGTTTTGATTTTTTTAATTTCATAAGTACCTATACAAAAATGCAACGATTGCCGCCCCTTCTCATGTGCCGCCCGGTGCTATGGACCCGACGCTACGCCAGTGGGTAATACCAAGTGTGGGGTCAGGGCTATGTGTGACTGTTGGGCGTCTTTATTTATTTTCTTTTTATGCTGAAAAGAATTGCGGCGCTTGCCGCGCCGCGCCGTGTGCCGCCCCTCTTCAGGTGCCGCCTCTCTTCATTTGCCGCCCCCCTTCGTGTGCCGCCCGGGGCCGGGGCCCCCCCGGCCCCCCCCACGCTACGCCAGTGAGGGTTGGCACTTGGGGGCTTGAGATCTAATTCGCCCCCCCTTACACCCAATTATAAGCTAGCTTTTTATTGCATTTAGAACTTTTGTATAGAGAGCATTGACGTAATAGTAGAGAGGTATAATTATATCAAAAGGTATGTATTATAATTGACATCCATACATGATACAACCCGAGCCGGCCTCGAAATGATTTGAATTTGCATATTAATAAATTATATAGGTAGTAACTTATGTGAATAAGTATCTAGTTTATTTTTCCTGAAACAGGTCACCGAGTGTTCACAAGTACATACCAATAATTATTATTATACATATATATTGTTAGGTATTTATATGTTATAAAATACACACATATACGATTAGGCTCACACTTCTAATTCCGAAGTAAACCTATCGCCATATCGGGCACAAATTCCAGACTCCGGACTAATATCACTTTGTCCGACCCAATATCACTTTGCCTGACCCGGAGATCGAACCCGAGACCTGAGCCCGATAGTTGTATCCGGCACGCAATACCATCACACTATCGTGGCAATAAGAAAAATGTCAAAGCACTTTTTACTTCATGTTTTGTCAAAGTAAAAACTCAACATAAGCCTGTATCCCCGAATGGATAGGCAACGGTGCACTAACCAACTAGTACACCCACATTTCGCCGAGCTTAGTTCCGTCCCAGATGTGATAGGGGGCGAGCCTAACGCCATATCGGGCACAAATTCCAGACTCCGGGCTGTTATGGAAAAATTCAATATCACTTTCCCCTCACGGGGATCGAACCCGAGACCTCAGGACGGTAGTCGTACCGAAATACAATCACGCCACCGAGGCAGTTTCGTTCTACGAGTATAATAATGATAGTCTACTATTATAAAATAAACAAAATGCAACAGTCATTGGCCTATTAGAATCGGTAGATCCTGATATTAAAGATAACCCTACGTTCATCTCACAATGCGAGTGTCAGCCAGTCATTCACGTCGTGTAGACTACAAAGTCCAATCATATAAACATCGTCATTTATTGTGGCGTGATTCGAACGGACCAATTAAGTTTCTCGACTCGATTAGATAAATCGCACCACACCTTCTTAATAGTATAGTAAACGTTATTAATGCGATACGTAATATTATATTGGTCGATAACTCAATAGTCAGGAATTATAAACGTAAATGTTATCATTATATTACAGGGGATACTCAGTTTGTCACTGGACAGTTTCGAAAAGGCATTAAGTACCAACTTTCTAGCATTTTGATAGTCATGAGTCATGGTCACAGTCGTGGCGTATTTCATAAAAAAATAATTATTATTCAGTTATATTACGATTTACAAAAACACCCAAATGTTAGGCACTGTACGCCAGTTATTTAAAAAAATAAAAATAAATTTTAATGTAGCTAAATAATTAATATCGTCATCATGGAAGAATCTCTGTTGTTCAGATTATGCATTGTGCCATTGTGATATTAATGTTCGATAGGTGATTCGTGTTAAGTTACATCTTACGTCTGAACTTAGATTTTTATGATAGCAACCTTGTGACTCCCTTATATTTAAAAGAAATATATTTTTAAACATAAAATTGTAGCTATCTCTTTTTATCTACTGATATGATAGATATTTGCTATGCTCTTTTATTAACGGTATTGGAAATTATTGACATCTTCACGGGTGACACTTGACGTTTGACAACATTGATTGACATTGACAAATTACATGCGATTTTTTTTAGTTCGATTCCGGATTTCGGTGGTTGTGTTGTGTCATGTGTGTAGAATGATATTACGCTCATATTAAATTAATTAAATTAATCTTCTAACTTTAAATCATCGGTCTGGCAATTCTACAATTAATAATAAGTGGTATAATTTCATCTGAGTTTTTAAAATGAGTGATCAAAGAGAAGAGAAAAATCAAATTCGTGTGTGGTGTGATGGGTGGTGAGTAATATCGAATTTTTATTTTTGTTTTCTTCTAAATGATACCTGCGTACATCTAACCAAAATTTATGAAATAATTTACACTAAACGTATGCTGAGGCTAAAGTACGATTCAAGTAATCAAATGTAACTACAGTAAAAAAATTAAACATCCGGCATGTCGCTAGCCATGTCCTCGGCGATTATTCAAGGCTCTTAGGTTTTTCAAATGTAAACTTGGTTATCGGGGGTTATTTTTTATGTTTCAGTTATGATATGGTGCATTTCGGACATGCAAATTCTTTACGGCAAGCGAAGGCATTAGGAGATGTTCTTATTGTCGGCGTCCACACTGACGAAGAGATATCAAAACATAAAGGGCCCCCGGTGTTTACTCAGGAGGAGCGATACAAAATGGTCCGCGCCATCAAATGGGTAGATCAAGTTGTGGAAGGTGCTCCTTATGTAACCACACTTGAAACTTTAAACAAGTACCAGTGTGATTTCTGTGTCCATGGAGGTAATTCAAATACCTTTAGCAAAAATCAATTCATAGTAAAATCAAAATGTGCCTTTTAAGGATATAAAAATATTAAAGGTATTTATAATTTTAATGTACTTTACACTTGAGACAGTTCAATTAGGTATTTTAAAAGATTAACTGAGCATATTATGTAAGTCCAGTTTCAGTGGAATATTTATTTACATGTGATGTGATATTCCCTTTTTAAAGCTCCTTCAAAACCAAGTCTTCTATACAACTTTCTACATAAAACTTAGATTTAAAAATTGTTTTATAGTAGATGATAACACCATAAGAAAACTTTCTGATAGAAAATAATATTATATAAAACATATTATGTACAATCTAGTGAAGTTGTTATGAATGTAATAGGATTTATTGAATGCCCCTAAAGAAAACATGCAATTCATTTAATATTTTATTTAATATTCCAGATGACATTACAGTCACTGCTGATGGGATTGATACTTATCATTTAGTGAAAAAGGCTGGCCGATATAAGTAAGTATTGCCTATTTAATTATAATTCAAGCTTATGATATTGTATCCCTCTGTTTTTATTTTACATGCAATGCAGTATAAATATAGGTATTTATTTATTTATTTATTAGGACAACATAACAGATTACAATCACATTAAAATCACATTACAATTATAATAACAAAATGGATTATTATTATTATTTATTTTTAATTTCGGTATGTATAATATAAGGGCAAAGTATAAGGGTAAATAAATATGTTAACCCTTCAGAGGCAGCTAAGCCACTGGCCTCTGAGCAGCTAATGTAAAATGCATTATTATTAATAATAAGGATATTTCCAACAGGTTAAAGATTATGTAATCTACTCATTCTCAAAAAAAAATTATGAATGTGCAACCTGGGATTGAATTATATATGGTGCATTGATTATAGCCTCATGCGTTAAATGGGGAAATGAGAATGGGAAAATCCGGTGATGAGATGTGTGTAGATATTGTAACAAGTACTTTATTTCCAGGGAAGTACCCAGAACCGCAGGTGTGTCCACAACAGATCTAGTAGGACGGATGCTACTGCTTACTAGGGAACATTTTAAGTAAGTTGACAACTCTATATAATATTTGAGGCTGTGAGCATAAGAATGGCTTAATCAAAATGCTTACATAAATCTGTTTTTTACTTGTCAGACAAATATGATATAGCAACTGACTAATCCACATGTAGCCTGTGCTGATCTACATATATTCCTCTCCCGCATCTGTGTAGATGCATATTGTGTGTACAATGATTTTGCAATATTTTAAATTCTAAATCTCCCACAATATAGTTGATTGAGAAAATGTTGATTAGGCCATTCTTGCACTTGCAGCCATCTGTAAATTGATTTAATGGTATGGGGCGCATATTACAAACTCTGGACTGATCAGAAACACCCAATCTGGGGATCAAGCCAGAGATCTCAAGATGGTTGTTGTAAGTAAAACCAGTAAATTCCAATTACACTTAAGGTTTGTGATTATCAGGAGAGGTGACAAGGAATATACAGTGGCGTTGGAACATTCGTCCAATCTGGGCACAGACTCCACCGCGCGTTCACCATACACAGGCTGTTCACAGTTTCTACCAACCACACAGAAAATCATACAATTTAGTAGTGGACTATCACCAAAACCAACTGATAAGGTAGGTTCATAACTCCAAAAAAAGGTATGGTATGAGAGACCGTGGTAAATTGACATTCATTCATATGATAATCAAATGAGACATATTTTTTATTTAGCCATGATCACTTTTCGGTATGCCAGCTATTATAGTCGTGTTTGTAAATAATTGATATTTGTAAAAAAATATGTCTTATCTGGTTGGCAGATGAGTGAAGGTCGATTTATCACGGTCTCTTAGACCAGTAGGTTCCGAAAAATATTTATATTTTGCGACTATTATTCATAAAGAAGTATTGATTAGATCTATTGCCTTAAGCCATTTCATAATAACTCAGATACCTGTTTCAGCTTTTATAAAAGCTCTGATGATAATTTACCTCGTTGCTGGTTAAATCCTGATCAATCATTATTAGATATTTTTATCAGCAATTATTATGGTGGTAATGTAATATTATATAACAAAAGAAAAACATTGGATGACCAAACGCGTTAACTATTGTAATCAAAACTACTAATAAAGTAATTTCGTGGAAATCCGTATCAATTTTCCTAATCGGCAACGTAGTTTACGTCTATGTAATAGAAAATTCCATTGCTATTGTTTTCCTAGGTATATACTCAATACATTACGCGCCTTAGTCATGACTATTGTGTAAGCTTCACTGAAAATTCTGACGTCAGTTAAAACCCGTCATCGGATAAATTATCGCAAAAATTCGCCAACACTTTAGTAACTTCAAACTAAGCCAGGGACTTCCTATACGGAACAGCCATAAAGATTGTGATAATTTCAAGCACAATCAAATAAACCAAATCAACAAATTATGACTAAGCCAGACACTAATTTGATTTTAATGCTATCCAAATTATATCACAGTAATTTGTTAATATTTCTATCCTACTGCTTGTCATTGAATTTAAAAGTATTAATATTGACTATTAGGTGCATTGATGCTGATTCAATATTTTTTTGTTTGTCTTGAGTATCATTACTTACATTACCCTGTAACTGGATCATGAGTTTTTCTGATATTTCTCGCTAGCGACTACGTAGCTACCATATTTTGTATGCAAAATGTTAATTCTCCAAGAGGCGTTCGAGTGTTTTTTATAAAAAAAAGTTTTACGGAGTCGATAGCGAGAAATGTCAGAAAACCCATCGTTGGCTTACTGTAGCCCGATCACGAAAAACTAATGTAAATGTATTCGAGTTCGCTGCGCACTGATGACGTTTGGTTAATATTTCATACAAATTTCATAGACGCGCATCGAGTTCGAATACATTTACGGTTGTCAGAAATTTTCCTGCTCAGGCCGCTGTTCATTTTGTCTTGCTCTGTGAGTAACGGTGAAGGTCTATGTGAGGTGTTGTCTATCATCCTATACATATTTTGTATAAGCCAATAATGACAGGTGCATAGGTAGTGCATATTATATCATGCTTTCTTTCTTTCAACCTGCCCTTATCTACCTTAATGTGGGGTGTCCACCCCAAGGGCAGGTAGAAAAAAAGTCGACATCCTGTGGTTGATTGATGATGATGGTGATGATTCCCTTAATTATCTTCAGGTGGTGTATGTAGCTGGTGCATATGATCTCTTCCATGTAGGTCATTTGGACTTTTTGGAGGAAGCACACAAGCAGGGCGACTTCCTAATTGTTGGCCTCCACACTGATCTTGAAGTGAACCGATATAAAGGTTCTAACTACCCAATAATGAATCTTCATGAGAGAGTGCTTTCTGTTCTGGCTTGTAAGGTAATGGTATTTAAATAATGTTTTAAATTCAGAATTAAAAGTTAAAAGAATATTATGTTGAAGGATATTTATTTAATCTCAATGTCTGTGTTTAATCTACTAAACAATTACAATGTGTCAGCACTTCTAAAAGAAGAACCAATATTTTAACATTATGGGCCTTACTTATAATAACAGTTTAGCTGAGCAAAGGGCTAAGAATAGCCTGTCACTTTTTTCACTTGTGTCACATCGTTTGAAAATAAAAGGGACAGGCTATACTTTACCATTTGCTCATCTAAACTGTTTTTATAAGTAAGGCTCTAATTGTCCTAAGTCACTTAAGCCGCGTCTTCTGCACTAGATTTTTCGAAACAACACTAAAAACAATACGCAAAACAACGATTTTAGATGTCACCTGCTCGTAAAACAATGGACCATAGATAAAAAGTGCATGTTTTGTGTAGGTGTTTTTGTAATGTTTTAGTGATCCTGCTTTACGAAAAATACAACAGTATTATTTTGGGTTTGCAGTATGTCCATGAGGTGGTGATCGGTGCTCCATACAGCGTGACGGCGGAACTCATGGATCACTTCCGCGTTAAAGTGGTGTGTCACGGTGCAACCGCCATAGCACCGGACGCTGATGGATCCGATCCTTACAAGGAAGCCAAGAAACGAGGATGTTTTAAGGTACTTTTTTGCAGATTGTTAATGTTCTTGCATAGGGAAGACAACCTACCAAAAGGGTGTCGTAGAAAAGGTAGGGATAGAGGAGATTTCTAGAGGAGGCCTATGTTCAAGGTGGACAACCTGTAGCCCGAGCACGAAAAACTAATGTAAATGTAAACTCGCTGCGCACTGATGACATTTGATTTATATTTCATACAAATTTTATAGACGCGCTTCGAGCACGAATACATTTACGGTTGTCAGAAATTTTCCTGCTTGGGCTGCTGATTAATAAACTGCTGGTGTTAGTGATAAGTAGGATAAGAATCATAGGATTAAGTAAGAACACCTAAAGCTCTGTTAGGAAATAAGATCAGTGAATAGAGGCTATTTTTATTTCTTTATTTTATTTTATAATATTCTTGCATACTGAAGGAGACATCTGAACGGGCAATCATGGATCAACATTTATATCTGAAATTAAATCATTTCCATGGGGTCTTTTGCAATTGCTTGTTTTAACGGTATAATTAACTTATAACGGATTATATTATACAAAAATCTTTCATCAACTTGCTGGTGGTAGAATATACGTATCCGAAAGGATGGCGACCACCGTACACATGGTGCTAAAATTGCCATAGTGACCACCACTTCGTGTGTGGTTCGCGTTCCAGGATTAGCCAGTGTACTTCCGGCTCTCTCGTGGACCTTGCAACATGATTTGATGGTTGGTTGGGACGGGTATGAGGGTATCCCTGTATCTGCATCGGTCATCCGCCTGTCTTGACGCAAGCCCCTCGATTTGCTTCTTCCCTCTTCGAATTCGGAATGTGAAGAAGCATAAATAGGTCGGCATGATTCTCGCGACCACTGATAAACCCATTGTGCCTGGATAAAAAAAAGAAAAAATCTTAAATAAATAACTATGTATCTACATTCTACAGATACTGAATTCGGGCAATACAATGACAACTGAAGACATTGTCCAGCGAATAATACGCCACCGGTTGGAGTTTGAAGTGAGAAACTCGCGTAAAGAGAAAAAAGAACTTGCCATGATGAAGGCGTTGGACAAAAAAGAAGTCAAGCAAAATGGCGATTGTGCTGTTACCAAGAACGGTAGTTAAAATGTTTTTCATACTCTATATTATGCATTTTATCTAAGTACCAAAAACTTGTTAGTAGTGGCGTCTAGATGTGAGTAGAATGTGTTATAATAATTACTACTTATACATTCAAAATATGCAATATAGAAAATTAAGTAGTTTTACCGTCTGCATTATATTAATCTATGTATTTAAAAATATGCAAATATTTTACTTCTGTTTTTATAGATTTATGTGAAATCTTAGTCATTCTTTATGTTGTTTTCCAAACTATAATAAGTGTATATTTAAATGAGATACTTGTGTTAATGTAACATAGAAACTAATTCCTATGTTTCCCGCCGCCTACTGGATAATATAATATTAATTATAATTTTAACAAACATTCACTTAGTAAAATTGTGCATATTGGCTCCTTTCTTAGGAAAATAGTTACATGCTTCTTAACTTTAATACTAGTTTCTTTTATTTTCAAATAATGTGCCGGAAGCAATAACGTGACAAACTAATTTTATGCTACGTTTACACGCTTGCCAAGGCTTGGCAAGCGTGTAAACATACTATTAAAGATAAAGCCGTGTCTCCTGCATATGTTTTTCTTGAAATAAAACACGAAAACACCTACTCTGAACAATGTTTCTGTCTGTGTCCTGCCCATAAAACAATGGACCATAGACAAGAATGTGTAGCGAGACCATGTCTTGTGTAATGTTTCGTTGCTGGAAACGCGGGTAAGAATCGCGTAAATATTTTTAAAAGTAAGTTCATTGTTATTGCCGAAACATCACGCCAGGCCAGGAATCACACGCACGTGTTAGATACTCCCCCATTTAAGAGATTTTAAGGACATGCCTGACTGCCTCTGCCACACCTACAGAGAGAGCCACAGCACACTAGATGGCATGGTTTTATTTCGATTTGACTACCTTCTTAAGTCTCAGGTTCAATCCCCGGGTCGGTCAAAGTAATATTGGATTTTTCCGTATCAGCCCGGAGTCTGGAATTTGTGTCCGATATGACGATAGGTTCGCCTCCTATCACATCTGGTACAGAACTAAGCTTGGCGAAATGTGGGTGTTCTAGTTCGCTAGTGCACCTCTGCCTACCCCTACTCACTGCCTTACTCACAGTATCACTAATTTGCTATTGAAAAAAGCACTGACATATCAATCGTACTCTACGCAGGCTTTATGGTACCATAGGGACTCTGCGTTTATAATTTGTAAGGTCACAGTATACCAATTAGCCTTGTGTAAATGTATGTTATGGCACATAAGCTCCTGAAATATTACACCACTGAATTTCATTCACACCTCTATTTATCCCAGTTTTACTAGTCATAGATCTTTTAAATTACGGACTGCCTTACATAATGCTTGGGCTCTTTTTATCTAACATACAAAGTTTGGCATTTAATTAATCTGTGAAATTAATATCAACATACATGAGATGTATTTGCTAAAAACAATATTAAATGAACATGAAATGTTAATTTTATGTATTTTATACATTTACTTTAGGAGCGGAAGGGGGTGGTAATAGGTGGGAAGAGATTTTTATTTGTTGTGTATTTATTGTTGACAATATTGCATTGCGAAGTGTTTTTTTTATTTCTATGAAACTTCCATACTTTAAGAATATTGTTCAGTAACCCGCACGAGTCATGAACATGGATATGCGTACGAGCTAGTTAATTTAATACCTTCGGACAAAATATATACATGCTTTTATTCAATTTCCATAAAAATGTTCAAATACCTGCAATCTGCATAAACTTTAACTGTGATATTTTAAAATTAATCGCGTATTGTTTTTTTTAAATACTATACTTATAGAAAATTAATTTCAATAAAACTTCAGTAGTTGTACGAGGGGTCGTAATCAATATAATAATAAGTATATAGAATTATTTGTGTATGGTTTGGTCTAAAACGCAATTAACGCACGTAAAATATTGTAACATGTAAAATTGTACGCAAGTGTATACTTACTCCCAAGCCCCAACTCCCAATGGCAAGTGGGAGCCTATAAAAGACGAGCATTAACAGACAGACCAATCGTGTGTGAAGTCAAACCGAACAAATGTCTCGCAGACGCGCGTGCTCACTGCTCACCACCCGTGCCGGTTACTGTACAAAACACAATTTTGTGATATACATTGGGATTTACTGTAAAATTTATTGTCTGTAAATAGAAGGAAATATTTTCGTGACTGGCGTGAATAAGTTAACAAGTTGACTTAACATAATAGGTACGAAAACTGGCAACAAGGCTTTTACTTATACAAATATTTACGCCCTTATCGTTAAGAATAGCTTATCTCTTACTTTTCTAATAACCTAATATGTTGAGTTAGACAGCATAGTATAAAATGGGGCTATCTAGATGCCGCTTTTTAATAACTTATACAATATTGTAAGTCGACTTGTCAACTTGTTCACGTCATGAATGGATTTTGTCTTTGTTTTGTTCCACTATTATATAATCAATTAAATACTCAAATTGTTTAAAAGTTCCAAATATAAAACCCTATGTGGAATATTACAATTACTAATTTTGTTATATAATATTATTATGTAGATAAAATGTCGATAAATACTTCATTAAATTACAATTTTTATCAATTTCAGTTTTTTTACTATATCAATCGAAGTACAGTATTACACTATTTTACTGTATGAAATGGCATGTACATATGTCCATGTTCATCGACGATTTTTATTCATTTATACCATACTAGTTGTTGACCGCGACTTCGTTCGCCTAGAAATTCCAGTATAAAAGTAGCCTGTAATCCAGGGTATCAGCTATCTTCATACCAAATTTTATCAAAATTGGTCCAGCCGTTTGAGCCTGAAGTAACAATCATAAACACTCACAAACTTTCGGCTTTAAAATATTAGTATAAAGTATAATAATTATATATTACATATGTTATATAAAATCTCCATATTATATATATAAGTATAATATGTAGATATACCGCCGAATGCTCATACACTTAATTTCGCCTTATGTCGTTTAAGGCCGCCTTGTCTGTCAAAATTGTATGACGAAAATCAATATAATTATCATCAATATTTTAAGCCGTTAAAGGCTGCGTTCCACTAAGCGTTCACAACGACCACGCTCACGACCGCAGTTTTTCCTGTTCCACTTGCTTGTGAGCGTTACTGTCGTAAACTCAAGTGGAATGGATTATAGAGCGTTTTGAGCGTGGAGGTAAATTATACAAACGGCGAGTTAATAAAAAGAATGCAAAATATTTAACGGGTTTGGTTATAATCTCTAAGCCTTGAAAATAAACTTTATTAATTATTGTTTAAATCGATTTATATTGAAAAAAAAATATAATTTATTTTTTTATATCCGCTGCAGAAACATTCACTTACTAAAATATATCTTTCCGCATGAAATAATGTAAGCTTATCGGGCGCCATTTTTGATGCATTGAGTTTTGAAAACGCCGCTATTTTTCTCAACGATCACAACGACCCACCTTTTTAGATGGGTCGTCGTGAGCTTCGCGTGAGCGTAAGTCATGACGTCATAAGTGACGTTTTCGCCGCGACCACAACGACCGCGGTCGTTATGTGGAACGACTAAAGGAGCATTTTGATCGTTGTGGACGCTTAGTGGAACGCACTGAACGTGATGCGGGATGAAGATAAGGGAAAATGTTTTTATAAGTATGGGGCAAAGGTAAGGGGCATAAACTTCTTATACGTCCTTGTGGAAAACCAATGCACTGCTTTGTATTTTTTTTGTATAGATATCGACCATACCATTTGAAATAGAATAATTGGTGGCGTAAATTAAAGAGTACTATGGTATTCTAAAATAAATCTTTATAATAAAATACATGGCTGGCAAAAAGACTAACATCAATTAAATTATTTGTCTGACAGTGCAATTAGATGAAATGTCAACGTCGGTTATGAAAATGGCAACATTACACAAAAATCCAAAATGGCAGTAGAGATGGCGAAGGATACGTACAAATATTTCTTTACATTGTGATTTAATACATAGTGACGTGGTGTAAAATATTTAAGTGTTTTTGAACTGACTTTTATAGTCTAATTTTATTCATAACAAGAGTCGGGATTTGGAATTATTAACTTCAGCATAAAGGTAAGATTCGAAGCCGCCCTGGACCTGTACAACTATCAATCTGATTCACTTTAGTTTTATTTCGGCACGATAATGCATAATGACTTTTATTTGTGTACTAATAATAAAAAATATACATATCAAAGATGATGTTATTGCTAAGAGCCGGTCGAAATATTCTATTCGACCCTGATAAGATTTTGCAAATAATACGACTGTCACGATTTTCTGTTAGAAGTCACTACGCACTAGTAAGTTATTATTAACTTGAAGATTCATAATTAGTTTACATCTCTGGAGGGCCGGATTTATATCTCAGTCATCTGACAAAATAGCAATACAATTGGTTTCACGATTTTTATGTTGGAAGGTATTTTTCTATGTGCAAGAAAAAAATGTTTTCGCCGTTATGATACTTTTAAGCTGCCCGCAACATTCTATTATTATATGTTTCTTATACTGACCTCAAACAGGTGTCGTTTTGCCGAAGTTTAATAATTTAATAATATAATAAGTTTAAATTATGTTTAGTATTATTATTTAATTATAATAAGTTTAATAGTATTATTCAGCTACTTTCTGATAGATGTAAAGGCATAATCAATTAATTATATGTTGTTAAATTATTGTAGTACCTGGGCCACCTCTCTGTTTTGTAATTTTTAACTGCCCAATGTTCATACACTTAAGGTTGCATTATGTTGTTAAGGCCGTTTTATCTGTCAAAATTGTATGGCAAAAATTAATGTAAGAAGCTGGTCATGTTGAGTAATGTTGGACCATTTGGGTGTTACTGCCACAAATGACCTGTTAAAATGTACACAATAAAAGGAGCATTTTATTTTTATTGATTATTTAAAACTTTTTCTACCAAGCTTTAGGGTATAAAAATGGCAAGAATGTCTTACGTCCGGTTTTAATAAACAATCTCAGTTTGAGAGTGCAGATAAACCGTGATTATGAACCAATCAAATAAAGTCATTTGACGGAGTCTGTGTTTTTATTGGCTATTTTTTGTAATCTATCTACACATTCAAACTGATATTGTTTATTGAAACCAGGCGTTTAAGAAATAAAAAAGCATTTCATTTTTGAGTAAGGCTTAAGATTTGTCAACATACCCGTGCATTGAGCTGCATTTGTAACATAGATAACAGAAAATGTATTTTTTTATGATATTAGTATTTTTTTAAAATATACAGATATCTAGAGGGACATTATTAGCATTAGAAATTATTAACTTTGATCTTCATTACATGACCTTGACACGTCTATTAATATCCTTGAACCTCTAAATGTTTTAATTATTTATATATTTATGACGAGTTTATACCAGATCTTTATAATAAATCACCGTAATCTGTTAAGTTTCCCTTTTTTCAGTAGTAATATGAAACCAAAATGTTTATTTTCCATTACAACTTCAACTCCAAGTCGTGGTCTAACTGTGTGTGAAATTTCATCCACATTGTGTGTTACAGCTATGCTGTAAGTGTGTGTGACGTAAACAACCCCATTTTCAATCTGCAATAGCAGGTAATCAGATGTCTCATGTATAATGTAGATTCGCATAAGTATTCATTGATAGATATTTATTGTGATCTAATTAAAAGTATATTGTAAAGTCATATATATAACACAATCACCGGAAACCTCAATAATGTGTTATAGTCAGTATTACCCTTAGTGTGATGATTTCTTACTTTTATTTGTCATTGGGCTAGTGGCCATGCTTCCTTAAAGTTTAATCAGTGTGGCGATGTTGTGTTTCGAGGCTAGTCACCTTTTTTATATGCAATTGAATTATATATGAGGAAGGTGCTCTTCAAAGCCTTTAAGCCATATGTTATTTTTATTATTATTTATTGTGGGGAAGTCTGTAGTCGCACAAATGGGTGATCAGCTCACTTATTGGAACTATTTCACCCTTAAGTAATGTGTTGGTTGAATAACAGCAATGAGTAGAACTCCACTGTGTTCATCGCCATGTGGAATTACTATGTTTAGTCTCTTAATGCCCAGGAATCACACTGGCTACAATGTCTCTCAAACTGGACCATAACATTTGTTACGCAATACCGCTTGGCACTCAGCAGGACAAAATATATAGTGCAGTGGTACCTACCCAGTCACATTTAAGTCCTACCACCAGTATCCTGCAACATGGTTGATGAGCCTGAAGGATGATTTATGTGCCATACTTGTGAAGAGGATTTGTTGGGGTTAATCTGCCCAGACTGTTTTGTTTTAACTTTGCTAGTTTGTCAAGTTCCGCTGGTAGATCAGCATCTGTCAAAAACAAAAAAATTACATAATGGAAAACAAACAAATTTACATAAAGTTACTACAGAACACCTGATGTTAATCGCATCACAGTCCATAAAACTAGTGATCATGAACAATAAGATTATCCATTGGTGGCAAGCCTGCACAAACGTTTCTTCACACTCCAAAGAAGGAAGAAGCAATTTGAGGGGCCTGCAACAGCACTGGCGGATGACTGATGCAATGATATCCTTGTGTCTATGTCAGCAACCACAGATTATATCTGTGTAAGCTGTACACAATTATATACCCTTATAAATACCCCACTCAACCACCAAATTATATTGCAAACCCCTGGGAGAACCTAATATATATTGGTTGATCCTGGAATGCGATTCTTATAGGTAAGGTGTGTTTGTCACTATGGCAGGTTTATAATTTTGAATTAATTAATAATGGATATTTAAAGACGAGAGTCATACGACCTTGATATACGTTCAAAAGCACCTGTATACATTAAGTAACAAATCTTTAATAACTCAGAATAATTATTTCTGAATAAACAGCATAAGAATGTGTACACACTTTTAATTGTATAATCTATTAGTGCCTGGCCTCAGGCCAGCTGCCAGGGTCTACCTTCCTGCTTATTCGGTTTGTTTCAAGCATCCTCTGTAGTGAGATCACTGGCTCACATGTCTTCCTCTAGCTGGAATTTATTTGTTTCCGTCTTATTACTGCAGTTCCCATCATCATAAATTATTATTCATAGTGTACCTAATTATTATTTTTCAAAATGTATTATTATTTTTAACGAGGAATGTTCAGGAGATTAGGGCACGTGGTTGACAGAATTGTAGGGTCCGCGTCCGTGTAGTGCGTAGGCTCACAACGTAGCGTAGATGAGGCTGTGATGCGCGGGCGCCGCTCGGAGCGGGCAGTTTGAGCCGTGAGTCACGTCCGCCAGAAATAACTTGGGATTGGGCGCCGCCTACCGGCCGGGGCGGGCGGTGAATCGGTCAGGCTCAGTGGCAGCCGCGACGCCGCCGCCTATACAGGAGCGGCCGTGGTGGAGCGCAAACCCCGCTTTGACGCACGGGTGTTGGCGGCGCCGGCGCGGGATGCGCCGCCATGCCGGTACGACATCGCGAACTCGGCGACGAGCTCGCACCTCCAGAGCCAAAGCGCTGCAGGCACTGCGACGGTATGATCACATACTATATTGCTTTGCAGCGCTGGTGTTTTTTTTATTTAATTCAAAACTAACCATTTGAGGACTCGTAATTAGTAATATGTCGTGAGCTTCCGTGGCGATCTATCAGTAATTTAGAATTTAAACTCGATGTACTTAACCGATTCAATATTGATATTGCTTTATGCTACCTTATAATTTCTGTACTTATAAAAGCAAATGTTTCAAAACTTGATTTGATAAGGCAAGGCGTTATTGAATGACGCTACGCACATAATATGTATGTGTTTCTACGCTTTTATTCGATATTTCATTTTCATTGTATTTAAACCTTTTTAAGTTACTTATTGCATTGTAACATTCGTCGTCACGTATCGCATATACATATTTTATAAGATACTTCCCAATGCATTGACTATAATAGATTTTTCCAAGTAACAATACATGCAATATGGTGTACTTTACACGACAAACATATGTAGTTAATCAGAATTTAACGTTAATAAAAATGTATGTATATCCTTTTTAACTTATGATAATATTATAAGGTTAGAAATATCTGTGTACTAAAGACTAAGCTTTTTTTAGGTTTGATTTAAAAATTACAAGTCACGTGATGTTTTTATGATGAAATTAAACTGCAGGAAAATTATCTTTAGATCGCCCTTAGTCACTGGAGTATGTAATATGTGTCACAAGCAGCGGGAATGGAAAATGTGTATAAATAGTGTTCAAACAGTGCGGAGTGGGCCGCATTCCCCATCTTATATAACTGAAGCTCGTAAACAAACACACGTTGAGTGCCTTACATCCATTTGATTAGAATACTTGTCATCAGACAGCGCCAACCGCCAAGAGTCAAGACCCGCGTTCGACACATCTCTTGTCTTTATTCTATACGCTATACGCTATGTAACGCACGTGCTATCCATTCACAATTATACAACTTAGATCAACGTCGCAGGCTACATGATGTATTGATTAAATGGAAAATAAACATAAAAAAAACATAATCGTGATAGAATCCGTAAGAATAGTTTTATTTCAAAATAAACATAAGTTGAAATACCGCGTGTTTCATGTTTATTTGGATTTTGATTTTTAGTCACGGTTGTCGATGAAAAGTTTAGTTCTACCGTCCTCAAGCTAAAATGCCGTTAAGTGAATAAACCTAATTTTGAAATGTCTCCAAAAAACTCGGTAATTATGGTCCCTAGAGATTTCATAGACTTGTGGTTATTTTTAATCTTAAAGTAAACAAGTTATTTTATTAGGCCTATTAGATATAAAAGTTACAGTTTAATAAACCTCTAAGGATAATTTTTTCTACGTATTTGGAGACATTTCAAAATTTGGTTTATTCATTTAAAGGCATTGTAGCTTGAGAACGGCATACTATATACTATATAGTTCGTCCTTAGTGCCATACGCGAGGAGTTTGTCCAGGTGGTGCGTGTTATGACAGGTGTGGCGTCACCGGGGAGGACGCGAGCTGGCTAGTCTGCTGGGACGCCAATTAATTAGTATTGCTCGTCGCGGCCACAGACCGAGACGCCCCGAATGAAATCATCGATCATCATTATTAGTACGGCCAGAATAACTATCAGCTGAAATGTCGCGCCGCATACTTTATGAATCATCTATTCCGTTACATTTTCTTAATTTACAGTGCATTTGTAGTATATATTGCAATTTGCAACCAACGAAACGAAATCTACCTGTTATACATATCTGGATTTTCCGAGCATGGTATTAACATTTTTTCTCAATGTTTTCTGTCTGCCTTTAGTGATAGGGAAGCACTTCAAGCATAGTTTCAGAAAAAGACGAAAGTGTTAGAAAAGCTGCGTTGCAGTACCTGGTATTCGAACACAGAATTTCCCGGCCAGGTTATGCGCGTTTTGCAGTTTGTGTTTAGGTCGATGAACTTTCTGGTGTTGATTTTAATTCTTGTCAGGGCAAAAAACTCGTTAAGTGTAGCTTTATAGTCATAAGTATGTGATGTACATGATGTACATGTGATTAAAATTGAAATGTTTTTGATGAAAAATAGGCTGCGGGCCAGTCACACTGGCCTGTTTTGACGACCCAGCTTTGTAATGTCAATATTGAGTGAGTTTAGTGAGTTTCTCGGAAATCAAGGACAGATGGATGAACAGGTGCAGGCTGCAGACGTTAATTCGCCGAAGAGCTTTTCCGTTCCACTTTTTTTTTGTAACAAATAAATAGAAAAATAATGCGGCTATGCTATATTAGGAACTATAATTAACGGATTACAAATACAAATAATTTATTGAATACCAATAGTATATAGTATAGTATAGTAGTATATAGTCGGTAATAACAATAATGGGCCTTACTTAAAAAACAGTTTCGTTGAGCAAATGGCTAAGAATAGTCTGGCGCCATTTTCCTGGCGTCACACTGTTTTAAAATAAAAGGGACATACTATTATTTTCTATTTGCTCAGTTAAACTATTTTTATGAATAAGGCCCATAGTTCGTGCAGTGTTGCGAGTATGTATGCTGAAACATTGAAATATTTTGTTCTCTTGTATCCTTGCATAGTGCAAGTTGTACACCATACATACACAAGTTTACTGGTGGTAGTACTCTCACATGCAAGAATCCGTCTACGTAGATACCATTGCAATGTTTAGTACTACCGCTAAGCAGCATTGTGCGAGCAATGTTGTATTCCGGTTTGAAAAAACATTGTAGCCAGTGTAATTACTGGAGTGTATGATCCTTAACCTCTAATGTCTCAGGGTTACAAGAGCAGTGCAGTGCACCGACCCGGGGATCGAACCCGAGACCTTAGGACGATGATCGTATCGCACACACAATACCACTACGCCACCGAGGCACTCATGCTGTTGGTTTATTATTTTTATAACTCATAAATTGGTCTATGGCTGTGACTACGCTTAACCATGGTTTCGTTGACGGTTCTATAATAAAATTCGTGAATTTCCATCCAAGAATTGAGTCTATTTATGCAACAGGCGTCGGCGCGGCGTCTCGCTTGTGCTGTTGTAGGTCGCACCGTGTATAAGAACGGAATGTTTGTTTTGAGGAGTCGCATACAAACTCATAATTTTTCCGAGAAAATATATTGCAAGCAAACGGCGCGGCGTTTGTATAAACCAACATCATCTCCAAAACAGCATCTCGAGCTCATCAGTCAGCCAGTGCTGTCGGCTGCGGTTATTAGCATCGTTGATAAGATTTTTGGCTTACATATTATTATAATATGGTAATTAGGTATTACAAGGTGGACCGACGACCTGATATAGGTCGCAGGAATTCGCTGGATGCAGGCCGCTTCCAACAGGTCAATCTGGAAATCTTTGGGGGAGGCCTATATCCAGCAGTGGACGTCCTATGTCTGATAATGATGATGATGATGATGAATATGTTATTATCTTTGGGGGAGGCCTATGTTCAGCAGTGAACGGCCTATGGGTGATGTTGATGATGATGAATTAGACTAAAATTGCCATATTCGTTTAGTAACGTACTACGGGTTAAGAAACCGACGAGGCACTGCTGAGGTTCGAATCCCATATACGTTAGTTAAGCTCAATTTGCGTTGTGAGTTTTGAATCGACAAATAACAGATGAGTATTGAGTATGGCCATGGTTGAAATGCCTAGGGCCTAGGCTAATACCGCTATCTTACATCCTCTGTGTCGAATTGTAAGTGCTGCGGTTGGCTGCTATGAAGTTCTATCAGGTGAAACAAGCGTGATATGCTTTATTGGCTTATAAAATTAACTATCTAATTTTATTGTTACATGAAATGTAATTTGTGCCCGATATGGTGATAGGCTCGCCCCCTATCACATCTGGGACGGAACTAAGCTCGGCGAAATGTGGGTGTACTAGTTCACTAGTGCGCCTCTGCCTACCCCTTCGGGGATACAGGCGTGAGCTTATGTTATGTTATGAAATGAATACATATTTTGTTGGTAGTTTTCTATGTTGTGTTGTCTGTATTTGTGAACATGGCGTCACGTGTCAACATTGCGTTTGTTTACATTATCTATTTATTATTGATCTATTAAACTTGTTTTGTTGATTATAATGTAACGGTTCTTAGAGACAGTACCTATTCGACAGTTTATGGGTGGCAGTTAAATATACCCGTCTCGGTTAGTCGTTACAAATAGAATTTTGGCACTGATTGTCTGCGGTTGTGTAATTCATGTATAAACCACTTGTTGAATTCAAACTATCTCATCATATTATAAAGTAACTATGACCGAATAACTGACGTCTTCAAAATAATACACATTCCTCCACATATTTATGATGTTATAGTTTCATAAGTTCGCCGCACAAGAAGGTTATTATAGGTGTATCTCAAATGCATCATAAACACCATAAACTAAAATATCTGCTGCAAATGTTTCGCTGTGATCTATTTCGTTCCAAATACGATATGCGGCCAAGTACGACGGCGATAATTTACACTTTTCAACATCATATTTTAAGAGCTTGTAGAACATGATATGCACAACATTTAATATATATTTTACGTTTATGTAGAAAATATCATGAATCTTCTTGAACGCTCTGTCTTTTGCATTTTGGAATTGCTGCTATTCGCGTCATATCTAATTAATATGTATTTATATATCAATAGAGTACGTTAATTTCAGAAATATCATTTAGACCATCTTAGTGCTTTACGTACTAAATGTGTGTACTGTGTAGTGCCTTATAATAAGTGTAAAGCTTAATATTGTAGTTGTTTTTCTCTCCAACTCCACTTCAATGTATCCCACACGTTGGTAAAACACATTATATTGTAGAAAGGATTCAGCTTAATTTAACCTCAATCCTTTGGGATATTAGATAAGCTGTTGTTAACCAACAACCATAAATGTGACTGTATAAGTATAAACACCCAACTTTTCTTTTTTTATTTTGTTTTAAAAGCAAAAAATAGTAATGTTTACTTTAAGCCGCGTCTCCTGTACTAAAACATTATACAAAACCCCTACGCAAAAGATAGTTTTGCTACACAGTATTATCTATGGTCCATTGTTCTATGAGCAGGAGACAGCGAAAATCTTTGTATATGTGTTTTTGTGTTTTGTTTCGAGAAAATCAAGTAACGATGATGCTAAATAGTAATGGTATTTCCATAACTTGAAACTGGAAAATCAATTTACTTACGCCCGAAATCTGGAACGCTAGTCAAATTTAACGGCTTACATTGTTTTTCGCCATACAATTTTGACAGATAAGGCGGCCTCAAATGACATAACACGACCTCTAGGGCCTTACTTATAAAAGCATTTTAGCTAAGCAAATGGTTAAGAATAACCTGTCACTTTTTTCCTTGCGTTAGACTGTTTAAAAATGAAAGGGACAACCAATGGTATAAAGTTAAGCAGTACTTAAATATTTTTATAAGTAAGGGGCCTAGTGTTTAAATATTTGAGCGTAACACTGTCATCTCTTGGGGCTACATGTCTCCTATATGTCTCCTGCACCTGTTTTTTGTCGAAACAAAACACAAAACACATACGCAAAACAATGATTTTTCGCTGCCTCCTCCTGCTCATAGAACAATGGATCATAGATAAAAATATGTAGCGAAAACATGTTTTGTGTAATGTTTTAGTGCAGGAGAAGCGGCTTAAGGTTCATATTATTAATTGAATGTATATTTAATGATTTCTTAGGTTTACGCGAATGTTATTATTCATTGATATAAAACTAGTTTTTACTTTTTTCGCGATTTGTTTTGTATTTATTTGATTTTTAGACCCGACATTTCGAAAGCTTTACAGCCTTTGTGGTTACGGGGACCTTATATGTACATATAAACCTTCCTCTTGAATCACTCTATCTATTAAAAAAAAGCATCAAAATCCGTTGCGACTTGCGTAGTTTTAAAGATCTAAAAGCATACATAGGGGCAGTCAGACAGCGGGAAGCGACTTTGTTTTATACTATGTAAAGATTTTTATTTATTACCTACTTACCAACAGAATGCAATGCCAGGCAAGGGTGAAAAAAAGTGTCTGGAAGTTTGATTGAATCACCAATTTAACATAAGTGAAACCGCAAGCAAATAATTGTACAAATCATTGTTAGGATTTTTTCTTTTTACTACTTTCATTGTTTGTTATACGTTTTTCCTCGATTACGGTTGTCCGACATGATTCATTAGTAATTTGATTACCCTGTGTTGTCAAGGAAACAAACACATTTACGATGTTTTCCATGGAACGTAACATACACCGAGCAATGATTTATAATATAGCTATAGAAGTATAAACGTTCTACCTAGCACGCAGTTTTATGCTGAAGCTTGACTGATGTAAAACCTAACGTCTAGTCCTAAAATTAACATATATCCATTTGTAAATAATTTACTTTACTTGACTGACTGACTTGACCTGAAAAGAAGAAAGAAAGGAATAAACTTTATTTAGCCAAAAGAAAAGCCCATGATATCTTATTTCTCATGCAATTTCTCAAGCTCCATGAAAATTGGAGAAAGACTTCGAAAAAGAAGAAGGTCCTCAATTAGTCTGTATTGTTTTACGGTTAAATAGTCTTTATTTTCTCAAAAGAATTACATGAAATTCACTTACTTGAGAAATATTTGCGCTGATACATGATGTAACAATCGTGATGGCGTACTTAGTAGTAGTGTTACATTTTATTATTTGAAATGGTTAAAAATTAACATTCACATAAACTAAAACCATATCTCTTAATGCTAAAATTCAAATTATATATAGTTATATTAATTTAACAATGTTACTCCAGTAACTAAATTGAGAATAACATTTTTTTATATTTACTATTTGTAGGTACTATTAAAATATTTACCACAGAGTTATTCCAGCAAAAAGCGCCATTGGTCATGAGCGTAGTTTCATTAACAGAATATATCGTTTTAATTGTGACTTAAAAGTTTGTATTGTGTGTGATTATTTAATGTTAATCGGTAATTTATTAAATATTTGTGCCCCTTCATACATTATGTTCTTTTTACCGTAATTAGTGCGAGGTGGGCGTAAGTTTATGTTTTGGCAATTTCTGAGACGACGCATATGAGGAATGGAGTACTTCGTACTAAAAATGATTTTTGTATGTATTTTTTTGTTAAGTATTTTATATATTAGAATGCATGTTTTGTAGTGATAGGTTTGAGTGATGTTAAATATTTTAGTATTACTGTATATTTCATTTGTAGGGCTAAGAAAGTCATAATTAAATAAATTTTTTATTAGTTTATTTTGACAAATTTGGATACCTTGCAGATTGGTTTTTGCAGTCGTTCCCCATATTTCAACTAAATAATCAAAGTGAGGTTTTATGAGAGAATTATAAATAATATATTTCACTTTGCGTGGAAGGCTACTTGATATACCTCGTAATAATCCAGCCAAAGCCGTCATTTTCGATCTGATTTTTTGAATATGTGGCTTCCAGGTTAAGTGATCATCGAGAACTAAGCCAAGGTATTTTTCTTTTTTGCTTTCGTTTATAGGTATTCCGTTTATGTTTAAAGAATTATGATTAAATATTTTTTTGTTTTTTGCTTTAAATATTATGTAATTCGTTTTGGAAGTATTTATAGTTAATAAGTTACACTGAAACCATAAATGTAATAAGTTTAGATCATTCTGCGCATCTTCTATTAATGTGTCAATAGAGTGACCAAAATAGAACATGCATGTGTCGTCTGCATATAACTGTAGATCTCCTTTAAGATTCAACTCATGTATGTTATTTATGTAAACAAGAAACAGTAGTGGGCCTAAAATTGATCCTTGGGGTACACCATAACTGACTGATTGAGGGCTACTTATGTAAGATCCAACCTTTACTTGTTGGGTTCTGTTTGTAATATATGATTCCAACATACGAAGAGCTGTACCAGATATACCGATACTATTTAATTTTTGTATAAGTAGATCGTGACTTACGGTATCAAATGCTTTTTTCAAGTCGATAAATATACCTAAACCAATCTTTTTCTTGTCTATATTATTTTTTATCTCCGTGACCAGGTCAAGTGTAGCGGAGAGTGTGTTTGAATGCTTTCGAAATCCGTATTGTTTGTGATAATAAAAATTAATTGAATCAAGATACTCATCTAGACGATTATAAATTATTCTTTCAAATATTTTTGATACCACGGGCAGTACAGATATAGGGCGATAGTTGTTCGGATCAGTCTTGCTACCAGATTTATGGATACAGCTTACTTTCGCTAATTTTAAAGATTTTGGGAAGATTCCTTTATTAAGACATACATTTATACTATTAGCTAAACCATTTACAATTAAGTTCTTGATATGTTTTATTATGTTAGTACTTATTCCATCAATACCAGAACTTGTGTTGCTATTTAGGCTATCAATTATTTTGTCATTTTCACAAATATGTGTGGGCCGATAACTAGTTAGTTTTTTGGGACAGTTAGTATTGCTGAGTACAAAAGTTTTACTATTATGATATTTTTGCGGGATGTTGCTAGCGAGAACTTTACCGATAGCATACCGATAACGCATCTTGCCCGATATCTCCGCCAAATTTGGACTTATTTTCAAGAATCTTTTCATGTTCGAAAAAAGGTATTCCCATGAATGATAGAGCCATTAAGTAATTGCATTATTACCGATACATACACACATAAGCTCACGCCTGTATCCCCGAAGGGATAGGCAGAGGTGCACTAGCGAACTAGAACACCCACATTTCGCCGAGCTCAGTTCCGTTCTAGATGAGATAGGGGGCGAGCCTATCGCCATATCGGGCACAAATTCCAGACTCCGGGCTGATATGGAAAAATCCAATATCACTGCTCGACCCGGGGATCGAACTCGAGACCTCAGGACGATAGTCGTACCGAAATATAACCACGCCACCGAGGCAGTTATTTCCAATGTGTGTATAAAACATGTTTATATCCTATTTTTTTAATATTATTTAAGGTACATACGTTTTTTGTGTGCAACACCGTACTTTGACGTGGCACATGTACAATTGACAAGTCGTCTGGGCAATTAGCGGAGTCGTCCTCGTTCTAAACACACCTTGACCTCGTTGTTATTTTACGATCTGCTGTACAATTTTATACTTTTCTTTTCGGTACACATCATATAAAATAGTATGAGGATGTTTTTCAGACACGTAATTAATATTTACGTCAACAACGCGGTATTAATGGGTAGTTTCGTAAGTTATAGCATTTTTATAGATTAGTACCTAATTAATCTCTTTGTTCTGTCCAGATGGAACTTAGGAAATATCTTGTGACATAATGTTTACAGGACGTAGGTGAACTCTGCTTTCTGCTAATAAATCAAAATATTTATTGAATCCATGAAATGTTTCTATATCATTTAGATTCCGTCAAAGTTCCTCTATCGCCAGTTCGGAAGGCCGTTTCGCCAGAGAAGAACGGGGAAGAAACTCTGGGGTTGCTCTTTTAAATGCCCGATGACAATAATTGGTACATGACTAATTTTTTTTTTAAATAATTTTGTATGAAATTTACGCCATCTAAAATATACTACTGAAAGAATTATTAAAATATTCTCAAAAATAAAAATGTTATAAGCATTTGAAATTTGGTGTAACCTTCAAACTGCGGGAAAGAGAAGTATCAGTAAAATCACGTCAGGGCCGTAACGGCACCTGCGTTAGAAAGGGATAGCAAGATATTCCCACTAGGTCCCCACTCTTGCTCATTGCAGAATTTAAAATATGAATTACTGACTCATTTATCAATCAATTTCGATGCAGATTTTACTGAAGAGTTTATTTTTTGTTTTATTTGCTAGTACATATAAAAAATTGTACAAAATCAAACATAGTCAAGTACCCAATTGCTTATAAAGTACCATATATAAAAAAAATTATTAAATTACAACGGTTATAAATAATAACGGTTATTATAAATTAAAACGGTTGCTACAGTTTGTCATTTCACATAAATATTATGCAGATGTAACAAAACACAGTACTCGAACAATGTTAGAAGGCAAACGACTAGTTTGTCAAGCCTGAATTCGCTTGGTTTGTTACATACTGGAAGTTGCAACGCAACATTAAATTTCAAAATAGAATCTTTATTTTCGGCAGAGTTTGTCTATTAAAAGGACTATTAAATAATAATGTTCAATGTTCATATTGATTGCTCTCTCGTTAGCTCCAAAAGATCAAGTCTTTAGGGTGTCAGTTTTATTGCTATTGTTAAGACAATACTCGTTTAAATACTCGAGAAAAACTACTCAAAAGAAACTGTGTTTATTTTTATATGTAAGAATGCAGCAGAATGCACGATGCAGTGCGCGGTTTTATGTCCTGATATCTTACCGAACATACTCCGTAGAATGTATAAGCATATGAAGTTCGAGTAAATTCGTTGGTTACGTGTATAATTATAAAATAATTATGTCATAACTTACAATTTCATAAACTTTTCCTCAATAAGCAATTATTGTATAATGTCACGTACACGGAGCGTAGAGCTTAGCGGGCACTCGTAGCTTGCAACCATGGCGGACGGTACGTACTCGAAGGGTGCGCCTGCGCAGCATTAATAAAATTGAATCTATCTGAAGGCGGAAAAAATACAGTACATACTACGCTACGTTCAGTTAATTATTCCTTCAATAGGTTACTAAAAAGTAAAATAGTTGTTTGCCGCAATATTGGCTCTGGGACCCATGTTGTGATTAACGCAGCAGTTCAAATGTCGGCGAATACGATTAGTTATACGAGTAGATGCGCGTGCGCTACCACATGGACCATCTTACCGTTATCTGCTGACAGCATCTTGGAGTCGTGTCAACTAGATGTTAGCGGAACAGTTTCAATTATCACTGTTATTTAAACCATAATAATTGTAACCACCTAGTAAATTAAAGGGTCTTCCACAGATATTGAATTATTATTGTGTTAAATGATCGTGATGATTCAAATGTACTTTGTAAATTTGCCGGCATTTAAATTGGACGGGCTAAGCTAATGGTGAACTATTAGTATCAAATGGTTTCATGCACAGACTCACGTTTGTATCTCTGAAAAGGTAGGACCTCCAGGCACCGCGCAGGGGCGGTTGCGGACGAATACTGGGCGCTAATCGTATTACCTGTCCCTAATAAGAGGGCCACCGCGGTGTTGTTAGTCGGTATTCTCGGTGTACGTTGTACATAGTGTTAGGGACTCGCCTAGCGGTCGCTCGGATGTTTTTCACCTCTCTTAAGCGTTATAACGTTGGGTCCTAAGACCAGCGAACCCGACATAACCGTCACGTCACCCCCAAGGCGTGGCGGCAGCGGTAAAACGCTACCCCCCCCCCCAAAGTTACGTTTAAATTAAAAACGAATAAAATGTTGATCTGTCAGACCTGGAATTTGAATCTAGGACCTCACGATTTTCAGCGTATGTACGCTGCTACTCCAGTGTTTTTGAATAGTTTTGTTTAGACGTATTGAGTGTTTCTCTAAATAGTTTCCTAAGATAATTTGGTGTTACGAATATAAAATATTTAAGACGCTATAAAAACACCGTAACTGTGGAATGCTTTAATAGAACGATTGTGACAACCATCAACTATCCCTCGTGGACATAATTCGGTCATCTTACAAAATAGTTTACTAAAATCACTTGCGACATGATGAATTTTTTAAAGCGTAAGAAATAGAAAAGAATTTCTTATTCTGTCGAAAAAACTGTTGGTATTTTTCTAGTTTTGTATAGTTACAGAAAAATACAGTTGTAATATAAATAGTAAATAAATAAATACACCCAACAGTTACACACATAGTCCTGACCCCACACTAAGATCGAGTCTTGTGTCGTGGGTATCAGGAATTACGAGAGACTCTCGGTCTCAATACCCAGACCTGAAACAAATATCTGTGGGCCACGTAGTTCTTGATGCCTACGATACAATATTCGTATGGACAGTCAGTGAGTAGATGATAATTTAATATATTTCCCTATAGATAAATCTTCCAACTTTTTGGTTTGGCTTCATTTATTCTTTGACGTAATACGGAAAGTAGTTCGCACCAACTTACAGATTTTGACGTCAATGTTTTAAATTGCACGAGAAGGCGGGCATACGCTTGTTCCATGAATCATTGCATAAATATTTAAACAGATCCATGTTTGATACAAATTCTTTTTTCTGTAAGCGTGCAGTTGGTAACGTCGAAAAATTAGACCAAAGCTGTTTAAATTACTGAAGACGCAATTTTTCAGGGGGCATTCCTTTCAATAGATAACAGTTTTTAGACTGTTGGATATCATAATTGTCTTTTATGAAATGGAAATCAATAACTCAAACGTTAAAATAATATAAACTGAAACAAGAAAAGTGAAGTACCTAAGAGTCAAAAAGAATAAATAGTAATTGCTATAATTACATAGGCACTCATGATAATACTTGAAGTGTGTATAACAGTTTGTTTACACATTTTGTTTCACCGTGCTTGCCTATGTTCTTGGCACACGCGAATAAAAAATGTTTATAATAATAATTATGTTGTTTATAATGAATAACGTATTCTATTAATCGGTTTCCTTAAGTAAAATAACATAGAATTATTATTATTAGTAGACGTGTCCAGTATGGTATTTTTCTGACAGATTTTTATAACATTCCACGAAACCTGCAACTATCTACATGCACTTTCGATCGAATCAGTTCAGGAATGTTTTATATTACGTACGACCCTGGCTGTCGGCGAAAATAACCTTTTTTATACAATGTTTGCTTCTGATCTGTTATACAACATCTGAGCACGTTAGCAATATATAGATATTTGCCTTATTATTAGGATATTATTGTAGTTTCAAGGCCCTTTGCAACGTAATATTATTGTTTTAACCTTAAATAAATTTACTTCATTTTCCACGCTGGAAATTCGTTTGTTCTTGCAAGCCAGGTAGGCATTAATCCTCGTTTTGGCAAACGTGTACGTAGGCATTTACACGACGAAATAATTTGTTCACGTTTTGTGCCGATTTGTTGCCATAGTGTTTGCTGGCGACAGTGACTCTTACACCTCTTATACATGCTATTCATAACGTTATTCCCGCCTACGTATTTTTATACCCTTATTAAATTTTAGGTAATGCCATTAAATTTAAATAGACTTGTTTGCAAGAGTTGTTTATTACACTGCTGTACAGCTGCGGGGGCTCCAGGCGACTTACACACGTTAATTTCGTACCAATGACTCAGTGGCTCGAAGACCAAGCCAACTTGCGTAATATTACGCCCATTCATGGCTCATCGCAGCCAAACGAGAAGCTTCACAGCGCCTTACTCTTTGTATAGGGCACGCGGCGCGCTTTAGGAATTATATTAATTGTGTCAGTGTGCACATGACCGCCGGAAATGCCTGGTTTGTTTAGCTTGCTGATTTATTTCTGTCTGCACCGTGTCATTTGGGGGCGTCATCCTTTGCGAGCGCACCGTCTCCGGGGCGTACGGCCGCGGCTGCGCGAGGTGTACCCGGTGCGATAATGCGCTTGGCGCTTGTTGGCGTGGATTTCGTAATGTCTCTCTCGATGCACACCCGCCGATGGAAATACGGGCCATACGCGTTTGCGAAACGGCTAATTATTTTAAACGTCCGTACAACTGCCGCCGTCGATTAGCTTAAGGATAATTAACTCTTATGATTTAATTAGCTAATTTAAACGAGCCTGCATAAATTTTGAAAACGAATATAATTCTGTGTTAATTTTAATCTATTTTGTTTTTGGAAATCTGAACAGACATAAGGTCTAGCCTGTATCTCCGAAAGGTTAGCCATAGGCGGACTACATAACTTGAACACCCACATTTCGCCGAGCTTATTTCTGTTTCAGATATGGTAGGGGGCGAATCTATCGCCATATGGGGCTCAAATTCCAGAACTTGGGGCTCATATTGGAATGGGAATTAGAAATATATAATTATGTAACATCTCCGCTATTTATTTGCAGATACTACAAGAAGAGCAACATTATTTTTTAAGATTTTTTTTACCCTATTAGGGGGATACAGTTAATAACAATTTTTATTATTATTGGGAATCTATTCATTTAATAAGTAATCATTAAATATACTTTTCAGTGACCGATGAAAAATCGGATATCTCTCAGCTGTTGCTAATGAGTTTAATAAGTGGACATAAACATAAGAGGGAAAATCCGTAAATGGTTGACTGTTGTTTTCTTAAATAAATAAAAGCAATACATTTTTGAAGTGGTGCTATTATCTGTTATTAGTTTTCATATATCAGCCTGTAGCCATCCACCGTTGGTCTTTCACGGATCGCGCCATCCTAACTATTTAACAATTATATTAATACTACTCCCTGCCTTGGTGGCGTGGTGGTATTGCATGCGCGGCACGACTATCGTCCTGATGTCTTGGATTCGATCCCCGGGTCGCTCAAAGTGATATTGGGTTTTTCAGTATCAGCCCAGAGTCTGGTATTTGTGGCCTATATGGCGGTAGGCTCGCCCCCTATCATATCTGGGACGGAACTAAGCTCGGCGAAATGTGGGTGTTCTAGTTCGCTAGTGCGCCTGTGCCTACTACCCCTTCAGGGATACAGGGATGAGCTGATATTATGCAATGTTTTATACTAATACTAAGTAGACGCCACCTTAGGTCCCAAAGTGTACATTAGTTAACTGCGCGTTTGCGTTCCTTGGTACATAGCCAGAATCGCCAAACCTTTTGGCTTGTCGGTGCGCTGCACTGGTCCGTAGCCCGACCGCGGTCGGTGAAAATAATGTCACTGCAGAGATTAACGAACTTCATCCACCTGACCTACATACAAATATTGCAGGTAAATTCACTAGAGTGCATTCATCTTTAGGGTAGCAATTTCTCATTTCTCTGCATTTTATTGCAGCATCTTAAAATGACATCGTATAATTACTTCGGGTTAGCTCTTATGATTATATTTTTTATAGCAGAGCAGTTTCTGTTTATTGTTCGTTTGTCAGTACAAACGAGCAGATGGGTCATCTGATTGTAAGTGATCTCCACCGCCCATAGGACACCCAAGCAAAAAGAAACATGGGTGCGTAGCCAACCTAAAAGGAGGGGAAAGGGAGGGGGGATTGGTTCACCGCAAATCTCGCTCATCGCACGAAACGCGACAGCAAGCTGTCACTACATCGGTTTTCTGAGACAGTGGTATCAAACCGGTCAAGCCGGGCCATTCGTGCTGTAGACGTAACTTTACAGCGTGGGTAGACTGTAGAGCCACAGTGTAGACAGTTACGTCTACTCAAGTCTGGGTGTTGTGAGACCGAAAGTCTCTCATAGTCTCTGACACCCACGATACAGGTTATACCTAGTGTGGGGTCACGACTAGGTGTGTGAATGTTGGGTGTATTTATTTTATTTTTTGTGTAAATATGGCATATATTCTCATGGTATTGGTTAAACGTTAATGTAAACATGAAGTGCGTGGGCACACCGCACCACCCAGTTGTCAAACTTGTTTACGAATTTTTGTCTACCTATTTGTGTTCCCGAATTACTGGTACTGTTATGCTCTTTGACAATCGTATTACTCAGGCGCCAGCGGAACGTTTCAACTCCTGCCAACGTACTGTGTTTTTTAATTTACATTATTTTTACACTACGTTACGTTTCATTTCCTTTACGTCTACTACGCCGTTTACATTTTAACCTTTTGCAGACTATTGCTAATGTAGCAAAAGTAACATGGCAACATGCATATATAGGGTGTTTCGTAAAGTTGGTATCAATAATAGCTACATTTAAAGATAGACTTAAAGATGGCTGGCAATCTAGCTGTAAAATTTCGTACGGCTCATGGTTTTTGAATATTAGAAACTTGAATTTGGCGAAATTTTTTTCTGGCTCATTGGATCAGCTGCAGTGCATTTGTAAACCACCTATGAGGTAATTCATTATTTTTAGACACACAAATCCATTCCTATGCTAATTGCGATGATTTACAGGTCGCTTTCTGATTTTAAAATCCCCATGCTTAATAATTGATCAAAAAATTAAGTTCAAGTTTCATTTTTTAACTTTACCATTACGCTTTAAATCGTTCTCCCTGTATGTGTTATTGTTATTGGTACCAACTTTATGAAACACTCGGTATATTCTTGGTTCTAAAGATAAAAATTATAATGATTTCTTAGGTTTACGCGAATGTTATTTCATTGAAATAAAACTATTTTTACGGATTCTATCACGGCCCGACGTTTCGAAAGCTTTGTAGCCTTCGTGGTCACAAGTCTGACCCGTCTGGCATAAAACCCGAAACGTCGGGAATAAAAATTAAAACCAAATCGTGATAGAATCCGTAAAAATAGTTTTATTTCAATGATAACAACTATGTTTGACACGATTTACACGTGCTCAGGTTGAAACATAATTTTTAAACGTTGCAGGTAAAAGTGTAGTGACATCCAAATAAATTGCAAAAAGAGGTCACTGGATCACTGGGATAGCAAGTACCACGAATTTTACTTACACGTTTTGAGGAATGGTAGCCAAGTTTTTCTCTATCAGTCTTAGTTCAGGGGTTATACGCAGGCACGTCGTCATTCACAGGCATTCAGAATAGGATAGACTTGTAAAATATTTTTTTAGCATCATCATAATATCATTCTCATTATAATGGTCATGAATATAGCGGGCACCATGTCGATTTATAAGTTGAGCATGACAATTTTGAAAATATTTGGTCTTTTTTTTTTCATTTATTTATTTGTCTGGATAGACAGTGTATCTTTGTTTATATGGCATGCACGCCACTAGGTATACGAGTTGCGGGTTTAAAAATATTTCGATGATCCACACATTAACGAACTGGCGGTAGAGGAACTTTGACGGAATCTAAATAATGTAGTAACATTTCATGGATTCAATAAATATTTTGATTTTGATTTTGATTTTGATTTTGATTAGTCTGTACTGTACTAGAAAATTGAAAATGGGGGTAAATTTTTGTATAGAAATATCGTTTTTTTTAAAGGGTTAAAAGGTCTTGAAATTTTAATTGTATCTACATATACATCATAAATAAACAATGACGTGATTCAGGATTTTAAGATTCAAAGGGGGTTGGTTAACATTTTGTATGGGACTATCGCTCCTTTTTGGGCAGTTTTTTTATTATTAAAAACATGACTTTACGCGTGTACAGCAAGCTAGTTGGTTAGGAGGATCAACCTTAAATACAAATTAATTACAATAGAAATGTATAAGAACATGAAATTATACTATAATGGCTTACCTTTGACATAATTTCAATATTAATTTTAGTTTTGGTGACACAATGAATTTAAGAAGTAATTGTTTATTTTATATTTTCAGGTAATTAACCTTCACATTCCTTCTTTCTGCACGCCTAGATGCTTGGCAAGTCCACAACATTTCGGTGAGTCTGGATACAAACATTAGGTAATTAGATGCGCTTACTGAACTACATGCGACGTACGTACATTCATAAACACAATGAACGATCTTCAAATATTGTTTTGTCTTCAATTCATTTATTTGAAATAAACAGATTTAGGGCCCATTGCAGCTTCGCGATAAATCTCCATTTATCGCAAATCTTGATTTAAAGATAGTGAGCTGTAGGATAAATCGAGATATGGTGTAACTCTAGATTAGTAATAGCGCGGCAAGTCGCCCTTAAGCATCGAGGTTTAAGTGATGTGATTTCATATATCGAAGCTCAGTTCAATGTAAAAATCGAATGTGTCTTATATTTGACAGAATATTTATGTAGGTAAAAAGACCTTTTGCAGTATCCAACCTCTCTGCCTGCCACTTATTCCACCGTAATGTGGGGTCGGCCCAACACACTTTTTCAAGCACGTTGCAGAAAGGGTTTGGCTTGGTTATTACGACCGGACTGTGCTTGTCGTCAACTCTCTGTGGGATCCAGTCCCGTGCAAATCAAAATAGACCTGGGAATTGAACCCAAGCCCTCCTGGTCCACTGCCCAAATATGCTGCCACTAGACCAGAGGCAATTTTTCAGTATACAACCTGAATGCTTAGTTTTACATTAGTCAACTATATTTTAGCATGAACGTAATCGTTGCATCCTATTTGTAAGCCGCAAGAAAACAGCTGTTATTTCTTTTATCGCGCGGCGAATTATATCCGAGAAGATGTTCAGAATGTAGAGCGTAAGCTTTATTTATCTGGTCGCTAAGCGCATTAGATTCACCCACGCTTGCACACCGGCCAAAATCAGTTTTTTACTTCGTTTATCAGTATATAGTGCAGTTTTTTCGATCGTATCCTGACGTATTTTGTGTGATTTAAGCCAGTTTTTAAATAAAGCAAAAGACCGTTTTGCTGTGGCAGTAGCAATCAAGAATCTAAATAATGTATTCAGTCAGCCTATCCACTGTGAACTTAAGATTCTTCAAATGAGCTTCACCTTCAAACCTCTTGGTCTTAACTAGCCTCATAGCCCAGATCCATTCGCTACTCTATTATTTTTTGGCAAGGTGTCTGATAAATAAATAATGCATTTATTTGTATCTTTCTATCTGCCCTTATCCCACCTTAGGGCCTATGCATACGGCGTAGTTTTACGGCGCCAACGACACGCAGATGACACGCGCTTACGCATTTGAAACGAAATTCAGACGCACACAGTAAACCTTTGCACACCGTGAAAAAAATTGTGGCCTATAAACGCGCGTTTGTATCGATACAAACGCGCCGATACGGCAATACAATCGCGCCGCAGTCGCATATATATATTGCAATACCAAAATCTCTATTTCAATAGACTGTGAAGTGAGCCATGTCCCTGCTGCACACCCCTTTCTCCGACAAGTCATGAACAATGGGAATACAAACGAGCTTTGAACGCGCTTCTCGCGCCCGTTTGTATCGCTTTGTACGCGGTTTGGTCTACAGCGCCATAAACGCGCGTTCGTAAAACGCATGTCGTCGGCGCGTTCAAAATACGCCGTGTGTATAGGCTCTTAATGTGGCGTCGGCGCAACACACTTTTTCAAGCATGTAGCAGAACGGAAGGAAATGTTGTTGGATTAGTTTTTATGACTGGCTGCCCGTCTGACGTCAACCCCCTCTGAGGGATCTCACTAGACCAAGGAGGCGACTGTATTTATTTGTATCATCATCATCATCATCATCAGCCATTGGACGTCCACTGCTGAACATAGGCCTCCCCTAAAGATTTCCAGATCGACCTGATATTATTGACTATTTATATTATACATTTCTTTTTAACGTCTATGGTAGTTCATTGTAAGCACGAGGTTATTAATTCGTTGTAATTTACCTATCATACTTATTACGTTTGTAGGTCATGGTTTTCGACTTTATTCGTATATTGGTATAATATGGCTTGATAGTGAGCTTGTTTGCACACGTTAATAATAACTGGGTTGATTGTTTCATCCAGTTAATAGTTTTTGGATATGATTGAGGAATATGCGGTCCCAGCATCCTATCAAAAATGTTTTTACTAGGTCATATAAATTACAAACATATTTATGTTATGTCGAAAAGAGGATCAAACCCGCGGTGTTCATTTACATTTGATTACTCGCTCACTGCGCCGTGGAGTCTGGGGGGTGACTCCTGACGCTCGATTCGAACTTGAATTCGATTCGGTTTCATTTATTGACTTAAAATTCCACCGAAATGGAGTTGAAAAGTGCATTCATGTTTTTTTTAACTAAAATAAGATATCCTCATTGAGATACAAAAAACACATACTTATTGATTTCCTTACTAATTTGGAGTCTGATAAATACGAGTGTACTGATAAAATTAGGTACTTGACTATGTTTGATTTTATACACATATTTATATGTCATCATCATCATCATCATCTGCTGGACGTCCACTGCTGAACATAGGTCTCTCATAAAGATTTCCAGATCGATCTGTTGGAATGATATGTAATAGAAAATAAAACGAAAAAGAAACCCTTTTGTAAAGACTGCATCGGAATTGGTTTAAAAATAAGACAGTAATTCATATTTTAAATTCTGGAGTGGAGGCATATTGGAGATATCTTGCTATCCCTTTCCAACGCACGTACCGTTATGACGTGACGTGATTATACTGATACTTCTCTTTCCCGCAGTTTGAAGGTTATACCAAACTTCAAAGGCTTATAACTTATTCTTTTTCAGAATATTTCAATATTTCTTTCTGTTCTGTATTTTTGACAACTTAAATTTCAAATTAAATCAATAAAAAAAATTAGTCAAGTAGGTACCCAATTGTGCACACACCGGTATTTTCAGTTAGCGTCGAAGGCAGTGTTGCATGATATGGTCTGTGGTTTTAATAACGGTACTAAGGCTGTTATTCCGCTTCTCGATTCCGCTTTGTTTAAGCTACTGCATTTATTAATTTGATTAGGATTGTTATATTCATATAACGTACCACTCGGTGATCTCTCTATCGTGAAAGGAATTTGTTCTGAGACATCTTGTAGACGCATAAAAGTTTATTTCCGTCAATGTTTTTGCGCGTTATCAAAATACAGTTTCTTTTTAATAAAACTGTAAGGAGAAATTATGAGTATCATCAACATATTTTAATGTCTAAAGTGATCAGGTAACGTGGTTTAACTAATAAAAAATAATACGTATGTTTTACAATTTTTAACGATTCATTTTTTGTAGCCCGGCGGACGGCATATTTTGTGTCGGCTTGTTTTTCGCGTCACAGAAATAGACTAGTCCACTACTTTGCTAAATAATAAGAAAAATATCGGGATTGGCCGTGTACGAAATGACCATCCTCATCAATCAGCTGCTTGGAGCGTGTCCAAGATTTTTTCCACGTTTAGGTTTTCGTAGTTTAGTACGGTAATTCAACTAGCTTCTTGTCATGGTCTCGCGTTATGCAGCCCGCAACAACCGTTAATGTCTTGTTTGGTGATTTATAACCAACTTTTCAAACAACTTCAAAAATCAATAATAATAAGTCCTTTACTTTATTTGCATGCAACAGCTGTGTCTAACACTTAAATCTGCAGAATATATCAAAAACTGAAAAAATCGGCATATACCACGTTATTGTACGGCATGTCAAATCGCGTGATAACTCAATGTCTAACGACTCTTGTAAATTTCTTTGTACTTGCATACTTGATAATCAATCTTATATGTTTGTGTATATTTGCAAAATATAATTATGCCATTGTGTTTATTTTAAACAAACACGTCTATTTCGGTACCTATTGACAGACGCGAATGGTATTTTTGTATTTTAGTTGTCACGAAAAGTCCTCTGAGACAATTCAAATGAAATGCTCACAACACTTTTACGCAATACCTGTCTCACCCCTCAACGCTGCCAACAAGCTACGTCATCACTTTCAAAGCAAATCAACCAAAGAACATTCTTCCTTTTGCTGCTTGTCAGCTGGCTTTATTCTCCTTTAATCGATAAAGCGTACTTAAGCTCTTACATTTTAACGACTATCCTTAACTTGAATGCCTTAGTTATTGATACTCCATTATTAATAATTTTAGTCGGTGATGATTTTCTTTTTTAGTTATATTAGTGTTTTTAATTGAATTTGTTCACGATATATACGGGTATAAAATTTATTCAGCATTGCATCTTAGGTAGTCAATACTTTATTTGTATTTAATTTTTGTGTAATGCACAGATTTCCACGGTATTCATCGTCCACCTACCCTACTACAAGCATTTTGTAGACATTATTTAGTTATCCCTGTTATGCTAGGATAATGTTAAGTATAATTTGTGCAAGTTAGTCAGACCTGCGGAAAAAAATAAGACAATCATGGATCATTCGATCTGGCAGCTATTTCATTCACTAAAATAAAGGAATTTCAGAAGGCACATAAACAACGAGTGCCTCTGCATTATGTGAAGATCATTTCCGTCGTTATACTGTAAAGTGTAGAAGGCTAACCCATTACCATAGTGGCTACAAATTCAATAAATTTACAGAACTGACTGGTAGTCACTGTCGTAGGTTATCGAATACCGATAAACCAAACCACAAAAGTGGAGCTGTGAGAAATAGTTATTCGGAATAATGAGTATTTGAAAATGTGTTTGACATGTAATGTGGTAGTATAGTGTACTAGCCCCCTTTTCTAGTCTGTCGTAGTGGGCCGTTGAACTTTTGCTCCTTATTTAGCTTATAGAAGTGGATACGTCGACCGACTGAATCGGGCTGCACGACCCGCTCCGCGAAATGGGTACGAATGGTTGCTTCCGCAATCTGTGGCGAATCTATCTTTCTGATCTCGTCCAGGCTTAGGCTCCGGGTTAAAAGCTAGAGACGAATGATCAGGAGTCATATTTGCGCAAACTTTAAAACCTTGCATAGTACCTAAATTATGTGACCGTCTTTTGTAATGGAAAACAATGTGCCTATAATTTTCCTAGTAAATTTATCTGAAACGTCTTGCAGGAGGATCGTTTGTCACATTAGGTCTAAATAAATTGTATATTAAAGTTGGAAACAAATGTCATTTTGGGGGAAATTGTTTACGGTTGATTTATCAGAAATTACTACTATTTGGGATTTTAGATCAATTTCACTACTACTTGATATTATTGACCTGCAATTATTGGACTGCATAAATTATAATGCTATAGAAAACGAAGTGGTTGTCTGCGGCATTGCGTCGCGAAAGTTGTGACAACATCGCTGGCGCAGTCCTCGCAGTTAGATGCAGTTCAGAAATAGTCCACGGAAGCGTCCGACCGACCCGTTTGGTATTTGTTCAACGTTGACCTAAAACAGTGTTCGCTTTGCTCGTTTGTTATTCTGTTGGCCGACTACCCTGTTGTGAATATTGTACAAACCGCATTAACGACCGCTTATTATTTTAGTATATGTTTTACGATTGATTTTAATATACGAATCGTTTTACGTCCTCAATCGAATTGAATTAGGTTAAATGTAACGGAGATTATAATCAAAACTTTGTAATCTACAAACGTTTAACAATTTTTATATGGACAATAAATATTACTTAGCTAAATGGGTAAACAAGTTAACTGCCAAGTTCAAAATTCAACTTGCTAATAATTTTCTATTAAGAGAGCTATTTCAATTTTGAACTTGCCTTTGGTGTCAAAACATAACTTAATTTTTATATGCGATCTTTGCAGTAAACCATATCGAATTCGAAAAGAATCACCAAAACTTTTGGCGATGTCCTTTGGTAATTTCTTCCTTTTGCATAGAAGGTTGATAAAGTGACGTGTCGATACGTTGATCAGATTTTCGAAAGTATCTCCAATCGTAGCTTGTTCTCGTCATGCGGCAATGTGCCAGAGCGTGCAGAGCCGTATCGCACGTGTAATATGACGGATGAATGGGGGTCGTCAAGTCGTCACGTGTGAGTTGTGACGGTGATCACTGAAAATTGCTAAACGCCAGGATTTTTTGCATGTCTGTCAAATTTTTTTTTGTTGCCTATCAACTGAACTTTGTTTACATCTTCTAAACATTTTCCTTATTAGGATTATTTTCAGCATAATAAAAATGAGGAACATATCTTCGTACTTTCGCATGTTAATTATCCATTAGTAAGGTTATAGGGTTACGAATAATGTCTAATTATTGGGTGTTTGTTGAAATCACGGCTGTATTGACGAAATTTTAATAACTAGGAAAAATCATAAAGATGAATCGAAAATTGTTTACAGACACTAACATTCCTGAAGCGTGTAAAGTGAATAAATGAATAGCAGTAGGTGGTTATTAAAATGTGAATTTTAGTCTTTGGTTCATGATATTTGGCACTTTCACAGCAATAATAGCTATATTATTACAGTGAGGATCGAACGTTGCCAAGGGAAAGTTATTTCCTCCTGTCTCCGTGAGACAATTCAACAAGTGTTACAGTTAATTGTTTAGTGCGAACTCCACTCGGTCGCCAATGATTATAAATCCGAGATTAATCAGTCGCACGATTGTGTCAGTCGTATTCGTCGCGCCGCACCAAGCCGATCCAAGGTTGTGTTGTTGAGCTGTCGTGTTCATCCACATGAAACATACCATCTCTTTGAGTTTGACTGCATACTGACTACTGTAAGCTATTTTCTGTTTACTTATTACTTCTGTATGTTCATAAATTAACCATTGCTTGTGTCATTACGTTTAACGCAGTTGTAAAATATTACGTCCTGAAAATACATTCTATTTTAATCTGATTTCATTGGTTATGATTGATGTCCATCGTAATTAAATCATAAAATGAAACTAATTGCATGGATGTTATCTGTACGAAGAACATAATAATCCGACTTGCAATCGTTAAAATGATTGATTTACATGTTTTATAATTCAAATCTTTATCGACTAACAGTAAAACTGTAACAACAAGAAGCAGCTGTTGCAACAACGTCGTACAGGGACACGACATTTTTATCACCCGTAGTAATCTCCCGTTTACTTGTGGAGCCTATTTAAATTTAGTACATATGTGTGTGCGTGTGTATGTGTGCATACCAGACTATTTATCGACATCACTACATACTTAGTCACTTATTAAAAATAAAAAGAAGAAACCGCTCTTGGATGAACCGAAATATTTTCTATAAATTTATGTGCAGAGATTTGCGTCAATGACGAAACATTATTAGACTTTATACCTAACATATTCTATTTTATCTGGTGATATTCTACAACTAATAAAATCTACCTTATGCAGGAAGATAATTCCTTCATCATTTTTTTTAACAGTGTACCTCTCGGAATAACTAAGTACACAATTTTCGCTACAGAAGAGAAACATAATTCTTTGATATACTTATGATGAATATTGTTGCTAAACTTGGCACCGTCGATAAATGGCGATGACATATCTCACAGCTATGTATTTGAATAAAAATATAACGTTGGCGTATGGTGTAATGGCGGCTTGATTTATTTTTGACTAAAATTCTGTTCGTGTGTGTAGAAATGTTTATATCCACTGTACAACTAAATGTCTCTTATGTACTAATTATTACGTAAGAACTGTTATATTTTTTATGCGCTTTGACTTTTATTTAGATTTATTTTATGTGATTTCGCTCTGTTGGTATTCAATTAAAGTGGACTACTAGACTAATTTTATTCGCTATCATTTCATTAGAATGTAAAGCGTGTATTATGCTGGTTCCGTTGACTAATTTAGTTTCTAGATTTGATCAAAGTATTTATATAGCTCGAGATTTATTATTCATTTTCATTTCGACCGACACGAGCTTGTATTTGTACGCATCAGTCATGCGTCGCGTCAGTTCATGAAAATGCTCCTTTTTCATTTGCTCGCCGAGCGGGTTTAAACCGCGCTAGTTCCATTTGGCATGATGTACTCCTGTGCATATTTTCGTTAATACAATGTTGTTGCGTTGCCATTTATGTGGGCGCCCGTTGCGTAACGGGCTCGCTATCACATTGTATACAATGTACATTTATTGGTATCGCTATGAGTGGTGTAATTCTGTGTGTTTTTACAGCTGCAGTTCGACATACTCGTAGGCCCAGACCGAACGTAGCTCTAACTGTGCCTCTACGATAAACAGACGGAGTTGCTGTTGCCGACTCGCTGAAAACATCCTTTTACGTCATCAGCCCGTTATGGGTTCTGTCTTAATCTCTTTTGTAACATATTTTGCTATCTCATGACTTTGTATGATGTATACATCGACCTATCCAAAGAATAAAGTTACATATGAAAATGAATCGAAATTGATTTCTTATTTTTCTAAGCTTATATTTACCTATATATTTAACTAGTAAATATTTAAGCTATGTCTATATATGTATAATTTAACTTGTTATTATGTCATAACTTAATAAAAAATACTAATTACATATATAGGTCCATATAAGCTCAGAAAAATAAGAAAGCAATTTTAATTCATTATCATATGTAACTTTATTCTTTGGATAGGTCGACATAGTTTATTATTGTTTGATAAACCGTAGATTTTGTTTAGTACGGCGTGATAATAGTCTGTCAATGTAACCATCATATTTTTGATGTCTGTTAATCATGTTTTTAACCCCTGACGCAAAAAATCTGTTCCTACGCACTGCTTTTAGTTTAGTTTTCTTTTGTTGTAAAGGTGACTTCTTCGAGAGTGTTCTTAGCTATGATTCAAGAACATCTGTTCAGCCGTTTGAAAATCATCAGCTCTAATCGGATTCGATTTTCATTCTTCTCTTAGATACTGAATTTAGTATCAATGATATTACATATAATTTGACCTGTTTCTGCAACATCGTTTGGAATCAGCAGGGTGCCCAACTTCTCACAAACTTACTACAGAGGCATCATGTTTGGGCTGTTTTGGGTTTGATGATGAACCGGAGTAGATTGAGGATTTTAGATAGTAAGAATTTTAGAGTGTTTTTGTAGTCGGGTTTTTTAAATGTTTTTATTTCACTTTAAACATTACTGATCATCAATATAATATACCCTAGATGCTCAGTTTTTTGCAAATTTCTTCCTAAAAAGTGGGCTCAGGAATAAAACAAAGAAAAAGATCTAATTAAATCAACAAAACTATAACCCTATGCACTTGTTATAAAGTAGTTTTTTAAACGAAATTATCAAGCGTTCTTAAATTTGAATTTTGAAATTTAGAATTCTATCGGCGGCCGACTGTAGGCAAAAGTAGTGCTTAAGCACCCCTTCGCTATCCCATTTTCCGAGCGTCAACTGTGCATCTAGGTAAATAATATATCGATGTTACTGATGTTAAATGTATTGATCCCATTTCATCCTCGTTATATCCCAGTTCTTTGTATTACTATCGTAGCGCAGGGGGCGAACATTGGGTTATGAAACGTGAAGCCGTGGGTTCCAACAGAGAAAAATGTTTGTGTCCAAAATATTTCAAGTCTGGCTGTTGTGAGACAGAAAGTCTCTCGTAGCTCATGATTACCACCAACACAAGACTAGTACGTTAGTGTGGAGTCGGGGCTAACTATGTGTCTGTAGGGTGTTTATTATATTTAAATTTTTATTTATTTATTTAAACTATACATGGATAAATAGCAGCGATAGCTCAGTTGGGAATGGTACGGACTGCCGAGACAAGTGTCGGTGGTTCGAGACCAATCCCAAAATGGAGCAAACACCTTTGAATTTTCTATGTTAAGTGTATTTTCATTGTGAAATATCGCTTGCTATAACGGTGAAGGAAAACATCGTGAGGAAACCTGCATACCTGAGAATTTCCTTACAGGAATTACGAAGGTATGTGAAGTCTACCAACCCGCATTAGGTCAGCGTGGTAGACTAAGGCCTAACCCCTCTCATTAGTAGAGTAGGCCCGCGCCCAGCAGTGGGACAGTAATATTACAGGCCTAGAATTATATACATGGACATGTATAAGACGGACTTAATGCCTAAGGCATTTTCTACCAGTCTACCTGAGGGTGATGCAGAGACGGGACGAGTTATTAAAATAACAAAATGTTTTATAGTTTTTGAAGTCGTTCCCTAGTGGATATTATTATAATATTATTGTACCGCAGAGGTCTTTAACTGCGATAGTTAACCTTGTTGTATATTATGTTTTGGTAGCCAGTGACCGTGAACATTCTAATATCTTTCTCTCTATTTATAAATACAGCCTATCTGTCTGTCCGGGTGTACGCGCACAATTAGATAATCATATTGTTTTGTTGTCATTTCCGTTCGCTATCGGAGACAGTTACTTGCCGATGATTTTTGTTTAGAATAATATAAGTATTATTTCTTGATTTTTTAAATAATAGATACTAAATTGACTTGTAACTAAAATTCGTGGCTTTTATAAGTTTTCATAGATTTTATTTTGAAAGTTACTTCTATCGCTATGCAGCCAATGCATGACTGACGTTAAAATAAATGTTACTTATATTGTTATTCGTGTTTGTTACGTACAGTTATTTATTATTTTTTATAGCAAAGACTGGCAAACAGCTAGCACTGGTGGTAAGTGATCCATTGCCAATGTATGCCCATGAAACCAAAAGAATCATGAGAACGTTACCAATGTTTAAGGAGAATAACAATTTGGCCACCGAAAATCTCACTCACTAAACAAAACGCAACAGCAAGCTGCCAGTTTACGTCGGTTTTCTCACTTTTCTATGAGACAGTGATATCAAACCGGTCGAGCCGGTCCATTCGTGTTGTAAACGTTACTGTCTACGGCGTCAAGCAAGGCTCTACCATTGGGGTTATTATAACTATTGTCGTAATATGTTGACTTCATGTATAAACGAAAGTAAGCAAAGAAATAATGCTATTAACATTTATGTCATACTCGGGGGGAAATGTGTGTATGTTCGACCCAACGAGACGAGAATACATAATATTAAAAATTTTATTCGAATACAATCGCTGTCTTTATTGAAAACAGCGTCTGTAATAAAGAGTTATCGGTACGTTACATATCATTTTATGATAGAAACTATGGATATTAGCAGTCGCGAAGGGTTACAATACGATTCCTTCCGGCTTACCTTTGCCTAAATGTCTACTAATAATGTATGTAAGAGGAAATAGTAACGTAAGATCGAGAAAGGAATGTTGCGGTGGTTTGGGCATGTAGAGAGGATGAATGAAAGGAGGTTGACAAAGCGAATATATATGGCAAGCGTGAATGGTAGAGTTGGAAGCGGAGGACCTCATCGAACTTTCTCTGACCAAGTTAGAGATATACTCGAGAAAGGTCAAGTTAAAAGGACCCTAAACCGACGTGCATGCATGAAGAATGTAATGAGACTGAATGAGGCGAAAGAAGTATGTAAGGATCGTAGCAAGTGGAAATCCGTTGTCTCTACCTACCACTATGGAAAAAGGTGTGAGTCTTATGTATTTATGTATGTATGAATTTAAAGAGAAACTAGCATCGGGATCCTTTTTAGAAATTTTCACTCCTCGCAACTGGATATTAGACTACATAGTTGTCTATCTTCGAGCAATGTCCGCCAATCAATGACTCGCGAAGGAAATCCATTCATCGGCTTGCGATCGTCAATTGATATCCGAATTTAGCCTAGCCCGTTGAGACTTGAGAGTTGAGACGTGCTCTTCGATCATTGCACGGAAGCAGCACAAGCCAATCCAATGACGATTGTACCATCCATCCATCACAAGTATGTACAATAATATGAATTATGGGTTATGCAACTAACGTAATAGATATGGACGGCAAGTCCATAAAGCGTTGTGTTATTCAATGATGTAGTGTTTGCGTACATATTTATGTTGCCAATCGTTTAACTCTCGAATTTAAAAGCTTTTTGCGGTAACATTTCCACAAAATATAACATTCGGTTAAGATCGGAACGAAATATTTATGCAATACCTACGTGCTGTACGTTTTTCAGATAAACACGGTGTTGACTGTTGAGTTTTGTTGAAATATTTTCCTTTGCCTATTTCCCCTGTCTATTCAAACAATGAGTCACGTGAAATTCAAAGTTTCATTGTTTAGCTTTTACGTTGCTAACCAGAAATATAATCTTTTTAATTAAATTATTGTTATTTATACGAAAGGAACCTCATCCGTTGGACTGATCAAACCCAATCGCTAAGGTTATTTTTCACTTTTAAGTGTTCGCTTTTGAAGTCGGTTTCAGTTTTTGATAAACTTTAATTACCATTTATCTATTTTTAGTGTAATATTGAAAGAATTATCCACTAACTCCTAATAGTTAAGGAGTTATATTTTACATCATCAGCTCAGCAACATGAGACTTACCAGACGTAAATAACTGAATAGTTTTAAGAAATATACAAAACACACTATGGGTCTCTATAAAATTTGAAATTTTTCTAGGATCCCATCATCAGATCCTGACTTGTGTCAGTGGGACCACCTGGCAAGTAACAAAAAAATCATTTTTCCCCTTGTAAACAAAAAAATAATTTCCTGAATCGGCCCAGGCGTCTTCGAGTAATCGGGAAACATACATAAAAAAAGATTCCGACGAATTGTTAACCTCCTCCTTTTTCTGAAGTCGGTTAAATACACTAAAGTTTTTAATAGTTTCTTGATATTTAAAGCGTATGGATTTTTTTCTTAAGAAAATGATGTTTGTTTTTCTCAGTAAGTGAACGCGTGTCAATTATCAGTATATGTTAAAAACATACAAGTGAGGCATATAGGTTGGGCGTGGTGGACGGAACGAGGTCATCCGCGAGAACTCTGTCGCGCCCGCCCGACATTCGTCCCACAAATCATATTTAGACTAGCTCTATGGACAACAGGGACTATTACTGTCTTGGAAAAGACGTGTTTATTAAAACGGCAGCATGAAACACATTGAAAGTTCATACTTTGCGAATATCACTACATATTATAAAGCAAAGTCCTCCGCCGCGTCTGTCTGTTGACGATAAACTTAAAAACTACTAAACGCATTTTCATGCGATTTCCACCAATAGATAGAGTGATTCATAAGGAAGGGTTGGGTGTATAGTTCATGATAAAATCCTTGAATTTGATTGATATCGTACACTTATCAAGGGATTTGTACCTTAAAAGTGAACAGACGGTTCCCCTTCAATAAAGATGTTCGTGTATGCCAGAATTCATCACGCCGCGTCTCCGTTCTGGGTAAATACGGGTTGACGAACGGATGGATTTTTAGGCTACCAGCCAGTTTAATGTCCCATTTAAAAACTATAAACAGGTTTTTTTGACACTACCCATATGTAACTGTAGTTTGTTCGTACTCATGGCACTCATGATTTTTTTTAATTACTGATTTTTTTTTAGCAGTTAGCACGTTCGGTCGATGATATGTATTTTTCGACAGCTGGTCGATGGATATCGGGCGATAAAATGTCGGTTAATCATCAATCGATGATTGGTTAACCAAAGATCGCTAATGCTGCATGCTCCATTTCGTATTGGCAGGATATTCATATCCATACGCATAGCGACCAACATTCCATGTGTAGATAGCGTTCCAAGATCGACCAGTATATATCTGGTTCTCCAGAGGGGCTTGAGACATGCCGCGATGGCTGGTTACGGTAGCTATGGGGGTACAGTCCTGAGTCCCTGTGCCTGCATCTGCCTGTCCTGTCGCGAACCTTTCGTTTTACTTCTTCCCTCTTCGTAGTGTGAAGCATTTTGTTAATCACCGATAAATTATCGGCGGGCGGCGGGCAACACGGACAACTCGATCCATCAAGCAGAGCGGTTTATAAGGGTGGTAGGAATTGTAGATCATCATCAGCCATAGGACGTCCACTGCTGGACATAGGCCTCCCCCAAATATTTCCAGATTGACCTGTTGGAAGCGGCCTGCATCCAGTGACTTCCCGAATTGTAGATCGATATTGACTAATTTATTTCACCATAAATATTCTGATAGTACCCAACCAGGTACACATTTTAATGGATTTGGAAATTGTCAGTATACAACTTTTAATGCGATGTATTCGTGAAAACCAGGACCATCTCAGAAACGTATTTGATTGAGGGGCAGAGAGCAGCCTATTGCAGCATATTTATATCGCAGATTAGTCTTAATAGTAAAAAGGTGCAATGTTGTGAATGTGAAGTGTGACGGCGTCGTCACAGCGGTTGTGGTTGATAAACAAAGCCACGTGGGCGGGAACAGGTGGCGGCGCCCACGCGCGCCCCGGGCCGTGTGCACACCTGACGTCACCGCCGCCGCGCCGCAGCCTCCGGGTGACGTGGTGCGGAACCTCACGCACACACCGTCACGTTATGTCACCAACACACAATCGAGAACTTGATGTCCTTCCTTACTTTACTTTGCTACAACAAGAAAGCCAGCTTTATGAATGAATAGTTTTCAATTCGCTATGTTATGGCGCGTACCATAACTTAGCGCTGACTTGACAACTAAGACTGGTTGAAAACTAAGGCTTATTGCTAAGCTGGTAATTGTTTTTTCAGGGTTGATTGCCCTTCCCTTTAGCAAGATATACGGTAAAAAGAAGAATAAATCTTTAATCACCAAGTCTTAGGTATATTTTTAGTAGTAGGTACAAGTAACGAGTTGATTGTCGTTATTCAGCGTAAGTGTTTACGACCTTGTTTTTACGATTAAGGAGAAAACATTGCGAATAAATCTAGATTTTAATGGAACAAGATTTTTTATAGATTCCAAATTAAACACTTAATAATTCAGCGTATTCTTCTTCGTAGTCGAGGAAGCCAACTCTCACGCATATCGTTTTTTTTCTACTGAAATTTAAGACAAATTCGAAATGTAGTACTTAAATATACATATCAATTATGTTATAACAAAAATGTAATGTATTTTACAAACTTAAGAACATAATGATTCCAAATAAGCATTATACAATAATATGGTAACAAAATATAGCGATGTACATAAATCAAACTGGTCACAGCATTTAGCCGATATCTATAGAGCGAACTTCGACTAAGTCTAAGTCAAAAAAGCGAATTCAGCGAGGAATTGGAATTTTTAAATCGAAGTTTGACTTAGTCCGAGAATTTTTTTATACGCAAAACAGACTGACAGACAGACTAAGCAAAGATTACCTTGTAAAAAATTTCTCGGACTAAGTCCGTAATTTAGGGCGACTTGCAGGGATTTCACTATAATCGCCATTTTATTAGTCCCCGACTTTGTCCTAAACTTGATTAAAATCAAATGTCATATTAGTTGTCCCGAATTCACTCGCAGCTCCGCAGTAAACCACGATGAATCTTGTAATAAACCCCATTTTGGAATCATTTCAGTTAAACGTCTTGCACGTCGTCGATTTACCCCTTATCTGGATTAAAATAAACGACAAAGTTAAATCATCGGGGCCGCCGGTTTAAATGGCTAATCACGATTATTGAATGTCAAACAACATAACATTTTCATATTATTTCTTGTTGTTTTATGTAAATAATAATAATAATAACACTCAACAGTCACAAACATAGTCCTGACCCCACACTTGTGTCGTGGGTATCAGGAACTACGAGATACTTTCGGTCTCACAACACCCAGACTCGAAACAAATATCTGTAGGTCATACAAACATTTGTCTCGGTGCGGGGATCGAATCCGCGGCCTCTCGCTTATCGGATAGCCTTATCGGCTGTGTGGTCGTCTATCACATCTGGAACGGAACTAAGTTCGGCGAAATGTGGGTGTTCTAGTTCGCTAGTGCGCCTCTGCTTACCCCTTCGGGGATACAGGCGTGAGCTTATATTATGTTTTCTACCATGTCCTATGCCTACCATGTCATGTGCCTACTCCGCGATGTTCTCCTATTTTTAGGAGATAGGGGGTTACCACCACCTCTTATAGCAGTCTTATTATAATCTTACTTGTACCGATTCCCATACAAAACAAACGAAGAACGATTATAATAATACTGCTATAAGAGGTGGTGTTAACCCTGCAGTTGTTTACGAGATGATAAATTCCGCTTGAGCTAACAAAGTGCAAAGTTACTCCTAGTTACTCCTTAATAAAAATAAATAACTAGCCTCATAGTATGTGTGTTCGTATTACATGTGAACATTTGACGACTATTCACTTAAGAGAATCTATTGAAAAATCATATAAAACAAACTAGAATTCGTTTTATGCAAAATTTTTATGATAGATGTTTTGATACGGAACTTTAGATATGAATCTAATGGAACGTAAAGAATGAGTAGAAGTAATGAAATCGCGGATTAATAATCTACACTCGGATTTCTTAAATCGAACCAGAAATGTGTATGTGCAAGACAACTAATGGGACATTTGATTTAAATGACGTTTAGGACTGAATCGTGTATTAATAAAACGGCGAATAGAGTAAGATGCAGTGTTGCAAAAGTGTAAAATTAAAACTCGTTAGATTTGGCATCTGAAAATCGGGAGATTTTTATACGGAATGAAACACAAGTAGTTTATGTTAATAATGCGTTAATTTATTTAATTATAATCAGTAAGTTACATATAATCATTTATAGTTTGATATATTGTACATTGATTAATCATTTTCGTCTTCTTACCACCTCTTACTACCTATTTTCGTGAACATTTTCTCATATTTATTAAAATTGTAACAACATTGATTGTTGTTTTCTATACATCATTTTGTGTGCAGAAGACCTACCATTGACTTAGTGGAAAGTTTAATCCGTTATTTTTGTGCGAGCTCTTCGTAACTAAGTTTTAACCTTGGATACTGCCGCCGTGCAACGTAGTGAGACAATAATGTCTCACTTGGAAAGCCTTCACGCCGCGGCCGTGTACTGTCGTTCTATGTGTTATATTTCTATGACATGTGCATGCAATTCTATGAATGGACTATAATGAACGACTAAAGCAAGTATAAGTTATCCAATTTGGGAAACAACCCGAACGAAGTTATCTTCAGAGACATTTGACAGCCTCCGTAGCGCAGAGGGCGAGCAGCCGGCTATGAAGCGAGAGGCCGCGGGTTCGATCCCCGCACCGAGACAATTATTTGTATGACTCACAGATATTTGTTCCGGGTCTGGGTGTTGTGAGACCGAAAGTATCTCGTAGTTCCTGATACCCACGACACCAAACTCGATCTTAGTGTGGGGTTAGGACTATGTATGTGACAGTTGGGTGTTATTTATTTATTTTCCCTTGTATACTCACCAGACAATAATAAACTCTATTATAAGGTATTTTAGTACAATTTGCTTTAATATACCGCGAAGTTGAATGGCCGTATTTTATTGTATGTAGTATTGTCGTATAGGCCGTATTGTATTGTATTACAGGTTTCTTTTAGTTTTGCCGTATTAATAATATTATGTTCCATTTTTTATAAGAATATTATTTTACATTAGTTGAAAATCCAAAAATTCGGCAGATAGGACTGCTACATCGGGACATCGTGAGCAATGACCAAAATCAGTAAATATCCCGATAAATCGGGAAATTTTGCAACGCGGGCAAGATGCCTACACTCTTCACTACTCCAAATTCATAAGTTCCGTTTCACAAAAAATATATAACTACAATCACAATTTCGCATAAAAAAATATTTTTTGCAAATTAAAATAAAATAAATCCCAACAATCACTCATTATTTACGTTCCGTAAATTTCATATTATTATCTATAGTGCCGTCTCGCAACATCTATCATCACAATTTCGCGTATAAAGAATTGTATTTTATTTTATATGATATTTCAATAGATTCTCTTGTGTCAATAGTTGGCAAATATTTAGTTTTAATTCAGTTTGAATACATGTAATATAAACACACATACGACGAGGCTGTATATGGTTGCTTCCTTGGCCTAATTGATGAAAGGCATAATTGAAAAAAAATAATTAGTGTCAGTTGTCTGGATTACGACTTGTCAACTAGACATACGTATAATATTTCGCGATAAGGAATGGTCACTTTAGTTCGCGGCTCCTCAACGAACTAGTTCGTTCTTTTAGTTCACGTCTCGAACCAAAGAAAGGCTAAAAAAATATTATTTGCACGAATTTTAACCGACTTTAAAAAAGGAGGAGGTTATTAATTAATCGACTTCAAAAAAGGAGGAGGTGAATTAACCGACTTAAAAAAGAGGAGGTTAACAATTCGTTGGAATCTTTTTTTATGTATGTTCCCGGATTAATTATTTTTTATTCTTTCATAATATGCTGCTGTTTTTTTTTACTTGTACATACTTGGGGAATAGTGACGGCGTCTAAGGGACAACCCTTACCAAACGAACCCAACGATGACGGTGGCCTACTTACACAGTAGGCCACCAACACCTTTAGGTTTAAGCCAATCTTATCTGCATGTGGTACACTTTTCTGAGTAACGGACTAGGTGCTGGCGAAACCTGGGTTCTTGCCTTGCAGGGTATGGGGGACAGACCAGGGACCAAATGTTTGCTATTAGATCGTTTTGCGAGGCATGCATGTTGAAAAAAAAAGCTTCTGCATATCGCTTTCCTGGATCTGCAGAAGGCTTTTAACTTTGTGTCCCGACGGGTAATCTGGTGGGCCCTAAGGTTCAAAGGGGTGCCAGAAGCTTATGTTGACGTTATCGAAGACATGTTCTTCCGATCAAAGTCTTTGATTCGGACTGCTTTTGGCGTCACCAAACCCTTCCCGTTCACTATGGAGGTTCAGCAACCACCGTGGGTGTTCATGTACGCTGATGTCTAAGACAAACAGCGTCTAGGGGCCGCTTGAAAATGGCCGACTGAAAGGAAATGTGCTAAAGATCAAGTACATGAGTTGCGTAAACGTAGTATTTTATAAATGTTTTCAAATATTTTTTATCGAAGAAAGTAAAAGAAAATATTATGATGGGTTCCCATCTGTGAGACTAAAAAGTGCTGCGCACCGTATTTGAATATAGCTTAAAAAAGTACGATATTTCCCTAGTGGTTATTGACTACGTTACGAAAACAAGACCATCATTTGGCCAGTACTTCTGTGTATATGTACGATACGTGGTCTGTCAGCGTTATTTTAAGGAAATCCAGACGACCTCAAAAGCGCTGGCTGGACTTTTTAGAGAATGATATGAGAACCAATGGTCTTACTTTGGACGATACTCAAGACTTAGATTCTATCTAACTTATCAAACGAACTAAAGAACGAGAGATCTGGGAACTAGTTCGTTCATTTCTTCTGTGGGAGCTGTCCTCCGCACTGGTTCGTTCGCGAACTATATAAGTCTATTGTCAACAATGGTAATTTCTATAATAGAGGTATAATAAAATTTTATCAAGAAATAACTTTGAAATTCGTTAACTTAAGTGAAATTTGTCATCTCGAAAACAACGCTCTCCTAGAAAATAGAATAACTAATGTACTTTGTAAAAGAAGAACATTGCGGAGTGCGAGTGTGCACAAGAAAACAAGGTACTCGTTGATGGTGATGAACTAAGTGTGGAGTTGCGCCAGTTACAAGGCGTTTGTGATGCGTGTGCCGAAACCTATCCTGCACCGAGGTGCGACGAGACATCGAGGAAAACTTGCCGACTGCCGTGCCGGGTCGGGCGTGGGTGGTATACCACCGCTTCCAAGGACTAGTTCCACACGTGCGCACACAAATATCGTGCATAATAGTGAAGTGTTGTAATTATGTGGTTTTTCAAGAGATTATGTACATACAATGTTAGTTTGTAAGGTGTATGTATGGGTTATTGATAATTATATACTCTTCGTAAAAAAACTTGAGTTTTTATATATTTTACGAATTCATCATCCTTGTTCGATACCAAATCATGTTCAGTGTAAAAAACAAAGCCATTTTTATCATAGATTTTCATTAAACAACAAGAAATAATGTGAAAAGGCTATGTTTTTTGTGTTTAAATTCTTTGGTTGTTTGTCAATAAAATCAAGATTAGCGACTTTAAACCGGCGGCCATGCCCATTTAAGTTAAACGTTTATTTAAATCGAGATGAAGGGTAAAACCACGACGTGCAAGACGTTGAACTGAAATGATGCCAAAATGGAGTTTATTTTACGATTAAACGTCGTTTATCGCCTAGCTGCAAGTCACCCTTAGTAAGTAAGTAATTTAATTTAAAATTTCCAAATTCTAACTGAGTTCGTTTCTTTGACTTAGACTTAGTCGAAGTTTGCTCTATAGATTTCAGCCTTAGTAACGTTAGTGACCGGTTGTGCATTTACGTTGACATCTTGATTGACGTGTTACGTTACGCTACAAGCATCATCCGTGCCGACGCGACGCCGAGCTGAGCCGTCGCGCCGAGACCAACAACACGCTATTTTATACTGTCGTAATTTCCCCACACTTAAAACCGTGTTAACTTCAAAGCAACAAGCCTTGACCTAAATATAAACAAAAACGTCAGATATCACAAAGTTAAGATTTATGATTGCTACGGAATTGCTTTCCTAATAATTAAATGTATCACATCCGTTTTGTCTTATGTGAAATTTAGAAGTACTGCGTCACGGAAAGATCAAATGCTATTTGAAAGAAAAGTGCAGTTCCTACGCAGTAAAAAAAATTTAATCAGGTATTTAACATGTTAATAAGGTTTTCTGTTTTATTTGAACTATTATAATAATTAGTCTGCACCAAGGAGCAGCAAAGATCGGGAGCGATTTCAAATTGTTAGAACCACTAAAGCCCTCAAAGCCAGAATTCGCTGAAACCTCATGGGGAACCAAAGAATGTAAAGATATAAAAACTATGAATGAAGATTCCCGGTAGGACTCTGTCGTATATCACTAAACATGGTCTAAAACAAAACTAAACATAGACTTCAAAATTAGTCTCTTAGCAGTGGCTAAATTTCCCTCAAAACAGTGCGTCAGTCCGCCAATGAGGGTACAGCTATTTTGAAGGCCCATATTATAGTCAAAAGACATTACATTAAAACAATATTCTTTTGAACTTAAATGATACCCAGAATAGGTATTAAATTATCCTCGTTTATAAAGAGCTACGAGGTCGTTAGTCGCTTTTATAAAAAATAATTTTACGGATGTAGACGAATAAAATTAACGCTGCAATACTAAAGACTTCTTAATAAAAAAGAAATAAAACTATTCTAGAAGCGAAGTATCTTATGACCGACTGACTAAGTAACTGAGTAGTGTCGTGTGGTAGCAAATTATGATACACGCAGTCGCGTGGGAGGCGATGACATGTGACAAATCAGTACAGCTAGGACTACAGCACAAACACAATAATGTTCGAACACTTTAACCTTAGCTTAAAATAACGAGAACATTCTCGAAACAACAATTCTCTTTGAAATTTTGAATGACATGCCATATATACATTAATCATTTGTGGGCAGTGTTTATTTCAATTTCAAATTCTATCAAAGATGCCCACAGACGATTCTTCTAATATGACGCGTTCAGCGCATATTCTGAAGTTTATTCATGATCCTATTTTGTAATACGGATTTTGTCGTCCGAACTTTCGGCCGAAATATAGTTTTTCGTTGTTTCGAAGTAGATCCCCTGGTCACACAATGCCAACTCGCTTACTCAGACTGATTCTTGGACAAGTGTTTAGTGTGCACATTGGGAAAATTTATATGACTAATTTTAGACTGCCTAATGACTATGATGCATTTCTTTAAAAATAATAATTTGTTATCCTTGTGTCTTGATTTTAAATACAGTAATTATTTTATTACTTTATGATATTGTGTATTTGTTTCTTCATTATCATCAGCCACAGGACGTCCATTGCTGGACATATGTAGGCCCCCAAATAATATAATTACTTGCCATTACATATTGTATTTATTTACATTAATATAATTTTGAAAGAACAATTTTCGCTTTCTTATGGAGGTGATTCGTGAATATTACTTTTACATTCAACGCTATATTCCTTGATCGTCCAAACTCTTCACATTTCAAATGAATTGATATCCTCCTGTTTGCAATAATATTTATATTAGCTTATAATTAATCTAAATTATGTAATCTAAATTAAATTAATCTAATTAATCTAAATTAAATATTCGTTTCTTATTATATTCGTTGTTAGTATTAGTCTGTGCCAATAGCTGAATATTTTTTTAGTCTGTGGCCACGTTATGATTGTTCGATATGTTAGTTAACTATCCCACTATATATTAAGGGCGACTTGCACCACTATTACTAACCTACAGTTAGTCCTAACCTCAAGTTAAATTGAAATAGAAATATATGGACATGTAATTAATTAAATGTCATCATTTACTATCTGTAATTGCATGTAGTACATTACATGTAATGAATAACGTGCCCTTCATATATTTCATTTTCAATTTAACTTGAGGTTAGGACTAACTGTAGGTTAGTAATAGTGGTGCAAGTCGCCCTAAGTAGCATATAGAAGAACTTACTAATTCGTGTTAATAGTAAATGACAGTAAGCTTATGTGGTACAATACTCCTTAGCAATTTGTGTAATGAGTCATGAGCACGCACGTGTGCCAGTTTGTTTACAAAATTGTGTTCTGTAGCACCGACGTAAAATGCGTAGCAGACATTTACAAATAAATTAAATTAAATATTCTTAGCAAATTGTATCTGCTTGTTAAATTTTATAATTATTTATAGTTTTGTTTTAAGAAATACATTATATTAAGTATACTGTCCCGTTACTCAACGGTAAGCGAGCACCAGAGCGGGCATCGAAAAAATGTGGCGTACTGAATCAAAATAACCATTAATATTAACTAATTAGCAACGGCGTTACTATCTATAGCACAATCACATTTATCCATATCACTTACACTACAGCAAAGTCGATCTTTGAGGTAATGTTATTTAGGAAAATGGCTGTTTACGCAAAAAAATAAACAAACTGTAGATAATATTTTTATGTAAAGAGTTATATCATTTCGAAATCTTGATTCAATGCGCCAACTTTAGCAATCCTTTTTTTTTAAACACGGAGTGTCAAAGTTAGATGAAATTTTTTGTCGTACTATTAATGACTGACGCAGACTATTTATTTTTACAAGACTAACAAAGTTAAGCGTTTTATTTTTAACTGTGGTTAAGAGGGTTGTTATCTGGGATCACGTTAAAAAAGAAATCACGGCAGAATTGGGAAATATATGATCACAGTAAATAAAGATGTGCGCTAGGGTGACGATTTTCTACATTTTCATAAATATGCATATTATCATTTAATCATGGTACTTGTTTTTTTTTCTTATTTTTCCCAGAGCTGGTATAACTGACCGTATAAGATACCCTATCGGATCACGTCTCATCTGGTGCCAGTTTGACGTTGAGTAACGGGACATACATATGTATGTATGTACATATTATGTATGTGCATATATACTTACTGGAAAATTGAATATTAATACACTTAGCTATAATAATTATTATAAAATGTTACCACACACACATTCGTTTCAATTACTTTTAATATGTTTTGTCGACTGTCGTATTGATGTTAATAGCAACTTGTTTTTATTTCATATAGAAACAATATACAATTTAAGACCGTCGTCCATTAAAGGTGTCAGGGGCTCTCTAGCTGAGATCTATAGACCGAACTTCGACTAAGTCAAGTCAAAGCAACGAACTCAGTGAGTATTTTGACTTATTTCGAGTCATTTTTTACAAGAAAATCATTGCTTAGTCTATCAGTCTGTTTTTCTTGTAAAAAATTAATCGAACTAAATCCAAGTTCGATTTAACAATCCCAAATCCTCACTGAGTTCGTTACTTTGACTTAGACTTAGTCGAGGTTCGGTCTATATATAGGTCTTAGCCTCAGCACCCGGTTAACACCCAATGATTTCCACGCTGCGCGGCGCCCTAACGCACTTTTCATCCAGCGCTGCAGCCTGGCGGCGCGTGTGCACCCGGCTCGGGCATTTTCCTCACTTTCAAATTATGTATTCAAATATGTGCCCTCCGTTGTCCAGCCAATGGTTATAGCATAATGTCAACTGCCAAAAACGGTATAAAGTGGAGGACGCGCTGCCGGCTCGTTAATCATAATTTTCTCACACCAATACACAATCACATAGTCTGTTTTTCATCAGCTGCTTGCAAGGCATATGTCAGTGCTTATTTACAGAAAAGTTTTTTATACATACATCAGATTTTTAACTCATGGCCTTGTAACTAGAACCTAGATAAAGGCCTATTGTGCCTACGCCACAGCAGTATCTTATAAGTTACCACCCACAGTCAAACGGACTAGTTGAAAGATGGCGCCGTCCCCTAAAGAGCGCACTTATGTAGTTATGTGTCGAGCAAGGACGGATCAATGGGTATCAGAGTTACCATCCGTTTTACTCGAGTTAAGAGCAAGTATGAGAGACGACACCCAGATAAGTGCAGCAGAAATGGTATTTGGAGAACCTTTAAGACTGCCTGGAGATTTGTTTGAGCCTTTACAGCGAGATACCTCCGACAATGTCTTATTTTTGCAAGAATTGCGTAGGAAAATAGCAGACTTAGCTACAGTCCCAACTACCCCTACTACACTGTACATAGACCATGGCAACACCGTACACAGCGCGAGCTTTATGTAAATCTCCCTAATAAAGCGATTGCAAATTTTATATCAAATATGAAATAACAATTTGACGTTTTTGAAGTCTGCATTTTGTTTACTTTAGTTTTATATTGCACGTTGAGTCACGGGCAGCTGTTTTATTTTCAGCTTGTATTTTCACTCCCTCGTATATCCAACTTTATGAGAGTTTTAAACATTACATAATACTTCCATCTTTCCTCGTCCATAGCAAATGCAAAATCTTGCTATGTATTGTTAATACTGCCATAATACATGTTATCCAATAGATTTGGGATAAAAAACATCGTAAATCAATTGCTTCTTTCTCGTCAAATATTCTTTCTTTCCAATTTCATATTATACTTCTTTCTTTCTACTTGCCCTTATCCCACCGTAACGTGGGGTCGGCCCAACACACTTTTCAAGCATGTTGCAGAAAGGATTTGGTTAACTTTTTACGACCGGCTCCATGCCTGACGTCCACTCCCTCTGGGAGATCCTGTTCCGGGTAAATAAAATTAGAAAATTCGTTTTGCCCGACCTGGGATTTAAACCCACGACTTCGCGGTCCACAACCATATGCTGCCACTAGACCAAGGAGGCGATCAATTTCATATTATACCTACTACTTACTCGAATCTTGAAAAGAAAGAAGAAAAATGGATGCGATGACTTCACTGTGAAAGGCAGAAAAAGATACAATTTGTCTGTATTTACATAACATAGCTCACGCCTGTATCCCCAAAGGGGGAGGCAGCAGAGGTGCACTAGCGAACTAGAACACCCACATTTCGCCGAGCTCAGTTCCGTTCCAAATGTGATAGGGGGCGAGCTCATCGCCATATCGGGCACAAATTCCAGACTCCGGACTGATATGGAAAAATCCAATATCACTTTTCCCGACCCGGGGATCTAACTCGAGACCTCAGAACGGTCACCGAGGCAGCCAGTGTGTAGTTACAGCATGTAATATAGATATTTCTAATGAAACGTACCTAAAATGTTACATGTTCTTTATACACATGATTGATTGTTACAAACAGATCATCATAAATTCCTGCTGCTGCAGCTACTAAATATATTTTTAAAAGTGTAGCGTGCACAACATGTGCACTAAAAAGTATCTCGCATAAACTGTAGACGTTGTTACCACTCTGCACACTGTAGTCTGTATCGTAAAATTCTAACATTCCAACCACAATGCATCTAAAAGCAAGGAACTCACCTACTTACGCACATAAGGGAACGTACCCATATTACGTGATCCATTTTTGACCATTTAATACCCCTCCCCCTCAGTGACCGCCGTAGTATATGCCAAGACCCTCCCTCCCCCTCCCCCCTCTAGTTTTCACGTAGTAATTTATAAATATATTTCAATCATTTTTTATCGAAAAACAAAATATTATGACCTGTGAATTTTAACTGTTAAACGCTGCCCGCCATATTTGAATATATGTAGCTCGAAAAAGCACGAGATTTCCCTAGAGAATATTGACTACATGACGAAAACCTAAGACCCTAATGTGACCAAGAGTGATATTTTGAAGAACGGGGGGGGACGGGACGGAACTGGGTCACGTAATATGGGTACGTTCCCTAAACGTTTTCAAGGATTCCACTCGATTAGCTCGTCGTAATAATGACAGTGTGTATTCTAGCGTAATGCCTCTCCCAATATTGCCCAATTTGTTTACGCTATGTATCCAGAGCATTGTCAGTGTACGCACTTCCGACTCACCTAGGTATATTACAACATCTGTTCGTGATCCGTGATGATCTAACAACGTCGGTTGAGTGAAAAACAACTGTTATCGCTAACGGGATTCTGTGTAGGTCTATACGTAAATTGAGGAAGGTTAGTCTAGAAAACTGAATAGTTCAGATAGTTGAATATCTGATACATAATATAAATAAAGTAGGTACTACGGACGTAAAAAAAAGATGTACAGCGCTAGGAACAGTACGAGTTAGAGACCTTCATGAAAAGAGCCTATATCTACCTCAAAGGCCGGCAACGCATCCATGATTCCCCTGGTATTGTGGATGTTTATGGGCGGCGGTGATCACTTAACATCAGGTGACCCACTTGCTCGTATGCCCCCTCTTCTATAAAAAAACAACATTGAAAGTGAAGCAGGGTTGTCGGCCTATTCGATCAGTCGCCGCCATTACGTGTCGATAGATCGAATGGACTGAAAACCGTGCTTCACTTTCAATATGCCTAGCGCTCTGTCCATTCTTTTTTTACGTCTGTGGTATGTACATGCTACATAAGATGTGATGCAAGTCTAATAATTGTGTGTGTTGTGTGCAGAGAGTCGTTCGTCGTGTGGCGGAGGCGACGGCTCAGAGGGCTCGGAGGGGCGCACGTCGTGGCGCGTCACGCTGGATCACGACCTGGTGGAGACCCTGAGCGCCATATACCCCGAGTGGTTCAAGCCGCAGCACCGGCGGGAGCGCAGCCGCAGCCGCGCCGCCTCGCCCCTCTCGCCCGCATCGCCGCCGCACACACCGGCCACACCGCACACACCGCACACACCGCACACACCACCTTCAGAGGATACATTCAGGTAACAACTAACAACCTGTGGCGAAGGGTGAAAAATTTCAAAAGGGAAGCCGGTTCTACTTTCTTTTCTAGATAGTACTTAGATTTAATCACAAATTTAAAACTTAACAGGCCGACTTCAAATCCGAGCGTAACCATATTTATATGGGACCACCCTTGAAATAAGCTCTATCGAATACAAAAATAATTTTGAAAATCGGTCCACATTTGGCGGAGATATCGCGTAACATACATAAAAAAATACAAACGAATTGAGGACTTTCTCCTTTTTGGAAGTCGGTCGAAAACTAATTTATTAGCCTACAATCTGCAAAAGGGAAGCCGGTAGGAATCGGGTTGTTGTCGGAATGGTTTTCATTCCTGTGGGTTTAGACAAGTGGCTTATGCGCTAGTCTAGAATAAATGTATAGGAATGACACTATATGCGGTGTACTCTTATGTCATTCCCACACATTTATTCTATTCGACTAACGCATAAGCCACTTGTCTAAACGCGCTCCACCGTCCATCAGTTGACGATAAACTCCTCTCCAATACAAGAATCCGCGAGATATCCATGTAACGGGTTGTATCAACATAATAAAAATCAATGTATGTTTTGTAAACATCTTGAATTAGATTTGATGAATGTTAATTTGTGAAACCCATTAAGATTAGAGTAGAAGCTCTTTGTGGACAACCGCCTAGTTAATTTAATGATGTGCGGTGTCGGGATCCTCAAAGTGATTCTCGTTTTATTTTCACTTCAAAGGTAATTATTGTTTTGAACAATAATAACGCATAATAGACACGTAGAAAATTTGTTAGATGTATAAATAGCTACATACATCATAATTCCATCATATTTTTACATCGGTAGTTAGTAAATTCGTATTTTGAGTTGTTCTCACTACTACGTAGGGACGTAGTGCAAATTGTTCAGTGTTAACTGACACTAGATAAGGGCTGCATACCCGTACACCCTTGGAGTGTCCAGTGTCTGGAGCCTTATGTCCCCGTGTTGGTAAGCCAGTTGACCCGATCCCGGTGTCCCATGGCGTGTTGGTGACGATGTTCAGATACACCATTACTATCACATCACTCTACCTTTTTGTGTTTGAAAACTGTAATTCGAAATTACAGACACTCCAATTTTATTTATTTGTATTTTATTGTATGTATTGTATAGATAAATGTTTTTGTTCTAAATGTCCCGGTCAACATTCTAACGTTTATGGCATCCCTGCAAATTTTGCTGAGTATGATATAAAATCGACAGTTTTTGGCTATGTCAACAATCAGAAAGTCACAACGCTATAACATAATACAGTGATTGCGGGGGGACCTACGTATCAAATAGCGAGGGTCCTTTCCATTGCCGGGCACACCCCACAGAACACACACTACACTCTATAGCGACACAAATCACCACCATCATGAAAAAACACAGTTTTTTTTTTTAAATATAGTGATTGCAACGGACCGATTCGATATTACAACAGCCACCACTTATGTAATACCAAGTAGATTCTATATAGTAGTGTCTGATGTTCGATAGCAGTTCCGGTGCGGAGGAGATGGCTGGGCGGGCGGCGTGCAGCAGCGGCGCCAGCGAGCCACCGAGCTCGCCGCGCGTCTCCCCGCCCAAGGTGATCGTCGACGACAGCCCGCTACAGCCAGCCATGGGCAAGCACAAGGAATGTGAGTATCACATCAAACAAACATAACTGTGTATACCAGTCTTTCTTTCTATCTGCCCTTATTCCACTTTAATGTAAGGTCGGCGCAACACACTTTTTCAAGCAAGTTGCAGAATGGATTTGGCTTAGTTTTTACGACCCGCTGCCTGCTCAACGTTAACCCCCTCAATAAGGGATCCAGTCTCGGCTAAATTCAATTAGAAGAATCGTTTTGCCTGATCTGAAAATCGCACCCAGGACCTCCCGGTCTACAACCCATATATGCTGTCAGTTGTCACTAGAGCAAGAAGGCGACAACTGTGTACCAGTATGATAATAAAATACGACTCTCGTGTTGCGGGTTGAGAAATTACGGGACCTTTTGGGCTTACGAAACCTAGACTTGAAACAATTTTTTGTCTAGGTGCGGGAATTTGACCTTTCGTTTACAACTGGACTCTTAGTACGAGCTTTTCGCGATTCTCCAAATCAACGATAGTTTACAGTTTGTCCATTCATTTTTTAGTTCCTTGTAGTTTCCGCAAAGTAGTGCTGCTAATCAAATATATGGACAAAACGCAAACTATCGTCGAACTGTCAAAATAAACTCTTACTGCCTTTCGATCGTTTCACCACGTAGGATGTCGGTCAGTGTCGCGACCTGTTTTTACTGGATGTAGGTGTAGGCTTACCTATTGATGTACATATCTAGATGACGAGTCTTGGTGGTAGATTTCTGCTGCCAATTTGACTGCATCGTTCATCTCTTCCACTAAGACTTTGGTGTTTATTTCCCCATAAGTACCTTACTTAGGGATTGCCTTAGGCATGCCATCAATCTTCCTATCAGGTTCTGCCGCTGGCAAATCCTCTTGTCTCTCTTGAGTGATATCTCAGAGAGTGATGCGGCTATTTGTATATTTATTTAAACTTCATATACATGAATATGTATAAAGGCGGACTTAATGCCTAAGGAATTTTCTACCAGTCTACCTGAGGGTGATGCAGAGACGAGACAATGTATTGTCAACATTCACAGGCTTCAAATCCAATGAGATCCTGGGTTATTTTCTGAGGTCGCCCAATCAAATTTAGAAATACATACGTGTGCCTTATAGTAGCCCGTGTTTCTCCCGTATACCTCCTGTCATAATGAGACGGAGTTGTTCCTCTGTCTACATTTTCCCTGATAGTTTGTATTAATTTAAAATTTGTTGGCGCAAATTACATAGTGATAAACAAAGTCAGGAATTCGGAATTGCATAGTAGACTTTCACTTTATAAAGTCAGATAAGAGATATTCTTTATTGCGTGACGTAGGATGTAGATGGTTCTTCCTCTCATTGTGCGGCCAGTGGCCCCGTGTTGCGTCTGCTTGGAACAGCCTGACGTATTAGTATTCCTGTGGAGTTACCACTTCCGGCCGTTTCTGCGTCTGTGTTGATTACATCGCGTACGACCAACGCGAATAAACAACACACGATAAATTCTATCGATCTCAGTCGCGAATCTAATGTTAACAGTTGCATTCACACTACATTCTGTGACGAACCGACGTTGCATTCTGTGTAATAGTAGTATTAATATTTTTTACGTATTTGGTGTATAATATATGGTGATACATATTTATTTATGTGTGGATGCGTGCCGCAGCACGACCGAGGCAAATACGCCCAGTAACCCACAATATTCGGCCCAGTGGTAGTGAATGTTTCGTCTGTAATACGGTCGCGGCATAACACTAGTTTCCTTGTGCAGTGTTTATTTATGTTGGCGCCGCGCCAGCGTTGTCCGCCCATCGCTCGGTAGTCGCTGCTACCCGCTTGTCTGCACGAAAACAAGAACGTAAGAAAGAGCTCGGTGCGCCTACGCTCTCCAGTCGCTTTTATCGATAACATTTTCGTATATCGATGTACGTGTCCATCGTGAACCACGTCGGCATTATGCTCGTCGTGCTACGTCAATGTTCCCTAACATGAGGCGTCATAACTCCATAATAATCATGAACACATGTCAACTATTCAATCAATACTTATTGTTGTATGCAAAAGGTAGTCGCATTATAATACATGCGCATGCGGTTACCGGCTGCTTGATGTTAAGCTTTGTCTATATAAATGTTATATTGGTATTCACAAGGAAAATATTTTGAGGATAAATTTATCATTCCCGAGCAATACATGCGATTTACAGAATGTTATATTAATATTTACTCGTGATCTTCCACAGCGTTAAAAGTGAAATTGATGATGAGACGTCCTATCAACCAGCTGGTGGCCCAAGGAATAATGCCTCGTAAGTACACTGCTTTCAGTACATTATAATTTCCCACATCTATCAAAGAAATTTCAATAAATATAAGTTTATTATCAGTAAATGAATTTTAATTTCAATGATATGGATAATATAAATCAGAATCGAGTTATGATACTATTTTTTTTTATTAGAAGTAGCGATGAATTTGTTCTCAAATAGTTTTGCAACCTGATGTATTTTTATTTAATTTTTGATAACATTATTTAGTGCTAAATCTTGTTCTTTCTACCTGCCCTTATTCCACGTTCATGTACAATTGGCGCAACACACTTTTTAGCAAGCATGTTGCAGAAAGGATTTGTCTTTATTTTTACGATTCGCTGCCTGCCTGTTGTTAACAGTTTATGGATCCAGTCCCGGGAAAATATACATTATAAAATAATGTATTTTTATTCTGATAAAATAGTATAATTTAGTCTAGAGGATCTATCAACATGATTATAAAGTGCAAATGACAAGCAAGTACCCTGTCATACCGCATTAATTTGGCGCGGCGTACGTGGGCGAAACAATTTTATTTACGATCTTAACGATATATCTAATGAGAGTTATTAACTTGCAATAGATAAACCGTCCAAATTACACATAGATACATACGTTTCTATTCTGATTTATATTTGTGCATGGACGTGCACAGATATCCCGATCAGGGTAGACAAAAAACTAGAAATATATTTTCTTCAATTTTTACATCACCATCACTATCATCATCCCTGTGTCGTTTTAAAATATTAGCCGGACGTTGCTATTTTGAAAATTTGTCTTTTTTTCATGATTTTTGTATTCTGTAAATAGCAAATTGTCAGGGTAGACAGTGCCTCTTTGTCTATATGGACTGCACGCCACTGTATTTGTAGATATAATGTGAGATTAAATGTTCTCGTCTTTGTTTATAGCATTGAAGACACCACCTGCATACTTTGAACAATGCAAGCAACTGGAAAGAGCAAAAACCGGAGATTTACTGAAAGCGAAGATACAACGGCGCCCAGATCGCCAGGAGTTGGAACGAAGACATATATTGGAACAGGTCAGTTTACACATACTGCCTATTTCAAGTATATGCATTGGGTACATTTCTGAAATGATTTATTACTAAAGAACGGCATATCCTGCATTTCTGCGTTAGTATGTAATGTTTAAAAAGATTTTCCTTTTGTTACAGGAGAGTCATGTAGATCCCAGCTTAGCCGAAAAGCAACGAATGCTAAAAAAGGCGCGGCTGGCGGACCAGTTAAATGACCAATTGTCACATAGGCCGGGTCCTCTCGAGCTTATAAAGAAAAATATACTCCATACGGAGGAAACAATCGAGACCGCGGTAAAAAGTGGTACACTCGCTTTTAAGGCGACCAGTGAGGGCGCATCAGGCCGGCCTCAGCATCCATCCTCGTATTGCGGACCACCCGATGAAGTATCGCCATCACCATCTCCCCCCTCCACCCTCTCACCCGTGAGCGTTCCCTCCCCCCCACAACACCCCGCTCCCGGGAAGGACAAGAACCGAAAGAAAAGTAAACAGAAACAGCAGCCGAAGGCGCGCTTCAAGTTCCACGAGTACAAAGGGCCCCCGAACGCGCAGAAATCGTCCTCGCCGGCCGGCTCCGTGGAGACGCCGTACGAGCTGCTCCTGCAGCAGCAGCAGCTCCTCCTGCAGCTCATGCTGCCCGCCTCCCCCGCGCCCTCCACCGCCTCCGTCGCCTCCGACTCCTCGGACGTGCACCCCGCGCACCCCTCACACCCCTCACACCCCTCACACCCTGCACACTCATCACACTCTGTGCACTCCACGCAACACCATTATGGGTAAGTACAGTCAACACATCGCTTCTATTAGTATTTATAAACCTAAGTTGTCGATATGATCTATCTTAAACATATTATGAAAAGATTGTATTTATCCATAGTGCACCGCCGCCGCCGCCCCCGCCCGTAACACCCCTCTCGACCGCCGCGCGCTTCGAGGACATGAAGGTGTCCGATTTGCGCGCCGAGTGTAAGCGGCGTAATCTCCGCGTCTCCGGGCCCAAGCCGCAGCTCATCGACAGGCTGCGACCGTTCCTGCTCGAGAAACAGGAGGAACCGCCTCGCTCGCCCGCCTCCGTCGCGTCCGTCGCCTCGCCGGACCCGCGTCTCGACGCGGAGCCGCAAGAGGACATAGTGCAGTCGCAGCGGCGCCAGATAGAAGAGCTCGAGCGAAAGTTGGAGGCGTCCCGCCAGCAGCTGGAGATGGTGCGTCGCGAGGCGGCGGGCGCGGCCGCCAGCGACCAGAGCCGGCGCCTGCTACAGGCGCACCTGTGCGTGTCGCAGCTGCGCGCCAAGCTCGACGCGCTGCAGCAGCCGCAGCCGCCCGCGCCGCCGCCGCCGCACTACGTGCGCCTCTTTACCGTCACGCCGCCCGCCGCTGCCGACGTGGCGCCGGTCGTCACGCCGCAGAAACCCGCCAGCCCGGCGTACATCCTCAACGGCGTCAAGGTGGTGCCGATAGCGATCCTGCCGACGGCGCACTACGAGCCGGAGCGCGTGGTCGCGCCGCCGCCGCCTCCCCCACCGCCGCCTCCTCCTCCGCCCCCGCCACCGCCGCCGTTGCCGCAGGTGCAGTCGACCACGCCGCTGCACGATCACACCGAGGACAGTCAGATAATGGATGACGTTTTGGAAATACTAGTGGAGAACGGCGAGTTACCTCCGTCGGCGGTGGGAGACGCCGTGACGAGTCCGTCGCTGGACGGCGGGTACGTGACGGGGGGCGCGGACGCGTTCTCGCCGGCGGACGTGCTGTCGGACGACGTGCTCGGTGACGCGCACGTGCGGGACTCGCTCGCCGCGGATGAACTGCAGCGCGAACTCGACGACATACAAAACGAGATCATGAGTCATGCCGATCTTCACAATGCTGTCAACGCGGACACCCGTTGTGTCGTAGGCGTGCAGTCTTCTGAAATGGCCGCAGACTTGGGTGTCGATTTACTTTCGAACGGAGAGTTTCATACGCATTTCGCGTCCGATCCTAACGGCGGCGACGACGATTTCTTTGAAAGTCTTCTTTCCGGAGACGGTGATCACACGGACGGCAGTATGTCGCAGACGGCGATGGACATAGGCGATGAACACGAACCCGACAGAATGAGCATGACCCCGCTCACCAACGGAGACATCCTGGACCACACCCGACCCGGCTTCGACTATATGGACGATTTATCATTGCCGTCTTTCCAGAATGAGGATACTCGTCACGAAATATTCGAAGATCGATCTTGCGATTTCGATCTGAAGGAGTGCGGGATAGACCTGGGTCCGGTGATGACGGTGGACAGCGACGGGTGTGACGGTTGCGACTACATGGACACGGAGATAATTCCCAACATGTTCGGTCGCGGGCACGTGCCGCAGTGCGACCCGCTGCTCGGCAGCGTGCTGTCGCGCCCGGCGCCGCGCCCCGCCAACAAGCACTACTCCTGGGAGAAGATCGAGTTCGACGCCACCTGACCCGCCTGACCCGAGCTCGGACCTCGAGTATCGCGAATACCGCTCCGCGACCCGAATCGACACCTCGTCATTTGTTTACGTGCACACTGACATTTTTGAGTGTTGAAAATATAGTTTCAAACGTATCGCAAGCGAGAGCCACAGAGTGGCATATAAAGTAATGTACGCTAGTCTCACACGAGTGACACGTTCTTCCACAAGACTTTGGTGTAATAAGGACTAGTAATTAATAATTATGTGAAACACAAAGTGTTTGCAGTAGTTGAAGACTATGGTTTATACTTTATTTATATAATAATGTTTGTACTTAATGTTTGATATGAGATGTTTGTGTCGCTAGTTGATAATGATGTTCAGTTTGGTTATTTCACTAGTGAGTGTCGGTGCATACCGTCGCGAACCGCCGCGTGCGTGCCGATAAACTTGGCTCACATAATATTTTAAGTCCATTTTATTTACTACTTATAGGCATATCTACGTATGTATATATTGAACATAATAATACTCAACATAGTTGTGGATTTCTGCATTCCGCCCGATGACTAAAACTTAGGGGAAATTATCATAGGACAAGTTGTTGAAGCACAATCAATGTACGAGTCACCTGGTCATGTACACATTTTATCGATGATAATAATTGAAATGTTTTTATTTATTAGAGATTGATGTTGTGCCGATTTAAATGATATCGCTTAATATTATCTCTGTCGCACGGAGAGCTATTTCCCAAATCAATAAGTGACATTCCAGTCTTGTTGAAATGCAAAATGTGGCGCGCAAACTCCTCTCTCCATCGGCTAACGAGGATTATTGTTATTGATAGATTACGTGTTAATATTTTGTTAAAATTACAAAGGTAATAATATTGAGAGCGAGGAGCATATTTCACAAGCCATCGTCATGGGTGGGACCAGCTTGGGAACAAAGTTAGATATGAATTCATTTAGTTAAGGAGCCGGCTCCTCGCATGCAAACAATTATGCATCTTCCATATACGCCTGGTCGTTTATTTACAACCAGTACTTGTCTCCACTCTCCAATACCCACTGAATTAATGTATATCTTGATTGTGGTGTGAGTTCTTGCAAAATTTGCTTTATCGTATTATTTTGATTCCTTCTAAAATCACTTATTATTAAAACAATATGACATTCTAGAAAATTTATCATTCCAATTTATATTATCTAAAGTAGGTGCTTTGTAATCGATAAGTTGCTGTTATTTATTGTGTATATGCATAATACCGTATAAAGTAAATTTTTATTTATTTTCTCTGTTAAAATTGTGAATATGGAATGCATAATTGTTTGTGTGCTTATTTATAATTTATTATTTACTTCTAAAAGTGTACTTACGGTTTTTTGTTCAGTTACAATGTGTGTGTTTTTTCACTAATGTATATTTTACAGTGTCACAGTTATCTTGCGTTTACCTTTGCTTCACCGGCGGGAGTATGATTACAGAAATATAAATATATTAATCGAAATATATTGCCATTTTTGCATTTATGTTATATTTAATTTTTGAATACTTGTTGCTACAACGAATAATTAAGGCTTTACTTCCTTGCATGTGCCAATACTATAAAACATACATTGTTAAACATACTAAGTCAATATTGTATTTGCCGACTGCAATCTTGTATGATTAATGCAAACTTGAATATTGTATATTGTTGAATAATTAACACATCGTTATGTAAGACATATTTTTATGAAAGCCTTCATGTGACTGTAGTCTGTACTTTACAATTAGTTTTGAATGAGCTGTAATATATTTACGAAGTAGCGTTTTTTTTTAAATACATCAAAGTTCGTATACAAGAATGACACTAACGTCGGGATATATAAGAATATTCGTCAATTTCTGTAAAATAATTTTAAAATCTTTGATTTTTCACTTTTACTCATACAACTCGGCGTCATTATAAAGTATTGTCACATAGGATTGGTGCTATTTTGGATTTAATTGATGAATGCATTTTTTTTTATTGAAATTATGTCAGTTATGGCTAAATTGTGTAGCTATCGTTTCTTGAAAACTTTTTCAACTTAAATGAATATGTTTCTTTACAGTAAGACAATCTGTGCATTGATGTTTGAAACAGGGCTAATAGGTGAAATGTTTACTTTATTGTTTAAGTAATATTCCATTATCTAAGTAAAATATATCATACCTTTAATCTAGGCTTAAAAGAAAATCTATTTGCTCATTAATCAAAATTATATTCATATTAGTAAAATGTATGTGGGAGATATAACAACCTTATTGCGATTATTTTCATCATAAAAGTAAATAATCAAACTTAATTTATTTATATCGGCTTAATATGCAAAGGTGGCAAGTCTTTTCATTACAACTCGACTTGTCTGTTCTATTCTGAATATCTATTTAGTTTTGTCATTTAGAACAAGAAATTCTTTTTTCATTAAGCCGATATCATTTTAAAAATATTTATTTTTATTTAATAAATTCAATACTCAGGTATTTGAATAATTAATTTCCTATATTAACGAAACATTGCCCTCTAAAAGCTGAGATTAAGTTACATACAGTGTATCTAATTTTATGTTGTATACGTACTTTTTTAATGATTGTGTCTTGCAAACTTGTAAACTTGTAAATTAAAAGGTCAGCAATTTTTGGGTTACATTAATCTAAGAAGAAATGTTACGGCCTAGTATTATGTTTTCATTACAGTTATAACATAGTTTAAATGAATTTACGAGTCAGTGAGATTAATATTTGATATTGTATTTATTATCTGCATATTTGTTATGATTGTTGTCATTATTTTAGAAGAATTTAAATATATATCTCTAGTTTGTATTCATAACATGTGCTGATGAAACGCTATGTATGTCTGATGCATTGCTCTCTGCATTGTAAATTGTCTATAAAACTAGTTAATTGGTTTTTATATAGATATACTTAAAATGCCTAACACTTTTCAGTCACATTCACATTAGTATGTAATTAATCAACGATTTTCCCAATAAACTCGGCAATACGTGACTTCAAGTTGTCATCTGTTGCAGAGCCAAGTATTCAATAAATTTTATTATCAATGTAATGGATGTGATAAGATAACAGGAGTCGGATTTGTAGTGTAACAGGATAGTTTTTTTTACCTTGCCTTGTAATGAAGCCTTGTAAATATTTACCAAGCCTTTATTAGATTAAGAAAAGAATGTTAAATAAAATGTTTTTGACACAACTATTGTTTTATTGTAGAAGTGAGATGGAAGAAGTGGCTGCGCTAGACCAAAATTGACATTTAAAAATCTACATGTGCATAATCTGCAAACTGGATAACATGCAAAGAGATATATAGATAATGCACAATATGATTCTAGTTGTGAATACAGTATGCTCATAAACACCATTATGTAAATAATTTCATTAATAATATTTCCATTATCTAAAGTTGTGTTTGTTGTCTTAAAGTGATGTAGTGATTAAAGTACATAAAAGATGGACTGTGTATGGAAACCTTGAAATAGGTGACTGAAAGGTTTTCGTTCGCGTGAATCAGTCGTAAACTTAGGTCATAAATGCTCTAAGGTAAATGAAGACAAAAAGTGCATAAAACGAGGCTGATGGGCTATGTCCTTAGGTGGCTATGTCCCTTTGCTTTGCCTTTCCGAAAGAGAAGTCAGCATAGCTGTCGTCTGTCACTGCTGTTATGAGAGTTTTGGCGGGAATTCTAACGGTGCGGGTAGTCGCTTATTCCAATGATTTCATATTTTAGCATAAAGTTGTGCTTGTTGTTTAAATGTGATGTGAATTTATGCGATAAACATCAACGAAGATGCATAGTGTATGGAAGGTTTGAAATAAGTTATTTCGGATGCTTTTTGTCGGGTGGATGGATCGACCTTGCTAAATTCCTCCGCTGCGAGAAAATCGTCTAAAAAGCATCAAACTGGATGGAATTGACGTCAAAACTCCAACAAGACCTTGAAATTGGCACATCCGTGTTTCATTGTTCTTGTGAAAACTTGGTTGGGCATTTTTTTCATCGGTTGAGATGAAATGAGTTTTCATTAGAAAGTATACATTATGGGCCTTAATTATAAAAATAGTTTAGCTGAGCAAATGGCTAAGAGTAGCCTGTCACTTTTTTCCTTGCGTCACATCGTTCGAAAATAAAAGGGACAGGCTATATTTTACCATTTGCTCAGCTGAACTGCTTTATAAGTAAGGCCCTATAGGCTACGTAACTTATAATTAGTTTTTAAGTTAGAAAAAAATATGTAACTAATGACTTGGCAGCATGGTCTCCGACCTTAGTAGAAAAAAAATGACAGTGCTGTCAAGTGTCAGTTTACTTGTCAAAAGCAAATGTGAACTCAGATTTTTATTTAAAAAAAAAGAACAGTCGAAAATTCGCTAAACGCGGTGCCAGATTTAGATAGATGAAGAAGAAGTAGATCTTGGCTTTTGCATGTTTCATTCACTTATAAATTAAAATACTGATGATTCGCCTTTATTGTATTGAGAGTGAGACAGTCTGTGCCATTCCATGAAGGGAAGTCATTTTCATCACAATAACTTACAAAACACCGGTTTCTTTTTAATCAGACAAAGTGATAAAACCTAGTTATGATATTAGCTGAAACATTGCTCTTCTCTTTGTCTTTGATCAATTGTGGTGCTATATTATTCCTCTTGGTTTACTATATAATAACTCTGTCTGATTTGGAGTGCGATTATTTAAATGCTCAAGAGTGTTGTGATAAATTGAACTACTGGCTGGTGATTAAGTATATTGCACACACGTTTGTTACATTCTTGCTGTTGTTTCATGGTCAAGTAATATTGTTTTTGTTGAACCTGCCTATGTTTGTATGGCTCACGTTCGAATATTTCACTATACCGCAAGGGAATTTGGGCGCGTACGATCCCGCCGAGATTCATAACCGTGGACAGCTCAGAAAACACTTGCGTGATGTTATGATCTACATTGGACACTATCTTGTATTTTTCTTCATCTACTTGTATTGTTTTATACTAGCACTGCTGAAAGGCGATCCAATTAATAGATCTGACGATCAGATTGTAACGGAAATCTAAGATGTCTGACAGTTCCGGTGAGGTGTATTTACCTGATGATCAAAATGATGCAGCAAGTGATTCATCTATTGATGATGTAATATGCACCAAGTTAACAACAGCAGACAATATCTTAGCTTGCATAGAGAACAGAGAGCTTGATAGAGATGTTGAGGTCTTAAAATGTGAGGGAAGTCTGTTGGAAAATGTGATGACAAATTATGTTATAGCAAAAAAGATTATTGGTCATTTATCTTGGCAAGAGAAATTTATTTGCAAGCATGTGTGTTCAATGTGGCACTCAGCTGTACATGCACTCCAGAGGGAACAAATAGAACCATCAGATTTTGTTATTGATCTGCCTATTATAAGAAGCAATGTGGCGTTCAAAAAGTCTGGCAATTTCTACACAGAACCAATGGCGGTGCTAACATTTGCTAACATGTTGGGCTTCACTATAACAAACAAATGTCCAGAGATAATTCCCAATCCTTGCACACCGGCTTGTGAGAATGCCCATTGTTGTAAGTTTTCATATATGAACAAATTTAGTAATAACCATGTTGCATCCTTTACTGTTTGATGAGACATAACATAAGCTCACACCTGTTTCCTCGAAGGGGTAGGCAGAGTCGCACTAGCTAACTAGAACACCCACATTTCGCCGAACTTAGTTCTGTCCCAGATATGATAGGGGTCAACCTATTGCCATATCGGGCACAAATTCCAGACCCCCAGGCTGAGACTGAGTTGAAAACTCAATATCACTGCCCAACCCAGGGATCGAACCCAAGACCTCAGTGTAGTTGTACCATAATACAACTTCTCCACTAAGGCAGTTAATGAAACATTTCATAAATATTAAAAATTGAATAATATCTCATTATTGTCAAATCACTGATAAAATTACGGACAAGAACTGATAAGACTGTAAATGTATGTTAGATATAAGATTATTTGTGTTTTATAATTTTAATTATATATTAACAATGTGTACTAAAAATTGGTTTTGTTTCAGTGATTGACGTGGTGCAGCACAATGTATGTGTACCAAAGGATTGTATGTTAACTGTAGCAGCAAGTTATTTGACCTACATGCCTCTGAGCCAGTCTGTCACATATGAACATGTTTTTACACAACAAATGTTTGTTCAAGCAAATCCGTTCATTTCTGGAGTCTATATCCCAGTAATACCTGATGTGGAATTCAAAGTCATTAATTTGAAATCAGTTGCTAACATGCAAAAAGATTTTTTTGATGTTGTAAACAAAATCAGTCAGAACCGTATCTTCAAAGGTGTTATAGTTTATGTCACGGAGATTTATCTATTGCAGACAATTGAGGATATTGTGTTCCTGAATTATTTTAAAGATGTGTATGTATTATTATTTATAATTGTGGATCAAAGGTCACAATAGATTGTGAATTCTTTAATCTCATCTATTAACCATACAAATTTTTCATATTGACTATACTGTAGTGTTAACTAGGTTATAAATTCATAATTGTGCATTTTCCAGAAAAAGGTCTTATAATAAAAAAGTAGAAAAATAAAAATATACATTAGCCACGGAGGCTGTGGCGCAGTGGGCGAGTAGCCGGCTGTGAAACGTGAGGTCGCGGGTTCAATTCCCGCACCGAGACAAAGGTCTGTGTGGCCCATAGATATTTGTCTCGGGTCTGGGTGTTGTGAGACCGAAAGTCTCTCGTAGTTTTTGATACCCACGATACAGGTTACACCTAGTGTGGGGTCAGGACTATGTATGTGACCATTGGGTGTATTTATTTTATTTATTTATATTTATTTTCCACCATGTAATGTATCAGCACATAAAATAGGTACATTATGTCTATTCATAAATAAATAACATTATTGAAGTTAATGTTTATGTATTACAGTTTTTTTTTTTCATATAAAACTATGTAATTTTTTTTACAGCCAACCAAATATTCCATATGCTCTTGGCGGTTGCATAGTTGAAGACACAATGTATGGGCAAAAGAACATAGACTTGATTATAGAAAGCAGTAATAATTTTGTCAGTGAGAACTTAGTAACAATAGGTGTGTTCACTGTACCAAAGGATTCAAATGTGTGCAATTTTGATATGTACTCATTAATATTGGAGTCTTCTGATTGGACAAAGGTTAAGATAAAAAAGACAATTGATGAGGTAATTTTCATATATAATTATCTACTATATAAAAATAAGTCGGGTTTTCCTTCCTGACGCTATAACTCCAGAACGCACGAACCGATTTCCACGGTTTTGGTTTTGTTGGAAAGGTCTCGGGCTCCGTGAGGTTTATAGCAAAGAAAATTCAGGAAAAATTTCAACAGAAAAGCGGGAAAATATTTTTTCACATATAGCGCCATCTCTGATACATAGCATGTACTACAAACCAATATTTTAAGTAGATAGATAAATATAGATAGATAGATACATAAAACGAAGCCATCTGGTGGCGAAACGGAGTTCGCCGGGTTTGCTAGTATTAATATGTAAACCGAAAACGTTCTACCCCTTCTTAAGATAATTGTGCGAATTGATTAATTTCAAACTTAACACAGTTAAAGTTTATATGGAGAAGAAGTCCATAAAGCTATTTTTTTAAATTAAAATGCATTAGAAATACATAACATTAATTAAAATTATTATGGTCGATTTGAATCGAAATAACTGGATGAACACTAGTTCTCATGATTTGTTATATCAACAGTTCATTATTTTTATGTGCATTTAACATCCACCCTTATATAGCAGATTACTGGCACTGTATGTATGACAGCTTGCTACTGCCAGGGTTTTTCTGGTGTCAACTACCAAGCAACCAGGTTGCATGGAAATACCTTTTCACTAGTACTTTACAATTGCTGTGATCTTTACATCGAGTTTTGTTTTAAAAGATACCATCTGAAGACAATTTTATTTACATACTGATGTCTTCAGTTTAGGCGAATGCTATTCATTGAAATAAAACTATTTTTTACGGATTCTATCACGATTTGGTTTTAATTTTTATTCCCGACGTCGGTTGGTCCAACCCGTGACCACGAAGACTGCAAAGCCTTCGAAACGTCCAATGTCGGGAATAAAAATTAAAACCAAATCGTGATAGAATCCGTAAAAAATAGTTTTATTTCAATGAATTTTATTTACAGTTTGCAATGAAGGTGCCCCGTTTTGAGCACAGCGTGGCGCTCAAGTTGTCGTGCGTTGGACGCGATCAGAAACATGAAGTGGAGCAGGAGTACTTCCGCGCGGCGTTCCCTCGCACCAGGATCATCGGTTGCTATGGCAACGGGGAGCTGGGGCTCAACCACCCCGCTAAACCTTCGACAGAGACCGTGCCGAGCAGCATCAAGAGACACCGGCAGGACCCCGGGCCACAGTATGGCTTCATGTACTCGTACTCAACAGTTTTTGTGTATATGGGCTGGGGGAAGAAAATACCGCCGGAGTCAGTTTAGATTAAGTGTTTATCGCTAGAATGGTCAAACGCTACTCAACTATAAGGGCTTCTTACACTGATTTTCGCCATACAATTTTCACAGATAAGGCGGCCGTAAGTGTATGAGCATTCGACGGGTAGAGACATCAAACAGATTTTGGGTTGCTTGCTATAAAACTTGTGCACCTGCTATTATCAATTACCACTCACCATAAATACAAAGACAATCACACATAGCAGACCAAAATCTATTTTGTTTGGTAGATTCATTATCATAAATTTTGCTAATAAAATTGCATACATATATCATAGTTATAATGTCTTTTCTAGCCCGCACAATTGTAAATGTGAGTCAAGATAGCAAGAAAAACATTAAGGGGCACATGCAGCTCCGCGATTAATCCCTATTTATCCCAAATCTTGATTTAAAGATAAGAGTTACCTTTAGGATAATTCGAGATAAGGTGTAGCTCTAGATTAGTAAAAGTGCTGCAAGGCGCCCTAAATTACATTAACTGATGTATACAATATCGGTTAATGAAATGTAGGGTTAAAAATATAATACTATAGGTGAAAGCTTATTTAAGATATGTGCATTTTATTATTGAACGAGAATATTAGATTTTATATAACTGCATGTGATTTTAAACTACTGTATGCAATATTTTTAACAATTAGGATAAGTTTTAGTAAATCCACCATATTCGGGTAAAATTCTATGGGTATATTTATGTAAGGGAACGTACCCATATTAGTGACCAGTTCCAACGCTTGGTGACAGTGGCTTAGGTTTTCGTCACGTAGTCAATATCCTCTTAGGAAATATCGTGTTTTTTCGAGCTATATTTAAATATGGCGTGCAGCGTTTACCACTTTAAGCTCACAGATAGCAACACACCATATTTTTTTCCCTTTTTTTCGTCAAAAAAATATTTAATATAAATTACTACGTGAAAACTAGAGGGGGAGGGAGGGGAGGGGGCGTTCTTGGCATATACTACGTGCGGTTACCGAGGGGCGGGAGGTATATAAAAATGTAAAAAATAGATCACGTAATATGGGTACGTTCCCTAAGTGGTTTGTTTGGCAATGCTATTACGCCTGCATTATCTATTGATGTTGTAAAACGGAGACAGAACTGTATTCAGTGTGAATACCGAATACTTGGTTTGGGGTCGGTTCAACACGCTTTTTCAAGCATGTTGCAGAAAGGATTTGGCTTAGTTTTTACAACCAGTTCCCTGCTTGACCTCAACCAAACCAACAAATTAGAAAAATAGCTTTGCCCGTCCTGGGAATTGAAACCAGGACCTCCTGGTCCACAGTTACTATATGCTGCCAATAGACTAAAGAGAGGTGACTACTAAACATGCGAGCGTGAATCATCATCATCATCATCATCATCAGCCTATACTCGTCCACTGCTTGTCATAGGCCTCTCCTAATGCACACCATTGAGCGTGAATACTGAATACTAATGACAACCACACCAAAAAATGTGCTATGAATGGTATTTCGTTACATAGATCCATATATTTTACTCACTGTTCAATAACAAGAGAGGTTTGAAAGTGATAAAATCCGTAAAAGTAATTTTATTTCAATGAATAGCATTCGCGTAAACTTAAGAAATCAGAAGTTTGAAAGGTTTGTTGCGCCTGTTGTAACTGTTCAGCGATAGTGACTAGTTACTAGCGCCCGGTTCCAATAAATAATCTCAGTTCGAATGTGCAGATAGATTACAATAAAATAATCACAAGTTTAAAAACTTAACTGACCGACTTCCAATTTACCGAACGTGACCAAATTTATATGGGTTCACCCTTGAAATAAGCTCTATCGTACACAAAAATAATTTTGAAAATCGGTCCACATTTGGCGGAGATATCGCGTAATATATATGTCGTCGCAGCTATTTAATCCGTCTATTTATTATCAGATTTACTTTTTATAAGTCAATCTATTATTGTTAAAATCACTTCGTAAAATCGTATAAAGTATTTAGACGTCGAGGTGATGAAGTAATCTTAATTATTCTTACGTTTTTATACTATTGTTTGTATAATGTTATTGTCTCCGGATGTGATTGTGATAGTTGCGATCTAAAGGTTTATAATTGCTGAATTACTACTTATATGGTCTAGATAAATCCAAAGGTAATTTAAATAGCTCATGCTGATTCACAGATTGCTTAATAGTTAATATTTTAGAGTAGTGGTGGCACCCTAGCGGAAATAATCTTAATGATTGCCATCTAAAGCTTTTTAATTGCTGGATCACTTCCAATAGGTCTAGTTAAATGTAAAAGGAATTATAATAATGGTTTTATAAATAGATTTGCTTAATTATTGAATTATTAGAGAAATTGTGCCGCACCTACCCGCACTCTGACGTAGAGAACGCAGAGGAAGGGATTCATGATAATATAATGGCTTGCAGACTGTTCAGAGGGGCTTTTCAGTTGTCGGCTTTCAAATAGATCACATCATAGTTCGGGAGACCATAGTATTTAGGGGTCGTTATGCCTAAATTATGGGCGACCTCTTATTTCCAAGTATTTAGTAATTCAGTGTTATATTTACCGTGACAATATACTACGGTTCTCAGTGCAAACGTTGTATTGACTATTCTAATGAAATGTGAAGTGTTCCGTGTTAAATCTATGGGTTTTCTTGTCAGTTCTTTCCCATAGCGTATTCCGAACTGACGGTAAATTAAATCAAGTGCATAAGACAAGCACTGAATAAACTGAAGTGATAAAACCTGTGTTTCTATCAATACCGACACATAACTTTCATTATACCGACATTTGTTGTGCTTTGACCTATCTGCTAGGCTCAGTCACTATTAAGTACATAGATCTACTGCGACATATATATATATATATATATATATTACGCGATATCTCCGCCAAATGTGGACCGATTTTCAAAATGTATATAAATACACTGAAAAAAAAAACGAATTGAGGACCTCCTCCTTTCTGGGACGTCGGTCGAAAATTAGCCAATAAGAACACAGATTGGACATGACTCATTCAAATGACTTGATTTGATTGGTTCAAAATCGCGATCTATCTGCACTCTGAACTGAGATAGTTTATTGAAACCGGCTGTAGGTGATCTCGTGCTGTGTGTTTGACTACATCCCGCGGTACAAACTACAAACTACGAATAAATAACGACATGATTATAAAAATAGCAATATTCACATCACGGGCGTAGGTAGGTTGTAGGAATGGGGCGGTTATAACTTATGTGTTGTTACCTACCAATACTTAAGTACAATAATATTCGGGATTTCGGAATATGAATATTCATATGAAAAAATATCAAAAAGGTAGTGTAATTTTGGATATATTGTTTGGACTCGGAACCTTCCCCTTGGCTTACGCCCTTGATTTACATAACTGTAGTGATTGTATAGAAGTGATGGTTTAAAGTTACCTATTTCTAGTAGGGAGTGACCGCACTTATCGACGTCGAGTCTGAGCCGAATTATGCTAATGTAATAAATAGGTAGTGTAAATAGCATCCACCCATCAAGATAGGATAATATCGATGCACCTAACAGTTATGGTCTAATAGGGTAATTTTTGACACTCGATTCGCCCTTTTTACTCGATTTCGGTGGATTAAGTCTGTAAATGAAATCGAATCGTAGTCGAAATCGAATCGAGTGTCAAAAGTTAGGGGACTGACCTCATATTAAGATTCGAGTGTTCAGTCTTGTCTTGGATATCAGTAGGAGTTTTTAATACGAGATTTTCTCGATTCTCGAAATCGACGATAGTTTACAGTTTCTCCATACATTTTTAGTTCGTTGTAATTATCACAAAGTGGCGCTGCTAATGAATGTATGGAGAAGACGTAAAATATCGTCGATTTCGAGAATTGAGAACTTTCAAAATTAATTCGTACTAGGGGTACAGAACCTACGACTTTCGGTCTCACAACACTCAGACCCGAAGCAGATATTTCGTGGTTACAAACATTTGCCTCGGTGTGGGGATCGAATCTGCGGCCTCCCGCTTCACAGCTGGCTGTGTGAAGGAGGCTATCATTCGCATCGTTATTATTGGAAGGTGAATCCAATTCGAGTGATGACTTTTACCATGAACTTTTATGGTATTGATGAGTCAATCTATTTACGCCTTTATTGCATTGGCATAGAGCTCTTTCTGACAGACTCAAGTCAATCCCATACGATAAGTATGGTACTTCCCTAAAGTACACAGAACACGTTATATTTAAGCACTACTTTTGCTAATTTATGTACTTTTCCCACTTCTATAAAATAAATATTTTTTTTACTTGATTTAGTTTTTTTTAAATTACGTATATTTCGTATTTATTTTGATATTGAAATGATACCTTAGAATCCTTAGATAGCCGACGGTCTGCCGATGAGTGACGACTCATCAGCATTCATAAGCGTGTAGAGAATAAAAAAGTTATGCTGCAAAATTAACGGAACACTTATTATATCTATGTATCTTTTTTTCAAAATCTACCATTACAAGAAGAAGCAATAAAAAGGCAACAATAAAAAAATAATAGTGCCAACTCCAGCTTGATTTTAGCCAGCGTTGGCTTTAAGGCCGGTCTCGTGCACTAAAACATTACACAAAAAACCTACACAAATCATGTATTTTTTATCTATGGTCGATTGTTCTACAAGCAGGTGACAGCGAAAATCGTTATTTTGCGTATGTGTTTATAATGTTTTTTTCGAAAAAGCTAGTGCAGGAGACTCGACTTTAGAAGAAAAAGACGGAAAGGTTAAAGAGAAATCAGCCTCAGATATATCTATCGAGCTGATAGATGTAGACTTTCATACAGTCAGGCTACATACGTATTACGTACCTACGAGTACTATCTACACAACATGCTAATGCTGGACGATTTGAATCACTCGCTTATCATTATCACTTTCACCGAAGCTTTCGTTTTCGACCATGTGCCATGGACTTAGGGTATAGGGATAAACTCCAAGACACTACTTGCACGTTGAATTTACTGCAAATTGAGCCTACCGATATTGTCTTCACATGTAGGAAATATCTATTATTATCATATAATTATCATATAATTTTGTATGTGCCCTATGCCCTTACTTATAAAAATATTTAAACGTTGCTTATCTTTAACCATAGGTTGTCCCTTTCATTTTTAAATAATGTAATACAAGGAAAAAAGTAACAGACTATTCTTAGCGAAAAGATAAGCGAAAATGTTTGTATAAGTAAGGCCCTATATGGCGATTGGCTCACATTTGTGACGGAACTAAGCAAAATATGGGTATTCTAGCTCACTAGTGCTATGCTTACCCCTTCCGGGGGATACAGGTGTGAGCTTATGTTGTTAATTCTAAATAACGTAGGTAGAGTCGCTAGAGATATCGATCATGACACTGGCTGGAAATGCTGGAATATATTCAAGGAGATGGAAATTTATGAAAAATCTCCTATCTCTTATAGTAGGGGAGCCCACGATGCTAAATGGGGATTTACTCGAGCGTCGTAGAGACCTATTGGGATGCAAAGCTTAGATGATATGAAGAAAAAAATGTTATATGATATATACCTTTACATCGGTGGGGGAAGCGGCTATAGATTTTTAAATATGTAAAAAAAAAACTGTTGCATGGACATCCTCGAGCGCGTCAGATATTGATAGCATCAATGCCCTACGTATTTTTAATAATGTACGTATGTTAATCTGATCGTTTGCATGATGCGAGTGGTTGTATTTAAGGGTTGAAAATGAAAAAAAAAAAAAATTTATCGAGCGCGTCAGATTTTCTAACGGAGTGTTAAGTGCACCAAAAAAAAGCTCTCATTCACTAATCTGACGATTTCGATGGGACGCAAACTCGCGGCCATTTTCATAATGTGCAAAAAAAATTCGCCATTTTGAAATACTCAAGCGCGTCAGATTAAGATATATATGGTTCATCTTTATGTTCTAAACGTACTGTCTCATAATCTGACGATTATCTAGAGGGATTGGCCTGATCTGACAAAAAAAATTTGAAAAACGGTTCACCTTAAAGGCCATCCCTGCAACTTCCCACTAATTCCATTCTTGGGCTCTTAAAATTGTACTTATGACATTTTTGAGCTCAAAATATAATTTATGTGATATTTTGAGCTCGCTGAGCTCAAAGAAATAGAAATTTCATAGAACACTATTTTTGGAATTTTCAAACCGCAATAACTTTTGAATGGATCAACCGATTTTCACGGCATTTTGACGGCATTCGACGCAGTTTTATCATCCTCATAAGTAATTTTGATCGAACCACAAATTTCGGAGTAATCCCGAAAAAACCCTTTTTCTGGTTTCTTTCGTTCACGATATCTCTCGAACGAATCAACCGCTTTTGACCAGCTAGGTGGCGATCGACGTGGTTTTTCAAGCTCAAAGGCGGATTAGTTTTTGAAGTTGATCGATAAAGCCGGTTAAAAGTTATTCCGAAAAAACCACTTTCAATATATATATATATATATTTTTTAAATCATTGAACTTAATTAATTGAAAAGCTCAGGAAGCAGAAACCAGAGTGGGGACGGAGTGAGAGAGTAATAGATAGAGAAAGAGTGAGAGAGGAATAGAAGCGCGGAGAAAGAAATGTAGGCATCACGCAACTGCACGCATTTAACTTTATCGACGAATTTTTATTATTTCAGCTTGCGGAAATCGTCAGATTATATATTTTTCATTATTCTTGAATTATTTCCTTCAAAATAAAACAAAATTTAGCTACGCTCGAGAATGTCGAGATGACGTTTTTTTTTTACAACTTTGTTGCCCTCCCCTTTTTTTACGTCACTCTCAAATTGTCAGATTAGTGGAATATACACTTTTTAGGATGTAATTAACTCACCCTATCTTAATCTGACGCGCTCGAGAATTTCTGATGGTCAATTTTTTTTTACTAATCTGATCCTGTATCCTTCACGGGCGGCCTTATATATGGGCCTCATGTTTTGTGGAGGTACTTAACCGGGTACATTGTATCCCCCTGTATATTAATCTGTCGCGCTTTAGTAGATCCCGAAATCCCCGCTTGGGCTCCCCTACTATTATTATGTACACGCATCCTTGCAGATTTTCAAAATTAACTCTTGAACGTTATTCGCTTAGCTGGTAACTATAAACTACTAACACCTGTTCTTATTTCATTTCAGTGTGGAGCCTGCTCAAATAACATCTTTAAATGAACAGTCCTGAGTCCTCTACCTTCTGACACTCGATTCCATTTTGACTACGATTGGGTTTCATTTATTGACTTAAAATTCCACCGAAATCAAGTGTCAAAAGTGTGTCAAGGGTTACCCTACAGGTTGTCGAATGTTTCGGCTTTGTTTTTATGATCGGTTTTATGTCTGATGTAAACGGCCCCTGAAGGAAAAAAATAAATAATTTGTCTCTGGCTAAATCGATGTTAGAAAAAGTTGCAAGTGGTACACGATCAGTAGTTGAACATCCAGCCCGCCTAGCATGCGCGCCACAAGAATATTTGTCTACTAACTAATATGCTTCCTCGTTTATTTTCATACAATATTGTAGACAACATATCGACAGTCGATTATCGAGATATATCGTGACACCCATGCTAGCCGGGCTGGTCCACAGCCCGCTGCTACTGAACCGAGAAAGCGACAACAATTCATAAATACCTGACTACCTGTATATGATAGTTTGATTCTTACAAGGCGAGTAGAGTAGGTGAGTAACGAGTAAATAATAGCCAACCAGTATGTATATCATGCACGTAGCGATTATTTGATGATGACCATTGGTAATGACCGTAGCAACGCCATGTGAATGATCGCTTCGACCGTTAACCGGTAAACACTACCTGTAATCTAATGTTTACCACTTTAGTCGCAATTAGACCGAAAAAATATTAATTTTTCTCGTGGAATAGAAATCTGTGTACTTAATAAGAAACTGTTACAACCAACGGTTTTTCTGAACAATAACCGTCTGGCTACATATCGGTTGTGCAGCACTTAATTTGTTTTTATGGATCAGCTTGCGTGCAGTCGCGTGTGTGTTTCAAAGACATGTTAGACACGCAATCTCGTTTTACGATTATTCTGCCTTTGTTAAAAATCACTAACTCGATCATTTAGTGTTAATAAACCTATATTTTACCTTTATTTCATACTAAGACACATATTTGGTTCTAATTGCATAATTTACATATCAATCGTTAGCGTAAAAAATCAACGGATCGACTTCAAATTTGATCCTATCGTGCCCGAATCTATATGGGTGGTCTCATTGAAATACAAAAACGAATAATAATGCCCTCGAACACAAAAATAATTTTGTTTTTTTTTTATACACCCAACAGTCACAGGCATAGTCCTAACCCCACACTAAGATCGAGTCTTGTATCGTGGGTACCAGGAACTACGAGAGACTTTCGGTCTCACCACACCCAGAACCGAAACAAATATCTGTGGGCCACACCACATTTGTCTCGGTGCGGGAATCGAACCCGCGACCTCACGTTTCACAGCTAGCTACTCGCCCGCTGTGCCACGGAGGCTGTTTACATTATTATAAATCGGTCTACATTTGGCGAAGATATCGCGTAACATACTTAAAAAGAATACAGACAAATAGAGGACCTTCTGCTTTTTTGAAGTCGGTCAAAAAGTAGATTCCAGCCATGCTGAGTGCAAATCATAAATACATCATTATTTAAATATATTTATTTGGTATATATATATATTGGTCTATCTATATATCATTATTAGCCACAACATGTCTAGTGTCAACTGCCTACACCTTGCCTAGGTGTCTGCCTATGATTTGCAAACCGACGTGTTGGAAGCTGATTAGTAACTATTCTGATTTACTACCTTGACACGTTCTATATAGAAATAATAACAAAGTTTTAATTGTTAATCATAATAATAATAATCATAATCATTTATTTTTTGTTTACGATATCATATTTTGTAGTAAGTAGCTAATAGCGTTTTTTGGGGCACGATTTCTAGTGTAGATTCATCATGTCCATGTGTTCTTTACAAGATTTTATTTTTATTACTTCATTCATAACGTATAGGTCTTTACAAGCTTTTATCATCGTTGCTCTTTTCATATTTTATAACATGTAAAAATTCTTTTAAAATAAGAAAGCATCTAAGTTTATGATTTTTTTATGCAGCGATTAGTCTCTTTGTCTTTCTTAGTCTAGTACTAATGTATAGTGTGTGATGTTCTGGGTTCGAATCCATAGTCGGTCAACTGAATCCTCCATTTCGACGTCAGGCAGGCAGCCGGTCGTGTTTGAACTTTGTTGAATAGTAGACAATAGAAATAGATACAAATAATAATACATATTTGGGACGGAACTAGGCTCGGTGAAATGTGGGTCTTCTAGTTCGCTAGCGCACCTGTGCTTACCTCCTCGGAAATACAGGCGTGTACACATAAAGAAACAAAATTGAGATGACGTGTTGGATACGGAAACTACAGAAATGTGGAATTACATTATGTGGAGAGAAATGAGGCTTGTCAGTGGACATCGAAGCGAATACATAATACGGAGTGGAGACTGGAGAGTAGGTCCGAGTTGGGGTGAGCCATGTCAGTGGGCTAGTGCTCCGTCACATGGCCTCGCGGTCGCACGCCGTCATACGCTTCGCAGCGATACTTCCCGGTCGTCTACGCCTTACGCACGCCGCATGCGGAATTCTTGTATCCGCGCGTATTTAATATAAAATAATCTAAATTTAAAAAAAGTAATATTTATTTTTGTGTTTTTGGGCGAAAATCCCTTGACTTTTTATATTTTACAATATTTTCGGTTCGATTATTGTTATTAAAAAGTTTATTTTTAAGGTAATTTATTTACTTTTAATAAAATATTGAACACAGGTATAATATATTTATTTTATAAGTTTTATTTTTAAATTGCGAGAAGTATATTTTGGCACATGTTAATAATTTCAATAATACTAAAATTCGTCGCGTCCTTCGCCATCGAAAAGGAATACTTTCATTTTTTCTATTTTTGTATATTTATAAAGGTAAAACCTTTTTAAAACAAAAAGTATTGAATAAAATTGTCCCGAAATCCAATCAAGCTTTACATCGTGTACCCACAAACATAAATCATTATTTCAATAAATACGGTAATTAATCATTAGCAAGTCTGAATGTGATGCAAAAAATAAACTCCCATTGTTGAATATTAGAGAAAGTTAGATATCACGTTACAACTTACAAGTGTAGGAGATCGTATGAATGTGAATGAGAGTGCAAATAAAAACAAAAGAACATTTATATGCATGACATTGTCATTAAACCACATTTAATGATTAATACAAATGTGAGATGAGCGGAGAGTGCGCGTACGCTGCGCCGCTCTGTGCATTCACTTTCTCCCGACTCTCGACGTAACCGACGCGAGATCGCTGCCAAAATACTTCTGTGATCTTATCTATTTATCATTTCATCATATCCGTCCATCATTATTTATTCATTATAGATTAATTTCTTTTATGTGTTACTCAGTAGTTTCATTGATGACAATAAATTAATTTATTCTTTTTCCAGTCAGGTTATTGTAGTGTACTGCAAAGAATTACAATAAAAACTGCTTTAAAGAACGGTATATAAATTACCTATATAAAAATTGAAATCTCTATAGATTTTTTTTTGTATGCTGTGTAAAAACTGTGACTGTGTAAATAAACAACAAAGACTTAAATAAAATTAAAACATAAACTCTTAACATCAAGTGAAAGTTAGTCATTTTATAAATTACTGTGAGAGAATCCGAGTCTCAGTGCAAAAACAAAGAAAAGATTAGAAACAATGGACCACCTGTTTCGGCAGCGTCGCATCAGCGTGCCTAAGCGGTAAGTGTGCTCATAGTCTTCATGAAACCAGGCTAAGTATGGAGAACGTGCTATTCAAATTTCTGTCTCCCAGCTTTGTTCATTAATGTATTCTTCATTCAATGCTTAATGCATGACCATATTAAGATGCACAATGTAGCTAAGAAATTCTAGTTCTCAATTTAAATATAAACGGACATACATAAGAAAATGATGTAGGTACTATCTTTCTCAACACCCGCCCACAGTGACGGAAAACTGGCTCATCTGTTTAAAGCGAAGTAACGTTAACGTTACGAAATAAAGTTATTTTTTCTTTCTGTGTTGATTCTCTCGGACAGATTTCCTCATACAGGTGAACGACTCAGCTGTAAGTAGTAAACGCTGATGCGTTTTTGCTGGCGATATCTCGAGCATTGTTGCTTCTACTTGACAATGGAAAATTAGCTGCAAGTTGATGTTGACGTGCCTTTCAAACTAGGGCTTTGTTATAATGATGATGCAAAGTTTCATCTATTGTCTTATGATCCTACTGCACATTTTAAGTCACTATAAGGTGTCTGGCCCAGATCGTACCGGCGGTGCGTTCTCCAGAACGTCCAGCTAGCTCAAAAAGCGCTAGCTGGACGTTCTGAAGGAGGATATGAGAGCTAATGGTCTCACTATGGAGGATGCTTAAGACCGGGCGAAGCGGAAGCGTTTAAGTATGAAGGTGGACCCTGGCAGAAGTCCGGGATAACGCCAGGCAGAGAAAAAAAGATCAGCCTACACTCGTCCACTGCTGGATCGCCTCTCCTGATGCATATCTTTGAGCTCGGGCTTTAGCTCTTCGCAGCCAGTTTTTGGTCCCCTCTTTCCGCAAGTCGCCACTCCACCTGACCGCCCCTACCCTTGCCTAACCCTTGCCGAGATCTCCATGATGATGATGATTATTTTGTACTTTACAATATACAGTTTCAAGAATTACGTAATGATCGAACATTACATATAATGACCCTACAGGGCTAGAACCTAGCGGCCTGTTATTTCACATCTTCAAGACATAAGTAAGGTCTTCCTACAGATATTATCGTAAGTAACGTAACAAGAAAATTGCCTATGCATAACATTCTTATCAACGCTATCATTTTCGCATGATAAATCGTAGGATGGGACAGCTCAGGCATATCATTACACGCGCGAAACAATGGACGTATAACCAGCCATTTTATAGGGGAAGGAACAGGGGTCGAGTAAAAAACGTAAGAATAGACTGCGTTATGCGTTTATTACTACTTAGATTTGCCACAAGGTTTCTCAGATCCCTAACAAAATGGCAACAATTTTACGTTTTGAAAAAACATCTAATCGCACGTAGAGTTTCCGGCGAGACGCGGTATGACCCTGGCAGCTGGGAGATCCAGTATCAACTTTAGCCCGGGTTGCTTCTTTATTTTTATTTATGGACTTTGATACAAATTAAAAAGAATCAATAAAGTAAGAAATAAATAAATTAAATTTGACCGTCTTGTCACTATCGATGATATCTGCCAGACAACTTTTGGATGGAGTCTGGTAGTATTATAACAGCTTGGTATTATTCTGGTGACTAGACTATTATCAAACATGTCTCCCGGCCTCACTATTATATTTGGACTGCACCGCAGTTGCCAGTTGTAGACATTTTGCCGTGATATGTAAAGAAACAGTAATCCCATAAATATGTTTAAAAAAGTTAATTTAATTTGATGTCCGATTAGTAAGCGGTATGTGGATTGTTCCTCCGCGGTTGTAATTACTGTCATTACCAGCTTTGCAGAAATGATTTAACAACAATTTTATTATGTTTCTCATTTCCTTTCTCAGACAGTTACTTCTTACTTGCATTGATTGTGTGGTGAACATTGAACACATTAACATACATACCTACAAGTTGCTTTTTGTTCATTACATATTTTTTTGGAATATATGCGAAAAATATATTGGTATTTCTATTTTTGTCAATTGTGACGTTATTATGTTTATTCCACAGCAATATGGGATCGATGCAAAACGCTTTTTTAATCATATTGCAGGAAGGATTCGAGTTAGTTTTACGAATGGTCGCTTGCTGTACGTTAACCTTGTCACTCGACGTGTGTTTAATATGTGATCATTTAATGTTTATGTCAATTATTGTATCTACGTGTTGCAGTAACACAGAATTGATTGGCTTCATACTAGTTACATTGTATCAACTCCACACAATACTATGAATCTGTATTACTGCATGTAAAGATCTGATTAAAAACGTAATATCTTCAATGTTGCCATCAGAGAAACTGCATTCATGCTCCAGTTGTAAAGCTGTCGGTCATTTAAACCATTTATTTTCAACACACGGTCGTTGTCATCTTTGCTTTAATTTTTTTGCGTAGTCGTATTAGACAAAATTTTAATCACAAAGTACAACAACTTTTGACTCAAAGTCTCTTAAATAAATTAAATTAAAAAAAGTGTAAAAACTTAAAAACCAATTCTCAACTCCTTTACTCCGTCCGTACCCCTTGATCGTATTGTAACCAAATTATCGTGACCACCCTTCACTCTTACTGCATTATCAAACTCAAATGAAAACCTAATAATCACAATTTTAAAAACTGAACGGACCGACTTCAAATCCGATCGTGACCAAATTTATATGGGACCACCCTTGAAAGGAGCTCTATCGAACACAAAAAGAATTTCGGTCAGTCACAAAAAGAAATTCGGTCCACATTCGGCGGATATGTCGAGTAACATACATAAAAAAAATACAGACGAATTGAGGACCTTCTTCTTTTTGGAAGTCGGTCGAAAAATCGATTCACATTTGGCGGAGCTATCGTGTAAAGCCGTACGCAGGGTACACATTTAGTTTGGTGTGGACCCGGATTAACACATAAAAATACAGACGAATTGAGAACCATCTCTTTTTAAAGTTGGTTACAAACTCCACGCGGTCGCAGTAGCTGAGCAACAAGTCGGTCTCACGGCGCGGTTCCGCTCTCTGATCGGAACAAGGAATTGTATCTCACAGTAGCGGATTACAGGCGCCTGAAAATGGGGTTCTTTTCTGGCTCTGAAACAGAGGGATCTTCATTTCAGGATTTTTTAATTGAAAGATTTTATTCATGACCGAATATTTCGTTTGTTTGGGTCCGAGTCATTAGAGTTATTTAATGTAGAATGTAATTTGTTGTTTAGTTCGCATATTATTAATAGCGAGCGTTTAGTATATTAGTGAATACTAGTGGTCGCCTAGTGGACAAATTCGACCACAATCATTTGAATTAATTTATTGTATTTCTAATGCATTTCATATAAAAAAATTATGCACTTCATCTCCATATAAACTTTAAATATGTCGAATTTCGTGTTCCTCAGTTCGCGCAATTCTCTTAAAAAGATGTACTTTTCGCTTCACTTTCATATATTCTGTAGTTTCTGTTAGAGTTATGGAGACGGGGGAATTATATTTAAGCGTTTTTACCTAAGAGTTGAATGTGGTGTATCGTTGTCCCCTACGACAATCGTCCGATTGCGGCCCATCCGTACATAATATTACGAAAATGTATCGGTACCAAAACTTTCTCCAAATATTATGTCACATTGGGCGGAAATTTTTTATGCCATATCACATGTTTTGTTACATAATGCCAATCTATGCTAATATCTCCATATAAATGCTTATAATAGTCATGTTTTCTTATGTAATTTGAGTTTTCCATGATAGAACCCTATTATATACTTATTTTACAAATAGTATTTGTGACGCTTTCGGTCATTAAAAATGGTTCAAATTCAATTAGTTGATATCGTTCAGATTTTGTGTTCATGCTCTTATTTATGATAATTTTTGGGTTCATGTTGCGTTGCTAATTAGTATTTATTTTTTTATATCTATTCAATATCCATAGTGTCTAATATTCTATCTATAATTGATATGGTAAAACCGGGTTAAAAAGATGTATATTGTATGTGAAAATGAACATGATTTATGTATTTAGTATACAATTCTATTTAGTATTCTATAAGTTAGTTGGTGGTGAAGCTTGCATTGATTGCGGGGACAAGGTCTCGGCCGTCGTCCGCCATCGGCCATCACCCGCAAGACAGTTACACCCGTCGTCGTCCACGCTTCACTTCTTGTCTTCATTATATGCATGGAATCATTTCATAATTACCGTATACACTCGGATACCGCACACCAGCTTCAATATTTAAATTAGTTTTTGCATCTATGTCTCGTGGTTTCTGCCACTAGCTTACATCCATAACTTTTATTCACAGTACCTACAAATTATCTGTAGACCACGGACGTATAAAAAAAGGACACCATCTCGTCTATAGTTAAACGGACGCCACAGAGAAGCCACGCACACAAACGCGCCTGTACAAAAGTGTCCCACACACACATTAACACTCATTCGCCGCCATTACGTGTCGATAGATCGAATGGGCCGAAAACTATGCTTTACTTTCAATGTCACTAGTGCTCCGTCCGTCTTTTTTTACATCCGTGCTGTAGACTTACATTCTCGCAAAACATCAGGTAGGTACCAGTTGATAAAGTGCATTGTTTTTCTTTGTATTATGCGTTGTGACAAGGATAATGGCTTCGTATTAAGTTCAGCAATGCGAAACTTCTATTATGTCCATTATTACGTCGTCACGTCACAACTCACAGCGATCTGTTGCGCTTGTATGCCATCCCGGAGGTGCCATGCGTCGTTTGATTACATCGCATCCTCCACAATAGAATTACGCTAAGGTGAACCAGTGAAGTGTTAGAAAGTGTTCGATTTTAAAGTTGTTATTTAAATTTTAAATTCGTATTCTAACCAGCATAATGAATGCTTTTGCCAAACATACGTGTGTTGGGTCCGAAAATTGAGTAACGAACAGTTAGATAATTTCGTTCTCGGGGTCAGTACATGAATAAACTTTTTGTCAGATCCAAGTTACCGTTCGATATTCCAATGTCGGCTTGCACTTTGTCTGTTTCAAGTAATTGGCTTTATTTTGGTGAAAAACTCGACTAACGCGTTGACATGTTTAACGACTTCCGTTCGCTGAGTGAGTGCTTAAGTAAATGACTCAATATTGGGTAGCGTGATTATGACAAATGCGCTTCTTTTGATTCACAACCGCGTCGAATTACGGGATAATTAATTTCACAGCTTTTTTAGTTTTTAACGAGTTTGGTTTCCAAATGTGGATGCAAATCGCTCAAGATCGTTATTGAAGAAGTACCTAGTTGGTGTGAGTGCGGGTGACAGTGTGTTGTAGTATAGGTAACGTTATTTCGTGTCGCCATCGCGGACGTCTTGTCGAAGATTTGTCATAAAGATAGGAAACTTTCAACCAAGTTTTGTTTTTTGCGAAATTCTTGCTTCGTGGCGCCACATAAACTTTATTATTTACAGCCTTGATAAGGTTTATGCCAATTAATACGGCAATTTGAATCTGCAATATCTTCGGAAATATTTAAAATACACATAATTTATCTTTTCTTTTAATTTATCCTAATAAAACTAACTACGTGGTGAGTGGAGATGGACAATCTAAATAATTATCATAAATCGTATATATAAATTAATGTCATTCTAGTCACATTATATACGTGTTTTATATTTCTTTACATTCAAAATATTGTAAGGTAAATGCTAATAGTTTGCTAAATAACTACTATTCATTCAAATATTATAAATCGAAAGTCTGTTTATTACGTTTTCACGATTAGACTACTGAACCCATTAAAATAAAAATTGGTGTGTAGAAAGTTTATACCCTAGGTAAGGACATAAACTAGGTTTACAAAAAAGCGACTAGAATTGTACGGTCGGTAAAAGTTGTTGATGAGTGTTTAAGTTTATTAACAAAAGTTTACTTGCAAAATTTTTGAGTTGTGGCTCTACCGCTGTAGACAGCTTTTTGTTTCTTGGGTGTCTATGGGCGGTTTAGATCGCTTACCTTCAGATGACCCACCTGCTCGTTTGCCAGTCTGTGCTATAACAAAAAATGATTCCAGAAAAGGCCTTTCCATTGACAGAACCACAAGCAACAGCTTTTGCTAGTAATAAGGTGGAAGTGTGTGCATCAGGTTTTTTTTAAATAAATCAGGTGATACGTGCTTTTGTACACACATACATACACTATTGTGAATTAGAATTATTTTTAACCCAAAAAGATTTTAGTTCTTCGCAGTTTCCGCAAGAGGCGCTGCTAGCCAAATATACGGAAATAACTCCATATTTGTAGCCAACTTTTACAATATTAGCTCACGCCTTTATCCCCGTAGGGGTAGGCTGAGGTGCACTAGTGAGCTAGCCAACCAGAATATTCAGTATATATAAAGTACTCGGTGTTGAAGTTTTAAAATTCTTAATGAGGGCCCCGAGATGCAAAAGTTAAAAAAGTTTCTATATAAAAATTCAATGTGTATTATAAAGAAAGCTATGGTTATTTCGTACTTTGAGTCTAAGTTTTAGACAGTGCAATTCTCGAGAAAGTGTGCTCGTGATCACGATTTTGTGTAAAGTGTCGCGAAATGAGGTACAGTTTGTTAACCTTTGCCTGACACACAGAGCAAAAGAAATAGTTTCCCAGGAAACGCCTACCGGACTTAGCAGTAAATATTTTCTAGTTTTTCAACTATACTAGAAGTGTAATGAGGTCTAAAAAGGGCCGTTATTATAACGTACTGTGATCCGTCATTAGTATGACGCTAATATGTGGGAATATTAGGTAGTGCCTTGCTAACATTTCCTGCGTTAAGTTTTCTCGTACTAAAATAGATCACGTGTTATATATCCCTTATTTTAAGATTCCAATGGAATATTATTTTTATTTTATAAATATATTATAATAGCAGCGATAGCTCTGTTGAGTGTGGTACGGACTGGCGAGATGAGTGTCGGAGGTTCGAAACCAACCACAAAAAGGAGCACACACTCTTCTTTTCACAAAGGACTTTTCCATGTTAAGTGTGTTTTACATACATACATACATAGACTCACGCCTTTTTCCCATAGGGGTAGGCAGAGACATCGGATTTCCACTTGCTACGATCCTTACATACCTCTCGCCTCATTAAGTGTGTTTTCATTGTAAAATATCGCTTGTTATAACGGTGAAGGAAAACATCGTGAGGAAACCTGCATACCCGAGAATTTCTCCAAAAAGAAATTCGAAGGTATGTGAAGTCTACGAAACCGCATTAGGCAAGCGTGGTAGACTAAGGTCTAACCCCCGTTCTCATTAGTAGAGGAGGCCCGTGCCCAGCAGTGGGATAGTAATATTACAGGGCTGATATTATATTATATTATAAATATATTCCATAATTGACAGTTCCCCAAAAATGTTTAAAGAAGTTTTGAAGAGTTTAGGTTAGGAAACCACAGCTAGATTAAGGTTTAAATCCTTTTATTAGTAAAGAAAGTGTGATGTTGGGATGTTGTTAATAGTAGGCAGAAGCGCACTAACGAACTAGAACACCCACATTTCGCCGAGCTTAGTTCCGTCCAGATGTGATAGGGGGCGAGCCTATCACCATATCGGTCCACAAATTCCAGAATCCGGGCTGATACTGAAAATCCAATATCACTTTGCCTAACCCGGGGATCGAACCCAAGTCCTCACGACGATACCGTCCTACCGCGCACGCAATAGAACTAAGCCACCGAGGCAGTCCTATTTTGTTACCTATTATTTTATGTAAAAACACACATCTAAAACAATCTGTGCTCAAACCTATTAGAATTTCACAATCAATTCAACTCAAATAAAGATAGCGATCAACAATAGAACAATAGATTTAAAACTGATGCAGAATCAACATGTTGCCGTAACTTAGGAAATAATTTTTCGTCCGACAGATTATGACTACAGCTAAACAAAGCAAAAACAAAAAACCCTTAGGACCAATATGTATATGTATATCGTTTTTAAAATAAGACGTTACAGTTTTACTTTCAAATAACAGCTTAAAGGAAGAATTATTCCGTATTTTTTTTTTTAAATGTATTTATTGAATTTATTTATACTGACTGCTTCGGTGGCGTGGTGGTATTTCGGTACGACTACGGTTCCGAGGTCTCGGGTTCGATCCCCGGGTCGGGCAAAGTGATATTGGACTTTTCCATATCAGCTCGGAGACCGGAATTTGTGCCCGATATGGCGATAGGCTGGCCATCACATCTGGGACGGAACTAAGCTCGGCGAAATGTGGGTATTCTATTTCACTAGGGCGCCTCTGCCTACCCCAGGGATACAGGCGTAAGCTTATGTTATATTAGAAAACAGCAGGATGTCAAGTTTACGTTTCTTACTAGCAAACATCTAAATATTTATATATACTTATGTTATGTTATGACTTTGAGGTGTTAATTTTTTTTGTGCAAAGTTTAAAGCATAATGATAGAGTTGTGCATTACATTATCTAGTGAAGGCAGGGGAAAATGACGCACACTGTAATGAGATTGCTATCTCGTTTCGTAATACAGGATGTGGTGTGACAAAAAAGTTTATTCGCTAACAAAGGATAATATTTTATATTATATTAACTTTCTCCGGCGATTATAATAAAATCGGTTGAAGAGGTATTGCATGCATATTCAATATCTATTCGATTATATAGATACGGTTAGTTCTTAGAACAATAGCGCATTTGCGGTCGAAAGTTATCGATATTAAAGTACCGTGACTATCGATTCAATATACTATAGTTTCATATTGAGCGTAATCATTAAACACAGTCAGATAAAAATTTGCTTACGATGAATAAATAATACCTAGTATTCCGGTTTCGTTGACTATGTTATTGCTTGAGTTAGACTAAGGTAAGAATTAATTTAACGACTATTGGACTGTTAACTAAAGCTCGTATCACCCACGTAAGTTTAAGGGCCAGTGCCCACTGATCACGAAATTGCTGTAACTGATTTCATTAAATATCCGAGTGCGTGTTCGATCACGCAAAGTGAAGAGGTTGATACTAGCGAAGAGCTTATATATTGAGTGGTAGAGCCAGGCTGTAGACAGTTAAGTCTACAGCACGAATGGACCGGCTCGACCGGTTTGGTACCATTGTCTCACAGAAAACCGACGTAAAGTGGCAGCCTGCTGTCGCGTTTCGTTCGGTGAGTGATATTTCCGGTGGCCCATTCCCCCCCTTCCTTTCCTAATCCCTTTCCCCTCTTCTATTCCCTCCTTTTAGGTTGGCAACGCACCCATGATTTAAAAAAAAACTAATAAAAATTAGAAATATCGCATTTTCCCAATTGCACGAAACAACACGAAACTATTGCTCCTTAAACTCTACTATCATGTATTTTTTATACCCCATTATTGAAAGATATAAAATAGTATATTTTACATCGTTTAATTACATGTAGAAATATGACAAAATTATAAAGGTTTGTGGTTCATATTAAGCTGATTCTCTTGCACGTGTTTTTTAAACAAAACACTAAAAACACCTACACAAAACAAGGTTTTTCATTGTCTCTGGCTCATATACCAATGGACCATAGACAAAAATTGTAGAAATACCATGTTTTGTGTAGGTGTTTTGTGTAATGGTTTAGTGCAGGAGACTCGGCTTTATCAATGAAAGTTGTTAGGTTTTGTTGTTCTTTGAGCACTGATACTCGCGTACTTCCTAGTTCCTACGAAAGCGAATTAGTATAGTACTAACTGTCAAATGTAAAAGTACATGAAGTTGTTTACTGTCGGCCCTTCTCATGTCCACTCTTCCCACGCTCTGCATGCTGATTGTAGGTCATCATTTCGACAGGAATCTTAATTGATTACGTCTTATAATGACATCTATCCAAGTGTAAATTAAATTACTGACATCTAATTTAAATAATGACAATATATGACAAACCAGCATTTGCCGCGGGTTCGTCCATTTGAAGGTCTCTTTTAAGAGAAAATGCAGTTCAGATCTTTAATTATAATACGTATATCATTAATGATGTATACGAGAAAGCATGTTAATTTTCACACATAATATTCTACTCTTGTTATCCCTTCAGATTTTAAAATGGTGGACGTCGAAATTAATAGTTAAATAAAATAAATATGTAAATACACCCAACAGTCACACACCTAGTCCTGACCCCACACTAGGTATAGCCTGTATCGTGGGTGTCAGAGACTATGAGAGACTTTCGGTCCCACAACACCCAGACTTGAAACAAATATCTGTGGGCCATCCAAACATTTGTCTCAATGCGGAAATCGAACCCGCAGCCTCATGTTTCATAGCCGGCTACTCGCCCGCTGTGCCACGGAGGCTGTCTGTCTGTCTGTTTGTCTGGAGTTCGTTTGTGTCTACAAATATAAAAATGACAAAAGGGATATAAATACCCCATGTAAACTTTGCAACCATTTTCACATCTTCAAGAAAGGCATTTTAATAAGTTATACCATAATTTGAACATTCAGCATGGGCGAATATAAATCAAGACATAGAATTAGACATATATATTATGGAATTTGTGCCCGATATGACGATAGGCTCGCCCCCTATCACATCTGGGACGGAACTAAGCTCGGCGAAACGCGGGTGTACTAGTTCGCTAGTGCGCCTCTGCCTACCCCTTCGGGGATACAGTCACGCCGGTATGTTGTTGTTATGTATATATTATGTAGATGACTATCATCTAATAAATTATGTTAAGTTACATTGGATTGATCCGTGAAAGTGGCACTTTTACGGCCGGTTTCAATAAACGATCCCAGTTTAGAGTGCAGATAGATCGCTATTATGAACCAATCAAATCACGTCATTTGACGGAGTCATGTTCAAACTGTGTTCTTATTGGCTATTTTTTGTAATCTATCTGCACAATTGAACTGAGATTGTTTATTGAAACCGGCCTTTAGAGAAGCATCTAAACTTGTTAATTAGTATAGATTATATATAGATATAGTATAATTAACAAGTATAGATTCTATACTAAGCATCTTTTTAGACTTCTTGGATAATCAACATTTCCATAAATAGGAAAAATAACAACTCCTTTTGAGTTATAATGACGCCGGCGCGGCTGCGGCATGGATTTTATAACAGTGACACGTATAGAACGACTGCAATATAATGACATTCTGCGGAAACCGCAACGTCGCGATGCAGTTACAATAGTATTTTATAATGCATCGTATTACCATGACGATAAAGATGTTTTTCGTAAAATATATTTTATAAACCGCAAGTGGAGTAGAGTGAATCTGATTTCGCGTGACAAAGTTCCTGGAGGCCTGGATTTGGCGCGCACTTAGTATTGTTTATGGTATAATTAGGTTTTTTCGCCGAGCTTAGTTCCGTCCCAGATGTGATAGGGGGCGAGTCTATCACCATATCGGACACAAATTCCAGACTCCGGGATCATATGGAGAAATCCAATATTACTTTGTCCGACCGAACCCGATACCTCAGGACGGTAGTCGTACCGAAATACAACCACGTCACCGAGGCGAATTTTGTAAGAAATGGAACAAATACATATTTATTCACTGAAACCGTGTAAAAATTCATTTATAATTCGTTCAAGTACTATTTACAAATGACGTACTCTTAGCATTCAAAGAAAAGGTAAACTAAATATTGTAAAGACTCTTCTAAGTGGATTTTTAAAAGTGTTTAAGTAGTATGTGTTTGTTTGACGTCAATTGGATTGGTTCTCTTTAAATTGAATGAAAAAGAAACATAGTTGAAAGATACAACTATTTAACAACATTTGTAAAAGAAATCTAAAAATAATCTGGCGATATTATTGTGTCACGTAAAAATAGAAAAGTAGATACTATTTATTATAAAATACAATAATAAAAAACAGTTTAGTATCCTTTTAAAATTATTTAGATTAAGTTTAAATAAAAGATGCAGTATAAAATATATTAAATGAAAGTTATTTCGAAGTGCGTTGAAATCTTTTGTAGGCGATATTAGTTTTTGCCTCGTCGCGTCGTGGCATTTTGCGTAGATACTGTTAACAAATAATGAACATTTAAATACGCACACATAAATAAACTCACATCTCCCTCTGGGGTAGGCAGAGATTATTGAGCTCCAAGTGCTTCGGTTCAAGCACACCTCTTTCGACATTATGAACAATATACTTGTATTTTATGTTGCAATTCATTTCCTAGAGTATTTTTCATTTATAAAATACCTTCGTCTGTTATCTGTAGTAAAAATAAAATAAGTAAAAGATACTTACATTTTTGATCAAAAGTTGAATAACATTTTATGAACATGTACTAAAAGAGCATGATTTTCTGTAATTTTATACCTTAATGTATTTTACAATTAATGCAAAATAGAATTATCCGCTTTACGATGTTTATAGATACAATAAACATTTTATTGGTATTAAATATAAACAAGGGTATAGAGATGCGTCTGCGCAGAGTGGAAAGCGGCTTTCTACTCGCCTGGCCGACTTGCGCACCGATCGCTCGATCATCCATCCATGAGATGGTATCTCCTCCGCCAATAAACCATTTCGTTTAATTAAGCGTAGGTGATTTAATTAATTGGGAATTGGACATATTATATTGAAGTATGTAATAAAATGTTTCAGTCGTTTAGCCTTTACAACATATTACTTTATTCTAAGGCGACTTGCATTTTACTTTGCGTTACTACTAATGTGGGGTTAACTAAATTAGTAGTAATGCTGGATAAAATATCTACTTTAGGTTTAAACCTACAGTTCACTCCTATCAAGATTTAGGATAAATAGAGATTTATCGCGGAACTGCAAATGGCCCTGACTATGAAGCTCATTATAGTTTTAAAATCGTACGGATAATAAGTACATTTAATGTTAAAGGCAGAGTGTATTAGTTAACAGTGTATTAGTTAGTTTAAATTATTAAACTGAGTATGGAATTTTAAAATTAAGATTCTTATAAAAACGATAGAAACATATCGACATACATAAGTTCACGCCGGTGCCCCCGACGGGGTAGGCGAACTAGCAAACTAGAATACCCACATTTCGCCGAATTATTATTTAGAACGATAACACAATGCTCAACAAACTGATCACCACTATTGTATTAGTTTATTTATAGATAACCTTCTTTCTACCTTCCCTTATCCCATTCCAACAAACCTTTTTAAGCATGATGCAAAAAGGATTTCGCTTAGTTTTTGCGAGCGGCTGCTTACTTGACGTCAACCCCCTTCTGTCGAATCCAACCTCATGCAAATCGTGTTAGAACAACACCCTGCCCGACCTGGGTTTCAAACCCAGTACCTCCCGGTCCACAACCTACAAATATACGCTACTAGACCAAGGAGGCGACTTTTTATGCATAAATAAACAAAAAACTAGTGGTTCTAAAGGAGCCAGTGTTGTGGTTTTCTGTTTTGTTGAAGATTACATTTGATATGTGGCTGTCGCGGCGGCTTGTCGTATAGCATTAGTGATAACTGGTACTTGATAGTGGAGGTACACCGTCTCCACGCGTGCGTGGGTAACATCGTTGGTAATAATACTGGTGAATATATAGCAATTTAGATGACATTTGTATTGTTGTAATTCAACGGTCAACTCAATATCTTAAGATAATTACATAATTAAGACATTTTGATAGCCTTCGTGGCGTAGCAGGCGAGTAGCCGGCTGTGACATGTGAGGTCGCGGGTTCGATTCCCGCACCGAGACACATGTCTGTGTGGCCCACAGATATTTGTTTCGGGTCTGACTGTTGTGTGGCCGAAAATCTCTCCTAGTTCTTGATACCACCACACAAGACTCGATCTTAGTGTGGGGTCAGGAGTCAGGACTATTTGTGTGTGTTGGGTGTATTTATTTTTATTTATTTTACAAAAAGCGAAAGAAATAAATTTGGTTAATGTAAAACTAAATACAGGTTATCACATTGTAACCATTTATGTTATATTTTTTGTAAGCAATCTATGGGCAGTTTTAATTAAATCATTTGCAGTCATTTATCACATTTGTATTCTAGTGCCAATAACGTTTTACGTTAACAAATTATATTTTTTATTTAATTATCAATGGATATTTAATTTTAACAACTAAAATGATTAACATTTAATTAAATCGCAGCGACCATTTCCAAATTTTAAAATTGACCTTTTGTTTTGCTCTTTTTACATAATTCTTATACAATTTTTATATCGATTTTATTTATATCCACTGCAGTTGAACATAGACCTCCCATCCAAAGATTTTCTAACTTGATTATATCTGTATCAAGAATTTGCCCTTTCTAATATTTGACTATATTGCGCTTCAGGCGTTTGTTCTTCTATAACGAGATATCTAACCTATCTCGTTAGAGAATGAAAGATCCGACAGTAACGTGTTAACAATTAAAGTTAGCATGGCCTCTTGGCTTACTTGCAGTTTCGCGATTGATCTCGATCATATAGAAAACAATCACATACTCAATTTAACAACTCTTTTCTAATTTACTATTACATGTTGTCCTAATTAGAGAGGATTGTGAATAACAATTGTTATAGTTATTTCAGGTTTTCATTCTATCAATTCTAGTATAATAAGAATCATTAATGTGAAAGCAAAGTATTGATTCATAATAGTAATGAATGTAATACCCATATCGAGGGCTTAAAGACGGGGTATAAGAATTTCCTGCGATAAACCAACTTTATACCTAGGTACCTGAGGTCTCACTTAAAAATACAGCTAGATTAGAGGTGGTATGGAGATTTAGCTTCTTGACTATGTTTGATTTCATACACATTTTTATATGTATTGTAATAAAATAAAACAAATAAAAACTCTTTGGTAAAAACTGCTTCGAAATTGATTGAAAAAAGAGGCAGTAATTCATTATTTAAATTCTGCAATGAGCAAGAGTAGGGGTGTAGTGGGGATATCTTGCTATCCCTTTCCAACGCACGTACCATAATGGCCGTGTCGTGAATATTCTGATGCATCTCTCCCGCAGTTTGAAGGGTACACCAAACTTCAAAGTCTTATAACTTTTTTATTATACATGACGTAATACGTATATTTTCATGACGTCAATGTCATACAATTAATTTAAAAAAAAGACAACAATACCCAATTCTGTAGTGGATATAAGATACCAGGCTACGTCGCGCCACTTACCATACGATCTCTATATTGGAATAGGTTACTTCATTCATAGAGTCAGAATAAAACTAACACCATAAACTTTATACGGTCAAACAAATTAACATTAAAGCTAATGAACTGAATTAATATAGTGCAGTACTTTCCTAGTATGCAGCGTCGTGTCCATACACGTGAATAATTAGTTAGAGATACGGTGAAGCGAGCCGGCATTCCGGATGGCTGAACGGTTTAAGTATTAACAGGAGTGGACTGTTCCAACCTTTATCGGAACAAACATTACATACGATACGTTTTGTTTGGACATGAATGAGGAGATATTTATACCAATCGGCTTAAAAAGTTTTTAATTCACCTGTAAAGGCGCACAAAATGACTCGGACTAATACAAAGTAACATAACATAACTTAAGCTCAGGCCTGTATCCCCGAAGGGGTAGGCAGAGGCGCACTAGCGAACTAATACACCTACATTTCGCCGAGCTTAGTTCCGTCGCAGATTTGATAGGGGGTGAGCCTATCGCCATATCGGGCACAAATTCCAGACTCCGGGCTGATATGGAAAAATCCAATATCACTTTGCCCGACCCGGGGATCAAACCCGAGACCTCAGGACGGTAGTCGTACCGAAACACAACTACGCCACCGAGGCAGTCACCCAAAGTTTCATTTAAAAATTCCAACTCCTCACTGAGTTCGTTTCTTTGACTTCGATTTAGTCGAAGTTCACTCTATAGATCTCAGCCGTAAACACAGTTGGACCATAAGCAGCGGGCGAGTACCCGACTGTGAAGTAAGAGGCCGCGGGTTCGATTTCCGCACCGAGAAAAATGTTTGTGTGGCCCACAGATATTTGTTTCGGGTATGGGTGTTGTGAGACGGAAAGTCTCGCGTAGTTCCTCATACCACGATACAAGGCTTGTGTGGGGTTAGGACTATGTATGTGTGTGACTGTTGAGTGTTATTTATTTTTTATTTAATTTTAGAATATCTCCAATTCGAACGGAGCTCCAACCAAAAGTGGTTAAAAATTGTGAAAATGACAATATTAAATAAGAAGCTTGATTGAAAATGTCACCGAAAACTTTCTGACAAAAAATTCGTCTGCTATAAGTAGAGGAACTTTTTGTCAAAAAGTTACAACAAAAACTTGCAAATAACAATATTAAATTTAATACCTCCAAGCCATTACAGTGTCAGCGGTAGTTTTTTAGTGTTAATTATATGAAACTCAGCGCGAAGTTGCAACAACCATTTCGTTCTGTAATAATATGTTCTAATTTCAATTAAACACCGGTTAAACGATTATAAGCCGCGAGTAACGGGAACTAATAAAAAGGTGTTGTTGATCTTGTCCATTTGTACGTCAGTTAAAATGGCAATGTTGTGACGGTTCAGTGGATGGAAATTTAGTTTCGCACATTAATGTAACATGGACGTGAGACGCGCCATGTCAGTGTCAGTCGGCTGAAACGAAAAAACGGTGAAAAAAACGGAATGGTATTACAGCAGAAGTCAGTGCACCCCACCGATACGGAGCGCCGACGATAAACTGCCAATGATGTAATTTATCAATCATTTTATTTGGTCGAGCACACGGTCATGGCCCATGTGGCCGCGTCTCCTGTACTAAAGCATTACACAATACACCTACACAAAACATGGTTTCCTTTCATATTTTTATCTATGGGCCATTGTTTTATGAGTAGGAGACAGCTAAAATCATTGTTTTGCGTTGTTCATCGTGATTTTGTTTTGAGAAAAACACGTGTAGGAGCCGCGGCTTTATGCGAGCTTGATCTTAAACTCTAAACAAACGTTTACCTTGTCCGTTGTCGTTTGATCGTCCATAGCATAAATGCAAATAGTGGTAAATGTAGAAGCGGAATTTAATGTGGAGAAAGGAGCCATTTTGTCCCAAGTTCATTGCGGGGCATGAAAATGTTTAACCAACTTGAAATGAAATTATGAACAGGACACAGATCCTGTAACTAAATAAATGCTAACCTCATTCGGATTACAATTATTTTTTACTTTATCCCTGACATTATCTCGGCACAATTCCAGGACCCGGCTTTCTATTCTAATGATTCTACTTCGCTCACTTTCTGATTATAATTATTAATTAACAAAAAATGCAGTCTAATTTAAGTATGTTCGCAAAAGCATGAAATTGCTATTAAGATATTTGTTTGCAATTATGTGTTCGTTTGAAAATAATTTCCGGTCAATTAATTTTAAATCTAATCCCCACACTTTCACCCTAAGAGCTCTCTAATGGACCGAGGATGACTGATGAACATCTACTGTAAATAAACGTACTGATTCATTTAATACAATGTCTTGCAAGCTGTCTAATCTAGACATAGACATTCAACAGTACATAGACGGGAAAACAGCGCGAAACTAGTGATCCAAAAGTTGTGACTTTATGGTCATAAGTCACTCAGTCGTATTAGAAACATACGCGCGCAAGGTCATGCCAGCGTAATAATGTTTAGATAATAAAATTGTCTTTCGGGATTCTTGAACATTCATAGGACATTTTAGAGTGAAAATTGTAATAAGCGCACTCGCATTGTAATAAGAGATAGATGGCGTTACTGACGATTGAGTTTTTTTGTATGGATACTTTGGAATAAAACTATTTTTACGGATTCTACCACGATTTGGTTTTAATTTTTATGCCCGACGTTTCGAAAGCTTTGCACCCATCGTGGTCACGGGTCAGACTGGATAATTGCTTTATAGCCCCTCTTTAGTTAGTAATGTTAAATCTCTTTGAATACAGAGCAAAATATTAATTGAACGCAAAAACTTCATTAGGTAATCTTGATAAATGGCTGTAACTTTATTGATGGCAGCGTACTGTACATATATTTAATATCAATTATAATATACAGTGGTATGAAAGAAACGTTTATCTAACCATTTATTTCATACCAATAATTACGAGAGTTTAATTATATAGTTTGCCGTTATTAGTGTAACCTCTTATCCAGTTGAAACTTTATCACTTTTTTGTCTTCCAGCTCTTAGTCTGTGGTTATCTGTAATTAAAATGCACAGGCGAATAAATTCCTGATATAGATCCATATCGTCAATTTAACATTGATGCGAGAGGATGCCTGAGACTATCTTGTTTTATAATGACATAATTCCATTATCGTAGGACATAAAATACTCAAACTTATTGCGACACACCTTTTTTTTATTGAGACTTTATTAATGTTATATCTGGATGAAGATTTTTCCATACATCCATTTATCATCATTATCATTTACATGCTTTTATTCTTAAAAGCTCTTGTCGAATATACACTGTTTTTGCAGAACTTGTTTCTCAAATTTTTATTGATCCAAACGAAACCGGGACTATTCACTAGTCAGGCAGCGATAAGCGGTCTATGCGAGAAGATTAATAAATTTCGAGTAGATTAATAAACTTCTTTTTATTCCACTCCAGTTTCTCAACGCATGTAAAAATAAAAAGGTACACGAATCATAAAAAGCGCCGCCCAAACAAACGGTGTTGATTAATTTAGGCAAGTCGTAATCAAGTGTTGCTATATATCTTTATATCTATAGATCTAGTTTTGATTGGCTCCCGATTAATATATTAATTCGTTTATGCTGAGTGTGTGTTGTCCGTTATTACGTGTGTAGATATTGGTGCTACAGGCGTCGCGAGTTCGTTTGTCGATTACTTTTATTCCTTTTAGTTATTTATAATAGATTCTATATCTAGATAGAGATACTTTATGATAATGTGTGGGGAATTAAGATATAGTAGGGAAATTGCTTGTTTTTTTTTTTTGTTAATTGTAAAGAACTATGTCTCAAATAAACACACTAGAAACAAAAACGTAAAAATATGTACAGATCATTTAATTATTGCCAGCCAAAATTTGAGTTACAAAACCCCGCGCTAAAAAGGGACGTGACGTCACTTAAAAATTGATTTTTTTTGTTGACATCTCAATTGACATTGACAGCTAATGACATTGCCTACAATGACGTTTAAACCGCTATAATTGCCTATCGTATAAAATTTCCCAATACCGAACAAAAAATTTCCTCAAAAATGGTAAAGCTATGTATTTCATTAAATAACCAAGTAAAAATAAGTTGGACTCTTGTGCAACGTAATCCTGTGCGGAACGGTGGGAAAGTCACAAGAAGAAAAGAATTTGGAAAGAGAAGGAAATCCGAAATTTTTGAAAATTTATAAAACACAATACAACAACAGTTTTCCGCAAAATTGGGAAAAATACCCCGACCTAGAAACACTGCTTAATGCAACGACGTCACTTAGGTTTTGCAATAACGTTCCATTATACGTAATTTCTAATCAAGATATTTTGTGTAATATTATTTTATACTACAAATTTCATCATACCACATTTCAAGGTTTTGTTTATTGATTTGTCAACACAACTTCCCGTTATAATTTTCGTAGGTTCCCCATTGATTTATTAGATTTATTACTTTATCAATATCTTAAAATCAATATATACTCGTAATTGACATGTGAAAGTGGTATAAAATATCCTATTTGCAGAATAAATGATTTGAATTTGAATATACTTCCAAGACTCGTTGATATATTACATTTACCCTTAGACTACATCGTATGGTATTTTAGAGTCCACAATACCACTCTTAAATAACAAAAGAGTGGAATTCAGTACGTGCCATGTGACAATGAAGCTTCTTGATGTTTGTAATCGAAAAAGATGAGTGAATTAAATCACGATTCGTCATAGAGCTGACTGTTCGACGTTTAACCGTTAGAACAAAATGGACATGAATCTGACACGAAACACTCGGATTTACCGCCTGCGACGTGCGATTTTTTTCAAGCCAAGCTCAATGTGATTGACGGTCGTACGTCAGTTATAAATGCTATTAATTTTTAATATTTGACTAAGCGTATTGTGAGTGTTACAACAGCGATGAGTTGCTTTTTCAAATGTATATTTACGTGCCGATTTGAATTGAATTGTGTAAGGTATTGTAATATGTGTGAAATAAATAACTGGTTTGTAGCATAGGTCCACTTCACATTCCCTACAAGTTTTCTTGTTTCTGAAAAAAATCTGCTACGTCATTTGCGACTAACTTCAATTCGATCAAGTTGATTCGCGTGTATTGTGGATTAAGCTAAATTATGTAATTTTTACATAACTTTGCTTTGTTTTTCATAAAATAAAATAGCCTATGCTACATCGGAATAGTGTAGGTTTTCCTTAGTACATTTTTAAATTCGGTCCAGAAACAAGCATTCCCTGGTCACCTCCTTAGTTAAGTGGCGGCGTATAATATGAGCTGTAGACTGGCAGGTCCTGGGTTCGATTCCCAGGTCGGGCAAAGCGATTTTTCCAATTTAATTTGCCCGGGACTGGATCTCTCAAAGGGGGTTGATGTCACGCGGGCAGCCAGTCGTAAAAACTTAGCCAAATCCTTTCTGTAACACGCTTGAAAAAGTGTGTTGCGCCGACCCGACATGAAAGTAGGATAAGGGCAGGTAGAAAGAAAAGGTCCAGAAACAAGCATAAGACCATCTTATTTAAGTATGTTAAATTTATAACAATTATTAGTTAATATGGTAGGACAGGAACATATGTATAGGCGAGAATGCTATGTACATATTTTCTTAGCAGGTGTGAGACCTTGTCTTTCAAACAATATGCATATGCTGACATAGTATTTGAAGTATTTGTAACGTTCCATTAGCCTGCCTCCGTGGCGTGGTGGTATTTCGGTACGACTACGGTTCTGAGGTCTCGGGTTCGATCCCCGGGTCAGGCAAAGTGATATTGGATTTTTCCATATCAGCCCGGAGTCTGGAATTTGTGCCCGATATGGCGATAGGCTCGCCCCCTATCACATGTGGGACGGAACTAAGCTCGGCAAAATGTGGGTCTTCTAGTTCGCTAGTGCGCCTCTGCCTACCCCTTCGGGGATACAGACGTGAGCTTATGTTATGTATGTTCCATTAGCATCGGTTGCAAATAGAATAATTATTACGACTGTAGCGATGTACAAAAATAAAAGTTTAATTTAATTGAATGGCGAAAGTTGTTTCACAAGATTTCAATAATAAAACGACAGTTTATCCAATCACCACAAGCTTGTTTAACATCGGTCACATGTTTTAAAAGGAATAAACAAATAAACGTTAGTTGAAATGTGGTTTGGATTCAGTGGCCCGACTAGAGGGTTGAATCCTGACGCTCGATTCGAACTTGAATTCGATTCGGTTTCATTTATTGACTTAAAATTCCACCGAAATCGATTTAAAAAGTGCATTAATGTCTACTTAATAACTACTAAATGACAAGTTCTTGAATATTATGCAACATTAGCGCACTTTAAAAGTCGATTTTGGTGGAATTTTAAGTCAATAAATGAAACCAAATCGAAATCACAATCGAATCGAGCGTCAGGAGCCTCCCCCCAGGTATAGTTTTGATAGTCGAATTCGTATCAAGCTCGATGCGCGTATATGACATTTGTATGAAATATTAACCAAATGTCATCAATGCACAGCACTCTGGATAAGAATTCGATCGTCAAAAATTTTACTCATCGGGCCATAGAAAAGAGTGATGTTTTAAGTGATTTCGATGGATTTCTTAAAGGCGCGTCTTCTGCATTAGTTTTTCGAAACATTACACAAAAACACATACGCAAAACAACCAATTTCGCTGTCACCTGCTAGTACAATGGACCATAGATAAAAAAAAATGCTTTGTGTAGACAAAGCGTCGTAACATGTCTGTTGATATGAGTGAAAATCATTCTTGCCTTGTTTCTAATAAGGTATATTCTGCATACCGCCCAAACAAAAAACGTCGTGTTTTAAAAGCGCCGGCGTTTGAGCAACTATACTAGAACTCATAGATTCCATAACAACGCTTTTTAACGCGCGTTGAAAAAGCTCTCGTGAGAATAAGGGCTTATTATCGAACCATGTTTCCCATTCCACTTCAGCATTAAGTAGATTATATAATCTTCTTGCATCTGCCCTTATTTCACTCCAATATGACGTCCGCGCAACACACTTTTGTAACAATGACGCAGAAGAGCCTGGCCTAGCAAAACTTTTCTTTCAAAATATCGATTATGCTTAAAAGGCATTGTAAACAATTTCTTACTCTCTTTGGACTTATTAGCGGGGTCAGAGTGAGTAACATACCTACATAAAAATCAAACTTACCGAAAAACCTCTATTTTTTAATTCAGATAATTTGTTACAGAGGCGGATTACCCGTAGAGATAAGTTATAAAAAGTAATGCATGTCTTACAAATGTATTCTTTTTGAGTAGAATAGAGGAGGAATTCAGAAATTAAGTGCAGGGGAGTTAATTAAGCGAGGAAATTGGTGAAAGTGCGTCTCACTGGGTACAGCCGGGCCGTCACTGCCGCTACATCCAACGGGATCACAATACCGCACGTCGCGACGTCGCGTCGCATCGAGCTGCACAATGATTGAGCATTTCTCTCCAAAAAATGTAGTTACTCGTATGGTAGCATATCAAAATTTCAAAACTAGATTAACAAGTTCTCACACGACAGTCTGTGTTTTTAGTTTAGTTTTAAAACCAGAATTATGGTTTCCTCAACGACTTTCTCATTTCTAAAGAAATATGAACTCTTCGAAGTAATTTTATATAATAATCTGACAGTTAATACTGTATATCTATAGATATTTTGAATTATGTTTTAAGCCGAGTCTCTTGCACTAAAACATTACACAAAACACCTACACAAAACATGGTATTCCTAAAATTGTTATCTATTGTTATCTATGGTCCATTGTTATATGAGCAAGAGATAATGAAAAACCTTGTGTTTTGTAGTGTTTTGTTTCGTAAAACGCAAAACAAGTTTATTGTTCAAGTTAAGGCGTGCCAGAAAAATTACACAAAAACATGTATTCAAAACATGGTTTTCCTACCTATGTTTGTCTATGATCCATTGTTCCTTGAGCGGGAGATAGCAAAAACACTTGTTTTGTGTAGGTGTTTCGAAAAAATATGTGCAGGAGACGCGCCTTAAGTGAAGCTTATTACAGAATGACTGTGCAGGGTAGAGTAGCGCTTCAAAATATTGTTAAAGTCAAGTAACACGTAAAGCACAAAGATTCGATACATTTGTAGCGGCGATAAATGTAGCCGTATAATAATTTCATCCTAGAGTGATCTAAATTGGATTTCTTTGAAACAATAAAAAAAGGCTAATGCAGATTTGATAATAGAGGTGTCTAATGTCTATGGAGATGAACCAGCGCCGCGGTGTCATCGGCTAACATATAATTTATCTGATAAAACATCAGCTAATTAACTACCAGCGGTATGTGACGAGGATGTATTATGATACAAATTATTTTCGTTTTATCGTGCTACACAAAATGCCTCCAACCTCGTTGGAGATTAAAAATGCTGCAGCAAATCTAGTATGTGATAAAACTTTCAAAGCGGCGAGATGTGTCTCGCAGAGATAACATTACACATTTGAAAGAATATAGCGCATCTACTAAATAATTAGATGTAAAAATATAGATTATTGCAAAAGTTAATTCACTGTACTCGAGGCATGAATGCATCTTATAAAAAATCTTTTATTTCTACTTTTCCATGTCCCCCTTCAATATAGGATCAGCGCAATATACTTTTTCAAACATGTTATGGAAAGGATTCGGCTTAGTATTTTACGATGCTTGCCGGAGGTCAACCTCCTTTGGGGAATCCATTCCCGGGCAAATCGTGTCAGAAAGATTGCTCCGACCTGTGAAACGAACTTAGGGCTTCCCGGTTCACGGTCCATATACGCTGCCACTAATCAAGACGACACAACGACAAATAATAAACACATAGTTTAAGGAAACTTAAACTAACTAAAGGAAAAGACTGCCTCGGTTGCGTAGTGGTATTGCGTGCGCGGTATGGCTATGGTCCATAAGTCTCGGGTTCGATCTCCAGGTCAGGCAAAGTTATATTGACTATCTCCGTATCAGCCCGGAGTCTGGAATTTGTGCCCGGTATGGCGATAGCTCCGCCCCCTATCATATCTGGGACGGAATTCAGCTCGGCGACATGCTCGGTTCTAGTTCGCTAGTTGGCATCTGCCTACCCGTTGGAGGATACAGGCGTGAGGTTATGTAGTTTAAGGAAAATAAGTGAAAAAATCTCTACTAACAGTACCAATATAGGCCGTAGTGATTTACTCGACACGAGGAGTGTTTGAAGCGACATTTAACATTGGTAATCAAGTCAAGCCGCTATTATGCATGAGAGAATTCTTTTCATCCGCAGACAGTTAGCGACATAGCAGACAACCGTAACGGAGGCGGACAGGTGATGAGAGCAACGCGCAAGTAGGTACATTCGGAGACAAAAGCTCGATCGCAACCGATTGTCAAACTATATTGCCGTCAGCTGTCACGTTAACATTATTCGCTTGTCACTTTGACAAACTCCCGTAGTGTCTTATGTTACTTTATATATTTGAGATATCAAATAAGTGACCTGTTTAGTAGGACCTGTTTAGTGGTTAGACCTGACCTATTAAGGCGACTTGCAGCGCTATTACTAAATTAGTATTAGTTCTAAAGTCGATTTAACCTACTGTTCATGCCTATATTTAAATCGAGATTAGGATAAATCTAAGTGCTGCAAGTCGGCCTTAGTTGTTAAAATGGTAGATATTTACCGCTTATAATAAACTAGATAGCTTATGCCGCTTATTTTATATTTTAAGAGGGACATTTTTTTGAGGAAACCACCGGAGTACGTCGGTCGCATATATCTGGCCCAGATCTTACCAGAGTTGTGCTCCCATGGACGGCCCAAAAAGCGCTGGCTGAACGTTTTGGAGTAAGATATGAGAGTCAATGGCTTCAACATGCAGGATGCTCAAGATCAGGCGAAGTGGAAGCGTTTAAGTAGAAAGGCGGACCCTGGCAGAAGGCCGGGATAACGCCAGACAGAAAGAAAGCTGAAGAATCCAGCTATATCATTTGTAGTGCAAGACAGGCACTTAAGAATGGTTCTTCCTAATGTAACGATTATAAACGCGAAATAAACATTTTAATTACTTTACATATAATAATAAAATTATGGAGAACGTGGTCGTTACTTATCTTAACTACCTAAACTAACCACTAATAAATTTAATAAACATATATAAATATTCATAAATCATAAAATATATGTGTTTAGTTAATTTAATCATCACATTTTATTGTTGGAATAGAATTTCTCCGTTTTATTTCGGGTTATCCGTCATAATTGTTATTCGGAACACAGTCGGTCTAGAAATATTCGAGCAGTTCAAATTCATTTACAAAACTTGGTGGTGTTGACAGAGGCGCACATTGTATGCGTTTTAATCAATAACGGTGTACATTCTGTGATGGATTGAAAACGTGACTCGACCATTACCTTAGCGGCGGCCGGGAATTTGGTACAAACTCAAACTGAGGTCAAGGTTGTAAAACATTTAGTAGAATATATCAATTGTTCATAGCCGATGGTATTATAGCTAGTTAAAGGAGTACAAACATTGTTCCCCACTTTATGTAACGTGGAAAATAACTTGCATTGTCGTCTGTCGACTGGGGGATAACGGGAAAATTTTAGTTACGCTGTCCCCCACTGGGGGACAATGGGAAAATTTTAGTTAACGATCAATCAGTCCTGAAGTTTGATTAGTTATACCAGAGACGAGATATCTCTGGTTGTACTAAGTCTTGTATTTCCAAAAAATACCTTTCGAACCAAACTGATTTTAGTACATTTTCGACCGACTTTCACAAAAAGGAGGAGGTCCTCAATTCGTCAGTATTTTTTTATGTATGTTACTCGATATCTCCGCCAAATGTGGACCGATTTACAAAATCCTTCTGTGTTCGATAGAGCTTATTTCAAGGGTGGTCCAATATAAATTTGGTCACGATTGGTAAATTGGAAGTCGGTCAGTTAAGTTTTTAAAATTGTGATTATAAGATCTAACTGAAATGTAATAGTTGCTGATGTCAGTAGTTGTACGAGTATATTGAAATAAAACTATTTTTACGGATTCTATCATATAATCTTGAATAGAATCCGTAAAAATAGTTTTATTTCAATGTATAACATTCGCATAAACTTAAGAAATCAGTATGTACGAGTATATTTTGTTTTTAAGGAATTCTGCATCATGGATAAGGGCAGATGGATCTACACTCCCATGGAAGTATTTGCAGGATCAGATTAGGTAATATGAACAAAATACAGATTGTACCTGATACTATAATTGGTCGATAACACGAGACCACTAATACACATACTACTAGTCAAGCAACAGGTATTGCATAACATACAGACTTTCTAAGAATATGTTACCAAATCTGGGATGGTAAGGGCCCGTTAATTTAAAACCGCGTAAGAAATTAAACTCGTTGATTACGCGTTTAAAAAAAGTTCGTTCACATCAGACGGATAGAAAGCTTGACAATGTTTATTGACACTCGATTTATACAGATTTATTTCAATGTATGCCGTCCGGAGCTGCAAATCCTTCTTTCCTGCTATATTATGTCCTTATACAGAAGCGTGTGCGCGAATGTATAGTGGTAATACGTGTAGGTAATAGTAGGAAATGTTAGTATTACGTGAGATATCGATAGTTCCAAGAAACGGTTTAGGCCCTTAGTATAAGTTTTAACACTTTACAAAAATCTTTAATAGTTTAATCTTTCTAACAGCGCCACTAGAAGAAACTACAAAACCATAAGATAAATAATGTTAATTAAAAATGCGCCGCAGTGCTTAATCGCTAATTTAATTTCAACACCCAATTTCCCACAATAAAGCCTAAGACATGAAGTAGCACAGTTTTTAACAAAAAAAATAGTTTTACGTATTCTACCTATATAAAGTTTAATAGGCGAGCGAGACTGCACATAACAGCTATTTTAATAATAAAAGTGTGAGAACTGGTCTAGTTCTGAACAAAAACTAGAAGTTCTCAGTCAAGACTCATATTAGGCTGACTCATTCTGTTTGTATTAAAAAGTTTTTCGCATCTCAATCATTCACTTACATTTAGAAAAAACTTCGTGAGAAGGTTGTGCAGTATCTATTAAAATGTAATTTATTATTCGTATGGATTTTTTGTTTTGTTTACAAAGCCATCTTTACTCTTTATCGACCATCTGCTGCGGTTAATATCAGATATTCTCGATGATGTTTGATATTAAGCACGCATAACTTAAGTTCTTTTTGTAGATATAGAGATGATTGGATTTAACATAGTCGTTCATGGAAATCTAGTCCCCCAAATATAAGGAATAGTTATATATTTATATCATAGGTTAATAACATAAGCTCACGCCTGTATCCCCGAAGGGGTAGGCAGAGACGCACTAGCCAACTAGTACACCCACATTTCGCCGAGCTTAGTTCCGTCCCAGATGTGATAGGCGGCGAGCCTATCGCCATATCGGGCACAAATTCCAGACTCCGGGCTGATATGGAAAAATCCAATATCACTTTGCCCGACCCGGGGATCGAACCCGAGACCTCAGAACCGTAGTCGTACCGAAATACCACCACGCCACTGAGGCAGTCGCCACGCCACTGAGGCATAGGTTAATATAAAAGTAACTTATCTAGGTTTCTTTTGTGCCAGTGTATGTGTAGTCTTTACATCCGCTTTGTATATTACAGACGGTTCATAGCAGGGAGTAAGCATAGTTGTTCCGGGTTGTAGAAGTTTGAAACCAAGCTATAACTGGGCCTTATGAGAATAAGTTATGAGTATAAGGCCCAGTTATAGGTTGGTTTCAAACTCTTACAACCCGGAACTACTTAGCTTACTCCCTGCTATGAACTATCTACTAACTATGAAGGAGAAGGATGATGTAGGATGATGACTTCATCATCCTTCATCATCCTCCTCCTTATGTCTTGAGTATACAGTGTGAGCGCACTGCAGTGCCATGCAGTATGCAATTGAAAGTTTTATGATGTTACTGGTATTGATTGGCAGGCTAGACGCCTAGCGCGAGTGACTTGCTCGACTCTTCATTTAAAATAATAATAAAATGAAAAAAAATGACGATAGAGTTACATGTTCCGTGGAGTTTGAATTGAATGACGCCGACGTTGATGCGAGTATTTACCTCTTATCTTGAGATGAGATAGAAAGTAAAAGTGGTTAGTTTGGGCAGTTGTGTTTCTATTATAAAAGCTCGTTATGTGTGCGTCCCACGCGTTGCGATCTCATGAAAGTGAGAGGACGATTGCAGTCACATGATCTCTTTATTAACTTACTTATTTTAGTACCAAATTACTAATAGAAAGTATATCGTTGTGCAAGATTATAATGGATTCAGGATGGGCCCGGCCAGCCTACGTAATTTATTTTGTTTCCAAAATAAAATTCATAGCTATAAAATTAGAGAAATCTTTTATGCATTTACATGATTACCTAATAGTCACAAAATAGCATCTTTAAAATTATCAATTCCTGGCCTTATACTTAACATCCTTTTGCCGCAAGTGTATTGCTTTCAACCTCAGGTAGTTTAATTTTTTACTGTTTTGTAATCGTTAAATGATAAAAGCAATTCTCGCAAACAATAATTCACAATAATTAAACATCTGATATTGTCATCTGCTAATGGTATATCATTAATCTAAGGTCTGGTATGACAATAAGACGTGTCTTCAGACTTTTTGTCTCATGCCATTGCAACAAGTTGTGCAGCCACATACTTAAGGATTATTTATAACACAAGTCGTTAGCAAATATTTATGTTTTCGAATCATAGCTGACAAGATTAGCTGCATACATGTAAACTAAATTTTGGTCATGAGGAAAAACCAATCACATTGTACTCGTACTAAAGCTAAAACCTATACCGATATTATAGAAATATTTAATTCGATCTACGATTTATATTATTTTCACCACAGGTTTTCACTTATTTATTCATAGCAACGTAGATAATACCTCTATATATCAGCGTTAAACTAGCTCCACCAAAATGGTGTTTTAGGCCACAAAGTAATTAATTCCATTACGAAATTAATTAATATTCATAACATAACATAAGCTCACGCCTGTATCCCCGAAGCGGTAGGCAGAGGCGCACTAGCGAACTAAAACACCCACATTTCGCCGAGCTTAGTTCCATCCCAGATATTCGCCCTGCATTAATAGTGTCCCACTGTTGGGCATGGCTCTACTAAGGAAAGGCTCTCTCTGGAATAAAAGAGGCGTCTCTTTTTCCAGTTTAACAAAACCTACGAGTTTCAGAAAACACGTGTCACTTAAGGAAGTACAATTCTTTATATTTGTACATCACGCAATTCATCATTTGCATAAAGTAAATGTCTTTCGCCTTACATAAGAAGAAAAAGCGACAGGGAAGGTAAACAGTGATATAAAACAAATAAAGCTCTTTGTTCAGCAAACATAACTGTTTGATATTACTTGTATTATTACATCATTATACATGTTCGAACATCTTAAGGAAACCCGACTATTATTGGAGTAATCATTTACAATTTTATGCGATTACGGCCGTAGATTCCGTTAGCTGTCACTTACAGGAATCGAATTATAGGGATTGTATCTGAGATTTCCATGTTTTCCTTTTATAGGTATTATTCTTATGGAATTATTATAAAAAGCTTTAGAATTAGAAATACCATGGTGTGTATTTTTATAACCGATGTCACATGGCATTACTACTCCTACACACACAACACAAAATAAATTAGGTATCGTTGTGCTACTGACAAATAAATATGTATAAATACTGTCAGCGTTATAAGTAAACTGAGCTATCGCTGCTTGTTTTAATTACTATGTACATATCATGAAATGATTGCTCACAAACAAGTACTAGCATATAATTATACAATAAGAAATATACAAATAAGATGTAATTACAATGCATGTAAGCTCTATCTTAAATTGACATATTAAAATATCCAATTTGTTTTACCTGCAGCTGTCTTGTACGTAACTGATGTGAGACAGATCCAGTACTCAACTAGTAAAAGCTAACGAGCTCACGGGTGTTAGTTAATGTTATTTATGTGAGGGAACTTATTTATTACCAGGCACCTATTTTATTTTAACGCGGTACTTATATGAAAAAAGAGATTGGATCATCTGTAGCCCGAGCACGAAAAACTAATGTAAATGTAAACTCGCTGCGCACTGATGACATTTGATTAATATTTCATACAAATTTTATAGACGCGCATCGAGCACGAATACATTTACGGTTGTCAGAAATTTTCCTGCTCGGGCTGCTGGTTATGCTAGATTGCATTACTGCGGATTATAATTGAAGTGGTTAATGTATTTGTAAATAACTCTCCGACCGCCTTTATACCACTTAGTAATGCGGTTGGCGTATCACACTTTTAATTGGCATGTTGCAGAAAGGATTTCGCTTTAGTTTTTATAACTGAGCGTATGTCCAACGTCAACTTATTCTGAGGAATTCAGGCTTGGGAAAATCGGGTTACAACCACGTGTTGCCCGAACGGAGATTTGAATCCAGGAATCCGCCCAGAACCAAGGAGACGACAATAATTGAATTGCATAGGTATAAAAAGTTATTAGCTTGAATTGAGGCACCACAATCAGCATTATTTTTTCTTCCTTTTTATCCATACCGTGTGCAGTTTTGCTGAGAATATCCTACTTATTCCAACAAAAATCAGGTGTTCAATATGTATTTAAGTCATTTTATATATTTTTAATTTCACTTCTTAATGTAAAAATGTGGGGCAATGCTATGTGAATACATAGCATTTACATTATAGTTAATATCATTACCGTTCTACCATAGCTCGCCCAATTTGTTAAAGCTATCAGTACTCGAGATCATTTCTGATTTAGGTCATGATTAGTTGCATGATGTGGCCAAATGACCGAATATAATATAAAATGTAATACTAACCAGTGACGTGCAGTCCATATAGACATAGAGACACTGTCTACCCTAATAATTTGCTATTTACATAAATCATGACCGAAAAATCGTGACCATAAACAAATTGTCTAAATATCAGTGCTCGGACTGTATTTTAATCGACCTGAGAATGATGATGATAGTAATGGTTATGTAACAGCTGAAGATAATCATTTTACATGATTTTTGTCTACGCTGATAGGAATGTCTGTGCACGTCACTGATACTAACGAATGGCGTGATGTGAAACCACGATTTGTCGTGACGTCAATTCTTCTGTCTCTCACACGCGAATGATTTCGAAGATTCATCGGTATAGTACGATAAGATTACCTCTACCGTTATATATTTTGACCTTAGTTATTACTTGAATTTCAATTTATATAGGTCATGACAATATTTTAAAGTTCATTATTAAAGTGCATTTTATTAATATAAGATATTTCTAAACAAAACAATGAGACTGTAAGTCACCGTAACCTCGTACGTGAAGCTGCGGGCAAGAGCTAGTCTAAATTCCTTCTTTCTTTCTAACTGCCCTTATTCCAGCTTGATGTGGGGTCGGCACAACACACTTTTTCAAGCATGTTGCAAAGAGGATTTGGCTTAGTTTTAACAAGCGGCTGCCTGGATGACGTCAACCTCTGGAGATCCAGTCCTGGGCAAATTTAAATAAAAAACTCGATTTGCACGACCTGGGAATCGTACCCAGAACTTCCCGGTCCACAGTCCATATGTGCTGCCACAAAGTCCAGACCAAGGCGGCGACTATTCTATAATCTTAAGTAAAATCCGATCGTGACCAAATTTATATGGGACCACCCTTGAAACAAGCTCTATCGAATACAAAAAGAATTTTGAAAATCGGTCCAAATGTGGCGGAGATATTGCGTAACCAATAAAAAAAATACAGAAGAATTGAGGAACATCTCCTTTTCGGAAATCGGCCGAACATAAGAGCTATTCTAAAATAATGATTATAAATACCAATACGTACTTTATAATATGAAGGTAGGAATACATTTATCTTCTAATATATAAAATTCTCGTGTCACAGTTTTCGTTGCCATACTCCTCCGAAACGGCTTGACCGATTTTGATGAAATTTCTTGTGCTTATCCGGTATCTATGAGAATCGGCCAACATCTAGTTTTCATCCCCCTAAATGTTAGGGGTAGTCCACCCCTAAATTTTTTTATTTATTTTTTAGACAAAATTTTTAATTTCTATTTTTTTATGATACAACATACAAAAATACATACAATCCTCAATTTTCACCCTTCTACGATCAACCCTTATTTTTTAATAGCCATTAGGAAATTATTTATATGGCAAAACAACGTTTGCCGGGTCAGCTAGTAGGATTATAAATGTATGTGTAGTTCATAAACGCCTCGATCTCTAATTAATTCCACCGAACGGTAACGGTTAATACTACTACAACCATATGACTTTAGTTCATTTAACATGTCCTAAACATACTTTAGACTCAATCAGTAATTAAATGCACAAATGCACCGCAATCGCAAAATGCAATTAGGAACAATGTATATTTACAAGTATAATAGTATTGGATCTGTGGTATCGGAAAGCGCATCTCGGCTGCATGGAAAGCATAGTTTGCAACCCGTTAGTGGGACCAGCTGCACCTAGCTTTCCAATCTCTCTGGGTCCAACTACGATTGTAAGTTTGCCTCTCATCTATCAGAGCTTTCTACATCATTTCACGCCCACTTAATGCAATGGTAAATCCAAATTGCTATAAAAGCCATACATAGGAACGCCTTTACAAGATTAGGTTCCAACGCCCTTTCAATGTTCATAGTTATAATTGCCAATTTTTAAACTTAAAGCGTGATAAATATAAAATAATATAATTAAAGTCGGCTGTCGAACCAAAAGATTATTACTAATTGGCTGAGGATAGCATATTTTCAAGGTCTTCAATTCGTCTGATTTTATGTATGTTTGTTACGCGATATCTCCGCTAAATGTGAACCGATCCTCAAAATTATTTTTGTGTTCGACATAACTTATTTCAAGGGTGGTCCTATAAAACAATATCCGTAACTTGACATTGGCATAATGTATTTCAATTGCCATTAAAAAAAAAAAGGGGTTGTCCTATATAAATTTGGTATTGGATTAATAGTCACGGGCGGCTCGGCCTCCGGTGGCCCATACGCTTATGGAACATATATATGTGCCGCCTCTGACGGGTTAAAGTCGGTCAGTTAATTTTAATTATAGTATAAATTATAATAATAATAATATTAGCCCTGTTATATTACTGACCCACTGCAGGGAACGGGCCTCCTCTAATACCGAGAGGGGGTAGGCCTTAGTCTACCACGCTGGCCTAATTCTCGGAAATTCTTGTGGAGAAATTCTCGGGTATGCAGGTTTCCTGACGGTGTTTTTTTCACCGTTATAGCCAGCAATAATTCACTATGAAAAAACACTTAACAAAAAAGTCAGAGGTGTATGCTCCATTTTGGGGTAGGTCTCGATCCTCCGACACTTGTCTCAGCAGTCCGTTCCATTCCCAACTGAGCTATCGCTGCTACTCGTTCTCATACAGGTGACAGATGAAAATGCACAAGATAATAAATTGATTTTGGTGGTGCAATAAACCCGTTCCATTACGAAGCTTTTTAATTTACTGTAAACAAAATAATTGTATCTATTTCTATGAATTTCTAATACGAGTGTTTCCTTTTCTCGTTTAAGGAGTCGATGAGCTAGAGTCATAATGTAGGTCTTAACAAATAGTGCATGCGTGTTGAATGTACGTGGTGTCTTGTTTCATTCAAGTAATCCGAGACGGACACGCATCGCTCTCAGTTCAAGAGCAAGTGCACGGACCGTTCACTAATTATTCTTGCATAACATCTTACTCTATTGGCTATCGGAACTTATTAGAAACGGTATTACAAGCACATTTATTATTTTTGTCTTGACATATTTTTTATATTATAAATAACAAATCTAGTTTTAATTTGATTAGTGGTCGATAGTAAAACTAACATGCGGCATCTTTTATAATCCCACTAAAATACACGATTTATTGCGAATTTCCTGTAAGGATGTCCTGCACGGGAAAGATATTATATCTTAATGTATTTTAAAAGAGACGTAATTAAGAGACAGTTTTAAAAATACGGTAGTGCTTTAAAAACATGATCAGTGAGTTCATGATACCTTAATTGGTTCTTATTTTACCGTTAAAGGACATTAGCATATAGTGCGTCTTTAAATTTACACTTCAGTATTTCGGGTCCAGCTTATTACAGTAATCGATTTTATATTGCAAATTCTTCACATTAAACAAATAATGGTGATAAATTAATTTTAAGGTCCCGGAGCCAAGTGGAAAAAGCAAAACCCTTTTAATTAACATTTAATGAGTAATCTAATACATTATTGTACCCGATTGGATAACGACTACTGTGGACGTCAGAACATTATATTTGGCCTTGCTATCAGGTGCAGTATACTCTGTCGTACTAGTAAAGTAAATTCTGAGAGAGCTCTCCTCAAGTGTCTCTACGAATTTGAGCCATAGACTCCACAAGCAGCTTGACACAAATTACGTATAACAATGTGAAAACTTGTTCCAATTACATACACGGTTCTCACGATGATCTCTTTCGATGTTATACATATCATTGAAATGTAAGTCAAGATACACGGTAATGAGGTTTTAGAATAGAGATATTGAATAACTATCCGGGAAATTAGAGAAATACGTACTGTATTTTAAATTACTGTACAAGTGTTTAATTTAAAATAAATTTAGGAAAATGGATAGCATACATCTATGTTTAGAATTTAATTCTTCTCTAATGATATAATAAAGAGAGTACATAATTTTTCGGTACATTGTATATTTTTCTGTTATTTGATTTTGAAATATAATTGATCCGTTTAATTAGAGTGGCAGGTTGGTTGTTGCAATTCAAATTAAATTGTGAGTGTTTCCGAGGTCGAAGCAATTTCTTTAAAAATCTTTTTTCGTTTCAGATACGAACGATAAAAAAAAGAAGAAGAAATTCCTATACTTTCTTGGTTGTTCTTTCTCTAGAAGTTTTTTGTGGCCTTAAAGCTAACTTTAAGGCCTGTTACACACCCAAGATACTTCTATATTATAGGTCATGTTTTGCTATTTCTTATTATCAGGGAGCCCACTAGTAAGTGCTATGAATATTGTCCTTCGTTAAGTATACCGGATACCGTTGCATTGTGTTGTGAGGGGTCAGTGATACTGTGAAAGATGAACAATGAATGCAGCCTTTGTTTGTCACTTTCTTTTATATGTACCAATTGAACTCGATTTAACCTTTTACTCATTACCTTTCTCCTATTGTTTCGACTGTTTTAACTTCTGAATGTACTTTAGCGGAAACTAATTTTTACAACTTCACGAATTTATTTGAATATGAGAAAAGCATCATTTAATTCAAAAGTAGTTTTGAAGTAATCACTTAGAATTATAGTTTAATTACTTGGCTTACATTTATTTTAATATTTATTACTCATTTCTGTTATTACTGGAACATTAGCATCCTTCTGCCATTAAGGCTGACCACTAACCCACTTTCCCTGTTTTAACACTTTACCAAAAAATAAAAATATTGGTAAAAGTTTGATGTGAAATCGTAATAATATCACATGACCAACTTTAATATGGAATTCAGGTGATCGCAAAATTTATTCTTTATACATTACAGTGAAATTCTCAATTTCTTAAGGATATGTTAACGGTATTTTTCCGAATAAAATACAGTTTAAACTTTAAGCCTGACAACTTTCTATAAATATAGAATTCGTAGTCCTGACCTCACACTACGATACGAATCTTGTGCCGTGGATGTCAAGAACAAATATCTGTGGGCCACACAAACGTTTCTCGCGGTGCAGGCATCAAACCCGCAGTCTTTCGCTACACAGCCGTCTACTCGCCCATTGCGCCACAGAGGCTGTCTACCAGTGTAGTATTTACTAGTGGATTCATAATATCACAATCAAAGGAAACTTCTTAGCTTGACGAATTTATTACTTTCGTTACCGGTGAATTATATCCATAGATCTAAACTACCATCTGAATCTTAACATCGTCAGTAAAATACACTGACTAGTCACTTCGTTTTTACGATACGCCTCCACTTTTATAGCCAGTTATAATTGGCACGAGACTTACGCCCGAATGGTCAAACGCTGCTCAACTTTAACGGCTTCTTAAATTGATTTTCGCCATACAATTTTGACAGATAAGGCGGCCTTAAACGACATAAGGCGACCTTAAGTGTATGACCATTCGGCGGTTAGTGAGACTTAAAGCCCTCATTCACACGAGATCCTTTAACCTCGTTTGAAAAGGAATTTCTCTTTTGGAGCCTTCACGTTTTTCCTTAGACTGTTTTTTTGTATTGCGCCTCATTTGTGTGTGTTCTCACGAAAATTTTAAATAAAAATAATGGCAGCTTCTTACTAAACACGGTGGCATCGTAGCGGCTGTACATTTTGCTACCTGAGAGTAGTTTGCATGCAGTCGCATGCGGTCACGTTTCGTTGGCTTTATGTAATGCACGATGGTACATGCAAATGTTGGATGGAAATGTTGGGATAAAGCACGCTCTTTCAACCTTGCCTGTAGACACGAACATCTGTTTAGTACATTATGGTTTTATTATAACTAATATAACTAAAACCATAGAGCGGGAAGGAACTGACTCCTGACATACAGCTATGCTAGTTTAGGGGTCAGGAACTATGTGGAATTTGTATCACTGTGTTTAATGTACAATAAATAAAAAATATATACTTAACCAGAAGGGCTCTTAAGCTGAGATCTTTAGAGCGAACTTGGACTAAGTTTATGTCAAAGATACGAACTCAGTGAGGGTTTGAAATCTTTAAATCGAACTTTGACTTAGTCCGAGTAATTTTTCACAAGAAAATCTTTGCTTAGTCTGTTTGTCAGTCTGTTTTATTATATTATATTGTACAAAATGGCTCGGATTAAGTCGAAGTTCGATTTAAAAATTCCAAATTCTTCCTGAGTTAGTTTCTTTGACTCAGACTTAGACGACTTAGTCGAAGTTCGCTCTATAAATCTAAGCTTTAGACTTCATAGGTAAAGTTTGTTAGCAGCGACCCATTTTTGGTTTGAAAAATTGCCAAATAAATCGCGTTTCAAGAACATGCTGGCACAAATACTGTGTCGCGTGCTCAAAAGGGCTATTGTACTGGTAGTCATACATCCGCGTTGTTTATTCAGGCAGAACACTCGCCAGAATTTTTATTATAGTACTTTAGCCACATAAAACTGTGATGGCAAGCAAGGAGCCCATATATTGCAATTTGTTCGTTAGATCACGTCCAGTGCACGACCGCGAACACTTTCTATTTTTATTTATATGTCCATATAGACATAAACATAATGCCGCGGGAATATCGAATCGAAAGTACACTTGGAATATGAATATGAAAGTACCTTTCCAGAATAAGAGGCAGACCAAAGTTATATTTATATTCTCGTAGAATTAGCTTTCGCGCGGCTCCGTATTTTTAACCGACTTAAAAAAAAACAGGAGGTTATTAATTCGACCCATATTGTGTGTAATTTTGTTAGAATTGCACACAATATTTGTATTATGTGTTAGTCTATGTGGGCTTCAACAGGCGTGCCAAATTTCCTCGTATATCTCAGAAACTAGAAATCGTATTGCGGATAGGCACCGAGTCCAAAAAGAGTAAGAAACTTTTCTTAAATATTTTTGAGTGACCAATGATGAAGTCGATTTTAAGTGTATGTTAAACTATATTGAAAGTCGTATCCCACAGGCATTTACTACTGTGAAAGTTACTATTAAAGTCCTGTCCTTACCAGATTTACCTGAATGCTAAATTTGACCCAAGTCGTTTCGGCCGTCAAGGCGTGATTGATTAACAACATAATAAATAAATGTTTATTTAAATATATGCTAAAACACAATTCAAAAATGTTCAAACACATAACATGAAGTTATTGTATATTACATAGTTTAACTATATTTTACGCATATTTATTCGCGTTCTTCCAAATGCGTGCTCTTGCAACATGCATTAATAAAATCATTGAAGACATAAAAGTGTTTTTGCACAAGATCTAGATCATATTCGCAAAACAAAAAGGCTTTTTCGCTTACAGACTACAGTTGAGTTATTGTGGCCATTAATGGCACAATACAGGCAGTACAACATTCATTAAGTTTATTATGGTCTGAATTTGATGTTCATTTTAAAACGTCTAGTAGATAAATGGTTGTTTTAATATTACCATTCCCTTTGCATTTAGCTAAGCTCATTCTTCTTTATGAATACTAGGAAGAGCGATGGATTTTACTGAACTTAGCATAAGAAATGCTGTCATTGCAGGACTCGAGGATAATGTTATGCACAGTATGCGTTTTCCCTTAAACAGATTGAATATATTTATTATTTAACGTAGACCAGTCCTTCCCAAAGTATACATAATAACGCCCTCTTGTGGGCGCTGGATGCCTAAATGGAAAAAAAGAGACCCAGAAAAAAAGGGATCTCCGCTGATATAATTCACAATAATTTATTTAATTTGAAGTTATAGTGATTTTTAAGTAGGTAAAAAATGGGGTACGCTAAAAATAATTTATTTTCAAATTGGGCAGTAGACAAAATAAGTTTGGGAACCTCTGACGTAGACGGTTCCTCTCTGTAATTCAAAAGTAGATCGCGATACACATGAGCTCTAGAATATTAGCAAATTAAATAAAAAATATTTTGTAGGAACATTAGAAATAAACAAATACAGAAGTAAGTTGATCTGCCAGAGAGAGAGGCTAACGTAAGGCATACAGCCGGTCACAAAAAACTAAGTCCAATCTTTTCTGCAAATTGTATTGCACCGACTCTACATTAAGGTGAGATAAGGGAAACCGGAATAATAGACAAATACAGAGCGTGCTTAAAACGAAAATTGAACGTGGATAATTATGATTTTATGTGAAAAAATTACAAATTAGGTTATCTACAATCTACATCGAATACTGAGTCGCGTCTTAAGAAATACAGATAGTTTTAGAGAGGATAAAGTAACCTAGCAATTAATTGAACGTACCAATACAAGTACAAATGAAAGTGTGTACGAAGAGAAAGGATTAGTTCCACTTAACATTTACTTGTTTATTCACACACGTAGGTATCTCAGTAGGGAGAAGGTGGGAATTAACGTTAATGTGCTGGCTACGTAATTTATACATGACAGATAGCTCAGAATGCAGCATTGATGATTCAATGCCAATCACTCAAGATTTCTACTTACTGGTTTATGTAACTTCTTGAATGTATTATGTGATGGATGCAGTGATTCGAATAATCCATATTGACATCTATTTTGTCGATAGTTTTTTTCTTTATGCGTTACAACTAAAAACTTTCTGTTGAAACTATAAACGAATCTTATTGTATCATGGTTTGGAATATTCCTCTCCTAATAAAAATATCCACGTTTTAAAGTTTGTGTAACTTTTTTTTAAAAAGCAACTTGAGCCATTTGCGGCGGGTTACATTGGCTATTGGCGTGGTGACGCTATTTGAATAAAGAATGTTTTTTCTTTTTTTACGTTCGTTCCAAAAGGAACCGGCTAAGGTCGAAGACCATGCTGCCATGTCATAAGTTACGTATTTTTCTTTCTAACTTAATCTACGCTTTAAACTAATTATAACTAAATTTTCAAGGTTTGGTGGTTAGTTTCAGAGTTTTCGCGGCAATTCCTTCCAGTTTGATGCTTTTTAGATGATTTTCTCGCAGCGGAGGAATCGAACATCACTCTTTTCAAAGCTTCCATGCACTTCAACACACAATCTTCGTTGATGTTTATGTTTTGATTATGCCGTTTTTTAGTAAAGAATATTTTTTTAAAGAAACTTACGACATGGACATGTTAATGCTAAATAACTTTGCCCAAAATTTCTCTCAGACCAAAGTTTTCGCTATACCGGAATATTCTTAGTCAAGGGATTTAATTAAAGTATCGACTCCTTGTTGACGTATTTGTACTTGTTACATTTATATTGATAAAATAATTATATTAATCGGATTACAATACCGTTACATTCGTTCAAGTCATCATATGAAGCGGATTACTGTAAGAATGGTTTCTTATACTGCAAATAATATCAACTACATAATAAATAAAGCTATAATAAAACTTACATGACGTATTATTAAATTGAATATAATTTTTGTTTCATAAATTTTTCTCTGCATTATGTTTATTTCTTTCAATTTAAAATATTTAAATAAATAAAATGTAAGGTGTCGTTGATTGGGTTGGATGAACTCAAATTCATTTGCTCAATTTTTTTTATCTGTATGAATTGCATTTCCGTTGCTTATTCTTGCCAAATATAAAAAATGCAGATTATTGGCGGGAAATATGCCGGTACAGCTAGATAATTAAATTGAGGCCTAATCTTTGTAAGTAAATATTATCAGTGGTAACTTTTAAAAAATGAAACGAAAAACACGACAGGATCTATAAACTAAAGTATATTTGTCAGTTAGCTACAACTGCCATAAAACAATTAAGCACAAGAAGAATAAACATAAAATGATTATTACACTTTTATGTCTAAGTAACATAAAAATGACGTGTGTTTTGATGTTGTTGCAGGACTAGTGAGCTGGTCGCTTTAGTAGCTGTATCATGCACATTGTTCCTGTTCCTACACACACGAGATCTGAGCACCAAGCTGCGACGTATGCAGGGCAGGCTGAACGATGACGTCACAGCATTCAACCATCTCACTGACAGTAAGTAATTCATCAGAATATTTAATACTACATTAACATGAGTTATCAGTCGCCTCCTTGGTCTAGTGGCAGTATATATGTACTGTGGACCGGGGGTCCTGGGTTCCATTCCCAGGTCGGGCAAAGCGATTTTTCTAATTTGATGTGCCCGAGACTGGATCGCCCAGACGGTGGTTGACGTCAGACAGGCAGCCGGTCGTAAAAACTAAGCCAAATCATTTCTGCAACATGCTTGAAAAAGTGTGTTGACCCCACATTAAGGTAGGATAAGGGCAGGTAGAAAAAAATATTGACATGAGCTACCTGTATATTCCGGAAAGAAAGCAGAACCTGAGACGTGGAACTAGTATTTTCACGATTCGCCAAACTTATAGCATGATTGTCTGCTTGAAAAATGGATTCAAACGTAATACATAACTTTAATTGGAAACCTAGGTCCCTGCGGTTTCTCAGCCAATACACTATGGTTGGAGTAATAAGGCGAACTATTTTTATTAATACTTTTATATTAATTTATTTACATTACTGACATTCCTACTTAAAAGGCTTAGGCTTTTTTGTTGTAATCGTTTGATCCTTTGCATTTTCTTCGGATTAATTACTTTTTAATTATATTCAAGATACATTAATTTCTACCGTTCGATGGACTTGTCCTGTCGGTACTCTGTTAACAGTATTTTAATAGCCGATCACATTATTTTTTTAATTACTATATAAAAGCTTGCTGATCTTTATCACGATTGATATTTTCCGACATAATATGGGACATCAAAATAAACCATTCACTGATACACTGCTGGTAATTTGAGAATATTAAAATATAATATAGGATTGTTTCAGACCAATACATATCACAGTAGAAAGTCTAAGGGCCGTTACATCTTATATCTCGATTTATCCTACATCTCACTCCTATCTTTAAATAAAGATTTGGGATAAATAGAGATTTATCGCGGAGCTGCAAGTGGCCCTAAATAGTTTAATGTCAATTTTAGCTCCATAAATAGTTTAAAGTATTTATTTCAAAATAAAGCAAAAGTATAAAGTATTTTTAGTAAGTTTTAACTCAGTGACATTAATTATATTATTCAGATAAGAAATATTTGCTTCGTAAATTGATGAGCTTTTTAAACAACTGACTCATTGTTATAAGAATTAGAAATGATATTACGAATACATAACATCAAACATCTTTTTATTAGACTGTTGACAGCGCGTGAAATTAAAAACAAACGACGATTTGTGCACGTTGGAAGTTTTTACTCTGTATTCCATTTCTAAAAAACGAAACATTTTGTATTATTACACGTTTAAAGGAGAGAAAGCTTCGTAATTCAACAATTATTTATTAATGTAGCGATTCTTTTCTGCTATTATTTGTTTCGATCAGAAATGGGCACAAATTGGACACGTTTCACAAATTATAATCGAAACACGTAAATGTTACCGTGCAATGTTCTGTGAGAATTGTTTTCGCCTGCTAGGTACACAATTACCAGTATTTATTCTCACGAAAGTCTTATTTATTTAGTTTTTAATTCCTATTAATTTAGTAAAGTGTATCTAATTTTGCCGGTACGTGGTCTCCACTCGAGAACTTTTCTGCCCCATCGGCTATCAGTTCTACGAGCTATGTGCCCTGCCCACTGCCATTTCAACTTTAAGTGGACTACAAGGTGGACCGACGACCTGATAAAGGTCGCAGGAAGTCGCTGGATGCAGGCCGCTTCCAACAGGTCGATCTGGAAATCTTTGGGGGAGGCCTATGTTCAGCAGTGGACGTCCTATGGCTGATGATGATGATCTAATTTTATTTCCTTTTACATATCTAGAAATCATTGGAATTTTATTTAAAGTTTATATACATACATCAGCTTAGTGATGATGATGTTTATAGACGATATCATGTTTTAACTCCCAGCTGGATCATTTATCTTACTTTATCTTTAAAAAATTATAAAAGCAATTGTCAGTGGGGTCTTATGATGTAACTTGACTTGTTAAAACCTTATTAATTGATCATTATTATCAGCCACAGCCCACAGGACGTCCATTGTACTTATTCATTATAATTGTTCAAATATTTCGTTCGGTCAGTGAGCTTTCCGGTGGCCCTATTCCCCCCTCCCTATCCCAATCCTTATTTCCCTCCTTTTAAGTTGGCAACGCACACATGATTCTTTTTGCGTCTATGGGCGGTGGAGATCACTTACTGTCAGGTGACCCATCTGCTCGTGTGCCAATATCTGCTATAAAAAATATATGTCTCTGATAAATACAATATATTGTGTTTACAATAGAGTCAGGAAAAATAAAGAGTAGGTAACTCTTACGTCAATACTATAACGTATAACGTTAGTCGCCTCCTTGGTCTAGTGGCAGCATGTATGGGCTGTGGACCGGGAGGTCCTGGGTTCGATTCCCAGGTCGGGCAAAGCAAATTTTCTAATTTAATTTTCCCGGGACTGGATCCCTCATAGGGGGTTGACGTCAGGCAGACGGCCGGTCGTAAAAACTAAGCCAAATCCTCTTTGCAACATGCTTGAAAAAGTGTGTTGCGCCGACCCCACATTAAGGTGGGATAAGGGCAGGTAGAAATAAATAACTCTTACGTCAATAATAATCATTGGCATCCTCTTAGGAGCGTGATGTGGCCTTATTATCTACTTTGGATGTTCATTTATGTCACATGACCACCAGTCGAGACGATTATATCAGAAGTTGAAACTTTCACTCGTGACAATAAAATCTTAACTATACCATGGTGTCTCCGTTCCGCGATTCACTTTGATACCGCTCACTGGCATTCTTTTTTGTCTTTTATCCTTTTAACTCGGCTATAAGTTTAGTTACAGAACACTTAAGGTCGACTTATTTTATTTAAGGCCGCCTTATCTTGAGTAGCGTTTCAGTTTTCGGGCGTTAAACTGGAAAGTCGTGAGTACTGGATTCAAATCTCACTTCCCAGGCCTCCAATTATATTTCAGTTACCGATTCGAAAAATCTTATATAAGTTGCATACGCTTACCCTGGTTATATCATACGATGCAAAAAGAAAGCCGAACTGTGTCTGGCTGCATTAGTAGCATCCCCGCACGTCTTCGAGGCTACAACTTCCAATATATGTCCAGAGCAAGTTCCCTATCCAGTCATTAAAAAACTCATGTAATCACAAATGTATTCCCATTGCACAAAAATATTAAGGTGGTATTTTTACACACTATACACTTAAATTTATCGACTTAAATTTTAAATGAAATTGAGTTATCGGTTAGGGCGACTTGCAGCGCTATTACTCGACAGCCTCCATGGCGCAGAGGGCAAGTAGCCGGCTGTGAGGCGAGAGGCCGCGGGTTCGATTTCCGCATTGAGACAAATGTTTGTGTGGCCCACACATAATTGTTTCAAGTCTGGGTGTTGTGAGACCGAAAGTCTCTCATAGTCTCTGACACCCACGATACAGGTTATACCTAGTGTGGGGTCAGGACTAGGTGTGTGACTGTTGGGTGTATTTATTATAATTATTATTATTACTAATATAGAGTTACACCTCACTTTAAATCAAGATTTGGGATAAATAGAGATTTATCGTGGAGCTGCAAGTGGCCCTTATAGACAGCAGTGAGCTGTAGGATAAATCCAGATAAGGTGTAACTCTAGATTAGTAAAAGCGCTGCAAATCGCCCTAAGAAAAATTTTGGTGTGTATACAAATTATTGTTAATTTGAGATATTTAAGTGGAATTTAACATTAATTGCATTACTCCACAGTTTTATTTCGACACGTTTGGTTACTACTAACTAATAGCGCAATTGGAACCATCCCTAATAAATAGCGGCTTTTAACTAATCGATTAGTTGTGTTGTTTTTTAGGAGCATTCCGTTCCGTACCGATGGATTATATGATTAGCGACGCGGGCTGCGTTTTATTTTTATTGGACTTTCTTTCCGTGAACCTGGCTTCACAGATCTGTAGTCCGACCACAAAACAAAATATCTCGCTCCAAATCATGAGGCCAAAAATGCATTTATTAGATTATATCTTCGCAAATAACGTTTTATTAGATCGATCGAGAGATCCCGATCGTAATGATGTACAGTTAATACTATCTGACAAGTATTTCATTTCTATTAGCTATTTTTTACAACTAACAATAGAATATTTTTGATTTTTATCAACATTTACAGTTTGTTTAAAAATATTACATACAACTGAATGGTTTGTGAACAACCGGGTTAACATATATGCATGGCGTTGATTGCGAAGTGCATATTGAATTCACACGCGCGTCTTCAGTGCCCATCCGGTTATTATGTATAATCCAAATCAGAGTGATGAAAGGTGCCGTTAGGTTAACTAATAAAGTTCGGCGGTATACGGCAATCCCACAGTGGTTCTGTAACCGCAGGTTGCGGTGAGGGACACTATCACACTATGAGGGCCGACTCGGTGGTCACCACTTCCTTATTGAATGCTCCAGATTCCCTCCATTAGATAAATAAGAAATGTAGGCGTGCAACACTTAAAACGCATTTTACAAGTTAATTATTATACATTCTCGGGATGTCTTGTTTACGAAATCTCTTGGATGGTATGAGGAAGATTATACGCGCGGCTACTATTCAATGTTATTTTTTTTATAGCAGAGACTGGCTAACGAGCAGATGGGTCACCTCATAGTAAGTGATCTCCACCGCCCATAGACACCCAAAACACAAAAAGAATCATGAGTGCGTTGCCAACCTAAAAGAAGGAAATGTAAGGGGAGGGAAAAAGGGATTGGGATAGGCCACCGGAAATCTCACTCACCGAACGAAACGCGATAGCAAGCTGCCACTTTACGTCGGTTTTCTGTGAGACAGTGTTATCAAACCGGTCGACTCGGCCCATTCATGCTGTAGACATTACTGGCTACAGCGTGGTTCTACCACAAAAAAAATAGTAGTAATTATAATGCAAGATTAATGAGTAGGTTTAATAACTGCTCCGATTTGCATCGCTGTCTTCTTGATTGTACTGTCAAATTAAGTATTATTATTAACATTTGATTTTATCATGCTGTGTTATAAGTAACCATCTCTATATACAATTGGTATATTAAGCCTGTATTATACTATAACCCTAACAGGTATGTAATTTAAATAAGAAGTAAGTCAAATTGAATGTTAATTTCTAGTAATGAGTTTACAAATATTAAAAATTAATGTCTCAAAACGTGTTAACAACATAACATAAGCTCCCGCCTGTGTCCCCAAAAGGGTAGGCAGAGGCGCACTAGCGAAATAGAACACCCACATTTTGCCGAGCTTAATTCCGTCCCAGATGTGGTGGGGGGCGAGCCTATCGCCACATCGCACACAAATTCCAGACTCCGGGCTGATATAGAAAATTCCAATAGCACTTTGCCCGACCCGGGGATCGAACCCGAGACCTCAGGACGGTAGTCGTACCGAAATACAACCACGCCACCGAGACAGTGTCGTAAACAATACGATCAATATATAATCAATTAATATATTTTATTATTAATGAACTTATAATATGCATAAAATATTATAACATTTGGTTTCCCACAATCATTTGGAACTGTTATAAAACTTTGAGGAAGAAAATGTTCGATGGGTGAGCCGTAGGGTCGGTACTTCGAGCCATGTAAGTGTCATTTGTCATCCGCGGTCGCGGGACGACAAGTTCCTTATTGCCTAGTGATAAATTGAACGTTTTTGTGACCATATTCTCTGTAGTCGTCAGGACGTGAGACGTCTCATTAAAAGTAACCAAAAATCCTTATTACCATGAAGGTTAGTACCGTTCCAACCCGCAAAACCGTATAACGTCTGAACATATCACATTAACTTTGTAAAATAACGTTCACATACGCTTACGGTGCAACATTATTGTTAATGGTCAGAACCGCACGACACTCCATTTTCGGAGTTTCTCACAAACTTTTGGCTATTTATGTACGTGACACTTGTATATGACATTATAAGATTTAAGTTCTGTGGAAACAAGGCGCTAGGTTAGTTAACTCAGAACGTGTTTCTGACTTATGTTTGACACAAGATTCGTTACACGTTTGGAAAACATTATACTTCCGAGGCAATCGGGTAAATAAATAAATACACCCAACAGCCAAACATCGAGTCCTGACCCCACACTAGGATAACTTGTACCGTGGGTGTCAGAGACTATGAGAGACTTTCGGTCCCACAACACCCAGACTTGAAACAATTATCTGTGGGCCACACAAACTTTTGTCTTAATGCGGGAATCAAACCCAAAACATCGCGCGATCTCAATCTACTATAATTGAAGCTATCAAGATCTCAAATAAACCTATTCTCCACCACCCAAATTCACTATGCACTAAACTAGATATTTTTATTTGAAATGGAAATACCTACATCATATTCCGAAGGACGTACGTTTTCTCTGTAATGTTTATTCTATTCATAGTCATTGGTTTCATGACAGAGATAAACGACATTGGGAATGAATAAGCGAGGATCATGTTCCGTCCTTTTAACAAAACCTCTCAAAATGTTATGTAGTACATTACAATTTTCTAGTGTGTAATAAGTATTGATAATTGTATTTTATTCTATGTATAAGCTATATTTTTTAACGTCCATCTGATTTCAAGTTGCTACTTCTTATAAAAAAATGTATGTTTTTCGTCTTCTCTAATGAACTAATTTAATGACAACAGGAAAATGTCATTTGGTTATCTCATAAATCTTCCGTTATAGTCATAAAAACTGTTACAAGATGGTGTTATTACCGTAGCCATAACGCGTTCGTGCTACTTTTATAAACCTGACACGCCCTTTATTGTGCCATGCGAATATAAGAACAATAAATATAAAAAATGTAAAACCGACATAAGAAAATATCGAATCTTGACCAAATTCATGGCACAACCCTTGGAATAAAACTCCGGAATATCGAACCATTATCCATTATTCAACCATATCGGAAAATTCCGGAGATATCGAATAGCATATTATAATAATATTAACCCTGTAATATTACTGTCCCACTGCTGGGCACAGGCCTCCTCTACTAATGAGAGGGTTTAGGCCTTAGTCTACCACGCTGGCCTAATGCGGGTTGGTAGACTTTCACGTACCTTCGAAATTCTTGTGCAGAAATTCTTAAGTATGCAGGTTTCCTCACGATATTTTCCTTCACTGTTATAATACGCGATAATTCACAAAGAAAACACATTAAACATTCTGTGTCAGAGGTGTATGCTCCATTTTTGGGGTTAGTTTAGAGCCTCCGACACTCGTCTCGGCAGTCCGTACTATTCCCAACTGAGCTATAGCTGCTCATTCGAGTCGAGTAACATATAGAAGAAAAAATACCGGCGATTGATAACTACCACATTTTGAAGTCGGTTAAAAATTGTACTTTCCATAGCAAAGTATAAAGTGGTAAAGTTCACACCAATTGTAAATACACGCATGCATTTATTTATTATTTATTTATTTATTTATTTTATTTATGGCAATTGAAATACATTATGCCAATGTCAAGTTAGGGAAATTGTTTTCCTACATATAAGTTTTCGCAAGAGCAATGAAGTCGGATGTGTTCGATTTCAAGGCCCTGCTGCAGTTTTAGCGTCAATTCCTTCCAGTTTGATGTTTTTTAGAGGATTTTCTCGCAGCGGAGGAATCCAACATGGTCGACCCATCCACCCGACAAAAAGCATCCAAAATCACTTATTTCAAAGCTTCCACATACTGTCCATCTTCGTTGATGTTTATTGCTTAGATACACATCACATTTAATCCACAAACACAACTTTAGACGAAAATGTGAAATCATTAAAACAAGCGACCATCCGCACCGTTAGAATTCCCGCCAAAACTCCCAAGCATTTATTATATGTCTAAAGTTAAATATAGAATATCTTTCGACGAACTCGTTTCAATAATAGTGTTATTTAAGGCGTCTGTAACAAGTTAAACTCTATAATAGTCTTCGTTCGCGTGGTTCCAGCAAACCATGTTAAGCTAATGCGACTAGCTATTTCATAACAGACAATAATGTAGGAAACGGTTCTACGATACAGCGCGCAGGGTCTCAAACGTTTGCTGCAAAACCAAAGTGGTTTAACCCTGGCCGTACTTGAGGATAATAGAATGAATGAATTTCCGCTATTATTTACATAACATTTTTACACAAAGCTATTGTTGCATAATACAAATGACTTGAGAATTTAATATTGAAATAGTCAGCCTTTAGAACAATGATGTGCATAATCATTTTCATGTAGCAAGGTTTAGTCACACTACACAAAATTTTCTTTAAAATTTTTTTTTAACATAAGCCCAAATTAAGACAACCACCTTTGTCGATTTGCCTTGTGTTGCGACTGCCAGGGGAATTTTATAGTTTCAATTTACTGTACGAAATGTTAAGCGCATTACTGATGGAATACCAACAATTATGGACATGATAACCAAATACGCTCATTTTAATAGAGCTTTCTAATTATATACACTAAGCTCGTGTTCCTTTATGCATGTCTATAATTTTCCGAGTTAGTGCGCGAGACTACGATTAAAATCAATAGACTTTTTTCTCTCGACATTCGTATACTATGTTACCATTTTAAGGATGTATGGTCATCATTATTTTAAATTTCCAATTTGCACCAGTCTAGCAGTATGCTAAACCATACATTATAATAAATGCTCATATTATTCATCTAAAAACGGTATGTAGTATCGAAAATTACATGTTACATAGCGATACTATAACGGATTGTAGATCACAATGCGCAACTGCTATAAAAAGAACTTTTAGAAAGTGCACAGATAGAAACTCATGGAAAAATTCCTATAGAGCGGAATAGCTTTTCTGTAGGCTATTATTTCTATATTAATTGACTATTATGTCGGGTTGTTTATAGGGTTCTATCGATTTCGCATTGGTTTCCAAAGACATGAATAATTGACTCCACGGTTAATACTTCTCGTCTATAAGAAGTTTTGCTTCATATGAGCAAGACCAGTTTTTGTTCGTGACTTTCGCGCGACATAAAATCACATTCTCAAGAAATTTCTGCATTTTATATTATATACTAGTTAGACCAGTAGTACTATGGCTAAACTAAAATGGTTTACATTTTAGACCGACAGAGGAAATTTGTGTGTATTTTTTTCTCATTTTTGTGACACTTTCTTAAGGAGTCCCGAAAATAATAATATATGGGTGGCAATTAGATAAACCAAAAAAACTACTTTGTAATAACTATTAGTGATAGCTCAGGGATCGTATGGACGGCCGAGACGAGTGTCGGAGGTTCGAGATGAACCCAAAAAAAAAGAGCACATACCTCTCTGGCTTTTCTATTTTAAGTGTGTTTTTATTGTGAATTATCGCTTGCTATAAGGTTGAAGGAAAACATCGTGAGAAAACCTGCATACCCGAGTAATTCTCCACAAGAATTTCGAAGGTATGTGAAGTCTACCAATCCGCATTAGGCCAGGATGATAGACTAAGATAATAATACAAGGTGGATCGACGACCTGATAAAGGTTGCAGGAAGTCGCTGGATGCAGGCCGCTTCCAACAGGTCGATCTGGAAATTTTTGGGGGAGGCCTATGTTCAGCAGTGGACGTCCTATGGCTGATGATGATGATGATGATAGACTAAGGCCTAACCCCTCTCATAAGTAGAGGAGACCCGTGCTTTGCAGTGGGACAATAATATTATAATAACTGTTAAAAGATGTGACTATAAACCGGATCGTTACAAATCATCATGCCTCGTTACAGCTGTCAACATGTCATCGACAGTGAAAGTTGTCCATGACACAATCGCATCTCGAATTGGTTTTATGCTTAGTACATATTTATACGGTTACGATAAATTATAATATACTTTTATCGCGCGTTATGTAATACTTTGTGTGAATACCTACCTTTTTCGACCGACTTCAAATAAGAATATCCTCAATTCGACTTTTTTATGTATGATACGTGATATTTCCGCCAAATATGGACCGATTTTCAAGATTCTTTTTGTTTTCGACAGAGCTTATTCCAAGGGTGGTCTCATATACATTTGGTCACGATTTGATAAGTTTTGAAGTCGGTCCGTTAAGTTTTTAATCATTAGAAAATCTCCTTAAATATGTATTAACTTTGTGCTAAATTAGATATTGCTTTTGCAAATGGTATTCTCGTAAATAATGCTAAAAATATGGCTAAAATGTTCAACACATATAACGGACATATCCGACATAACAATACAACAAATTCAACGAATATTTGTACCCCACCACTGCAAGGCTATTGTCGCACGCTAAAATAGAGAGAACGCAAGGACCAACATAATTGTGATATTGTACTTATGAGCTTGGATCCAGGGTTGCCAGATTGTTTTAATGCATAAAAAAGCAATGTAATTTAAAATTATACACAACTTGCTTCGATTTTACTATACAGCTTATAGGTATTTAGAAAGTAACATAACATACACAGACAAAGTTAATTTTGTAAATTTCGGAAACCTAATACTGATGGTGTAAAATGAGCCTTTAATTTATTCGCAACCCTATTTCATTCATGCGATATCGTCTATAGCCTATTTCATACATGTACATAGCACTTTATGAGTTTACGTTTACCTAAGAAAGTAATATTTTTATACAAATGTTTACCTTATTTAGTAATAAGAAAACCATTTGCTCAGTTAATATATTATCGCTTTTCTTTGGTGCGGGGTAAGGAAAGATTTAAAAAATCCTCAATGGCAAACCAATATGGTAAAACCAAGTAAAACAGTGCTTTGAAACTCCACAGTCGAGCGAAACCCATCATAAACAAAACAAACACTACAGCTGTTCTGCCTTCCGGGTCTTTCAATATATTGTCATGAAGTGTTTCGACAAACCATAAATCCTAGTTCTATGCAGAGGTTATCGACCGTTGGCTCTGACATTCAGAGTAAGTTCACGGCCCTGAGAAAACGACCAAAGATGGAAGGTCCCTCGTGACTCCTTTATCGTGTCCCCAAGCATTAGATCTTGTTTGCCTGTTTAATAGTCGTTACTAAAGCATAGGCAGGTATAGTGGCCTATTTAATACAAATGAAAGAGGCAATAGAGATGTGTCAGGATCGTAGATTGTGGCGCTCAATTGTCTCTGCCTACCCTTATAGGATCCAGGCGTGAATGTATATGAATGTATGTTAATAGGTTAAATAACATACAATTATTAGGTATTATTAGGTAGGTACAATTGTTTCAGAGATCTGCAATAACAACTCGGCCTAATAAGCGGAGAAAAATAATCAGTAGGATTTAACTTTAAATTCAGATTACAGAATTTAAAACAATTCGAATGAATATTTTATGTGTAAATAACTTTTTAATTACACATTTTGTTGTCTTTTAGGTGTATACATCTAATATTTAATCATTATCGGTTAAACGTTTAGATTATCTGTTATAAATGTTCGTCATTTATTCGATGATTTTCTCCACCTCCTTTTCAAGTTGGAGCATTTTTTAGTTATGAACAATCGGAGAAAATACTTCATATATTAACAAAACATAAGTTCACGTATGTATCTCGAGAGTGTAAGCAGGGGAGTACCTCATGCAGACACATATTGCTGGCTCTACATCTTAGGAATACAATGCCTATTGTTTACTCATACATGCGAATATAATAAAATTCGAACCAGCCATAAAAATTATAGCTTACTGCGGAGAGTTTTATTCACTCAATTGCATTTAAATATTTTTACATCCTTCAGCTGCAAGTCTGTTAAACAAGTTTTCCTATAATTCCTAGGTCGTTTGTTATTGTCATAGATCTATATTAATGGTGATCATCAATTATATCGCCGTCCTTCTTTACGAGTTTTAAATTGAATTGACCGATATCGTGCTCTTAGTTAACTCGATGATTAAATACATTATCCTAGACGTGCTGAGGAACCGTGGTGTTAATGAGCAATCTGATGCAAGGCGCGTGCAGATCACGAGTTGCCACGAGTACATGTGTGCCAGTAAACAAGAACTCAAGCACTCGTACACGCACGAGGCACAAGTAGTCATGAGTACACTCATCGTGGACGAAACCTGTCGTAAGGAAGTCAACTTTCGATGATTTCTTTTTAAATGTCAGTTACGACACTAGTAGTTCTTATGACATTAAGATGGTCGAGATTTTATAAATTGCAAAAGCTACTTACATGTGCAGTACAACAGCACCGAAAAATAATTTAATTATTTAAAATTACGCATTGATTACCATTAAAAAACGGGAACTCACTTTTTAACAACCAAGCAAATCAGTAATATCAGTAATTATTTTTATTAAGAATTTGGCTACCAAAAACGTAGTATCAAAGAGTACGTACATAATAATTTTGCATGGCATTTGCTTCGCAATTGATTTGTGGCGCGTTTCACTCGAAGATGGTGATAGTATTCCCATGAAAGCAAGTGCAAAGTCCTAATAAATAGACATTTATATTCAGTGGCATTTAGTCACAGCCCAATAGGTTATTAGCCTGGTGCTGATGTTTTTTACTTAGCCTTAACGCATGTGTGGTACCTGTCTTACATAATTGATTGGAAATGCATTCTATGCCTTTTTTGAACGCACGCTTTCTGCATAACTGTGGCAAACTTTACGTAACACGCTATTATCGATGGATATAAAAACGTTATATGTTTCAAAATGGGTTTTATTATAATTTTTATTCGCGTAAAAATATTAAAAATCCTTGGCATCTCCTTTTCTTTTTTCTTTAAAGGCTTACTTCCGGTTGACACGTCAAGCGATGAAGCGACCGACATGAGCGACAGTTTGCTGTTTGAAATTCCTCGTACCGAAGACGATGTGATCGTTGAATTATTTCCCATAATATAATTATGTTAGTCTAGTGGCAGTATATATAAGCTATGGACCAGGAGATCCTGGGTTCGATTTCCAAGTCAAATAAAGAAAACTTTCTAATTTAATTTTCCCGGGACTGGATCCCCCATAGGGTGTTGACGTTAGGTAGGCAGCGGACCGTAAAACTAAGCTAAATCCTTTCTGCAACATGTTTGAAAAAGTATGTTGCGCTGATCACACATTAAGGTGGGATAAGAGCAGGTAGAAACAAAGAATATATTTGTGTTAGTGATTTCAGATTTTTCTACTCAGTATCAGGCTAGTGTTTGGAAAATATGCTCGATATGGCGATAGACTCGCCCCCTTATCACATCTAGGACGGAAAAAAGCTTGGCGAAATGTGGGTGTTCTAATTCACTTATGTTTACCCCTTTGGAGCAGCAATAGCTCAGTTGGGTGTGATATGGACTACCGAGATGAGTGTCGGAGGTTCGAGACCAACTCCAAAAAAGAGCATACACCTCTGACTTTTCTATGTTAAGTATGTTTTCATTGTGAAATATCGCTTGCTATAACGGTGAAGGAAAATATCGTTTGGAAATCTGCATACTCGAGAATTTCTCCACAAAAAATTCGAAGGTATGTGAAGTCTGCCAACCCGCATTAGGCCAGCGTGGTAGACTAACGCCTAACCCCTCTCATTAGTAGAGGAGACCCGCGCCCAGTAGTGGGATAGTGATATTACAGGGCTAATATTATTACCCCTTTGGTTACAGGCGTGAGCCTATGTACATATGTGTTTTTAATTTCAGGTGTATTTTTTGTAACGATGACGTAATAAAATTCTACGAACACTACATTTTGTAATTATACAAAAAATACAACTTAAATGGTGACATCCGACATGACTATCATTTTATCTACAAATGCACTATTAACACCGTTAAATACAGACATAGTTTATTTCTTTTTTCTTGCCACACCGTAGCCACATAGGTAATATGTTGTAATTAGTAGTAATTAATGTGCTCATGGCAGAGATTGCTTAGTTAAAATGTTTACCTGGCATTTAATGCGTAAGATTATCACCCTGAGTCATTAACTAAATAATTACACGATCTTAGATTACACGATGAATTAAGATTGATCGAGTGAATTGTCTCAGTTGTCCAAACGACGATGTATTTCGTATATAAATTTACCGGCTTAAATATTTTTGTATTTCTTAACTTCTAAAAAAAAGAAGGTCGTCATTTCATTTCTACGTTTTTCAACCGATTATAGTTTTTCCGTGTAGAAGAGTTGTGGATTCGTCGGTATATTACGCGTTATCTAATAAATTGCGGATGGAATATCAAGATTCATTTCGTGTTTGATAAAGCTTAGAATAGAACACCTCATTGTATAATGGGAAATGCACCGCTAATCCCGTTCCGCGTCCGATTGTTTTACCATTTATTTAGGTTAGTTTATACAAGTATTTTATTGAATATCCTGGTATGGTGTTCACGATTCAGCTGCCCCGAGTCATGTAACTGTTAAGGTGGTGTCTTGTCACGCCTAACGCTAAGGGCTGTGAACATTCATTGTGAAAATAAAGGTGTTATTTTAAGCTAAAATCTATTTTGTACATTTCAGTGTTAGAGACAGCTATTTTATGTATAACATTACATAAGCTCACGCCTGTATCGACGAAGAGGTAGGCAGAGGCGCACTAGCGAACTAGTACACTCTCCGAGCTTAGTTCCGTCCCAGATATGATAGGGGGCGAGCCTATCGCTATATCGGGCACAAATTCCAGACTCCGAGCTGATAAGGAAAAATCCAATATCACTTTGCTCGACCCAGGGATCGAACCCTAGACCTCAGGACGGTAGTCGTCCTGAAATACCACCACGCCACCTCTATATACCTGTGCACTATATAGTCGATATGAATTACCTATTATTACCACAATCGATTGAAGCCTAGCAGAAAAGTAAAAAACCGTTGACGTGAATAAAATTGCTGCAGTCCGTAATAAATGACGGCACTTTAGAAAATTCTCCGATCAATTTTCATGGTCATGTTTACAAGTTGTTGCACAGTGGGGCAAATCGCGAGATCGCTGCGGGTAATGTACCTCGTTAGACGTCGGGCTCTATCGCTTAACCTATCTAACCCCGGAAATATTTCATGACAAAACAGCGGGATTCGGTCCTTGTAATATCACTTTAAATATAAAGGGTGTTACGGAATTATGGTATCAATAATAGACAATAGCTGCAATCATTGAGAGGCCAATGAGAAATTTACCATTAAGCATCAAAATCCTGTAAATATAATCGATTTGGAATAATTTTAGTTTGAAAAAAGAAGTTTTTCACATTTTAGATCAGCTGCTGGACGTCATCAAACTACAGATGAATTATGTTACTCTGTTGAATGATAAGCAACTGACATGTTTTATGCTTTTATGATTCTTTCTTCTTTGCGGAAATTTTAATAAATAGAAGTTAAATTTTCATCTCTTGATTGAAATCAACGATAAGTCGTTACGCATTAAATAGTTCTCCCTGTTTGTGGAATAATTATAATTAGTACCACTTTTTGCAACACCTGGTATACCTCTACGTCGTATGCAACCGTGCGAAACAGCTGTGATGGAAGCTGGAACTTATCTCTTTAGACACACTACATTAGATTTGCTTGTCATATAAACTGTTAAAGGTGGACGCCTCCTTAGATTAATGGCGGCATATACGGACTGTGGACCGAAAGGTCCTGGGTATCGATTCCTAGGTCAGGCAACGCGCTATTTCACAGTTTGCCCGGAAATGGATCTCCCAAAAGCGGTTGACGGCAGGCAACTGGCAGCCAGTCCAAGAGCTAAGCCAAATTGAGTTGCTCCGGCTCCTTACCGTATATTGGAGTGAAATAAAGGCGGAAAGAAAGATTATGTTTCCCGTATTATACAGAACCAGTAATTTGGTAAGCAAAAATCCATAAAGCTCCGAGTATATAGTACAGTTATTTTTGAAGTAAGGTAATGATATCAAATTATATCGAATGACCGAGAGATGGTAAGTTTTTATAGCTTTCTTTTAGGACAGAGTAGTCCAAATTATAGGTATCCGTAGGTATCGTTGATCTAGTTTTCATAATCATTCGCTTGTACGCCAAAATTACAAATGTTATATATAAAGCCGACGCCATGAGACGCCATGACGCCATATACTTATGACGTCATAGGTCGTTTTCAAATGTCGTGCAAAAAACATAATAAAGATATTGAAACTCCACATACTAGTGAGCACTTACTGTAATTTTGCTATTCAACAGCGCTCATTTGTCATCCTCGAAATATTTTGGCCATTAAAATATCATTAAAGCAGTCAGAAGAGCATTTTACACGGTATTTACCGAAACAATCTCATAACATTGTATAATACAATTACTTATTTTTTATATTTATTAAAATATTTATGTAGGTGTATACATATAACTATTACATGCGCGGTTTTGTTTTAGAAATACATATTTGTCCAAGTTTTAGCTATATTATTGTTTTCATAATGATAAATAATTATTTATCAATAGATTAATTGTATTATCTAATACACTGTTATAAACACATCCTAACATTTAATCTAACGGAAGTTCAAGTATAGAGAATAATTAATATAAACTTGTTGACTAGTTAGTGACGTAAGTGTTGCTAAAAAATCCAGTGACGTTACGACCGGGCTGGTTCGCTGTGCAAATGTGAATGATCTGCCATAATTTTACATCGTGCGTATTACAAAGTACGCTCAAGTGCGATGGCATAGGCGTAATGATTTACTGAGGCTTATGACGAGCTTGACGTAATGATCAGCAGGTCGATTCTCTAAGAAACGCTACAACGTTGCGATCGGCGACGAGCTCCCGCAGCGCACATCGTTGAGATCGTCGGAGCTATCAACGTTGTTGGGTCTAGAGATTACCATTTTCCATACAAACGCCTCGCTCGAGAGAGCTAGTTCGCATAAGCGCCGTCATCACGCATAGCGCTAGTGCGTGCGCTTTGTACCTTGCTGAATACAATAATGAAAATATCGATGCCGCAGCGTTGTTTTCACAAATGAAACCTTAGAGAACCGACCTGCTGAAGTCTGTCTTAAGTGACAAAGCATATAGGGCCTTACTTAGAAAAACATTTTAGCTGAGCAAATGGCTAAGAATAGTTTGTCCCTTTTATTTTCAACAATATGACACAAGGAAAAAGTGTCGGACTATTCTTAGCCATTTGCTCAGCTAAAATGTTTTTATGACAGTCCCTATATCACAGAGATTAAAACGAAATAACACTACAAAATAGTTAAGTAAAAAAAAAACTTATGGAACAGAAATGATAGGCACATTTTACGCCGTTAATGCATTTCATATAAATTAAAGCCTTTGGGCCTTATCTTCTGACAGATTCATTGACTTTGATTATACGATGTAGTTGATAATGCGTTTCTCGCGAGGATTTCTCGATAGAGTTTTTACAACTAATGTTACTTGATAGTACGCTTAGATACTGGTTTAAGTACAGAATGTACAAAGGCACGGAAAGCGTTCATTTATTCCTAATTAACAAATAAATCGACTGCCTCGGTGGCGTGGTGGTATTTCGGTACTACTACGGTTCTGAGGTCTCGGGTTCGATCCCCGGGTCGGGGGAAGTGATATTGGATTTTCCCATATCAGCCCGGAGTCTGGAATGTGTGCCCGATATGGCGATAGGCTCGCCCCCTATCACATCTGGGACGGAACTAAGCTGGGTGAAATGTGGGTGTTCTAGTTCGCTAGTGTGCCTCTGCCTACCCCTTCGGGGATACAGGCGTGAGCTTATGTTATGTTATGATATGTTAACAAATAAATCGAGCTTTTAATACATTTGTGAGGAAAATAAAACTATCCCGTACAAAAAATACGTAATTACCGCACAGAAATAGCAATAAAACCGTCGATAAGTGCGATAACGACAGCTTATTACAATTTTAAATGCCATGATACGGGTCAACTTTTGTAACTGCTTTGATTGTTTTTTCATTCATTACGAGTTCCATAAATCAATGAAATACGTCGGAAAAGGCAACCACGTTCATAATTTATTCGTTAGTGATTTTGTTATGAAGGTGTTGAAATAGGGATAGATTAGCATATTGTCCTACAAAGCCTGGCAGAAGTAGTTATTGTTGTACATTTAATAAAGATGCACGGACCTCGCGGCGGATTACTTAGATAAGTGTATTTTAAATAAGTATATATTTTTGTTCTTACTATACACTACTTAACTAGTACAGACTTACAATATATAGGAATATTTACAACACTTATGTAGAATATAACTTGGAATAAGGAAGCGCGAATCTTATCAAAATTCACAAATTATACCAGATAAATGTAAATTGCTTAATACACTGTATGTCCAAAACACAGCGAATAATATACATAGTTTACGTTTGGCTAAGTACATAGCTATGTTGTCAGGTTGTTAGTGATACCGGAAAACAAAAGCTTGTTAAAGCTTTGCCTTTAGATATATGTTCCGTTGTTGCAGTTTAAACATAAGTTCAAACTGAGCATAAACTCAGTTATTAAGCCGATGTATAAATTAACTGAAAGGTTTGTGCATTTATTTAACAATTTGGGTTGTTAGTCATTTTAGGAAAAAATATCCTATTGGGGGTTGATGGCAGAAGAATACACGAGAGTACTGAGTAAAGCCACGCCGTAAACAGTTACGACTACAGCACGTGTGGGCCGGCTCAACTGGGTTGATACCACTGTTTCACAGAAAACCGACGTAAAGTGGCAGCTCGCTGTTGCGTTGCGTTCGGTGAGTGACCTATTCGGTGGTCCCATTGCCCCTTCCCTTTCCCAATCCCTATTCCCCTCCATTTAGGTCGGCAACGCACCCATCTTTTTTCTTGTGTGTCTATGGGCAGTGGAGACCACTTATCACCAGGTGACCCACCTGATCGTTTGCCAGTCATTGTTATAAAAAAAACGAGCAGCCGGTCATAAAACTAAGCCGTATATTTTGCAAAAAGTGTGTTATGCTAACTCCATATTCAGTGATATAAGAGCAAGTGTCATGTCGCAATATCGAGCACAAATTCCAGACTCAGGGTTAATACTGAGCAGAAACCCCCGAAAATATTCGACACGGTATCGAACCCGTCGTCATACCACGCCTACCGCATCATTACATACATAATAGAAATAATGTATACAATGTACCTATATAATTTTAGGTTTCATAAGCATTTAAGAAGTTATTGATTTGATTTTTTATGATTTTGATAAAACGTCGAACACCCAATAATTTCACATATATTTTTATTGTTGGTAACTACTAGTGTGGTCCGATAATTCATTGTTTAATGATCGTAAATAATATTTTACCGCGTGTAAAAACTAATAATACGAGGCATATATGTATATAATTGTACATTTGAAACATAAACACAGATGTGTGGCTAACGCTGGAATATAAAATCTTCTATTATTATAATAGTGCTTTCGGTTATTTTGACATCTAAAAGAATGAAAAATACATTGTTGATAGCAAAAAAATCATTTTTTTTTTACTTTATTTAACTTCCATACAGGCTCTCGATATGGATCAGTGGAAGGAAGGAAGTGGGGGAGGCCTTTGCCCAGCAGTGGGACAAGAAACGCTATTATATAAACATAATTTTATTTAACCGTTATAATAATATATGCAACTGAAGTATGGATTATTGCAATATACTACGATTTTTCGACCAAATCAAACATCAGAAAGTTTGTCCTTGGAGTACCTAAGTTTTAAATACAAATTTGGGTTTTATTTAAAGTTAATGCTTAAGTATCCATGCCCTGGTTTCTATTGTACGTGCACATTATACCATAACACATACCACAAAAATACCATCTATTTAAATATTTAAACTTTATAACAACACATCAACCCACGGCAACGTTAAATCTTTATTACACTGGCAGCAAAATGAAAAATCTCCCTCTAACGCTAACGTAGAGTAATTTGAAAATGCGTCATAATTTCATTACACTAATAACAGTGTTACATGATTTTATATTGTGGAGGTGTAAAAATAAAGCTGAATGTATTATTAAAACAATTTTAGTGCTGGTTACAGTCAGTATACCTGGGGCTATTAATTGAGCTTTGCGGCTGGCGTTCGTTATAAAAAATACGATCATTAAGCAATAAATTGACATCATTAACCATCACGAAAACTTTTAACTTTATTTAATTTAAACTGGTGTTTGGATCACTGTTAAAATATATGTATACGTAATTTATACATACATACATTGATGTATGTACATAGTCTATGTATGTACATAGACTCACACCTTTTTCCCATAGGGGTAGGCAGAGACAATGGATTTCCACTTGCTACAATCCTTACACACTCTACGTAATTACGTAATTTATAACCATCTGATAAATTGGTATCTGTAATACATACATACATGAGCTCACGCCTGTATCCCCGAAGGGGTAGGCAGAGGCGCACTAACGAACTTGAACACCCACATTTCACTGAGCTTAGTTCCGTCCCAGATGTGATAGGGGACGAGCCTATCACCATATTGGGCACAGATTCCTGACTACGGGCTGATACTCAAAAATCAAATATCACTTTGCCTGACCCGGGGATCGAACCCGAGACCTCAGGACGATAACCATACCGCGCACGCAATACCACTACGCCACCGAAGAGAATATCCGAAGAGAAGAGAATAATCGTTATACCATATTTTATATTAATATTGGCTGCGATGAAATTTGAGGAATATAGTAGTATAGTAGTTTTAAACTAATTAAAATCTGATGAAAAATAATCCGTAAAATAATCGCTTTATAACTGTAAAAGTTGTTACAGTTAAAAAATAAGTACAAACAGTATAGAATACAGAAAGAAATAAAGACTGCAAAATCCAATAAAGCGTAGCGATTTGTGGAACGATTTTTTATCGACCTCATTATTTATTGGTTGTTAGTCGTTATAGCGAAAGAGCATGGTTTAATAACCATCAACAAAGAAGATTGAACCACCAACATAATTATCTATTTAGTTCACCTTTTCTTTTCTAAATAGTTTTTCAAATTAAGATTGAGTGAATCATAATATGATAAGATGTGCAATTCTGCTATTACGTAGGTCATACAGTTATTGTCAAAGTTGGAAATATATGTACCTCTATTTACCTATTTTTTTTTCATAATATAACTTTTTTCCTCTACGGTTACAAATCTTAAAATAATAATCGATTAACTATTATACAATTATCTTTTTTTTAATTTTTAGCTTGATTAACTATAGTGACAGCGACGCGGTGTAACTTTTAAGTCCGTTTTTTGTATTGATTAAAGCTATACCTTGGTTGGGCAATGTCAATTAATCGCTGTGCAGTGAAAACCTTGTAAATTGCATGTTCCTTCTACCAGGTTTCCACTACAAGGCGTTGATTGGGTTACCAAATTTTTTATTCTAAAAAAACATTGTAATCGCCACAATATCGAAATAAGCTCAATTAACCCTGATCACGGGTGGCTTTGATACAAGTTTAAAACTCGTATTGTGGGTCTTCTCAATTTTTGTAGAAGCTACAGTGCATACTTAGATTATTTAAACAATAGATTGACCATATTGCCTCTTAGATATTACAATCTTTCCCGCAATATTAATAACACAACATAATATAACATAAGCTCACACCTGTATCCCCGAAGGGGTAGGCAGAAGTAAACTAGCGAACTAGAACACCCACATTTCGCCGAGCTTAGTTCCGTCCCAGATGTGATAGGGGGCGAGCCTATCGCCATATCGGGTACAAATTCCAGACTGGAATATGGAAAAATCGAAATATCACTTTGCCCGACCAGGGGATCGAACCCGGGACCTCAGGACAATAGTCTTACCGAAATACAACTACGCCATCGAGGCAGTCAATATTAATAATAAAACAATTATGTATTCATGTTACCCGATTATATTCCAATATAATAATAAGTATGTATAAAGTAATAATGATGTAGAGATATGTTTTTTGTATTAGCCTTTATTAGCTTATAGAACATGGCAGTGTGGTTCACGCTTGAATAGAAGCCAAATGGTTTTTATTCAGTTCTCATTGTTATTTGCCGTTAGATAATCGAGTAATTTTATAGCAATATTCGTAAAGTAAATATGAATGTGATAAATCATAGGGTATTCCACACGCTACGACTATTTAAATAAATTGCCCTCATTACACGCGTGCTATTGAATTGTTCAGATGAATTTGCTTTTTTGTATAATATAATGCGTATGTGAAATTATTGGTATCACTTAACTATACAAATGTATACGGTATACTTTAGATAGATAGCTATCTAATCTGCTGACTGGCATTAAGTTTTTAAAGTTGTTTTATACATTTAAAATGTTAGAAATATCAAATAGGTACCTACCTAAGTAGCTAAAGAATAATACTTTCAAAAAAACTTCGAAATCAAAATTATAGTGCATGCGTTAGAAATCTTGGGACATTATTCAGTGTCAGATAGTTCGCATAGCTTTCCGATGTGTAACTTTAAATATTTCTTTGTGATAATATTTTAAATTTACCAGTTACGTCTGATATTTGTACAACATAAACTAGATGGATTTATATATTTTATGCTTATACCTACTTAATTGAATACCCTATTTCTTATTCTTGCCTCGGTGGCGTAGTTGTATTTCGATACAACTACCGTCCTAAAGTCTCGGGTTCGATCCCCGGGTCGGACAGTGATATAGGATTTTTTCAATATCAACCCGGAGTCTTGAATTTGTGCCTGATATGGCAATAGGTTCGCCACCTATCACATCTAGGATGGAACTAACCTCGGCGAAATGTGGGTGTACTAGTTGGCTAGTGCGCCTCTGTCTACCCCTTCGGGGATACAGGCGTGAGCTTATAAGCTTATGTTACATTTACATCATAATGAAAGGCGTGTCACACACTCCACAATATAATACAGGAAGAGATAGTATGAGCCTTCTGACCCCTAAAGATGAATACGAGCGGAATCAAATAATAGCGTAGGACTATGAATACCTTTGCGGAAGTCATTATTAATGTATGGGTAAATCATTCTCAATACTGAAAGTTTTATCAGCATTTGAATAGCTGTAGCACTGGAATTCAAGATTGACCAGGAAATTCATGCCTATTCCTACGCCCTCTGTTATAATAGCGTGACCATAATATGGTGAACTACTTATCTAGTTCGCTATAGCGCCTCTGCCTATCCTTTCGGGGATACAGGCGTGAGCTTTTGTTTATGTTTATGTGCAGTGAAATATAAAATATGCCAAAAATATAAAATTAATTTAAGTAGGTTGCGTCTTATCAAGGCGATAATCAGAAGTTTATTTTTGTTCCGGGGAAAGTACGATCTGACGTGTTTTCACAACTTTCTTTGTCTTTATGGGCTATTATTGACAACGATCACCACGAGCGTGTTGTCACATAACATCCTCCTTCATAATTAAATTACTGCAGTTACGTGTAAAAGGCGATTTAAAATTGTAATTTTAAACACAAAATGTCTTATAATATGCTTTGTCATATGTTGTTGAAGTGAAATCAGGGTTCGAAAATAACATAAGCTCACGCCTGTATCCCCGAAGAGGTAGGCAGAGGCGCACTAAGGAACTAGAACACCCACATTTCGCCGAGCTTTGTTCTGTCCCAGATGTGATAGGGGGAGAGCCTATCGCCATATCGGGCACAAATTTCAGACCAATATCACTTTGCCCGACCCGGGGTTCGAACCCGACACCTCAGAACGGGAGTCGTACCGAAATACAACAACGCCACTGAGGCAGGTTCGAAAATGTTGTTTAAAAACTAGATTAATGCTTACGTATCTTTCTGAATTACGAATAGTATTCTATTCTACATAACTAACAGACAAAGCAATTGACTTCAAAATTCGATCTTCAAAATGGATCTACATTTAGCGGAAATAATCGCATACAAAATATAAACGAATTAAAAACCTAGTTTTGTAAATCCGTGGAAAACGGATATTTTTTTCCTAATCCAATTTCTCGACTGCCTCGGTGGCGTGGTGGTATTTAGGTACGACTACGGTTCTGGGGTCTCGGGTTCGATCCCCGGGTCGTGCAAAGTGATATTGGATATTTCCATATCAGCCCGGAGTCTGGAATTTGTGCCCGATATGGCGATAGGCTCGCCCCCTATCACATCTGGGACGGAAGTAAGTTCGGCGAAATGTGGGTGTTCTAGTTCGCTAGTGCGTCTCTGCCTACCCCTTCGGGGATACAGGCGTGAGCTTATGTGTAATCCAATTTCATCGAAATCTACAAACATTCTTGTTGCAAATAGAGCACGAAAAATGTGTAAACACGATGTCCCCGTTATCGGTGTTTTTGTAAATATCAATACAGAAATCGATTGTTCAAATTAGTTATGCATTGCCCCTAATCTGCGTAACGATGACGAAGAAAGCTTTCTTTAAACAGTTATATAAAGTACAATGGATGGATATTACCGATTCGTGAAAGACAATTTCCTTTCGACAGTAAGGTCGCATCGTGCGAGAAAACACACACTGCACTTCGGCGCGGTGGCTGTTCATAACATTTATTGCTTTCACGTTCCTATTTTTACAGCCCAAATCGATTTAAGCATCGGAATAAATCAATATTATGGTATTTAAAATACTATGTAATTACAGGTACATTTTATTGTGTTATTCCATTTCGTATACTCTTTCCTATGAGTATTATAACTTCTATAAAAATCTCAACAGACTTTTTGTATACCACATATAAAACATTTTTGATTCATCCATCTTGAGAACGTAAAGATTACGTACACCATTTCCATTACATTCATAATCTAAAAAAAGTTAAGAGCTTAAAATATTCTGCTCGACTTTTTGTAGAATTTGCGAATGAAAATACTTTTTGTCATATCAAGATGACCACGTAGTTTCTGAGAACACAATCCGTTTTTGCTTTTGCCCGATTAGTTCTAGAGTGGTCGCTCACCAGGTGACCATTCGGATCAAACTATTATTCATTGTTGATGTAATTATTACAATAGGTATTTTAGGCATCGAAATATATTTTTCTCGTGGCTTTGTGATTTGTCACGTACAAATGTAAAGCTCTATCAACAACAACAATATTACAATATTTTTTACGATTTAAATTACTGTATAAGATCATACCGATGATTTCGGGTTTATGACAGGTAAATCGTGTCACAAATCTGGAAATTGAACCCAGGACCTCTCGGTTCACTGTTCATATGCACTGCCAGTAGACCATGGAGGCGACTAACACTGTCAAATGAAATATTCTGTTTTAAAACATTTTTTACTAATAAAATCATATTTATTGGGGTTTCCAAATGAGATGATTACATACGTGCAAGGTGCATATTAAATTTGGCCAACACGTTTAGCCGTGAAAAGTATACGAGATTAGACAGCCATTTCTAACTCGTGTGTTAATTATGTATCATTAGCTAACTTACAAACTTAAATCAACTGGCACTAGTCCAGGATATGGTAACTGATATGGATGATACTACAAGATACATGGCACCGCACAGTGACGCACGGCCTGGCAAGAATTTAAATGATTTATTGGAGTTATAGAACATCTCAATATCTGTTAAATAATAAACCTAGATAGACAACTGTATAAAAAAGTCCTAAATAATGCTGAAACTAATTTAAATAATGTGTACACTATTTTCTACGCGGAGCTGTGGTGAGAGCACAATGTAAACGCGTCTTAACAAACTTAGCCATTCAGCCTTACAAAAAGAAATGAATAACGATAAAATAACAAATATAGTGTATATATTATAGCAATAATCATTTTTTTTATAAGCAGCGATAGCTCAGTTGGGAATGGTATGGACTGCCGAGACAAGTGTCGGAGGTTCGAGACCAACCCCAAAATGGAGCATACACCTCTGACTTTTCTATGTTAAGTGTATTTTCATTTCATTGTGAAATATCGCTTGCTATAACGGTGAAGGAAAACATCGTGAGGAAACCTGCATACCCGAGAATTTCTTCACAGGAATTTCGAAGGTATGTGAAGTCTGCCAACCCGCATTAGGCCAGCGTGGTAGACTAAGGCCTAACCCCTCTCATTAGTAGAGGAGGCCCGTGCCCAGCAGTGGGACAGTAATATTACAGGGCTAATATTATTTAATCATTTTTTTATGCGACTCCCCAATGTTATAGGTAATAACGTCCATTTTTCTTTTCAGAAATTCAAACGGATCGTGTTGAGCATTCGTACGCGTCTGCCCAGGAGTATAAAGAAGCCCTTGAAGCTATACGAAGGCACACCGGAGTTGTAAGTAATGCTTTGTTATTAAAAAATAAAAGAAAGAAAGAAACTTTATTTAGCCGATGTTGCAGGCAACAATGAGAGAGAAAAAAAGAAAAAATGTGGTATTAAGAGGTAACAAAGTAGCATACCATATGGGGCCTAACTTATAAAAACATTGTCGCTTATCTTTTCGCTAAGAATAACCTGTCACTTTTTTCCTTGCGTTACATTGTTTAAAAATGAAAGGGACAACCTCTGGTTCAAGGTAAGCAGCGCTTAAATATTTTATAAGTAAGGGGAATAGTTACTACATATTTACCAAAGCGTAACGATAAATGGCCTTATGTGTACCCACCATTTTTCAAAACTTGCATTTTATCAGATAAGACATAATTTTAATCATACACACGATTATTTAAATACTTATAACTTATATGAATAAGCGTGTTATAATAGGAATCACCGCAGTGTAGTAGTATTTGTAGCCATGTTTTAGATTTTTCATGTGTTGAAACACAGTGCCAAGTAATTAGTGAGTGCTACTTAATATTATTGTAGCGGTAACTCTACATGAGCGGAATATATCCTATATAGTTATAATATAGGTATATTCTCATTATTTTAATTTTCATTTATATTTTTGAATACCTGCAATACAGTGTTTGTCAAACTTTTCGACCGACTACCAAAAAGGAGAAGGTTCTCAATTCGTCTGTATTTTTTTATGTATGTTACGCGATATCTCTGCTAAATGTGGACCGATTTTCAACATTATTTTTGTGTTCGATAGAGCTTATTTCAAGGGTTGTTCCATATAAATTTGGTCATGATCAGATTTGAAGTCGGTCCGTTAAGTTTGTAGGCTTCAAAAACCTTCGCGATCCCCTTGTAACTTGAACGCAGCCCCACCTGAGCAGCGCGACCCACAGTTTCAAAATCACGGCTCTAAAATATTTAACGTACGGAATTGAATGACCGACACATAATGTCCACATAAAAAATAACTAATAAATTACAAAGGGCATCGTAATAAAAAAATTGTAAATCTAAATTGAAATCATTAGCGTATTCCGACATCACAGAATCATAATAAAAGTTGCCGTCGCGCGTCGGCTGCCAGTTAAAAGCCCTTTATGTAGTAACTGAAATCCCGCTACATTATATTATGAAGAAATAGTCTATTACAGTGGCATTGTGGGCCAAATACCTCTATCAATGGGAGACCTACCCACAATGAGAGGTTAAACCGCCGGGCGGTCATGATCGCCGATGTTATTAATAGAAACATGCTTCGCTCTGACGAGATTTGAAAGCCAGCCCTAAACTAATAAAAACTAGACGCCTTCGATTGAAATATTTTCGACCATCTTTCAATTTTATTTGAATAGCGGAGCCACGTTGATTTATTTGTTATATTATATTTTAGCCTTGTATAAGAGGACGATTTTAAAATATTTAGAAGTTTAATTATATTGGGCTTTACTTATAAAAGCATTTTTAGCTGAGCAAATGGTTAAGAATAACTTGTCACTTTTTTCCTTGCGTTACATAGTTTAAAAATGAAATGGACAACCTATGGTACAAAGATAAGCAGCGCTTAAATATTTTTATAAGTAAGGGCATTATTTTCATCAGACTAAACTTAAACTTAATTACAACTTACTTAATTTAAGAATATTCAAGTTGATCGAGCTTAATCCAAAATCTACAATGTCTTGTGTATCTATAGTGTAGGTACATACATACATTTGCAGTATAGTAATATCAATTTCAATCAAATCATTTATTTAATTCTATCGCCAGTTCGGAAATCTTGTTCGCTATAGCAGAACTAGCAAGAAACCCTGACTTAGTTAGCACTAATACAGCCAAAAATCACACTCATAGCCCTAACCCCGCACTAGATTTAACTTGTATCGTGAATATATGGGACTTACGGTCCCACAACACCCAGACTCGAAACAAATAAATGTGGATCACACAAACATTTGTCTTGATGCGGAAAACGAACCCACTTTTCGTTTCACAGCCGGTTAGGCGCCCTCTACGTCACGGAGCATAATGGGCCTTACCTATAAAAACAGTTTAATTGAGCAAATGGTAAAGAATAGTCTGTCCCTTTTATTTTCAAACAATGTGACACAAGGAAAAACGTGACAGAGTATTCTTAGCCATTTGCGCAACTAAACTGTTTTTATGAGTAAGGCCCATTATGCTTAAACTATAATCCTTTTGAAAGGAACGCAGTAAACCCCAAAGGACTCTTGAAGCTGAACCCGAAGAGTCTCAAGAGCAGCCGGAACAGGAGTACGACGACTCCCTCATACCGGAGCCATGGGAGCTGAACAACACGGCGCGGGCAGGCATCGAAATACTCTTCTTCAACCGCGTACCAAAAGTCGGAAGTCAGACGTTCATGGAGCTGTTACGAAGACTCGCCATAAGGAACCAATTCGGTAAGTAAAATATTCTAAACCAAAAATGTTAAGATTGATTCATATTTAAAGAGTTATACGACGACATAATTGATGAGTGTGCACGCCTTCATATAATAGGTATATATGGTTGCGTTAAACATTTGTCAACTAATTTTAGAAAATTCGTTTATATTTTTTTATTTTCCGGTTAATATTGTTCGACTTTAAGATTCTATGTTTGTTCTATAGACCTTACTTTAATCAAGATGTGATGTGTTTGATGTCGGTTTTAAGCTTTTAAACTTTCATTTTTTACTACACAATACGTCACTTTAGTATAAATCCATCAAGCCAATTAAAGCTGACTTTTTGAAAAGAAATCGAACTGTGTGATTGTAAATTACGACACATCATTGGTATGCGACGTCATTTAATTTCACTTCCCGACCTCCGGTCGTTCAATTATCGTTTTACCTGCTAAAGTTCGTGCATAACAATTTTCGCAGGAAAGAGCAAGTCACAATTATTGCTAACCAATTTCAGCATCAATAATTTGTATTATTCGTGTACTTATTTGGTTCTTCTCAGAAGCCGCATTCGGTTTCATCGACTACCTATTATAATATATGTTTCGATAGTTCGGCTCCTTTGTGTGCATATTCCTATGTTAATTTTTTACAATATAAAAAGGAGAAGGTCCTCCTCAATTTTTCTGTATTTTTTGTATGTATATTTCGCGATATCTCCGCTAATTGTCAACCTATTTTCAAAATTCTGAAGTTTTAGATCAATTTCGAAGTTCGTCCGTAGATTGACACGTAACATTTCGACAGCCCGTGGTCAATCCCATACACTTTGGACTTTTATACTGGCAATATCGCTAATGGAATGTGACTTTGTCTAGAGCCTCCTGGTAGTAAGGGCTGCAGTGCACTCCACAAAAACATGTATGTTACATGATATCTCCGCCAAAATTAAATGTGGACCGATCTTCAAAATTATCGACCGAAAAGGAGAAGGTCCTCAATTCGTCTGTATTTTTTTATGTATGTTACGCGATATCTCCGCCGAATGTGGACCGATCTTCAAAATTCTTTTTGTGTTCGATAGAGCTTCTTTCAAGGGTGGTCCCATATGATTTTGGTTACGATCGGATTTGAAGTAGGTCTGTTAAGTTTTTTAACTAGTGGTTATTATTATATTTATGTTTATGGTGTATTTTATATAGGTATTTATAGTGTATATATTAGTAGAAGTATTATGTCCTTATATCTAATTTATATTTCCTTATTTAAGGCTGCCTCGGTGGCGTGGTGGTATTTCGGTACGACTACGGTTCTGAGGTCTCGGGTTCGATCCCCGGGTCGGGCAAAGTGATATTGGATTTTTCCATATCAGACCGGAGTCTGGAGTTTGTGCCCGATATGTCGATAGGCTCGCCCCCTATCACATTTGGGACGGAACTAAGCTCGGCGAAATGTGGGTGTTCTAGTTCGCTAGTGCGCCTCTGCCTACCCCTTCGGGGTTATAGGCGTGAGCTTGTGTTATGTTATTTCCTTATTTTAATTTGTTATGTTTTGTTTATCCGTCATTTATGCACCTACCTCATACATCTCTGCATCACCCTAAGTTTGGCTGGCAGAGAATGCTTTTAGCATTAAGCTCGCGTTTATACACATTAGTATATAAAGTGTAATAAATAAATTATTTTTGTGTGTCGATAGGGATTATTTCAAGGATGGTGCCATATAAATTTGATCACGATAGGATATGTTTTGTCGTCGGTCCGTTAAGTTTTTTTTTTATAGCAAAGACTGGCAAACGAGCAGATGGGTCACCTGATGGTAAGTGATCTTCACCGCCCATAGACACCCAAGACAAAAAGAATCATGGGTGCGTTGCTAACCTAAAAGGAGAGAAAGGAAGAGGAGAAATGGGCCACCGGAAATCTCACTCACCGAACGAAACGCGACATCAAGCTGCCACTCTACGTCGGTTTTCTGTGAGACAGTGGTGTCAACCGGTGGAGCCGACCCATTCGTGCTATAGACGTTACTGTCTACAGCGTGGCTCTACCACTCAATAAGTGCGTCATGTAAGTGTTGTGTACCTCTACTCGTGTAGGGTTCCACCGCGACTCTGTGCAGCGCGTGGAGACGATCCGCCTCGCGCCCGCCGACCAGCAGGCGCTCGCCGGGCTCGTGTCCGCGCATGCGCCGCCATCCTCGTACATCAAGCACGTCTGCTACACCAACTTCACCAGGTGGGTCTCGTAACATAATAGAAAAAAGAAAGAAAGAATGAAAAAAGATAGAAAGAATGAAAGAAAAAATTAAAGAAAGACTAAAAGAAAGAAAGAACGACAGAAAGAAAGATAAAACGGACGAACGTAAGAACGAAAGAAAGAATGAACGAAAGTTAGAAAATATGAATGAATGAAAGAACGATAGATGGAAATAAAGAAAAATAAAACATTATTCAGCCAATGTCTCAGGCAACAATAAGTACACATACCGTAATGATAAATTAACTCAATCGAACACTTACCGCGGAATGCTCATACACTTAAGGTCGCCTTATGTCATTTAAGGCCGTTATCTGTCAAAACTGTGTGGCGAAAACAATGTAAGAAGCCGTTAAAGTTGAGTAGCGTTTGACCATTCGGGCGGTAAAGGAGTACCCCATTAGGATGTGTATTCGGCTCAGTACTCCTAAAGGTCGACCATGAGAATTTTCGACAATTCACGCTAGCGACTACGTAACATAACACATCATAACATAAGCTCACGCCTGTATCTCCGAAGGGATAGACAGAGGCGCACTAGAACACCAACATTTCGCCAAGCTTAGTTCCGTTCCAGATGTGATAGGGGCGAGCCTATCGCCATATCGGGCACAAATTCCAGACTCCGGTCTGATATGGAAAAATCCAATATCACTTTGCCCGACCCGGGGATCGAACCCAAGACCTCAGGACGGTAGTCGTACCGAAATACAACTAGGCCACCGAGGTAGTCAAAATGAAATGCTAGAGTTATAGTATGCAATAGGTACTTACTACCTGCCTTATTTCTTGATATTTGTAATGAAATGTAATTTACTTGTGATTGAGCTCATTATTAGCTCATACTGCGATGCAGTCTCTTACGTATGTAATTTTTGTTATCGTTATTTACATACATACATACATAATATCACGCCTGTATCCCATAGGGGTAGGCAAAGACTATGGATTTCCACTTCGCCCGATTCTGACACACTACTTTCGCTTCATCTACTTTCATCAATCTCCTCATACATTCGCGTCGGTTTATTGTTATTTATTTTGTATATATCTTGTGTGCAGATTAACGCAAATTCTGTTTCGCTCGTCTACTTGAATACCTTATGTAAGTTATATGCCCATTTGGCACTATAAACGTCCCACGCCAATTTCGTCTAAATGCGGTCTTTGCTCCTAAATACGCCCAGTCTCCACGTTTATGGCAAACAAAATAACAATGACCTGAAATAAATTTATCGAAATAACGGATTTTCCTAAAGTATCAAATATATTATCGAATTGGCTCCTTTTATTTGGTTTTACCATTCTTTTTGTTTGAATTCGTAACGGTTTTATTATTAAATTTATGTTAATACTAACAATAAGAATGTTTAACAATGTTTATTGTGTGGCTATGTTAATAGAATAACTGTTTATATCCTTAATGGCTTTCAACTAACGTCCTGACTAACGCTAAAACTATCGTCCTGAGGTCTCGGATTCGTTCGCCGAATTTTTCAATATCAGCCGCGAGTCTGGTATTTGTGCCTGATATGGCGATAGGCTCGCCCCTATCACATCTGGGGCGGAACTAAGCTCGGCGAAATGTGGGAGTACTAGTTCGCTAGTGCTCCTCTGCCTATCCCTATACAGGCGTGAGCTTATGAGCTTACGGCTTTAAAAAGATACTACGGTTTTCAACAACAATTAATATTATCATTTGTTTTTGATTCATAAACAAATTGGGTGGGTGGAAACTATTTATCTCTCAGATTGACTTTAAAAAGTTGCCGCAGTTCCATCATTAATCAAAAGTAACTATCGGTAGGTGTAGTTAAAGATACGCGCCTATTATGATAAATGTATTGACCGGGCATTAATTGCTGTAAAAGCACAGGGACGAAATCAGTTTGTTACAATATGGTATTAAACATTATTTTCTTAATTGCATTTATTACGTTTCAATGATTAATTATCGAAGATTCTTTAAAATTCCTTTATATTGCAGATTTTGAAGTTATAAACGTTAAGTGATATCTACTATATAAAAATAAGTCGGGTTTTCCTTCCTGACGCTATAACTCCAGAACGCACGAACCGATTTCCACGGTTTTGCATTCGTTGGAAAGGTCTCGGGCTCCGTGAGGTTTATAGCAAAGAAAATTCAGGAAAAATTTCAACAGAAAAGCGGGAAAATCTTTTTTCACATACAGCGCCATCTCTGATACATAGCATGTACTACAAACCAATATTTTAAGTAGATGGTGCCGGTGCGTGAAAAAAGATTTTCCAGATATTAGAGATTTCACAGACGGGGTGACAATCGAGCAGACAGATGGGGTGACCGATCGGGTGACAGACAGGTGACAGACTGGGTGACAGATGGGTGACATACAGGCTGACAGACGGGTGACACACGGGTGACAGACGGGGTGACAGACTGGGTGACAGACGGGGTGACAATCGAGCAGATAGATGGGGTGACCGACGGGTTGACCGACAGGGTGACTGTCGGGGTGACCGACGGGATGAACGACGGGGTGACTGACGGGGTAACTGACGGGGTGATGGACGGGGTAACTGCCGAGGGTACTGACTGGGTGACTGACGAAAACGGACCAAAGTAGATCATCTCATTACCTCCTTTAGAATTATTGGATTATAGGTGCCTACAACTCATTCTTTCAACCCTCTCTCTCCTACGCAGACGAAGTTGCGCGGGTCAGCTAGTATTTGTATAACATTTATTAAAATGAGATTAAGTTGTAAAAATAAATTCGTGATCATAATGATTTCTTAGGTTTACGCGAATGTTATCCAATGAAATAAAACTATTTTTACGGATTCTATCACGATCGATTCGTGGTCATACATATAAAAACACCGGTCTTGAATTAAAGCCGCGTCTCCTGCACTAAAATATTACACAAAACACCTACACAAAACATGTATTTTTAATCTATGGTCCATTGTTCTACAAGCAAGAGACAGCTAAAATCGTTGTTTTGCGTTTGTTTGTTGTTTTTTGAAATTGTTGTTTGAAAACTAGTGCAGACGCGGCTTAAGATCTCGGTTCAAATATTTCGGAACACAGAGGTTCTAAGACCACTTACAAAATTACGCACGGCCTTGTCATCACGCATCAGCTATGTCCCAGGTCCCTCGTTAGACGTAATTACACGATGTTACTTCAACACGTGCAAAAACTATGTTCAATTGCACCATTGTTTCTAACTGCGTCGTATCTTGCAAGAGGAGAAAAAAACCTCTTTAGGCGTTTCCATTAATTTAAATCTGACGACCTTGCTTTGTTGTTACAACGTAAATGTAGTTTTGTTATTATAAATCTAACTGATTGTTTGCAGGATTCGATAAAACAGCAATAATAGCGTTGAATCATACTTCCCAACCGACTTTAAAAAAAGTTCTCAATTCGACGCTATTTTTTATGTACCGACGTTACAAGGTCCTCCTACAAACGTAGACCGAATTTCGAGATTATTTTTGTGTTTCTATAGTTTACTCCAAGGGTGGTCCCGATTTTTTGAATCCCCAGTAATTTCTATTAAGATGGGATTTTAAGTTAAGATTTGAATTTTTGAGTATCTTATGGCAGAGACTAGCAAATGAGCAGGTGAGTTACCTGATGGGAAGTGATCCCCAACGACGACACTATACCATTGCTAAAATGAAAGGGATTGTGACGGCAAAGGAAACCTCACTCACAGAACAAAATACAGCAAACTGCCACTTTACATCAATCTAGTGCAGGCCAAGTCTAATTCATCTTGTCTGTTCCAGTTAAACAGAGTTTTTAAGTAAGAAAATTGATATTGAGTAAAGTTTCCTTCAATTTTAGCCATTTAAAATTCTCGAAGAGTTGACACAGCATTCATTTACTTACCGTATTTTGTCGCAATTTGCGCTCTTTAGAAATACAACCGTCAACTGTATCTTGATTTAACACATGAAGATCTATTTCGTTCACCTATTTAACTATCAGGGTGTGACGTTAACACCACTTTATAAAGTGAAGTTATGTAGGTGGCGTGTTTTTCTACAGTGATTGATTTATCTTCTTTGGTGGTCTTGCTGTGGTTACAAATTGAACGGTGCACGAGTTTTTTGTAAGCCGGTTGGAAGATGAGGACTTTCTTAAACACAAATACGATGTGGCTTTGCAAATAGCGTAAAAGCTATGCCTACATAAACATAAGCTCACGTCTGTATCCCCGCCAGTACACCCACATTTCGTCGAGCTTAGTTCCGTCCCAGATATGATAGGGGCCGAGCTTATCGCCACATCTGGCACAAATTTCAGACTCCGGGCTGATATGGAAAAATCCAATATCACTTTGCCCGACCCGGGGATCGAACCCGAGTCCTCAGCACGGTAGCCGTACCGAAATACAACCACGTCACCGAGGCAGTCACTTACTTCTAGTCAAGGCAGTGTTTAAGATGCTCAGCGTGTTCAATTCCCAATTTCGTTGTCGTGGCTGTAATTTCCTGTAGAATCTAATCTTTCTTAAAGTAGGCTTATCAATATCTGATATAATAATTAACATCCAAGTGACACGTAGATCTAACACCCCCATTGAAATACGAATCTTCATTGTCATGGCTATCAGGAACTAGGAGAGACCCACCGCGAAACAAATATTCGTGGGCAATACAAATATTTGTCACAGTGCCTGGATTTAAGAGACCTAACACCCCCATTCAAACACGAATCTTCATTGTCATGGCTATCAGGAACTAGGAGAGACCCACCGCGAAACAAATATTCGTGGGCAATACAAATATTTGTCACAGTGCCTGGATTTAAGAGACCTAACACCCCCATTCAAACACGAATCTTCATTGTCATGGCTATCAGGAACTAGGAGAGACCCACCGCGAAACAAATATTCGTGGGCAATACAAATATTTGTCACAGTGCCTGGATTTAAGAGACCTAACACCCCCATTCAAACACGAATCTTCATTGTCATGGCTATCAGGAACTAGGAGAGACCCACCGCGAAACAAATATTCGTGGGCAATACAAATATTTGTCACAGTGCCTGGATTTAAGAGACCTAACACCCCCATTCAAACACGAATCTGCATTGTCATGGCTATCAGGAACTAGGAGAGACCCACCGCGAAACAAATATTCGTGGGCAATACAAATATTTGTCACAGTGCTTCGATTTAAGAGACCTAACACCCCCATTGAAATACGAATCTTCATTGTCGTGGCTATCAGGAACTAGGAGAGATGCACCGCGAAACAAATATTCGTGGGCAATACAAATATTTGTCACAGTGCTTCGATTTAAGAGACCTAACACCCCCATTGAAATACGAATCTTCATTGTCGTGGCTATCAGGAACTAGGAGAGATGCACCGCGAAACAAATGTTCGTGGGCAATATAAATATTTGTCACAGTGCCTGTATTTAAGAGACCTAACACCCCCATTGAAATACGAATCTTCATTGTCATGGCTATCAGGAACTAGGAGAGGTCCACCGCGAAACAAATATTCGTGGGCAATATAAATATTTGTCACAGTGCCTGTATTTAAGAGACCTAACACCCCCATTGAAATACGAATTTTCATTGTCGTGGCTATCAGGAACTAGGAGAGACCCACTGCAAAACAAATATTCGTGGGCAATATAAATATTTGTCACAGTGCCTGTATTTAAGAGACCTAACACCCCCATTGAAATACGAATTTTCATTGTCGTGGCTATCAGGAACTAGGAGAGACCCACTGCAAAACAAATATTCGTGGGCAATATAAATATTTGTCACAGTGCCTGTATTTAAGAGACCTAACACCCCCATTGAAATACGAATTTTCATTGTCGTGGCTATCAGGAACTAGGAGAGACCCACTGCAAAACAAATATTCGTGGGCAATATAAATATTTGTCACAGTGCCTGTATTTAAGAGACCTAACACCCCCATTGAAATACGAATTTTCATTGTCGTGGCTATCAGGAACTAGGAGAGACCCACCGCGAAACAAATATTCGTGGGCGATATAAATATTTGTCACAGTGCCTGGATTTAAGCATTGGTCTCTCGCTTCACAGTCGGTCATCAGTTTTTGTATTTTAACCTTTTTCGACCACCAATTTAACTTAGATGTTAAACTCTTTCCGGCTTACCTTTTCCATCTTCTACAAATAAAAGCTGAGTATTTTTTGCCTTTCACCATTGGAAAGGATTTATTGGAGCTTTATTACTTCCAGGTACGGATATCCGTCTCCAATCTACGTGAACGTAGTGAGAGACCCGGTGGAGCGCGTCATTTCCTGGTACTACTATGTGAGGGCGCCGTGGTACTATGTGGAGAGGAAGAGAGCCTTCCCCGATCTGCCGCTACCGGACCCGGCCTGGTTGAAGAAAGTAAGTACTGTCTCTTCTTCTATGTGCTCTTTTCCCAATTTTTATGACGTGGTCGCAATATTTTTTACTTAATTGCATCGGAAGAAGGGTAATGTTTTCCAGGTTTGTGTCATGTATGTGTATTTTAGGCCGAGATACGGCTGCAATATCACTATAACTATTAAAATAATATTAATTAAAAATACTCGCGGGAAAATTTCGATTGGCACCTTCGCAAAAATGGATTCCGCCATTTATAAGTATACATAAAAAAAAATAGATTTTGACTACGTACATGATGAACGTAGTGATTTCTCTTTCCACCTGCCCTTATCCTACCTTAATGTAGGTTCTTCGCAACACACTTTTTCAAGCATATTGCAGAGAGGATTTGGCTTAGTTTTTACGACCGGCCGCCTGCCTGACGTCAACCCCCTAAGAGGGATCCAGAACCAGGCAAATTAAATTAGAAAATTTGCCCGACCTGGGAATCGAACCCAGGAACTCCCGGTACACAGACCATACATGCTGTCATTAGACTAAGGATGTGACATTAGGTTATTTCAACATTGCGTAGTAAAAGGGAAAAAATAATTGAATAAAGATTGTATTTATTCTCTCTATTTAAACGAATTTAAGCAGTTTTTACGATTGGTTGCCGTTTTACGGTTGAGGTTGTTCAAGTATGTTTCTATGGATTTGGTTGGAATGAATGGAGGTTGACAGCCTCCGTGGCGCTGCGGGCGAGTGGCACACATACATATATTTGTTTCGGGTCTGGGTGTTGTGAGACCGAGTGTCTCTCGTAGTTTGTGATACCCACGATACAGGTCCTAGTGTGGGGTCAGGACTATGTGTGTGAGTGTTGGATGTATTTATTATTATTATTTACTTTCAACGGTTCTTGCATTATTTGTATACTCCATACGTATATCCTGAACGGCGAAATGTTACCATAGATTAAAAATTACAGTGTGTTTACCAAAATTATAACGAAAATACTATTTAATCTATATATTAATGGCGTATTTGATGACGTATATCCTCGACTCGACCTCATTCGAGGATCCTCGAGTTGATATCTAATTTTAACTTAGAATACCATTTTCGAGCATTCCTTGAGGTAATCCTTAAGGTAAACTCGACTGAGTTTGAGTGGAGGGGGTTTTGAGGAAACGTCTTAGAATACGGGTGTCATTCTATTAGTTTTTTCTCAGTTTATTTGTTTATAAGCTACTACTTACTGTTTCTAATTGTTTTACCGTTTTCGTTGATGAAGGTTCGTCGGCTCATAAATTGTCTTCCATCCAAACACAAACAGTTCTTCTAATTATACGTGTGGAAATCATTTGTGTTAAAGACTATAATAAACTAATAATTATGCCGTCGTACTTTGGCTTCTAACCTTAATATCTATAAATTATATTTTCATGAGACAATCGCGTTTGTAACCAAATCTATTAGGTCAGTGCCTCCATATTTTCTATTTATTGTTTTGCAACTGTTTAACAACGTAGTTTTATCTCAATGTATATGCTAATTATATTTTATAGAATCTTTCCTTATTTTATTGTTTGAATATGTAAATAAATTCCTTACCGTTTATTCTTTCTCCAAATATTTTATAGCTTCCATTGTATATTAATAACAGATATATTAGGATGTGTGTTGTATGCTTATTCACTAATATATTGAGTTATTTAAATTTAAGCAATTAATGACGCCTACGCAAAAGTTTTATACTGTTTATATCATAAGTCACCTCCTTGGTCTAGTGGCATGTATGGGATGAGAACCGGGAGGCCCTGGGTTCGATTCCCAGGTCGGACAAAGCAAATTTTATGATTTAATTTGCGCGCACTGGATTCCTTAGAAGGGGTTGACGTCAGGCAGGCGGACGGTCGTAAAAACTTCAAATCCTCTCTGCAACATGCTTGAAACAGTGTGTTACGCCGACCCCACATTAAAGTGGGATAAGAGTAGGCAGAAAAAAATCATAAAATATACATTTTAAACTAGGTAGTAGGTACTATTTTTTTGTTTAATCAGTAGCCCGAGCACGAAAAACTAATGTAAATGTAAACTCGCTGCGCACTGATGACATTTGATTAATATTTCATACAAATTTCATAGACGCGCATCGAGCACGAATACATTTACGGTTGTCAGAAATTTTCCTGCTCGGGTTGCAGATCTATTTGAGTGCCGCTTGCCAAAGTACTTACTGCCTTATTACATTTTATATGCTACTTAGTATGATTCACACATTTCTGATTGTGATTACGGTATTAAAAGAATATCACAAGCATCGAATCAATAGCCAACAGGTAGTAGCGCAAATTAAATGAATTCCTAACTAGCTCAAAAAGCAGTAATTTGCTTCAAAGAGAATTTAAAAATCGATCTTCGATTATTTTGCTAGTAAGGCGTCAATTTGCGGTTGAATCGTCGCGCAATCAGTCACGTGCGCATCGTCCAACCGCCATCGAGTTGATCTTAAGGAAAAAAACGTATAATTCCTTGCCGTGAATGTGCTATAATTGGCGAGGATAGTTGCTTTTTATCGATACTCAACTATTGGCTGTTATTTGAAAAACAACTCGATTTTAACTACTGTTTGAGTTTTTACATGGTGAAACGGCTTAGCCCCTTGTTTTCTATATATTTGTAGAAATTCTGATTGATAACGATTTCCCTTTGTTATAAATATTTATACATACATAGGCTTCACGTCTGTATCCTCGAAGGGGTAGGCAGAGGCGCACTAGCGAACTATATCACCCACATTTCGCCAGGCTTAGTTCCGTTCCATATGTCATAGGGCGCGAGCCTATCGCCATATCGGGCACAAATTCTAGACTCCGGGCTCATATTGAAAAATCCAATATCACTTTGCCAGATCCGTGGATCGAACCAGCGACCTCAGGACGGAAGTCGTACCGAAATACAACTACGCCAGCGACAGTCTTAAAGATATGAGGATCCTTAATGGATACGTTTAAATGATTTTTTCTTTCTACATTTCTACCTACCACCTTAATATGAGGTCGACGTAATACATTTTTCAAGCATATTACAGAAAAGTTTTGGCATAGTTCTTACAAGCGGCCGCCTGTTTGACGTCAACCCTAAGGAAGATTTGTATTAGAATAAAGAAAATAATTCCAATCAAAGGCAAGTTAGGGCACAAGCTACTTTTTATACTTATGATAAAAAGTAGCTAGTGTCAGAGTCGCGGGCAAGCTCTAGTACCGACCAATGTTTAGATTGTGCGATCGATTTGCAATTTTTTTGCATTTGAATCTGTTAAGTAGACGTAGACGTAAAGAGATTCAAATGCTATCGGATTTCAATTAGTTATAAATAGATAGACATCGTGATCTGTAGTTTGTGTCGCGTCACGATAATGCCTTGAAAATAGATTGATCATTGATTATAATACGTTTTCTAATTATTCATGCTTCTTAAACCCAGCTAAGCCCATTGCATGCGATATTATACAGGTCTGCAAAAAATACTATCAAATAATTTCTAAGAAGAAAGACGTGCTTGACAAATAACACCTACTATTTGGTTTGTATTAAGTATGGTTGCCTGGAAGAGATTGCTTTTAGCAATAAGGCCGCCACTTGTGACACATTTATTTTTGGGGTTGTTTAATGTTAGCTGTTTTCTGTATGTGTCGACAATAAAGAGTTACTATCTATCTATCTATCTACTATGAAAAATTGTATTGGGGGCGTTTAGATAATTCCACCACGGTATCTCCTGTCCGTTGTAACAGTAGAGGCGACTTATAGGTGCTATTAGGGGTCGCGAGCGTGCAGCTGTCATAGCGCTTCTTTTAGTACTTTTGTACATGTGACCCCGAGATGGTCGGTAGCACGTGGTTGGCCTCGTCCTGTCGTTGACGCCGAGGGTGTCCTTCGGCGGCGGGGGCTTATGAGCGCCCCATATTGAAGACGGGCCACTGTCCGCAAGGTGGCCCCGCGCAGGGGCGGCTCCTGCTGAAGCCTGGGCGCTTCTCGCCTAGGGAAACCCAGGCCGTTCCAATGCACCGAAGAAGGCCACTGCGGGGTTTTTAGTCGGTATTGCTGGTGTAGAGTGTACATAGTGTTAGGGACTCGGCCCATCGGCGCCGGATGCTTTTCATCTCTCCTGGGCGGCTTAACGTTTGGTCGTAAAATCAGCGAATCCGACATAGCCGCCACGTCTCCCTCCAGGCGTGGCGGTAGCGGTAAAACGCTTTTCTCCGCGAAAACAAAAAAAAACTTATTATGGTTAACCCAAAAAGTACTTAATAAACTGAGACGAAATGTTTCTGCATCATATTTGGAAAACTGTTTTGCGTCGACCCCACATTGAGATGAACGATAAAAAGAAAAAAATATGTGGATAAGTATCTATTATCAATCGCCATATCGAACACCTACAAAGTCCAATTTTGTTCAAGACACACATATGTGATTTGTCGAATACAAATTATGATTTCTTGGCAGGTGTTGAGACAACTCAGGGAACATGAACACAAGTTCATTGTCACTGTGTTATCACTCCAAGTAGGTACACTGCTATTAGTACAAAGAGACGCTGTATTATACGTAATTGTAGGTGCTTATGAGACGCTATAATCAAACATAGTCGAAATCCGTTATTAGTTTAATTTTAGCACCTAAACAATACAAAATAAACATTATATACACAGGTATTATACTGTAATTACTTTTAAATACGCCGTGGTGCTCTTAATTGTACAACGGTTGTGTTGTCAGTTGATACACACATCATTACTAGTGTCTTCAGGCTACACCTGACAGCTCACACCGGCTTATTATAAATATTAATGACAGCCGCATGCGCAGAACAATTTTTCCTGCTTAATTATCTATTGTCAGTCTAGTTTATATAGGTGTAGTTAGTTACTGAACTAATCCAGTCAATAATGTTAAATAGGTACAGTCGTGGTAAATATACAGAAATAATTTATGATAAGGTTCTTTCCAAACATTTATTATTTAATGATTTTGATATTTTTTAATTCATCTCATAAAATAACAGCCATCTTTGTGTAAGGTTACGATTGTAATCGTTACCTCATTAGTGGCAATTTATATGGGCTGTGGACCGGTAGGTCCTAGGTTTGATTCACAGGTCGGGCAATGCGAATTTCCTAATTTAAACTGCCCGGGCCTGGAACCCCCAAGGGAGCTGTCTGCTAGTTGTACAAACTTAGCCAAATCCTTTCTGCAACATGCTAGAAAAAGTTTGTTGCGCCGACCCCAAATTAAGGTGGGATAAGGGCAGGTAGAAAGAAAGTGTAAAATTACGATAGTTTAATAACAATTATATTAGATTGAAGTTCAAAGTAAATAGAAGAGGGATCAACAGAAATACTTAATTTATTATTGGACATGCTCATAAGTGTTATTTTACTGTAGGTATTTGAATAGGGTTTTTAAGACATACCTCTTAATCTACAAAAATCGCGTTTCTATCCAGAAATATAATTGCTGTGAATGTGATATTATCGACTTCATTCAACTTAAACAGGTTCCTGTACCAGGAGCAGTTTTTCTGTTATGACCAGCATAAAAATGGATTAATTTAACACATCATTATCAGCAATGCAAAAAATAACCAATACAATAATAAAGGATAGCGTATATCGATAGCACTATAACAAAAGCTGAGGATCGTAAGAAAAAATAGTGACGGGCATGATTGCGACATATTTTTAAATAGTTCACTCCTCACAACACTACCAATCGTTTGTCACTGAGTTATTGAACTCGACTGTACTCGGTTATTGGTGTAGTACAAAAAATAAATTAGTTTTATGCCAATAAAAACTGATGTTATAATTAGTGGGAGAAAATTATTCAGATTACCTCTAGTGTTTTAGTTGACCATTGACCCTTGTTCGAACGTATGACGGAAATGTTTCGATTCGATTAACTGCAGCTCGAGCAGGAAAATTTCTGATAATCGTAAATGGTGATGAGTATCCATGATTTTTTTTATGAAATATTAACCAAATGTCATCAGTGCACTGTAAGCTCGAATACATTTACGATTGTCAGAAATTTTACTGCTAAGGCCGCTGGTAAAGGGCGTTTAATTTTCTATTAAGATGTGTTGATGTGCTATGTTTTGTAATAAAAATCATTCAAACATCGTTTACTATAATCATCATAGAATGTTGTAACTTTTTCATTTGACAACTCCATCCACGATTTCAAAGACAAGTTTGAGTTTATCTAAAGAAGTTACTGCAAAGTAGCTAAGATACAGAAGTAAGTTGGTCGACATCGAGCCCCATTAAGAAATTGATAGAATCGTTCATGTAGCTACTTGATATGGCATAGGTACCTCTTCGATCTCTTGTACTCATGGCCCCAGGAACCCGCCAATTCTCAGAACCATTAACTTTACTATGAAGAAAATACCTAGTACTTACTAGTACCGGGATTTTCAGGATTGGAAAACGACCGGGATCCCAGTATTCCGGAACCCGGGATCCAATCCCCTAGCCTGTATACATATGGCTCCTTACTTATAAAAATATTTATGCTCTGCTTATCTTTAACCATAAGTTGTACCTTTTATTTTTAAACAATGTAACGTAAGGAAAAAATTAACAGGTTATTCTTAGCGAAAAGCGAAAATGGTTTTATAAGTAAAGCCCATGAAGTGTAAATAAGTAATGTTGAATCGCCCCATGTGCCACCCCAATACTTTTGACACTCGATACGATTCGATTTCGACTACGACTCGACTTAAAATTCTACCAAAATTGAGTTTTAAGTCACTAACGCCCGGTTCCAATAAACAATCTCAGAAGGAAGACCCGCGGAGTCGCCGTCGGCCTATCGACCCATCGTGTTGCTCGACGAGGTCTGCAAGATTTTCGAGCGAATCATACACGCTCGCCTCGTCGAGCACCTCGAGAGGGTGGGTCCTAATTTGGCCGACTGCCAATACGGATTCAGGCGTGGTCGATCTACTGTCCACGCCATTCTGCGGGTCAAGGCACAGGCGGAGGATGCAGTGTCCCGGGGGAAAGTAGTAATAGCGGTGTCGTTGGATATATCCAACGCTTTTAATTCACTGCCCTGGGCCTGCGTCCACGAAGCACTGCGGTACCACGCAGTGCCGCCTTATCTTCGGCGTCTGGTGCAGTCTTATCTCTCTGAGAGGTTCGTCGTGTATCCGGGCGCAGATGGGTGGCACCGAAGTGAAATGTCTTGCGGTGTTCCACAGGGCTCAGTATTGGGCCCTCTCCTGTGGAACATCGGTTATGACTGGGTGTTGCGTGGTACCAACCTTGAGGGTGTAGGTGTCACTTGCTACGCCGATGACACGCTGGTGACAGCGTGTGCCAGGACCTACCAAGATGCTGCAGCTTTAGCGGCGGCGGGTGCCGGCCATGTTGTTAGCCGCATTCAGCGGCTGGGGTTGAAGGTGGCTCTAGAAAAGACGGAGGCCCTGTGTTTTCACGGGCCTCGGAAGGGACCACCGGCCGGTGCCCATATCTTTGTGAACGGGGTGCGGATTCCCATCGGCAAAACTATGAAATATTTGGGTTTGATTTTGGATAGCCGGTGGGACTTCCGCGCCCACTTCAAGAGTTTGGAAACCAAACTGTCCCGGGCAGCAGGTGCCCTTGGAAGACTGCTGCCTAATCTTGAAGGTCCTGGCATCCCTTGCCGAAGGCTTTACGCCGGAGTCGTGCGGTCTATGGCCCTATATGGTAGTCCCGTCTGGGCCGAGTCCCTGAGCGCACGATGCGTCGCGCTGCTGCGAAAACCACAGCGCGTGGCGGCGCAGCGTTCGATCAGGGGCTACCGCACGGTCTCATTCGAGGCGGCTTGCGTATTGGCCGGTTTCATACCATGGGATCTGGACGCCAAATCCCTCTCTGTCTTATTTCATTGGCGGGAGGAGGCGATCAGACGTGGGGAGAGGCCGGCCCAGAGTGAGGTGGATGCCTTTCGCGGCTCCCTCCGTAGAGCCGTCGTGGAGGAGTGGCGTCTCAGGCTGGAGAACCCGTCAGCGGGTCATCAGACCGTCACGGCAGTGCGCCCTGTCTTTCAGCAATGGTTGGACAGGCGCCACGGCGCGGCGACTTTCCGACTGACACAGGTATTAACTGGCCATGGTAGTTTCGGTCGGTACCTGTGTCGCATAGTCGGCGTGGAGGTGTCCGCCGCGTGTCACCATTGTGACAACTGTCCGGAGGACACGGCCCAGCACACCCTTGAGGTGTGTCCAGCCTGGGACGAAGAGCGCAGCGCTCTCGTAGCAGTCGTCGGAGGAGACCTCTCGCTGCCGGCCTTGGTTTCGGCCATGGTCGACAGTCGGGAGGCCTGGCGTGCGGTGGCCCACTTCTGCGAGGTGGTTATCTCGCAGAAGGAGAGTGCCGAGAGAGATCGTGAAAGATCAGATCCCTCCCGCCGCCAGAGGAGACGTAGGAGGCGTCGGGTTGACGACTGACCGGCGCCTCCCGCCCTGTGGTCGGGGGCGTTTGGAGAATCCCACCACGGTATCCCCTGCCTGTCGTAAGAGGCGACTTATAGGGGCCATCGGGGGTCGCGGGCGCGCAGCGGGGGGCTGTCGTAGCGCCCCTTTTAGTACTTTGTACGTGCGACCCCGGGATGGACGGCAGCACGTGTGGTCGGCCTCGTGCTGTCGTTGACGCCGTTGGCGTCCTTCGGCGGCGGGGGTTTATGAGCCCCCCCACAACTGGTGATGGGCCGCAAGGCGGCACCGCGCAGGGGCGGTTCCGGCCGAAGCCTGAGCGCTTCTCGCCTAGGGAAACCCGGAGCCGTCCCTAAAGCGCCGAAGAGGGCCACCGCGGGGTTTTTAGTCGGTATTGCCGGTGTAGGGTGTACATAGTGTTAGGGACTCGGCCCAGTGTCGCCCGGATGTTTCCATCTCTCCCGGGCATTATGGCGCTGGGCCGTAAGACCGGCGACTCCGACATAACCGTTACATCTCCCCCCAGGCGTAACGGCAGTGATAAAACACTTTTCCCCGCGATAACAAAAAAAAAAAAAAAAAAAAAAAAAAAAAAAAAAAAAAAAAAAAAAAAAATGTGCAGATAGATTACAAAAAATAGCCAATAAGTACACAGAACATGACGCGGTCAAATGACTTGATTTGATTAGTCCATAATCGCGATCTATCTGCACTCTAAACTGAGATCGTTTATTGAAACCGGCCGTAAATGTAATCTAATCGCAGTCGAAATAGAATCAAAAGTTATAATATAATATAATAATATTAGCCCTGTAATATTACTGTCCCACTGCTGGCCACGGGCCTCCTCTACTAATGAGGGGTTAGGCCTTAGTCTACCACGCTGGCCTAATGCGGATTGGCAGACTTCACATACCTTCGAAATTCCTATGAAGAAATTCTCGGGTATGCAGGTTTCCTCACAATGTTTTCCTTCACCGTTATAGCAAGCGATATTTCACAATGAAAATACACTTAACATAGAAAAGTCAGAGGTGTATGCTCCATTTTGGGGTTGGTTTCGAACCTCGACACTTGTCTCGGCAGTCCATACCATTCCCAACTGAGCTGAGAGCTATCGATGCTTTTTTTTCTCTTTTTTTTTAGAATCAAGTTACCCTTCTTTATTCCAGGATTTCGAGACGTGCGTGTTGAGCGGCGACCGCGAGTGTCGCTACGTGGAGGGAGAGACGCACGAGGGCATCGGTGACCATCGACGGCAGACGCTCTTCTTCTGCGGACACGAGCCTGACTGCACGTGAGTTACCCACGGACAATGATTTCTTAGGTTTACGTGAACGTTATTCATTGAAATTAAACTACTTTTACGGATTATATCACGATTTGGTTTTAATTTTTATGCGCGACGTTTCGATAGCTTTGCAGCCTTCGTGGTGACCTGACTGACCCGTGACCACGAAGGCTGCAAAGCTTTCGAAACGTCGGGCATAAAAATTAAAACCAAATCGTGATATAATCCGTAAAAATAATTTAATTTCAATTACCCACGGACATTAAGAAAAATGAATGACCAGACTGCCTCGGTGGCGTAGTTGTATTTCGGTATGACTACCGTGCAGAGGTCTCGGGTTCGATCCACGAGTCGGGCAAAGTGATATTGGTTTTTCCATATCAGCCCGGAGTCTGGAATTTGTGCCCGATATGGCGAAAGGCTCGCCCCCTATCACATCTGGGACGGAACTAAGCTCGGCGAAATGTGGGTGTTCTAGTACGCTAGTGCGCCTCTGCCTACCCCTTCGGGGATACAGACGTGAGCTTATGTTATGTTATGTTATTAAGAAAAAAAGGACACCATCTCGCCTATAGTTAAACGGACGCTACAGAGAAGCCATGAACACAAACGCGTCTGTACAAAAGTGCCCTACGCACACACGCCACTACGTTTCAATAAATCGAATGGGCCGAAAACCCTGCTTCACGTCAATGTTTCTAGCGCTCCGTCCATCTTTTTTTACGTCCGTTACACCACCATTTATTTTTTATTGGGAAGATGGTAATTTATTTTTGTAATCAGTTGTAATCTGCTTTATCAGTTTATGTAGAATGCTAGTTAAAATGCCTTGTAGAGAATTTGCTGCTATAATTTTATCAGGCATTGCTCGCGACTTCGTTCGAATTTATTAACAAACTTATTAATTTTTTCTAAGATAAAAAAATAGTTATTCGCTGAGAATGTAGCTTTTCGTACATGAAAGAATTTTTAAAAACGATTTAGTCGTTTTTGAGACTATTCACTAGTATAAGATTGAGTAATAACGGAGAAGGTAACGAAGCTACTTTTGGCAATTTCTTCTTACAGACAATCTATGGATGGACCCAAAAACTATAGTGCGGTTTCTTTTTTTTGTGGATTGCTTTGAATATTAACAAAAATAATTTAGCTCCAATTATTTTAAGCGAGCTCGATACGAATACGATTGTTAAAAATATTCCTGTCGGACCGCACATCTTATAAACAGCGGCCTGAGCAGGAAAATTTCTAACAACCGTAAATGTATTCGAACTCGATGCGCGTCTATGAAATTTGTATGAAATATTAACCAAACGTCATCAGTGCGCAGCGAACTCGAATACATTTACATTTACATTAGTTTTTCGTGCTCGGGTTACAGATGTGTTGTCTGTAACGCGTCTATTAGGGTACGTCCTTTGTGGTTTAATAGGCACTTGCGACTTGCAGCTCTACTACTAATGTAGAGTTAAACTTAAACTCCATGTATCCTACAGCTTACTCCTATCTTTAAATCAAGATTTGGGATAAATAAAGATTAATCGTGGAGCGACAAGTGGCCCTTAGTCTTATCTCTAAAGTCTAACGGTCTTATTCATAATAAGTTAGTGGAGCTTATAAACGTTCTATAGTGAAAAAATGGCCGACTTCTATCAGCTGTTTCAAGTTTGAAGTTCTTTTTTATAAGCTTAAAATGCATTTAACTAATGTAGGTTTTCATAATAAAACCCTTATCGAAATTATAAACTTATATTAGTTAAAACTCATTTTGCTTCTTTTTCATTGCTGATCTAAATCGGCCATGTTTTCATTATCAGAAGTTTATAAGTTCTTATGAATAATAATTCTTATAAATTATCTATACATATAAATAAAATTGGAGTGTCTGTTTCTAATATTGAAATATCCGTTTTTTACTACACCTAAATATTTTTTTTACAATTTTTGACTGTATGTCTGTCTATTTGTCCCGGCTAATCTCTCAAATAGCTGGACCGATTTTGACGAGACTTTTATTGGCACGTAGCTGATGTAATAATAAAAGATAAATTAAAGAATCGACGGTGGAACGAAATTCGCCGGGTCAGCTAGTTATGAATAAGACCGTAAATATCTATGTTTACATACATACACACTCACGCCTGCATCCCATGGGGGTAGGCAGACACAATTGAGCGCCACACTATGACACACCTCTTTTGTCTATGTTTTATACGTGTATGCGTGTGTGCAGTCCGTTCAACGCAGACACAATTGAGCGCCACACTATGACACACCTCTTTTATCTATGTTTTATACGTGTATGCGTGTGTGCAGTCCGTTCAACGCAGACGCAATTGAGCGCCACACTATGACACACCTCTTTTATGTATGTTTATACGTGTATGCGAGTGTGCAGTCCGTTCAACGCAGACACAATTGAGCGCCACACTATGACACACCTCTTTTGTCTATGTTTTATACGTGTATGCGTGTGTGCAGTCCGTTCAACGCAGACACAATTGAGCGCCACACTATGACACACCTCTTTTGTCTATGTTTTATACGTGTATGCGTGTGTGCAGTCCGTTCAGCGCAGACACAATTGAGCGCCACACTATGACACACCTCTTTTGTCTATATTTTATACGTGTATGCGTGTGTGCAGTCCGTTCAACAGCGCGGAGGCTCTGCAGCGAGCCAAGCGCGTGGTGGAGCAGCAGTACGCGGTGGTGGGCGTGCTCGAGGACATCAACTCCACGCTCACCGCGCTCGAGAACTACGTGCCCAGGTTCTTCACCGGAGCCCTGCGACTCTACTGGGGTACTTACTTATTATTTTCGACAGACTTCCAATATTCAAAAGTTTAAAAACTTAACTGATCGACTTCTAATCCGGATGATTGTAGTAGAGTAAGAATTTGAATTCTTACTCTACTACAATCATCCTCGTGTCCATTTTAAACATAAGCAGAACGCTGATACGTTTTTGGTGATAATTAATTATTTAATGATGATATATGATTGATTAAATATAAAATAATATATAATATAATATTAAATCTTTGGGGGAGGAGTCCAGCAGTGGATGTCTTGTGGCTGATGATGATAATGATATGATTGATTTGATGTACTCCTTATATGCTTCTCAACTGAGCGCCTGATTCATCTGAAGCTGCACATTATAACAGTAATATGAAATCTAGCAGGCGCTTTATCTCTTTGACATTTAAATCTGACAATAATACATTGTGTACTTTCGTGCCTTTTTTAATAAGTACTACCATTATTCAAGATAGACTTTCAAAACAGAAACATCGTGGATCATAGTAAATGACCACCACTCACCATTACGAATAAACTGAATGAATAAAAGGATGAATAAAGAAAGTGGGATGTGAAAAGAGGGTAGGGATGTAATAGAATCCGTAAATAATAACAAAATATCCAATATTTGTTACAGAGGAGCTAAACACATTCAATAGGATCAACCGGAACGCGTTTAAGCCGCCAGTATCAGAAGCCGTCAAACAAATAGTACGAGCAAACTTCACCCGGGAGATAGAGTTCTACGAGTTCTGCAAGCAGAGACTACACTTGCAGCTGAGGGCACTCCGGGATCCCGGGATAACGCTCCCCACCCCTACGAGATCCCGGGGAGTCCGGAGAAAGAGGGCTCACAAACCAGGCACGTTGTAGTTGAAGTAGATGATAGACATATTGTAGTAACTAGGAATTATTGAAGTGTACGGAGTAAATGAGTCAGAAGAAATGGAGTGAAAGAAATGACTGGAATTTTAGGTCACAGTCAAGTCAAAAGTGAAAGACATGACTAAAATTCTACGAGATGCGAGATGCGAACGTCTTGTAACGATCAAAGTACATGACGATTATGTATTTGTTACAGTAGTTAAGATATTTGAACTAGATTAGTACACATTATCTAAGAAGACTTTAATTACCTAATAGATAAATACATAGATGGATGAGAGATGGCAGAAAAAAGCCTGTCTGAGGGAACGATACTAGAAAGAATACGAAATGACATCAAGATATAAGATCTTAAATAGCCTACAATAAATGTAAACATTTTCGTATTGATACAAATGATTTTAGATTCAACAGTAACTTCCAAAAATTGTTTGTAGCTACTTGGAAGTCAACTATAATTTTTCTACGATTTCTCCAAGGAAGATATTTTACAAGGGGTCAATTAGTCAATGTTCTACTTATTTTTACATTATGTTTTCCATCTTGTTTAAATACAAAAACTTAAGAAAATCTCACAAGCACTACTTACACTAATGTTGGTGATCTTACTATTCAATCGGATTGAAGCAGTGACGTGTACAAGCATTCAGATTAGGATAGAACTTTGCATAATTATTTTCATCAATACTTGTTTCAATATAACAATAATCATTATCCCGTGTTGATTTTAAAAATAAGGCGAGCACTAATATTTTGAAAATTAGTTTTTGATATGTTTTTACCTTGAATTATGTCAATGCCAAGTTATAAGTGTATACAATGTCTCTTTGTTTATATGAAATGTACGTGATTGAAGTTTATGTAAAAATCCAAACAATCACATAACTATTTATTATGATTGTGTTATTTTATGTCAATGTTAGTAGCACTAATTTTGGTATTTTTTTACAATCTAACCAAAATCTGTGGTTCATAAATGCGAAATTAAATTAACCTTGTATATAAGGAATTCGTTTATGAACATTTTAGTACCCAGAAAAATTTGTTTTAAGTTTAGATTATATTATATTTAAGTGTTAGATATACCTGATTGTATTATACTATTTTCTTACGACTAATAATTTATAATTGTGATATGTTTGCTTATGTTTACTGTAATATAATTATCTATTAAACGATTGTCTATAATAAGTATTTTTCTTTCTTTATTGTATTTTGATTCTTTAGTGACTTGCCTTTATCGAGTAAGGCACTAATTCATTATAAAACCCTTATCGAAAGTATAAACCTATATTAGTTAAAATGCATTTTAGCCTATAAAAAGAACTTCAAACATGAAACAGTTGATCGAAATCGGCCATGTTTTCACTATCGAACGTTTATGAGCCCCACTAAGATATTATGAATAAGACCGCAAGGTATAATGCAGAATAAACATATTAAATACAATCTTCTAGTTCAAGAATATTTATTTCAGTCAATTTCACTTTTTAACAAGAAATGTTTAATTTACATTGTAGCAGAGATGGGGTTTTAGGAATCTTGGATCTTAGAAATTTGGTAAATATCGAATTTTATGTTAGGCATATTCAAGAAGAGCCGAAAATAAGCATTGATATAATGCCTATAAATTATAATGTGTTTGAAATAGGTATTGAATAAAATATATTATATAATTATGCACATTAATTTATTATGTGGATAGTTATTCGGTAAAACAGAGTCAATAATAAGAATAACAATAATTCAATAGGACAGATCGCTGACCGCGCTATGTTATACAATTAATATGGCCACATTTTAAGAATTCAGGTACATACAAAATAGACAGAGTTGGCCTAATAAATAACTATTACAATATTGCTTAAAAATAATAATAATTTAATTCCATAATTTCTAATAGTCTCATGTTTAAAATCTCCAAAACCGATTCAACGATTAGATAGTTACTATTTATATCAGTTCTTATGTAGGAAGTACATGTCATGCTTTCGTTTGTGAGTATAAAAATATAAAATGTACATAATATTTTATCCAGTTTATAACATCGATATAATAAAACAGTTCATTTAGATAATTCGTAATAATATAATTATAATTCTTAACACATTAGAAAGGGATATCAAATATTTCGATTAATACCTGATCACTCAGACGTTTTGGTGTCTACGTTAACAATTTATGAAACTTTATCATTACTTTACACTTTACAGATGATATAATGTCACCACTTTTAAAAATACAGTCTAGGCGTATCATCTACATTCATAAACATGGTAGTGTGAATAAATCTTTCTAACTAGGTGATTCGTTCGTTCTTTAACTCACTAGTATCTAGTACATAAGGCTAATACCTAGTTCCATAAAAATGTATTAAAATAATGAATATCATCATCAATTCATCTCTCTCGATCTATGTACACACAAGGAGGGAAGACACGGAGCGCGCTGTAGCTCGCCACAGTTCTCCTGCTTCTATCTAGTATCTACATCGCGTCACGTCACATCGTCATACATGATACACGCGGGGACACGCCACGCAGCAGCGCTGTAGGGCCCGCCACGTACGACCACTTACTTATTGTCCCGTCGGACGATACCAAGTAACGGTACGAAACGAAGTTGATGCGATTAAATATACATACAACTCGAAACTTTGTCGCAAATGGCACTCTGAGAACGAGTCGCTCACTCGTTGAAATAAAACTACAACTATTCTACTTTATATCACAAAAACGCTTTACAAAGTTAAGCCTCAAGATTCAGGACGTCGCGCCTCTATTCATTTGTCCCGAGGACCGACCGCAGCCGCGCCGCCGAACAGTCGCAGCTCGCAACAACGCAGGAACGCTCGGAACGACTCGGGAACGCTCGGAACGACTCGGAGCCACTCGGAGCGTCTCGGAGCGACTCGGACCGTCTCGGAGCGACTCGTAGCTGTGCCGCGTGCCGCCCGGACCCGCCGGGCGCGCCGCTCACACCGGACCACACTCGCGCCGCACTCATATCACCAAACTCGCCGCGGCTCAATAGAACGACGGGTGCCAGTCCACGGTGGGGTGCAACGGGCCCGGCGGCGACGACAGCGCGCCTGCCGATCCCAGCGCCAGACAGTCGAAGCAATAGTTCGCCCCGCTGTTGTTATCCCAGAACTGCTGACCTTTGCACTGAAACCGCACCGCCAACTCCAACCGCTGCCCGGACGATATCGCAGGCGCGTACAGTACGAACTGGAAACGATCTGAAAAACCGTCGCACGAACCCTGCACGTACGTGGTCTGTAAATCCGTGTAGGTCCTCCACCTATTCATCGTGTATCGTACGTGCACAGTCTTGTGGAAGTCCAGGTTGCGCACTCGCACCGAGCCGCACACTGTGACGTGGACTCCTTCACAGACGCGCGCGCTCTCGAGACACACGTTCTGTGATTCGAGTTTGTCGTTGACGTCACGGGGCAACTGGAACAGAGGGACCAGTGTGAGGCCTCCGAGACGCGGTGATGTTTTCACAGGTGGCGAACTCTGCACGTCACAACCGGTGAGATCGTCGTACGCAGATTTGGGTATGACGGGAATTTCATCCATGAAAGTTTTCACGTCTGCCAAATCGAGACCTAAAACGTCCGCAAAACGAACAATTTTTTTACGTCCCGGTGTACCTGGCGGCGTCTTCCCCGTTTTCAGTGATGAACAACGACGGACACGTTGCGGCCTGTCGTCTTCCGATTCGTTGTGATTTTCATCTTTAACTTCTGGACTTAAGAGTGTAAGTTCTAACTCCGGCGCAGGCGATACGTCCTTCTCTATTGGAACTTCACTGGTTATAATTTCTGGTTCTATATTCGTCTCTTGCTCGTCGGGAATATCGCCAACGACTTCTTTACTTATTTCTTCGTCGATAGGTATTTCTACTTCCGTAAGTGATAAAGTTTCTATACACTCCGTAGCATCATCAACTTGTTTTTCTAACTGAGATATCTCTGCGAGATCCAAAGGGTCGCTTTTAGCAGATTCAAACTCCGAATCACTATCGAAAGTTGTACTGACATTTGTTGGAAGACTGCTCACGGTGGTCGGAGGTCTCGCTGCGCAGTCGATTTCATCGAGACTGTTTTGCCTCGCGCAGCCTTCGAACGTAATAGGAGAATATAAAGGTTTGTCTGTGTGGCCATTTTCTCGTGGGATAGGTTGACTTTTCACAGGTAGACCGTCCGTATAAAAAGCAGTGGCAAATCTGAATCCATTTTTTGCTTTATCATTTTGTTGTACCATTAGTTTAGCTTGTTCCTTGAGATCTGGTTCAGAATCAACATCGTAGAAAGGCGGTTCCTGGTCTTCAGACGGCGATCGTTCGGGAAACGGATGATCTAATTCGTCGACGGGACTGGAAGGACTTTCGCACTCTAGTTCGAAGTCATAAAAAGTGTCCAAATCCCGTTGTCCGGAGGAAGTGGTGGGGCGATGTGCGTTGGGATGATCGCGCGTGAGCCAGCTGCTCTCGCAGTCTTCGTCGTGAGCTCCGCCGAGGTTGCGCAGCCGCGAGTGCAGATCGCGCGCGAATGCCGCGGCGCGTCCTCGACAAGACATCGGCAGCAGCGACGTCAGACCGCACTGCGACGTTGCGCGATCACCGTTCATCTGCGTCTGAAACGGACAACAATACAATATTAATCATCGGTACACTGTACCTTTACGACTCTACATTTTCGATTGAATTAAAAAAAGAAGAAGGTCCTCAATTCGTTTGTATTTTTTTTATATACGTTATGCGATATCTTCGCCAAATATGGACCGATTTTCAAGATTGTTCGTGTTCGATAGAGCTTATTTCGAGGGTGGTCCCATATTTTGGTCACGATCGCATAAGTTTTTGGGTAGGTTCGTTAAGTTTTTAAACTTGTGATTATTAAATTGATAAATTTACTAGGGCTGTTGAACAAGTAAAATTACATATTTTAGAATGTCTCATGCAAGTTTAATGTCAAGTGTGAACGACCCCGATAAGATAATTTTACATAGTTTCTCTATGATTGGCATGACCGTTGTTAAGATAACATTAAACATGAAATACCAAAATATTGTGAATTACCTACTCAGTAAATTGTTAATAGATAGTGAATCTGAGCTCAACTTAATCACGTGTTTTATCACGGAGTTCCGATTTTATTTTTTTTATATTCATTAAATAAAGTAATTTAAACTTATTAAATAAAATTTTAATTACTTTTAAGCGTCATTTTAATACTGTGAAATTGCATTCAGCAAGCATCTAGCGTCAAATTCAAAACATGTTCTTTGTAAACTCCATTTCTAGAGCTAAAAAACAATATTGATATAAATCAAATTATAATGTGCTTTCTTAATCTTAAAATCCAGTATGTGCATGTGCATGTGGAGTGTGCAACACGCAGAAAGCGTTAATTTTTCCTGTGAGTGTGACGCATTTGAAGGTTACTGGCCGACCCATTTATTGAAGGTAATGACACAAACAAAACTAGGTCGCGGAGTTGCGACCTCGCTCTGTTGTGACGTCACAAAACCAAAATCAATTATATTAGAACGCACCAGATGGTAAACGTAAAATGAAATATATCTCTGGATATCAAGTAGAGTGGAAACACTTGATCGGTTACCGACCGCGCGTTATTGGCGTTTGAATGTCAAAAGAAGGGCAGATAAATTTAATAACAACATTCTTTCTTATTCCGCAGCACATTCATACATTTAAATAAATATTTACAATTATACAAGCGACAGATGTATGATGTATTTTATGACCTGCAAAAATTGAACTAAATTAAAACGGCCGCACTTCACCGTTGGGAAATTTAATTGTGAACTCACATGATGTGTTGTGACTACTGACTTGTGTTGTTTACTTGTACAAACCATAGAGTATGGAGTGACTCAATCAACTACACTGTCTCAATTATTGTATGACAATGCACCGCCGACGTTCCTCGTGTGTAAACGATTCTAAATGCGTTACATAAGAAAAGTTCGAAGCCAAAACAGTACGTCACGAAATAACTGGCACATGACATGCACTATTCTATTCACAACAATATAAATATATACAGTAGTTATTTCTATAAAAGAAAGAAATATATGGTGCATGACTTCGCAAAAAAAAAAGATTTATGAAAATATGAACAATGAACATACCTAACGCAGACATGTAAATCTGTAGAAGGAAAAAACAAACCATCTTACTAAATTAAACACGATGATCTCAGTTTACATATTTGCAATTGAAAAGAAAATATCAGAGCACCTTGCAATACATGCTTGTTGTGTTCATCGCAACGTCGTTTTCAGAGAGCTACATAATTGTATATCGCACACCTAGATTAAAGCTAAGACATCTGAAAAAGATATTTTTTTCAAGTGCCAAGAAAAACTTCGATTATATAATTTAAATATACCATTTTAAATAATATCTAATTATATAATATATGTACATATCACACACCTAGATCTATACTAAATTTTTAAAGAGATATGTATGACTATTTCAGTAGTACATACATACATACATAAGCTTACGCCTGTATCCCCGAAGGGGTAGGCAGAGGCGCACTAGCGAACTAGAGCACCCACATTTCGCCGAGCTTAGTTCCGTCCCAGATGTGATAGGGGGCGAGCCTATCGCCATGTCGGTTATAAATTCCAGACTCCGGGCTGATATGGAAAAATCCAATATCACTTTGCCCGACCCGGGGATAGAACCCGAGACCTCAGAACCTTAGTCATACCGAAATACCACCACGCCACCGAGGCAGTATTTCAGTAGTCATGCCAGTAAACATGCCTGCCTGTCTCTCGGGACTTGGCTGACGCACAGTATGTGTCTAGAATTAGTATTAGGTATTATTATCAACTAATTTATAACTGGATATAAATACAAATCACATCCAAAAAGCTTTTCTATTTCTTTCCTATTTCTGCCTTTCAACCTACCGTTATCGAATATTGTGGGATGGGCGCAACACATTTATCAAGTATGTTGCAGGAAAGTTTTGACTTAGTTTTTACGGCCGGCTGCCTGCTTAACTAAACCTCCTCTGGCGGTTCCTATCCGACCGAATCAAATTAGAAAAAAATCGCTTTTCCCGACCTGGGAATCGAACCCAGAATATCTCGCTCCACATCCATTTATGCTGCCCTAGACCAAGTGGCGACTATGTACCAAAATACTATATTAAAAGTTTGTTTTAATTCTCTAAATACAATATAATACAGCTCTAATAGAATTCTCTAATAGATTTATGATAAAGAAAGCATTTGAAAAATTTAGACATCATCACCAAATAGCTTTGAACTACGTCGTAGTACGCTCACAGCTCACATGATAGGAGTTATTTAGGAGTTCGATATAAATATAGTGGATACATTGTTAGGTTATTATTCAATCAGCTCGGCTCGGTCACCGCTCTGCACCTACATTTGCAAGACTTGCAATTGAGTGAACTGACAAACACACCACGCCACTTTATTGTTCTAAAATAATAACAGAGATTCACGATATTTGATACTGCATTTCCGTCCATTAGGAGCATATCCTATTATATGAGTTGCTTGTGTTAGCAACAGCGTCTTGGCAACAATTTTATATGAATAGATTCAAACAGTGCCAACTTTGACGATATGAACACTATATTGATAAATGATGACGATTTGATAATAAACATTGAATTAATTCGGTATATGTTACTTATTTCGTTCTGACTACTTCAATAACAGTCTCAACTCTCAGCAGAATACATTATCTAAATATATCGTTAATTAATAGCTATTTTTAAAGCTCCGTAGTGATTACGTTCCTTTCGTTGAAAAGAAATGTGAATTATTAGACAGGTATCTATTTTTTTTCTATTACAAAGAATTCATAATATAATTACAATTATATTCGACTGCCTCGATGACGTAGTGGTATTGTGTCCGTGGCACGACTATCGTCCCGAGGTCTCGTGTTCGATCACCCGGCAAAGTGATATTGTATATTTCACTATCAGCCTGCCCGCCTAGCATGCGCGCCACGAGATATCCCAATGATCGACTGTCGAGATGTTGTCTACGTGTTGTCGACTATATTGTATGAAAATAGACGAGGACGCATGTTAGTGTCCGTAGACAAATAGTGAAAACCGGTTATAACAGGACAAAAAGCCTAGATAAAATGTTCTCGTGGCGCGCATGCTAGGCGGGCTGGAGTCTGGAATTTGTGCTCGATATGGCGATAGGCTCGCCCCCTATTACATCTGGGACGGAATTAAGTTCGGCGAAATGTCAAATGTGGGTGTTCTAGTTCGCTAATTCGCGTGAGCTCATACATGTTATGTTCATGCATTACAGTACGCACAAAAGTATGCAATCAAACTGCACCGCAAAAAGGTACATAGGTAAACATTTATATTTATAATTTGGATCGATTAAAAAATAATGAGCTATTGCTGAATACTTATCGGAGGATGTATATAAAAATTATATCATGTTTGTGAGAAATGTCGCCTGTTTGTCCACACAATCAGATGCTTTAGGTATTGGAAGAGGGCTGTTCAAGGTGCATTAATGTAAACAGTGAAAGTACTTATATACAGCGATAACCTTACACAAGAATATTATTGATTCGAAAAATAAATTATTAATAATGGACTGGCTGTATTCAGTTTCAACGATAAAAATAAACTGCATTTCTCGTAATACTCAATGAGAGTGAAGTGGAATCGTTAAATAGGAATGCGGGCAGGCATTAGCCAGGGATAACGCCAGGCAGAAAGAAAGTCAAGAAACATTTAGGAAATCCTGACATACATTACAATTTAAAATAATATGATTATTAATGTAAAAAGAATAGGGCCTTACTTATAAAAACAGTTTAGCTGAGCAAATGGCTAAGATAGGCTGTCACTTTTTTCCTTGTGTCACATCGTTTGAAAATAATAGGGACAGACTATTATTTCCCATATGCTCAGTTGAACTGTTTTTATAAGTAAGCCCCATAATATCTACTTACAATTGTACAACAACGTCACGTAGTAGGAAATAAACTTTAAAATTAACGATTACATTGATGAGACCGAATTGATTGATTCTTGGTAATGAAATGTTGTGGTATATGGTACATATGTACGTATTTTTTTAAATATCTATTTTATGAGAAAATTCTTGACTTCCAAATATGACTTCAAAATTCGTTCGTTTTTTAATGAATATTATTCAATATCTCATGGAAATGGTGACACCGACAAGTTTATTTTTGTGTTTGATGATCCTATATAATTTTGTCAAGATGTGATGGTGTTTTGAAGTCGGTTTTTTAAGTCTTTAAACATTTGATTATAAAATATCTGATCACATTTTTTGGGTCTAAATGTTGAAACTGGTAAAAAGCGGTTTGATGTTATTATATTATTTATCTTATCACTTATCGCTATAACTACATCAGATTATAAAAACAAATGTGTTTTTGTTTGTCTTTTTTCCTGCACCGAAACGTAGCAATGCAACGAATGGATGAGTTTTTGTGTTGAGATTCTTTTTGTAAGAATATCACAAAGCTTGTTTCATAAATATATTTTAAGACTTTGATGAGAGCAAAGACATGACGCATGACATAATCATACACCAAAGTAAAAAACACTATAATAACCATCAGACAGTAATTTCTAGTAAAACATGTAATAAGGAATGCATCAACTGCAATTCGCAAATAATAAACGCGAATTCGAATGGTGCGCGTCACAAGGAGCTCAATGGAGAATATCGATAAGGTCGGTCATTGAACTCGCAGATAAGATTCAATTGCTGGGCAGAGGCACTGATATAGGCAATAAGCCCATTGTGGCTAAGTGGTAGACTTCACTCTTAATGGACACTATGTGGCTGGTAATGGGCTTTTATTGTGGAAAGTGCAAAATAATTAATATATGCCAATGTTTCAAAAATGACATCAAATTCTAACTGAAATCCGAGTTAGTAGTCCAGTGTTTCTTAAAACTTTCGTTTTCAAGGACGCAGTATGCAATTCTTTTATCAAATTATATTGCCTCTTATTTATTAAAATATTTACGCGCTTCTTATCTTTAAGAATAATTTGTCCCTTTCATTTTCAAACAATGTGACGCTAAGAAAAATATGACAAACTATTCATAAAGATAGAACCGCGTAAATATTTTTATAAGTAAGGCACATTGTGTTATTGAAAGATTTTTGCTATAGCGAGATTATGTTATGGTATAAACCATATTCATATTCACCATATTCGATTAGTGAATTTATAAACGACAGATGGATTTAACTAGTAATAGTATAATAATTATAACATGACGTTCATAAGTGTTACCTATTGACCTATATGATTAAATGAAATAAATAAAATAAATAAATAAAACTATCTTCATCTTAATAGGGTTTAACTTCAGTCAAGTAGATCTTGACATTATAATTATACCGAATTGCTAATTTCGCTAAAATAGAAGTATGTGTAATATGTTATCAGTATAGCTTGTTATCGGTTTGGTTGTCAGTTATGCGTTGCTGTTTATTTTGTAAGTACTAAGTACACGTTTTGCAGCTCAATGTAGCGTGTTTTTTTCTTGGCAAGGCAAACTTCATCTGACGGTAAGTACAGGGCAGTTTGAGCCGAGCGAGAAATGTACATATTCATGACGTTCGGCATGAAGAACGCAGAATTATGCCGGTTACTGGAAGAGACAAGTTATTGAAACCAGCTTTTTATCATGTACATCCATCCATCACAGAAGGTGTAAGCAAAAGCGAACTAGAGAATTAGAATACCCACATTTCGCCGAACTGATTTCCGTCCTAGATGTGATAGGGATTGAGCCATATCGCGCACAAATTCCAGACTCAGAGCTCAGACTGAAGAGGAAAACTCATTATCACATTACACGACCCAAGATCGAACATGAGACCTAGAGACGGTAGTCGTACCGCGCACGAGTCGCAAGTACACCAGCGAGCTATTCTTTATATGTAGTGACTAGTGATGCCATGCTATGGATCCAAATCCAAGTGAGCACCGTTGATTCATACGAATATAGAAGGACCGCTTTAAAGACAAGTTTCTTTTAAACAAAGTGATTTCCAATCGTGACCAAATATATGGGACCACCCTTGAAATAAGCTCCATCGGTCGATAGAGCTTATTTCGATATCGCGTAACATACATAAAAAAATACAGACGAATTGAGGACCTTCTCCTTTTTGGAAGTCGGTCAATTACTAACTATACATCGATTATAACATAGGGACCTATGTCCAGTAGTGGTTGGATACAGGCTGATGATGATGATGATAGAGGAGCTATCAATCCAGTTTCCATAAAAAAAATATCTCATACGTCAGTAACTCCATCTACCACTTATTACAATGCGAGGGCGCTTAATACATTTACACCCTAGAATGTTCTGTGAATGTTCAAGAACCATATAAGACTTTGTTGTCTATACATTATTACGCTGGCAAGACCTTGCGCGATGTTTCTAATACGACTGAGTCACTTATGACCACGAAGTAACAACTTTTGGATCACAAGTTTTGTACTGTTGTACCGTCTATGTATTGTTTAATATCTTTGCTTTTTAATAACAATCTGGCCCACACAGAGTGAAAAACCCGTTGCAGTACTTGCATAACTGAAACGCATTTCCTGGTTAGTATTGTATATCCAGTAGTTAACTACTACGAATTCTAGTCTGGCAACGGTCCGTTTCATTTTCGGACCATCGGATTTATTTAATTCATTACGTCAGATTTCAGACGCAGCGTCAACGTCGGCGCGTCTGCTTTTGCTTTTATATCGTGATTCGGGGTACTTTGATTACTAAGTAGTTACTGTAAGCGTTAAAAATGGAGCCATACGAAACAGCGTGTAGCAACAATACCCTTAGTACTAGTTTTTCTCGAATCTCGAAATCGGCGATAGTTTAGTTTCTCCATACCTTTTTTAGTTCGTTGTTGTTGCCGCAAGTGTTGGTGGCGCTACTAGTCAAATGTATGAACAAATCGCAAACTATCGTCGATTTCGAGACTCGAGAACTGTCAAAATAAACTCGTAGTAGAGGTAAAGATAAATAACTATTCTGTAACTCTCGCGTTTAACTTGACCAAATTACGTCTATTACTACATCCAACTTTATTTTTCAAAATGTACTTATAGTTCCTGGTGTAAAATAATTTCAACGTAGTCCAAATTCAAATCGAGGCCACATCAATGAACTACGGGTGACCCCTCTCAGTTTGATTGAAGCCCTGTGCCGTAGAACGCAGTACTTATATTGACTAATATAAATCACGAGGCTCGCCCACTTCTAGTCGCCGCACTGTCTATTTCGATCGCAGGTGGATCAGGTGACCAGTCTTACGACGTGTCCAAGACACATCCTACTATTACGAAAAATCATACGATGCAAAGTTGTATGAACTCAGTGACATGCACTGGCATTTCGATCAGGGTAGACAAAATTTGTTAAATTATTTTCTACGACACTATCACTACAATCATGATCCTCGAGTCGATTTCAGCCAAGTGCTGTTGTTTTTAAAATCTGTTTTTAGTTATGATTTTTATTATTTATTTATGTAAATAGTACTAAATAGCAAATTGTCAGGGTAGACAGTGACTCTTTGTCTATATGGTCTGCACGTCACTGTATGAACATGTATTGCCCAAGATATGAAATGACATGCAATGCATAGGGCTATATGACGCTTTCGTCATTCTTTTTGTGGATATTCATTGCCAGTGACAATAGCACGATTAATTTTCGACTGCGTACTCGAAAGTTATTTATGCACCTTAGGTATACGCTCTCTTTTGTAGATTTTGTGTTAAAAAGAAAACATGACTGAATTGTAATTATTTTACGACGTATGCATCTTATGTTCCCAAGCAGAACGAGTTAAGCTTTATAGGCTTCTTGCATGTACAGGGTGTAAAAACTTGAATTGCACGGAACCTGCTTGGTTAGATACTTATACAAATAATTGAAATCATGCAAGTATTTTTTGTAAACAGTACACTATCATTATGCCCCTTACTTATAAAAATATTTAAGCACTGCTTATCTTTTTATCATAGGTTGTCCCTTTCATTTTTAAACAATGTAACGCAAGGAAAAAAGTGACAGGTTATTCTTAACCATTTGCTCAGCAAAAAAGGCTTTTATAAGTAAGGCCCTATGTGTATATCATACGAGTCTAGTTTCCAGGGGGGTTACCACCACCTCTTATAGCAGTATTATTATAGTCTTACTTGTACCGATTCCCATACAAAAAAAGTAAGATTATAATAATATTGCTATAAGAGGTGGTGGTAACCCCCCAGGTCGGTTGTTTTAACTTTCAGTTACGTTATAAAATTGCATAACGCTCGCCACATTTACATTATGTTTATTATGTACGCATTTTCAATCTGGTGTAAATTATGGGTACGTAAAATTAAAGATTTTATGTATGCGAATACAAAAATTAACTACATTCATTATAAATTTATATTAAGTATGATAACTTTGTTGTGCCTGCCTCGGTGGCGTGGTTGTATTTCGGTACGACTACTGTCCTGAGGTCTCGGGTTCGATCCCCAGGTCGGGCAAAGTGATATTGGATTTTTCCATATCAGTCCGGAGTCTGGAATTTGTGCCCGATATGGCGATAGGCTTGATATATCACATCTGGGACGGAACTAAACTCGGCGAACTGTGGGTGTACTAGTTGGCTAGTGCGCATCTGCCTACCCCTTCGGGGATACAGGCGTGAGCTTATGTTATGTTATGTTAACTTTGTTGTATGACGCATTATAATTTCTTTTTTTTAAGGAAAATACGTAATATTATAAATACATTACTTACATGTTGATAACATAAACGTCAAATGTAATTATTGATTAAGTAAATACTATGGCTTAGAACCAACGATAAATAAATCGTGGATGAATTAAACGTTTCAAAGTGTTGTCACATACATTTGCATATTTGCGAATCCATAACAAAGTACACAGAAACGTTTAAATAAACAATTAAACAAATGTGGACCCGCAGAAAGTTGTCAACAAAAGGCAAGTCTTTTAGAGGTTGAGTAGAGGTCATTTAACATGTCCATGTGTTTGTCCATTGAATTTTGTTTGCACTCACAAACATAACATTGTCAAAACACATCGTGTTTAATACCTATTTTAGAAGTATATTCGCAGAAATCATGCATTGTTTCGTGACGGGACATTGAAAAATACAGACGAAAGGCATTATCATAACCACAAGTTTTAAAACATAAAAACCGACTTCAGATCTTGTCTTTTATATGGAATTCTTGCAATAAACTCAGCCGAAAACAAATCTTGGAAATCTTTTGCTGGAGACATCGATTACATAAACAATTGAGAACCTCCTTTAGAAGTCGGTTGAAAACTTATTACGAAAGTAGGTCTGTTGTTTTTTTCACGTATTATGTGAGCAGTGGATCGATTTTTTTTTTTAGTTTTCTGTGACCTACTTTTTATGCCGGAAAAGACTTCAACGCGGGTTGCCCATAGAGCTAGTACATGTTAAATTCGCGCTTTCTTCTTTCGTTTGTCGTCGTCGGGGTTTTCTCGGCCTCATTCCAGATCCCGCCTTCCGACTCCACTTCCCATTTCTCCATTAACTTTTCTATCTTTCTCGCCTATCTATAAACTGCAGATATAAATCAATCAGTATACTATAGTAATATAGTAGGATTAGTACACTTGACTTTGATAGGATAGTTCGGTTACGCCTTCCTCGCAGTATGAAACCTTTTGGCTAACAAACTCGATCTATTGCATTATTAATTCGAAAAATAAAATATATCACAAGCCATATTGGATGGATATGATGTTACGAATGATCAAAATTAACGATATTTTTTTTACTACACACTCTTTATAATTATCTAATTTTATTATAGCAGTCAGTCAGAGATTGGGCACCGAGCAGGTGGTTCACCTAATGGTAATCGATCTCCACCGTTGCCATAGAGAGACATGATAGTAGAAGAAACGTGGTTGCCAGCCTTAAAGTAAGATAAAGAGGTTTGTGAAGAGAAAGGAGAATTGGGCAACCGGAAATTATACTCAGATAACGAAACGCAACATCAAATTACCGATTGCTGCCGGTTTTCTGTGCGACAGTGGTATCACACCGGTCGAGACGCCCATTCGTGATATAAACATTACTCTACCGCGGGACTCTACTGCAGCCCGAGCAGGAAAATTTCTGACAACCGTAAATGTATTCCTGCTCGATGCGTGTCTATGAAATTTGTATGAAATATTAATCAAATGTCATCAGTGCGCAGCGAGTTTACATTTACATTAGTTTTTCGTGCTCGGGCTACTGCTCAAAATAAAGAGTGTCAAGGACTAAAATATTATCAAAGTTTATATCAAATGTTGTTAATATCGCGTGACAATGCGTCATAAATGAGACAGTCTACGGTCCTTTAACCGCCACAAGATAATGTATACGTATTTAGATAACAATGATTCAGATCACAGACACTCAGACATATTTCGTAAACACTGACGATAAAAAGCAAGGTGACCGCAGTAAAAAATCCATGTATATCCTGTTTAAAACAATATAATATGTGAATAGATCTGTTTGCATCAATTACAAATATTGAATTGTATTGAGAATGTGGTGCGGCACCGAAAACAACTATGTAACGCGAGTAGTACAAAGGTAAAGTATCCATATAACACGATTTCTATTGACTTTCTTCTGTCAATCTAAGGCCGGAAACAACCTATTGATAGGTTGTTTCCGCTTCAGAAAGTCGGTAATATATATTAAATACAACTGTCGACACGAACTTCACTGTTTAATGACCAATAAACTGACATTGATTGCTTATGACATCAAAGCTGAGGAACATCCTGAATGAACTCCTAAATATTTCAGTAAGATAGAAAAATAATAAAGTAAATTACATTGACGGCATATCCAGAGCTATTTGAGTCGTGACTTTCACTTTGTGTATTCAAAATAGTGCTCAGACATCGAGACGTAGGTTAAAATATAAATAAACGGAGCGATCACGCGTTTGGCACTCTGTCACTCCCTCAGCTCCCACTGCTGAGGAAGTCGGAAGATGCCATTTGCCAATGATTTGAACGAACTGTAAACATTATTGGACACGCCCTGGACGCTGGACGTTGTATACACTCCACTCATCAATGGTGTTTCAGTTTGAAATCAGTTATTTACGGCACTAGACATCCATTGTTCGTCACATGCCAGCGTTTTAATTACGGTGGATTATGAATCGTGGACAATGTTCGAGAAATTACGTCGATTCACTCATCGACTACTTCGGCGACGTAGTAGTATTGCGTGCGCGGTACGACTATCCTGACGTCTCAGGTTCGATTCCCGGGTCGGGCAATAATATTAGATTTTTTAATATCAGCCCGCAGTCTGGAATTTGCGCTCGATATGGCGACAGGCTTATGAGATCTGGGACGAGACGGAACTAAGCTCGGCGAAATGTGGGTGTTTTACTTGCTAGTGCGCCTCTGCCTACCAATTCGGGGATATAGGCGTGAGTTTATGTATGTCACGTTCTCATGCAAATATGCTGAGAATTTTCTTTCATTGATTAAAATAATCTCTGATTTAGATAATGAAAGATGGTCGCTATAATTTCTTTTCTTTCACTCATTCCAATGTTTAGTGGTTATTTCATAAGAAGTTTTAATCCAACGTACTTTTCTTTATCGAAAAAAATTCTCATACGATTATAGTAGATTACAATACAAGCCAACGTAATAAATTGTCGTAACATGCAATTAAATGTCAAGCGATCACAGTTGCGTAAAGACGGACCGCCGCCCTTGCTATGTACAAATGCTCTTCAGACATCATTGTAGTTTAAATAAATAGATAATTAGAATAAGGACTTGGGACGCGAATAGATCGTGACCTAACGGGGCCTGTGAAATAACGATGTCGTGAGTTAATGGTACACCTAACCTTAAAGGTTGTATTAAATGAGAGAAATTGTCAGATGCCAACCTTGCTCCTACCGTTATTCATTACAGTCATCTATTTAGGGCGACTTGCACCACTATTACTAACCTACAGTTAGTCCTAACCTCAGGTTAAATTGAAAAACAAATATAGGAATGACATGTAATTATACAATCTGTAATAATTACAGATAATATATGACGATATTTAATTGACTACATGTAATGAATTACATGTCATTCCTATATTTGTTTTTCAATTTAACTTGAGGTTAGGACTAACTGTAGGTTAGTAATAGTGGTGCAAGTCGCCCTTACTTGTACTTTTGATAACTCGGTATACTTAAGAAATGCAATTAATGTTCTATTGACAATCGCCATTAATGATAAAGGTAACGATACCTTTGTTTCCATTTGAAAGCAAAATATTGCTTTTGCACAATATTTTTAATACATCGGTCTAACATTATATAAAACAACTAAAAAATCAGTTATTATTAGAAAGTATTGCAGCTTTTGTAATTGTATACAGCGTATATTAGAATATAATTATTTGTTTTAAATACATACATGATGCCCAAATAGTCTATTCCATACACATTGGTAACTATGACTCAGTGGAATAAGCAAACAGAATTCTTTGCGAGAAAACCATTATTATTCAACACACTGCTAATGAAATGTCCATTTAATTCAAAGTCAAATGTACATATTAGCTGACCATGTAATGGATTTTATTTATCAGAAGTCAAATATAAAATGGCGACCGGTTTCAAAGAAAGCACGGTTTACACCAACGCTTTCTCAACGCGACATATTGGTACTAAGATTTTCACATCAAGAAATTCAATTATCGCCTGCTGTTTCTACGCTAACATCTTTATTCATGGTAATAACCGTTTCAAGGGGTAATTACCTGGTATATTTTTAAACTTTATTACATTTAGATCCATCCGTTCGTCTAAATACAACCTACACTCTTCAGTATTGAGGATCGTTGAGTAACTTACTCAAAGATCGATAAATCATATTTTAGGCATGGCATGCGCTGTTAGTTTAAATGTTTGAAGATGATTCGAGTGGCGGACTAAGGGGCGCATGATTGTGATTGCTTTCGGTAGACACGAGCGCGTGTCGGCTTTCTATCATGTTTGTAAACACTAATTGAAAGTACCATATTCAACACCACGTTTCGTAAAAATGTACCGTATGTACAAAATATTTAATTTTGATATTAAAAATAGCCGTGACAAAATAAAGCTGCATTTGAAAATAAACTTTTTCGACCGATTTCCAAAAAAAAAAACTCAATTCGTATGTTTTTTTTAAATGTATGTTACGCGATATCTCCGCCAAAAGTGGACCGATTTTCAAAATTCTTTTTGTGTTCGACAGAGCTTATTTCAAGGGTGATCCCATATAAATTTAGTCACGATCGGATTTGAAGTCGGTCTGTTGAGTTTATAAATATGTGATTATTGTAAAGCAATAAATATTTTTTTTGTGTATAGTCATATTTTCTTTACATGTTGGTATCGATTGTTAACCCAGATAAAGATCGGATTAAATAAAATAAGTACTTTGCATGAGTGCACTAATGAGTAGCAATTTTGTAAATGCGACTTTGATCTACGACAGTAGGTACCTACCGAAATCTTTTAATAGATTGATTAGAGTCATAACTCATAACAGACATCAACTGAATATTTTACGATTACACATAACCTTGTAAAATCCACAAAATATTACATGTAGTTAGATCAAACACGCAACAATTTGGTCATCGTGTCTATTAAAAGAGATCTACGCTCAAACACAAGCGGATTTAGCTTTTAATTTTCCATTTTATGGTTGATTTCCGAGTGAATTTGCGTCAAGCGCATCCACATCACATCATCGTTGTGTATGCGGGTGGCGCATAGCGGCGGTATTATTATCCTAGCTGGTGTAATGCAATGTTAAACTTGTCCTGGAGGTACGCATGCACGAAGGGCCGGCGCCCTTGACGACTACCTGCGTCCTGCACTGAGGCCTTCTATCATCCGAAACAATGAAAGTACTTTTGTTAAGATAACAAAATATTGTGTTGTGGGAAAAGTAACAAGTAAATTTGCTAAGTAGGAAACAATAAAACAACTGTCTTTTGGGGATTTCCAATCTGCTAAGAATTAAGAATCAACAAATTTTAATATTAATAAATGGTAAGGAAGTCGCCTCCTTGGTCTAGTGGCAGCATGTATGGGCTGAGGACAGGGAGGTCGTGGGTTCGATTCCCGAGCAAAGCTAATTTTCTAATTTAATTTGCCCGGAACTGGATCCCTCAAAGGGAGTTGACGTCAGGCAGGCAGCCAGTCGTAAAAACTCAGCCAAATCCTTTGCTTGAACAAGTGTGTAACGCCGACCCCACAATAAGTGGAATAAAGGCAGGTAGAAAGAAAGTAAGAAAATCAACATGCGGGGAACATGGTAGGATAAAAACAATACAGATTTGTGCGGATATTTTTGGTACCTCTCCCCGTGAGACTCTCACTCTCATTCCGTGCGTTGTATTTATTCCATACACATGCATATTGGCTCAAGCCTGTGGCCTGTATGGCCCAGTGATAATTAAAAGTACTAGTTTGCAGAGTTGATTTTCCGTTCCATCATGGTATAGGGGCGAGCCAGTCACTATACACAGCACAAATAATAGGCAAACTACATGACGCTTAAAATATAAAACAATACAAAATTTCTAGAAAATATCCCTGAGGTTTTCTCGCTGTGGCCCTGCATACATACTAGCCATTTGTTTACAAATATTCAATACATTCTTGTGAGATCACGCGGTGGCACAGGTTTTAAGATTGTTTATTATCTGGCCTCCAGCCTGTGCCCGACTTCGCGCCGATGATAATTTACTGCATTATAAATGGATGACACCCTTTCCTAATATAATTAAGATGTTTGTAATGTTTTTGTTGTGTCTGCAAATCTTCAATCCGAGCCCGTTAACAAATCATTTACTATTCGTGAGACGTGACTTTAGAGTAGTCCCCACCCAAAATACAATAGTAATGGTATCACGTGTTATTTTTGCAAGTAACGATGAAAATAGCTTTATTTCATCTGCCAAAGTATTTTTCTTAATTCATAAATACTGAAGAATGCGAAAATCATTTTTTAATACGTACCAACAAATATTTTTTCTTGCTAAGTAAATCTGTTGTTTATGGTATTTATGTTTATGTTCTTCTAAGACACTGCCTCGGTGTCATAGTTGTATTTCGGTCCGACTACCGTCCTGTAGGCCAACCATGAGATTTTTTGACATTACTCGCTAGCGTCTCCGTAAAATATATGTATGACAAACACCCGAACGCCTCTAGCGGTTACGCGGGGAACTGACGTTCTCCATACAAATATTTTACGTCCTCGCTCGCATAAATAAGTGCATCAACTCATGGTTGAGCTACTGAGGTCTAGGATTCGATACCCGGGTCGGGTAAAGTGGTATTGGGTTTTCCCAATATCAACCCCGAGTTTGGAATTTGTGCCCGATATGCCGATAGGCTCGCCCCCTATCACATCTGAGACGGAACTAAGCACGCCAAAAAATGGGTGTTCTACTTCGCTGGTGCGCCTCTGCCTAATGCCTACAGGCGTGGGCTTATGTAATGTTATGTGCTAAGACATTGAACCAATGGATTAGCAGAAATAACACTTAAAAAGCATGTTTATTTAACACCTATCGCGGTCAGATACGTGCTCTCAATACCAAAACAATATTACTGAAGTATTTACATGGAACATACGTAATATGTGTGGGTAAGTAGAAAGACTGTTTGATTATGGTTATACGTGCATGCCAGTGACATTGCAAGAGCGATAAGACCTCACGATATTGTTCATATGCAGTATAAAGAGTTGGGTCGCTATGACAACAATTTCTTCAATAGTACAATGGGGAACTTGCACAAAAATTATAACGAGAAATTGTGTTAAATCAATAAACAAAACCATGAAATATGCTATCATGAAATTTATATTATAAAATAATTAATATTTTACAAATTATCCTACTTATATATCACGTACTAGCTGACCCGCGCAACTTCGTCTGCGTATGAGAGAGAGGGTTGAAAGAGTGAGGCGTAGGCACCTATAGCACAATAATTCTAAAAGCGGTAATGGGATGATCTACTTCGGCCGTCAGTCACCCCGTCTCTCACACCGTCAGTCACACCGTCTGTCACTCCGTCTGTCACCCCGTCTGTCACCTCGTCTGTCACCCGTCTGTCACCCAGTCGGTCACCCCGTCTGTTACCCAGTCTATCACCCCGTCTGTCACCACGTCCGTCACCCCGCCTGTCACCCCGCCTGTCACCCCGCCTGTCACCCCGTCTGTCACCCCGTCTGTCACCCCGCCTGTCACCCCGCCTCTCACCCCGCCTGTCACCCCGTCTGTCACCCCGCCTGTCACCCCGCCTGTCACCCCGCCTGTCACCTCGTCTGTCACCCAGTCGGTCACCCCGTCTGTCACCAGTCTGTCACCCCGTCTGTCACCACGTCCGTCACCCCGTCTGTCACCCCGTCTGTCACCCCGTCTGTCACCCTTCTGTCACCCGTCTGTCACCCCGTCTGTCACCCAGTCGGTCACCCCCTCTGTCACCCCGGCTGTCACCCAGTCGGTCACCCCATCTGTCACCCCGTCTGTCACCCCGTCATTCACCTCGTCAGTCACTCCGTCCGCCACCTCATCAGTCAGCCTGTCAGTCACCCCGTCATTCCTCACGTCGGTCACCCCGTCAGTCATCCCATTAGTCACCCCATCAATCACCCCGTCAGTCACCCCTTAGTCACCCTACCATTCATCCCCTTGGTCAACACTAAAATTTTTTTTCAAATCGAACCAGTAGTTTCTGAGATATCGCCTTCCCCGGTTTTAAACATTTTTCATTTCTGCTCCGCTCCTATTGGTCATAGCGTGATGATATATAGCCTATAGCCACCGTCGATAATTGGGCTATCCAACACAAAAAGAATTTTTCAAATCGAACCAGTAGTTCCTGAGATTAGCGCGTTCAATCAAACAAACAAACAAACTCTTCAGCTTTATAATATTAGTATAGATAATGGAATGTAATTGCAAAACTCAAGTGACGTTACTGCATAAAGAATCGTAGAGCAATGATTCTAAGTTGGGGTATTTTTCTAATTTTAATTGGTTATTTAAAGAAATAGCTTTAGCATTTCTACGCGAAGACGTAGCGCCTTTCCTAGCGTGGAATTTCTTAAGTCATATTTTGACTTGCGATAATTAAATGATTTGTACATATTTAAATGTTTTTTTTCTGATGTGTTTATTTGAGACCTAGTTCTTTACAATAAACTAAAAAAAACTTACACGCAAGTTTCCTAATAGGGAACTTAAATAACTAGCTAAAAAAAACTAGCTAAACTTATAATTATGTGCGTTTCAAATTTAAAAATGCATTTAATAGTACAGGTGTTAGGTGATTCATATATTTGTAACGGTGACCAGATTGTTTAAATTATCAGTGTACATTTCTAAAAATCATCATTATACTCATATCATGATAATATTATGCTAATAATCATGTGGATTTCAAAAATGTCTTACAAAAATGTTGATATCAATCTCAACTGTTTGTGAGGCGCTATTCCGAATATTCGGGTGCTATTTCTAGTGTTATGGGGTTAACGAACGCTTTCCGCATCTACCTACGATAGTTTTGTCATACAGATGTAAACGCAATAAATGTTAACATTGAACTACTTTAATGAGAAAATTAGATTATGCGAGAACGTTTTATTGTTATCGCTTGGACTACTGATATAATTAAAAGTACTTTCGTAATTATCCCCATTGCAAGTAGTTCATGAGGTTACTATAGTATTTCCAACTAATTTCGAATGTATCTTTATATTATATTCGAACATGGCTACTATACCTGATGGTAAGCGCAATCAGCAAACCAGGATATCAGCAAAAAGCAATCCAAAAACTAGCAACCAGCAATAAACAATCAAAATCGGTAACCAAAATGTTTTTTCCGCGATAGCTCTCCCAAATATAAAGCGATTTAGTGATTTTATTGTATTGAATAGTCCCAATTAGTTTGTAATGACGGATTACGAGTAAATGTTAAAAACTTCCTTGCAACTCCATTGTTTAAGACTACATTATAATAGTTACGAATACGGAAGATATTCAAATGTCATATCCTATCATATCGTATTAGCCTGCGCTGTCCCAGTGTTGGGCAAAGGAACATGAGTCACGATCCTGTGCTTTATTTTAAAATTTCACTATATTAAAAATAAAATAATTTAGTATTATGTGCATATTATTGCTAATAGTGGAAACATATCAAAGCTTCATACTTTTTATCTTAGACGAAAAAGATAGAGGGATAACGACGAAAATTGAAGAATTCCCAATGTATGGAACGAAACCAAAATGGCGACTTTGCGAAAGAAAGGTCCCATTAAAATAATAGGCATCTTCATCATATTCCGAAATTAGTATTATTGTAAATAAAACATCGTATTTACAATGTTATCAATAAGTTATTTAATTCTTATGACATGGTGACAACTCACATGTAAATAGATCGCGAAACTAAAATGGCGGAACCGGCTTCATAGTAAACACTTATATATTTTTCGTAGTTATGCCGGGTCCTCTTAATTTTTCTTTAGTCATTGTTTTTTATAGTGACGTGTGTCCCCAAGATTAAGCTGACAAAATAATTGTGAACTACTTTCACGAAACTTTTGCTATTAGAATATGCAAAGTCTTTGATATATCGAATATTTAGGTTAATGACTATTTACATAAGAATTTTTAGATTAACTCAAGGCTTGGAAAAGAACCACTGATACTGCGGTGTGATAGGAAAATAAGTAGATCATTTAATAAATTTAATGTACTAACGCCTCATTTAGATGGAGAAAGCTTATCACACGTAGGATTTAACAATATCGCAGTCTTTTTAAATACGTCTTTCCTGTAATATTTTAGACTTTGTCGTTCGAGAAAGTTTTAGCCTAATATATATTTTAATGGCAAGTTTGTTCGAGTACAAGTTCCAAAGGTTCTATTAAAGTGTGGTATTTGCTACAATCCTGTAATATTTTTTAAAAATTCAATCCATTCCTTATTTTTTTTTTCAGTGGAAATCCCGATTTATAAGAATATAAGTATAAAATCATAGTATTTTCCTCAATGAATTAGCTAGGCACCGTAAATCATATCCATAAATCCTCTTTAACTTGAACTGTGATAACCTTACTAACTTTTACAAACAAGGAATACCAAAAGTTGAAAATATTCTCTATCCACATCATCAAAATCACTATATGTGTCTACTGCGATAGTAGTACTATTATTTATTTATTCACAAACTATTACTTGCATAAATGTATGCATCGCAAGTAGTATACATAGAAGTCTTTGATCGCAAGTCGCAACATTGTTGTCGAGAAAGAGCGGGAAAGTCTAATACTCTATCATTATCGACACCCGACAAGAACTATAACCATTAAATGCAGACCGCGCGTCTTTAAAATATAGCGAGATAGTTAAGGTGATCGCACACATCCTGCCAGGACTCCCCTGGAGTCATTCATCAATATGATTACAGGTTCGACTCGCTCGACTAGCCCCGCCCCGTTATTGGCTCCTCTGCATTATAACAAAACATAACATGATAACTATGGTATGTAATTTACAAAACGAGTACAAAAGTCTAGGTTATATTCGACTTAAAATCAACTTATCGCTTCACTCAAGAAGCAGCAAGGATGTAGATTTAGGCCCTACAGGATCTATCGTATCGTATCTATCGATGCTATCGTAGAGAAATGTCGCAATTTTAAAATGTCTTTGGTGAAGTCCATACATCATATTTTAATAATAATGAAATAGGTAGTACTTAATTATAAGTTACATTCAATAAAAATATATTCAGTGAATTAACACTATAACTGTATATAATGATTTCTTAGGTTTACGCGAATGTTATTCATTGAAATAAAACTATTTTTACGGATTCTATCAGGATATTGTAGTTAAATTTTTTACGATTATTCAGTAAGGATATTTTAATTGATTGATTAAGATTAGACAATAGAATAAGGAATACTCATACATCTTTGATGCAGTGCTTATTAAAACGATACACATACTCTACGCATTAAGCAAGAAAGAGTTGAGACAGTTGTTGAACACGATATTGTGTAAATCTTTCTTGCCTCGCGCGGGCCCTAATCTATATTTGCCAGACACGAGTCTCTGAGTTCTTGTCTAATGTGTGGAGCGTTCTTTAATTATGTTATTTATACTCCTCAAGAGATAAAGCGTGAGTTAAATTCCGATTGCAGAGGTACTCTCACACTTTCGTTGTAGGAAAACACAAATGTCACGAGATAAGGCAACCGCGACCCCGTTTAAGGGCAAACGGGTTAAATAAGTATATAAAATGGAAATAGTCAATAACTAAATTGTTATGAAATGCCACGCTATCTGTTTTGCAAAACATAGTTATTTACATATTTAATATGCAACTTTTATCTTCCAAGATTTTAAGTTGAAGAACAATTTTTATGGTATTGTTTTATCATAATGAAACCCAATGAGTCATGAAGAGTAGGTGTTCGTAGTTGTATACATTTCATTATGTTTCACGGCGGGTACACACCAACCGAACGAATGTTCGCGAATCGTCGCCTGTTGCGTTCACACAAACAAACTATCGCTGTTGTATGAATGAAACAGGCATAGATTCTTTCGCCTTCGTTCGGTCGGTGTGTACCCGCCATTATTGGTTTTGCATCTAACCACCTGACTTGGATCGAGTAATGAGATAAAAAATACTTTATGAAGGCTATACTCATCATATAATAATGATCTACTTCTTTATAAAATGTCCTTTTCCACCTTATCTAGATACAGTTATAGTAACGTGCAGAGCTACGTGGCGCGTAGTACATATGTACTTATATACATAAACTCACGCCTGTATCCCCGAAGGGGTAGGCAAAGGCGCACTAGCCAACTAGTACACCCACATTTCGCTGAGCTTAATTCCGTCCCAGATATGATAAGGGACGAGCCTATAGCCATATCGGGCACAAATTCTAGACTCAGGGCTAATAGTTAAAAATCACTTTGCCCGACCCGCGGATTGAACCCGAGACCTCAGGACGGTAGTTGTACCGAAATACAACCACGGCACCGAGGCAGTCTGTACTTCTCCGTAGTTATTACAAACTGAAGGAAGTATATAGAGGGTGTTTCATAAAGTTGGTATCAATAATAACTACACTTAAAGGGAGGATGGCTATTAATTTAGCGGTAAAGTTTATAATGTTGTAAGTTTTTGAATAATAGAAACTCGAATTTATGACGGATTTTTTTTTCTAGCGTATTTGATTCGCTTTAGTACATTAATTGCAAACCACCTATGGAATAATTTATTATTTTTAGTATGCACAAAGCCTTTCCTATGCTAATTGCGATGTTTTACAGCGGCCTGAGCAGGAAAATTTCTGACAACCGTAAATGTATTTCAACTCGATGCGCGTCTATGAAATTTGTATGAAATATTAACCAAACGTCATCAGTGCGCAGCGAACCCGAATACATTTACATTTACATTAGTTTTTCGTGCTCGGGCTACAGGTTGCATTCCGATTTTAAAATTCTCATGCCTAATAATAATTGATTAAAGTTCAATTTTTATTTTTTAACTTTACGCATTTACGGAACTTTACGGCACTATTACGCTTTAAATCTTTCTCCTAGTAGGTGGAATTGTTATTGGTACCAACTTTTTGAAACATCCGGTATATGACGTCGAGACAAATAATTCGGTAGCTTGTGATTATACATTGTACATGATTCTTAGCAAAAATCACGCAATTTTTGCATATTAAAAGTAAAATTAGGCATAAGTCTACAGTAGGTACTCTCGCCATAACACATTCACATTCCATTTTATTGTTTCTTATTTTTTAACATTATTTTGTATAATGTATGCAAATTTGTAAAAGTAGCCCTATTGTTAAATTTTATCGTATTTAAATCTATCGCACGCCGCACTGCGCCGGGTCAAACTGAACTGCAGTTAAATCTAACGCAGCGGTAAACAGTTTATTGCACTTTGTCGAATACTGCATATTTAGATTTGTTATTATTATGCCATTTCGTTGGAACAGGCCGATTTCAATTACATGTTATCGATATTTATTCACGCAACAATGTTTAATGCGAAGAAGAAATGCATACTAATAGTAGGGGAGCCCAAGCGGGGATTTCGGGATTTACTAAAGCGCGACAGATTAATATACAGGGGGATACCTTGTACCCCGTTAAGTACCTCCACAAAACATGAGGCCCATATATTAGGCCGCCCGTGAAGGATACAGGATCAGATTAGTAAAAAAAAATTGACCATCAGAAATTCTCGAGCGCGTCAGATTAAGGTAGGGTGAGTTAATTACATCCTAAAAAGTGTATATTCCACTAATCTGACAATTTGAGAGTGACGTAAAAAAAGGGGAGGGCAACAAAGTTGTAAAAAAAAACGTCATCTCGACATTCTCGAGCGTAGCTAAATTTTTTTTTATTTTGAAGGAAATAATTCAAGAATAATGAAAAATATATAATCTGACGATTTCCGCAAGCCGAAATAACAAAAATTCGTCGATAAAGTTAAATGCGTGCAGTTGCGTGATGCCTACATTTCTTTCTCCGCGCTTCTATTCCTCTCTCACTTTCTCTCTATCTATTACTCTCTCACTCCGTCCCCACTCTGGTTTCTGCTTCCTGAGCTTTTCAATTAATTAAGTTCAATGATTTAAAAAAATATTTTTTTTTTTTAAAGTGTTTTTTTTGGAATAACTTTTAACCGGCTTTATCGATCAACTTCAAAAACTAATCCGCCTTTGAGCTTGAAAAACCACGTCGATCGCCACCAAGCTGGTCAAAAGCGGTTGATTCGTTCGAGAGATATCGTGAACGAAAAAAACCCGAAAAAGTGTTTTTTCGGGATTACTCCGAAATTTGTGGTTCGATCAATTAAAATTGCAAAATTACTTATGAGGATGATATAACTGCGTCGAATGCCGCCAACCGCGTGAAAATCGGTTGATCCATTCAAAAGTTATTGCGGTTTGAAAATTCCAAAAATAGTGTTCTATGAAACTTCTATCAGACTTTCGAGCTGGGAGAGCTCAAATGCATAGAAACATTATTTCTTTGAACTCAGCGAGCTCAAAATATCACATAAACTATATTTTGAGCTCAAAAATGTCATAAGTACAATTTTAAGAGCCCAAGAATGGAATTAGCGGGAAGTTGCAGGGATGGCCTTTAAGGTGAACCGTTTTTCTAATTTTTTTTTGTCAGATCAGGCCAATCCCTCTAGATAATCGTCAGATTATGAGACAGTACGTTTAGAACATAAAGATGAACCATATATATCTTAATCTGACGCGCTTGAGTATTTCAAAATGGCGAATTTTTTTTGCACATTATGAAAATGGCCGCGAGTTTGCGTCCCATCGAAATCGTCAGATTAGTGAATGAGAGCTTTTTTTTGGTGCACTTAACACTCCCTTAGAAAATCTGACGCGCTCGATTAAATTTTTTTTTTTCATTTTCAACCCTTAAATACAACCACTCGCATCATGCAAACGATCAGATTAACATACGTACATTATTAAAAATACGTAGGGCATTGATGCTATCAATATCTGACGCGCTCGAGGATGTCCATGCAACAGTTTTTTTTTACATATTTAAAAATCTATAGCCGCTTCCCCCACCGATGTAAAGGTATATATCATATAACATTTTTTTCTTCATATCATCTAAGCTTTCCATCCCAATAGGTCTCTACGACGCTCGAGTAAATCCCCATTTAGCCTCGTGGGCTCCCCTACTATAACAATCTTAAAAACAAAACACAGGCTTGCATGAATATGTTTATTCGCCCTTGACGCATTTACGAGTCATTATGTGTAAGTATGTATATCGACACAATTGTTATTTTGACAGCCTCCGTGGCGCAGCGGGCGAGTAGCCGGCTGTGAAACGAGAGGCCGCGGGTTCGATCCCCGAACCGAGACAAATGTTTGTATGGCCTACAGATATTTGTTTCGGGTCTGTGTTGTGAGAGTCTCTCGTAGTTCCTAATATCCACGACGACACAAGACTCGATCTTAGTGTGTCAGGACTATGTATGTGACTGGTGGGTGTTATTTACTATTTAAAAATATATATCTATTAATTTTAATGGCTTTGCTTATCTCGAAAACATTATTTATTGATTTTTGAAATACAAATCCTGAAGATTTGACGTTTAAGTTCGAAAGCATTATAAATATGATTAATTAATGCATTATTAAGGTTTAAGATTAGAGCATGCATAAATAAAGTGACACTTCGAAGTAAACAAATGCACGTGAAAATCGGTGAAGTTACCTTCTTCATGAGAAGAGGAATCCTATGGTCCAAAGACATTTCCAACCCGGGGGAACTCATGGAGCTTGTGTGGCTTGCACAGATGCATCAATCACTGGCTGATGTCGCGATCGCGTTCCACTTAACAACGGTACAGTTTATTTATTTACTGATGCATATACAATCGGCGAAGGCACTCTGATAACTTTTCACTCGACGGCGGCGTGATGACAGCGCTGCATTTATTTAATATTTTGTTATTTATTTTCATTTATTGTTTTTGTTTTTTTTATCAGGACGGTAGTAAATAAATATAATATCGCGGCATGCGCAGCCACCCGGCACACGCGCTTGGTAAGAATGAGCGCGCGCTTCTATTGAACGCGCCCCGGGCCGGCCGCCCGCGCCACCGCGACCGATCCGGCGACCGCGCACCACCATACATCACCAATTACAGATATTTCTATCATTATGTCGATTAATTTTTATTTATATACAATTTTGAAATAAATAATCCTTCGATGACTTCGATAAACTATCACTTACAACGCGCCCCTACATTGCGTATAAATAAAGGCCACGCCGCCGTCACATGATGTTCACGCGCAAGCCGTGTGATGTGTTGGCGCCTGTCGCCACCGAGATGTGGACAGAAACATAAAATCCTCGGTTATAATGATTTTCAACATATTTTAATTTCTGTCACGCGTACCGAAAAGCCTTATTACCATTTTTTGTGTTGACTCTTACTCGACTACATTCATCATTCGAAATGCAGTTGATGGCATTTGCACATGCATTTACGATGCATTCAATTTTATATTTCCAGAAACACTTTCTACTTTTCTTCGTGCCTAAAGGTCAAAACTGTGCGTGTAAACCTTTTGTTTACAGACACATACAGGAGAAAATCAATTTATATCGCTAAAGAATTTTATCGAAAAGTAAAATTATATACATATAATATTTAAAGCTTTTATAGGAGCTTGCCCATTCCATAAGCTGTAATGAAGGGAATCCGCTAATCTTTAAAATAACACATGCAAATCTTGTGTAAGTCCACAAGCATTGCATATAATTCTAAAACAGCTAAATTGTTTACGAATGGGATTACATTCGTTGCGAAAAATAGTTGTCCAAAAACTGTTTATATTGTTTATGTTCATGTACATTTCTCCCATTTAAAGCTGGACTTTGCCATTAATGTTATAACAAGCAAATGAGAAAGATAATTCGAATATTAGACAAATAGTAAACAAATGCATCTCCGTGTTGTGTAAGATAAAGATTAATTAATTGTATTGACCTGCGATAACTATGTAATCCACGATGCACATTATTTGCTGATTATTCCACTACAAATTACAATACTAGGCGGATAACTACCGGGTAATCTCTTGCACGCTTTAGTTTTAACGAATATTTTACTCAATATAATTTCTAATACAATATACATAATGCAACGTAAGTATCAAAAATCAAAGGCGCCAATGTCTGCGTTAATTCAGAGGATATTGCGTTTCCTGGACAGCTGGACAGCTGTTGTAATTATTGTAAACGTGATAGTCCAGTGTTATACATAATAGATGGTACAAAAATACCTTTAACAAATCATTATTACATCGTAAATGCATGCTAGGAGGAACCTAAAGTATATCAAGCGTAACAGAGGTAATTAGATTTTAAAATTCACGATACATTAAAATTCACAGAAAACAATACAACTTTAAACATTCTCCTTGAATATAAAACAGTAAAAATATATACCTGTACCATTCTACATGTAAATACGAGTGTCTGCATACCTCGTGTAATTAATTTAATTCATAATTCAACCCAGACCTAATTATATTAGCTCCATCATACGAATAGAATAGAATAGAATATAGATACTGAATATTTAGCCGCAGTGCAAATCGACAATTTAATTGAAACTGTACTAGATTTCTGTTTGTCGTTCGAAAATATTTCTATAACTTGTAAAAGTATTTTCGCACAGAAATGTATACTTTATTATACTAGGTGTTAAAGTAACTGCATTGACACTATCACCTAGTTTCAGCATTACCAGTACAGCAATTTTGAAAAGAACAAAACCGTAAAACGTATCCCTCTTTCGAAGCAGTGGGGACAGAAAGCACAATTTTTGGACTCGAAATTGCAGAAATAACTTCTAAATTAAAACACGTTTACTATTTGTAGGTTACTATTATGACGCTTAGCTATTATATAATATACAATCCATTCTATGTTATGGTCACGACCAAATCGATGAGTGTCGATCTCAGACCAATAAAATAATCGAAAACACATCGTTTAGAACAGGTATTGTAAATGAAGACCTTTTTAATACCTACTGATTTTGCAACTAGCTTCCAATAAACTCGTCATACAACTGTCAGAGCGCTTTCCCAACGTCTGCTATATACATAGGCTTCGACATAGATGATTGAGTGCAATGTATCTATAGATAGGCTTCGCCACAACCAATGCAAACAATAGGTTATGATGTGTGCATTATCTGAAACCAGTAACGTGCATAGACATTCCGATCAGGCTAGACAAAAACCTTACACAATTGGGTACTTGACTATGTTTGATTTTATACACATTTTTATATGTAATAGCAAGTAAAATAAAAAAGAAACCCTTCTGTAAAAACTGAACCGAAATTTGTGGACAAACGAGGCAGTAATTTATATTTTAAATTCTGCAATGAGCAAGAGTGGGGGCATAGTGGGGATATCTTGCTATCCCTTTCCAATGCACGCTCTGTTACGGCTGTGACGTGATTATACTGATGCTTCTCTTTCCTGCAGTTTAAAGGTTACACCAAACTTCAAATGGTTATTTTTGAGGATATTTCGATATTTCTTTCTGTGTTATGTTTTAGATGACTTCAATTTCACATAAAATTAATAAAAATAATTAGTCAAGTACCCAATTATGATGGTATCGCAAGAGTTGAAGAAACTCTTGCGATACCATCATAGTGATTATCATCTGTGTGTTGATTTATAACATAATCCAAGCATTGCTTTGTTGAAAGTATGTATTTAGTCATAATTGTATTTTTTATATTTACATTTATTATTTATTTATGGTATTTATATTAATCGTAGTTATTTATGGGAATAGCAAATTATTAGGGTAGACAGTGTTTCTATGTCAATATGGATTACACGCCACTGTCTGAAACGATGTAATTTTACGATATTGGAACATGATGTAGCTAACACTTACGGCGACTTGCACCACTTAGATAAATCTCGTTATATCCTAAATCTGGATTTAAATCAGGGACAAGATCATTTAAATATAGGAAGGAGTTGTAGGATAAAGCTACTAAAGGTCTAACTCTAGGTTTGTAATAGCGCTGCAGGTTGGCCTTAGAATGTATTATTGTAAAAATTATCCACAGGACAGCTACGTCCAACATAATATAATTTTTTTTGTGTGTGTTTTTTAATAATGTATAACATTATCGTTCTTTATACTTTAATCTAAAATAACATATTTTGGCAGTCTCCGCGACGCAGCTGAGGGCGATGAAGCGAGAGGCCACGGGTTCAATTCTATCACCAAGACAAATGTCTGTGTGGTCCACAGACATTTGTTTCAGGTCTGAATGTTGTGAGGCTGAAAGTTTCTAGTATTTTCTAATACTCACGATACAGTTTAGTGTATTTATTTACGTATATCAATTTAAAGATTACGGAATACCTATTACGGAAGTGGCCCTTAACGATCTAATTAAATGGCTCTTTTTTAAGCGCAGTAATTAGTCGCACTGATAATCTCAATGAGGAAGCAACATTAATCAATAACAAATCCCTTTGGAATTCCAATTGTAATCGTTGAAAAAATGTCCCCTGCTTAAGCTACCGACACGTTTTTGTAACAAGTGACACGTTTGCCATGACAAATGGTTTGGCAGTGAACCACGAAGAACACCATTTGGCGGCCAGGCCCTTAAATAACAAGATTTAATTTTTTCCCATAACTTTTTACTACAATGTTTGAGAACTTTGCAGGTATTCGAAGTTCTCCACTGACCAACGAAACCGAAAATTTTACGACTTTGTAATTTGAACAGTAACGATATTTATAAAGAGGATTTTGACGGGAAGTCTGACAGGGTGGGCGTCGCTTGTTAAAATTATTTTATATGATTCTCTAGAGCTGTGTTTGTTGGTTTTAAGTGTTGTGGTTTAATGCATCAAACTTCAGTGATGATGTGGAAAATTTTTAACCGGTGATCTTCGATGAGTTTTGCTTGGTGCGTTGGCTGGCTTTGTTCGGTCGAATCGCCGAGTGAAGGTCATCTGAGGGGCACTAACTGGACTGGAAGGAATTACCGCCATAATCGCAGCAGGGCTTTGAGATCATCGACATCTGGGTCTCATGGTCATTGTGAAAACATAATTGCTCTATTTACCTTAACATTGGCTAAATCACCTCATATGCGATTGCATGCGAAGCCATAATTTTTAAAAGAAGAAGAAGGTATTTATAAAAGTTTTGAGTTGTCAATGGGCTTTTTGTAGAATTTTATGGGATTAGAAAAGGAGCCAATGTCGTTGTGTACATTTATTCCCACCGCCCCGCAGTGCCGGATGAATGCGTTCCCTGGTGCGTAGGCGCAGCTCCGCTTGCAACGACCGCCGGATATCGAGCACTAATATTATTCATAGAATTTCAAGCTTCGAAAGGCTGATTGTCTGAATTTGACTACAATGGAAATGTAATGGAGCCATAAACAGGTATTTAAAAATAAAAACAAACAAAGAGTTTATTGGATAAATGAGAACAATTATTGTGTTAAATGTTAATGTAACCGGTACGGACAATTTATGTGCCTACTATATTTTTGGCATATCTTAATTACATGAATATACAAAAGATTTTACTGTGTTTTGCACATATGTCCAGTAAGCAAGGATACTTGGATATTATTCGATTAATTATTATTTGCAGAACTTTCGCAGCGAGCTAATTGCCTAAAGGAATACTATTAGATTCTAAATTACTTTACAAATATCAAAGACTTCTATGTATATTATTGGACCGGCTCATCGGTACATAGAATATGCGCATTAAATTTCGGATTTTCTAGAAATTGCTCTTTTCCTTAGCGGTCAAACACTCCCCGTCAAGCAACACAATTTTACTTCTAAACACCTTGTCTAGTAAATATGTATATAGAAGTTTTTACAAATACACAGTAATATATAAATCAAGTCAAATAATTTATTGAATCCATAAAATGTTCAAACATTATTTAGATTCCGTCAGATTTTAACTCTACCGCCTGTTCGGAAGGCTGTTTCGCCAGACAAGAACGGGCAAGAAACTCTGACGTTGCTCTTTTTAACACCAATTTACAGGTCAGCACCAGATATAAAAAGACCTTAAGTTAGAGCAGCTATAAGCTATAAATCTAGTAACAAAAAATGAAGAAATGATGATTACTAAATATCGATTTAGAAACATCCATCGACGCCCATAAAGCTTATGAGAACCGTTTCGTTAAATTTAAACAAATTACTCAGCACTGAACCATACAAAGCTCCAGAGGAACAGCTATCGAATTTCTAGTCGGCATATTTCAATAGGATCAACATTCCTATTGATTGGTAGCTTATTATACGTGTATGTATTCGTTTGGTACGTGTACGGTTTTGATAAATACGGCTCATTTTAGTTTGCCTTCTTTGGGAGTCAGGTAAGGTCAGGTGAGGTCGCATACAGTGAGAAATACATCAGCTCAGCAACATGAGATGGCGAGTATCAGACACAAATACCTGAAAAGTTTTAGGAAACACACTATGGGTCCCTATAAAATTTGAGGGATGCCCTCGATTTTTCTAGGATCCTCTCATCAGATCCTGACTTGATGCCAACGGGAACACCTGGGAAGTTATACCCTTTTAAAAAAAAGAATTTCTACGTCTTCGAGTAATCGGGGAACATATCGGTAATCGGGGTATAATCGGGCCTTTTCTCATAGAAGTATACCGACAATTTTTTTTCTGCATAAGTTTTGTCTGTTAATCTAGTTTATACGGATCAAAAACTTAATCCCATTTGGTCCCTAAACGATACGTGTAATATCCCATCTGACCATAAAGTAATACGATGCAAATGTTGAGCATGTATGAATAAGGTAACTTATGACAAAACGAGACAACCGCAATGAGTGAAGATAGACAACAACACATGGTTATTATACAGTCGATATTCTTACTTTCTACCTGCCCTTATCCCACCTTAATGCGGGGTCGGCGCAACATACCTTTTTCAAGCATGTTGCAGATAGGATTTACCTTAGTTTTTACGACCGGCTGCCTGCCTGACGTCAACCCCGTCTGAGGGATCCAGTCCCGGACTAATTAAAATAGAAAATTTGCTTTGCCCAACCTGGGTATCGAACCCAGGACCTCCCAATCACAGGCCATGTACGCTGCCACTAGACCAAGGAGGCGACAGTCACAGGATTATACAGTCGATATTACCTACTACAAATAACTTCAAACTACTCAATATAAGAAAGGTAATAAATTGCTTTCGTATGGTCAAGTTTATGATGTTCCATTTATATCTTGGACCGTTAGTAGCTTGAAATGATTTATGATCATAATAATATCATCCCGGACCTGTTCCAGAAATGAAATGTGACTCTGGAAAAGGACCAAATTAATAAACGATTCGTTTTGTGAAGCGTTAAATGCATTTAATAACATCAGCTACATTTTTACTAACGCTGATTGCTATCATTTTCGGTGCTCCGAATAAATAACTTTCAACATCTATTCAATGGTTGGTAATCTCAATACATACATAGACTCACGCCGGTGTTTCCAAAGGGGATAGCAGAAGCGAATTAGAACACTCACAGTTCGCCAAGCTTACTGTTCAGTCCAGGCTCGATAGAGACGTTACAGCGTGGCTCTACCACTATAAGAATGCAAATATGTACGATATGTAATAATCCAATGCAAAAATAATTCTATATAGAACATAAAGATATTTTATACTATATAAATAGAATGAATAAAATTCAGAAGGAGAGATTCCGTCAATTTCTTATACATAATATACTTTGTCTGATTACGGATGACTTGTCAATTTATATGGAGTACCTTCAATCGTGATAAAAGCGGGTAAGCTGTGGTAGCCACAGATTGGCCGATAAACAGGGTGTGCCATTAAATCAACACCATTTGGCTCTAACGCTGGCCGACAGGTGAGTTATTAAAATTAATGACTTAGCCAGTTATGCATAAAGGTCATAAGTTTCGTCTCGGTGACACTGAAACAAATACACGAATAAAACGAGGCAAAGCTAGTGTGTCGGAAATCCGCGGTCTCGTCATTTCCCCGCTTTAAACACATAAAAGCTATATTAAAACTATGTTTGTAACTAAATATATTTTTAATGGGATTACTTTCTTTGGCTTCGTGACTCGATTTGTTTTCTCTCGGTTTTACACATCGTAGAGATTGTTTTAACTATCGTCAAGCTTTTATTGAATAACGACTCTAATAATGTATTTGAAAATTTTTACAAAAATATTTGATGCATCGTCTAATTAAATTTTCATTTATCATTATTCATTTCGAGTGATTTTGATTTGTAGTCATTTCAACTTATTTCTATTTTAATGACTACGACAATCATTTATACATGCAGTCTATATAATTTAGAAGAAATCGGCTGCGGTATGTTTAACAGCTGAACCACCGTGTCCTACTTAGAGCAGGATTTTGAAATAAACGTAATATGCTTCTGTCCATAATCTAGCTTCTAGTTCATAATCTATTTTGAAAGGTACAAGTCTCCAGCGTGTCCAATGGCTTTAATTGTCACGGGCCGACAATGTATGGCTGGGCGTACTGCAAATTCCTGCAGAACCAGTCGCATGATATCTGTAGGCTACTGATAAATATGCCGCTGGGTACCTGACAAGAGCCGATAGCCCGCGTGCCCAATGCTCGAGTGCTGATATAACAGTAAGTCTTGCTTTATTTTCACCACACCTAACGTTAAGATTATATTCTATATTCTTAGTTTGCAATTCGAAGCAAATATTGAAAATCAAAACAAAAGTATCTAATATAGACAGTTCGATAGCCTCCGTGCCGCAGCGGGCGAGTAACCGGCTGTGAAGCTAGAGGCCGCGGGTTCGATTCCCGCACCAAGACAAGTGTTTTTATGGCCTACAGATATTTGTTTCGGGTCTGGGTGTTGTGAGACCGAAAGTCTCTCGTGGTTCCTGATACCCACGACACATGATTCGATCTTAGTGTGGGGTCAGGACTATGTATGTGACTGTTGGGTGTTATTTATTTATTTATTTACTATCTTGTTCTTCTATCATATCAATGACTCTTATTACAGAATTGGGTCATTTTTTCCTTTCGAGAAGCCCGCTACTCCTAGAGCTGCGTCCGTATGTAGTATTTACTATTTTTGCAAGCGCTCACAAACCTTATCAGTAGAAATGCTGAAAAATATACTTAGTAAATTTTCGGTGAAAGTATGACAATAAGCCGACAATCAACTGATTGTGGTGTTATCAGCAATTGTAGACATTTAGATAAAAGCGTAAAACCTGTTATCAATAATGTACGTAAATATTTCTCTCATACCGTATCTGTTACGCAGCTGCTAAGCGTAGTATAATTGTAATAGATAGCGATAAAGTGCTTATAATTTTTAATGCCTACAGAAACTGTGGGGGTGTCGTAACCCCATAGCAAACAGTAAAAAATTAAGCGAATAGATTTACGCGTGCTTTGAGTAACTATAATAATTTTGTTCATAAATTCGTCTGTTGATCAAACCAAATTTGGAGAACAGTGTGTTTTTGAGACCAAATATTAACAAGCAGAACAAAAGAGAATACCAATGTAATTGACAATCAGTAACTGAAATACATATCTTTAATCTTGTATGGACAAATCATCAACATCTTCGTGAGTGGCTTAAAGTGGGGTCGGCGCGACAATTTTTTTTTAGAATGTTGCAAAAACGATTTGGCTTAGTTTTAGCGACCGGCTGCTTGCCTAACGTCAAACCCCCCCCCCCCCTGGGGACCCTCCATATACAATATAGAAAATATATAATATAAATGGACTTTGTTATTGCCACCTATACAGCAGTTAGAAGTACGAACGTAGCGGGCGGTCTCACCGCGGAATGCCGGGAACACGGACGTAAAAAAAGATGGATGGAGCGCTAGGAACATTGAAAGTGAAACAGAGTTTTCGGCCCATTCGATCTATCGACACGTAATGGTATGTGTGTGCGTAGGGCACATTTGTACAGGCGCGTTTGTGTGCGTGGTCTCTCTGTGGCGTCCGTTTTACTATTAGGTGAGATGGTGTCCTTCTTTTTCTTTACATCCGTGGTCGGGAACCGGTCGCACACGCACCGCGCACCTAACCAACTCCCTGCAGTCATACATACTGCAATACTAGCCAGTAAATACTATTGTTCCGACAGATAACGAACAACTTGTTCCATTAATTGAACGCTTGGCCGGAGTAACAACTCATTCCATCAATGCGAAAGATAAATGAGACGAAGAAACTTAGTTGAAATTACGAAATTAATGGTAGCCAGTTGATTAAGACGAGATCGAAGCAACTAGCACGGCAACACAATTGGGTCCTTGACTATGTTTCATTTCATACACATTTGTATATGTAATAACAAATAAAACAATAAAGAAACCCTTTTCTAAAATCTGCATCGAAATTGGTTGAAAAATGAGGCAGTAATTCATATTTTAAATTCTGCAATGAGCAAGAGTGGGGGCGTAGTGGGGATATCTTGCTATCCCTTTCCAACGCACGCACCGTTATGACCGTGACGTGATTTTACTGACACTTCTCTTTCCCGCTGTTTGAAGGTTACACCAAACTACAAAGGCTTATAACTTTTTATTTTTAGGAGTATTTCAATATTTTTTTCTGTGTTACGTTTTAGATGACGTAAATTTCGTATAAAATCAATAAAAAAAGTTGTCAAGTACCCAATTGTATGAGAGCATAACTAACAAAAGGATATCTAGCACATCATATTACATATTACCCTTTTTCTTTCTTTCTTAATAAAAATATTTTACTTAGAATTGCGTAGAATTTTATTTATTAGTAAGGCTGAGATCTATAGAGCGAACTTCGACTAAGTCTAAGTCAAAATAACGGACTCAGTGAGGATTTGGAATTGTTAAATCGAACTTTGATTGTTTTCCGAGTCATTTTTTACAAGAAAAACAGACTGACTGACAGACTAAGCAAATATATTCTTGTAAAAAATGACTCAGACTAAGCCAAAATCCTCATTGAGTTCGTTACTTTGCCTTAGACTTAGGCTGAGATCTATAGAACGAACTTCGACTAAGTCCGAGTCAAAAAAACGAACTTAGTGAGGATTTGGAATTTATAAATCGAACTCAGACTTAGTCCAAGTCATTTTTCACAAGAAAAACTTTGCTAAGTCCAAGTCCACAAAACCTTGACTTCGGTCTGTCAGTTCGGCATGCAGTAATACCAGTATCGAAATACTGACATAAAATGTAGAAATTGTTTTATTCATTCTAACGTTTTTTAAATTAAAATACCAAAACTATTGTTAGAAAATGTTTAATAATTAAAGGTACGAGATTTTCTTATATTGCAGTACCGTTTATTATACTGTAAATCGATCTATTAATTATTAAAGTTTAACGAAAATAGATAATTTTGTTTGGAATAAACTTGTAACCCAGAAGATGCCAAAAAAATAGACAAATGTTTTGACAACTTCCAGTATTGTCCTGAATAATAATTAATGTAACATTAAACCCGAAACCGTGCTCAGAATTAAAAAAATCGTTCTGCTGAGCCATTTGCAAAGCGCGAAAGGTGACCCGAGAACCAGTGGGAATGGACGGACGGCGGACTTCATCGCGGCGACCCACAATGCAACAGTGACCATCATGCTATTGCTCCTATAATATTATCATCATCATCAGCCACAGGACATCCACTACTGAACATAGGCCTCCCCCAAAGATTTCCAGATCGACCGGTTGGAAGCGGCCTGTAACCAGTGATTTCATGTGACCTTTGTCAGGTCGTCTGTCCACCTAGCAGTCATATTAAACAGACAGTGAATCAGTGAATCAGTGAAAGTACATATTATATTAATTATTATGTAGTCGGCCTAAATAATGTATAGATATTTTGAGAATGAATTGGTTACATGTTGTCAGGAAATTGATTTGCAGTAGGTAAATAAAATAATAATTATCATGAATAATATTTATTTATTACAATCTCTGATATTAACCTTTGTTTATTTGAGTTAGCATACATACATACATACATAGACTCACGCCTTTTTCCCATAGGGGTAGGCAGAGACAACGGATTTCCATTTGCTACGATCCTTACACACCTCTTTCGCCTCATTCAGTCTCATTACATTCTTCATGCATGCACGTCGGTTTAGGGTACTTTTAACTTGACCTTTCTCGAGTAAATCTCTGACTTGGTCAGAGAATGTTCGATGAGGTCTTCCCCTTCCACCTCTACCATTCACATTTGCCATATATATTTGCTTTGTCAGCCTCCTTTCATCCATCCTTTCTACGTGCCCAAACCACCGCAACATTCCTTTCTCAATCCTCGTTATTATTTCCTCTTTCAATCCACACAGTACATAAATGGTATTCTCAACTATTGTGCAATATACCTACTGCACAAACTACTGTAATATTGCTTGTGTTTGATAACTTGTTCCGCAGTTGGTTGCATGTGTGAAAATTTAATAACTTCAAAATGTTATTTCTGAAACAGAAGAAATAAATATCAGACAGAGTTTCCCTCAGATCTTTCATTATTAATCAGCAGATCACCACAATGGCAATTTGCATGGTCTAGCTGACAATAAGCTTGCCTGGCAGGTTAACCACTCAGATGGTACCCAGATGGTAATGCCTCAACAGTTTACCGCTGGCAGGAAATGTTAATAAGGCATGGTTTTGCTTTGGGCTTGCTGGCTGACTGAGATGCAATTTATACTCTTCATGGGCTGCTAGTAAACAAACAGACAGACAGACAATTTGCTAGTAAACAGTCTCCAAAATACAAAATCCCTGTTTTAATAATTTTGATAAATTAATAAAACTTTTGTCAATATATTAATATGAAATAATGGCAGTGGATTAGCTAGAGCTCTAGGAATAGGTATGACAGAGTCGATCACCTCACTCACTCACCTGATTGTGACTCCTGGCATATTTGAGCCCTTGTAATTCTCTTGGTGGTTTACACTTTACTTCATCATTTTAGAGCCTAGAATGCTTTTTTTATGTCATCATGTTTTCATCATCATCATCTTGTTTCTTCTTACTTCAAAAATTATGGCCTTCTTCAAAATATTAATGATTTTGCCAACAATAGTAATAAATAATAAATCCATGTTTTGACTATCAAATGATGACGATTCATGTTTATTCTTTCTTCTACCTGCCCTTATCCCACCTTAATGTGGGGTCGGCGTAGCAAACTTTTTCAAGCATGTTGCTGAAAGGATTATAAGACGATTTATGTATAATGCGGTTTGTTTTTCACTTGACATTTCAAAGAGCGTCAGCCATTTTGTCAGCTGTTAATTACGTTCCTTTACAACCTACAAATATAAAGGCGCGTCTCCTGTAAATATATAAAAATCTTACGTTTCTTTTGTCAAAGGAACTGCGTGAAACCGATAACGTCTGAGTAGACTATGCAAAGACAAACTATGGCTAGCCTGAGTTCGAGTTCGAATTATAAATACGCAAAAGTTGACTTTCGCTTAGTTCACTCCAAAGACGACTACGCTGAGTCGACTTTGGTACAAGACTTAAGTAAGAACTATAGATTTCAGCCTTAGTCGAAGTTCGCTCTATAGATCTCAGCCTAGTCTTGCTTTAGAAGCTTACAGATCCGATCGCGTTGAACTCTTTCCCGGAATAAAAAAAACCTACTTCACTCTCCGCCGAATGCATCACTCCATTGCTACAGAAAATAAGTGCAAAATTAATCAACAAAACACAGTATTATAATAATTGAAATCTGATGGGATTACATGGAATAAAGTGAGATCAGCCAATTTTATGCAACATGACGAAAGTCAAATAAAAATAGCTGTGTCGACGTAATTCGGATTTTAAGACGAAACGATTGGTTTTGCGGCCAAATAAAACACAGTGTAGCCTATAAAACGCGCTCGGCTGTTTATAATTTCCGACTATAATACGAGTATTAATGATGTTCTGTAAGAGGGAACCAAGATTTTTGGGGAGCAATATATTTTCCTTACCTACTAGGACTAATTTACATGACGATAGTTTATCGTACGACATCCATAATAATATCCATAATAATATCACAAACAACTATCACAAGCAACAAGCTGTATGATAGATGGCTGGTCACGGATCTTCTGATTTTCAAAATTCCAATTTCACGATGCCTGATGCAACCATCGTATATAGAGGTATGTACATTTGTATTTCATTCTAAAAACCTCTTTATATAAAGCTTGTTAAGAAAATCCACATTTTTTTTTTTACTTGATGACCAGTATTTTCTCTGTTGAATTGTAGAATAGAATTTTGCAATATGTAGGTACTTTAGATTCCACAGTCTGGTTTGCTCGCTTCATACCTATGGAATATGTTGCCTTGAGGGCTGAATCTGGCCATGAATAAAGTACGGCGTATATAACATGACCGTGATGCAAGAAATCATGTCAAATACCGGCCAGTGGCCACGTTGTTGTGATATTGACAAGATCTTGAAAGAGGTATAGATTTACAACATGTAATAAAGTTAGTTTATATTTCATATACTTACCGAAGTTAATAATTAAATGTAAATTAGTTCGGTATTTTCAATAGATCTACGTGAACATAAGTACCTACTATCTGATTATTTGCCCCATCTTACAAAGGATGTAGCGGGTACAAGGTTAGTAATAAAACATTAAAAATCAAGCTTATCAATATTACAATGGGCCATCTTATCGCTTAAAACCCTTCCAAACAGATATGCAACTAAGAACTGAAATTCACCCAATTAAATATTATAAAATCAAACGCATTTTTTATCGTGATAAAAAATCAGGAAACTAAGTAAAAAATATGACGATTACTTTAAAAGAGCAATTGTATGTATAAAATCATGTTATATGACATTAAAAGATCACTTTAAAATAAATTAAATTAATTTAAATAATAATTATCAAACTCAATGGTGAAAAATAAATTAACATTTTTACTGAATTGAAAATAAGAAAATACTCGTACCATGACACATATTTCCAGTATGCTGCCTTCAATCTGAATATTATCCTCAGTCTAAAATACAAAAGCTATGCTAATCAATGAATTTTAACGCCATTTAATATATAATCCAGTCAATCAGCCTAACTAGGCTTTGTTATTAGATTTTGCTTTTTGCTTATAATTGTTGAATCTGGCAACCCTAGGTCGGCATAACTTATAGTCCACGACCCAACAATGTATGTGCCGGCATCGATAAACAATATCGCTTGCGATTTATAAGCACTATGAACCCTCTCACGATCTCCTGATACAGAAACTGTCTAAGCTTAGGGTAACTTTTTACACTCGATTCGATTTCGACTTTTATTCGATTTCGACAGCGTTACTACTACTCCAGAGTTAACCTTTTTTATCGCTACCAACCTACTCCGGGGGAAAGTGGAATGGTATGTGGACTCGCCGGCCTTACCACCCCGCGATTAGCCACTTGGGAAAGACGATTGACATCCAGGCGATCGCTGGGCCGAGTCCCTATCACTAATATAAATAAGAGTTAGACCTAAACTCGTTTTATCCTACAGCTCATTCCCATATTTAAATAGATATTTGGGATAAATCGAGATTTATCCAAGTGCTGCGATTTGAAGTCGCCCTTAAAATTCCACAGAAATCGAGTAAAAATGCGCTAATGTCACACTGGATTCATGCTTTATAAGTCACTAAATGAAATCGGTCCATTGTAGTGGCAGCGCTACACACATTTTCGAGCATAATATTGCAGAAAAGATTTGGCTTTCGTTTTTACGACCAGTTGTCTTCCCTCTCGAGTTATAGATTGGAGTTACAGATATAGCCCCTTACTTATAAAAATATTTAAGCGCTGCTTATCTTTATGCCATAGGTTGTCCCTTTCATTTTTAAACAATGTAAAGCAAGGAAAAAAGTGACAGGCTATTCTTAACCATTTGCTCAGCTAAAAATGCTGTTCTAAGTAAGGCCCATAGTTCCGTACCAGAATATCTAACCGTATATTATATAACCGTATATACGGGATTGATGACATACACAATATGTATCCTGACATGAGAGAAGCTTGGCTCCTAACTCCACGTCAGAAGAGTGAAATGGCAACGTCATTATGTTACGAGAATCTTAGTCCTAACCAGGACTAATCAATCCTGTTACGGGGATATTTTACTTAATTTTGTCGAAATATTCTTGAATATCAAAGAAAGATGTTTTGAGGAATTTGGTCAATGACCTTTAAATTCCGTATTAAATATTTACTCAGTCGTTTACGTGTTTAAAGAGCGGTGCCCACTGATATATATCTAATAAATTTCGTCTAATCGATAACAAAACGGTTTCTTCCTGTCTTTGTTTTATGTAATTGCCTATAAATGCCACTTAAGTACGCACAATAAACTCGTAAATATTTTGTTTAAACATGCGTTTGGTTTTTAAATTCGTTCAATGATTGGAGATATAGGGCCTTAATTAAAACAGCATTTTTAGCTGAGCAAATGGTTAAGAATAACCTGTCACTTTTTTCCTTGCGTTACATTGTTTAAAAATGAAAGAGACAACCTATGGTTAAAGATAAGCAGCGCTTAAATATTTTTATAAGTAAGGGGCATAAAGTATCCTTAATGCAGAACATTAATTATTATATTTTTTTAATTAGTCGAAGTAATTGAGCCGCCTCCTTGGTCTTGGCAGCACATATGGGCTGTGGGCCGGGAGGTCGTGGGTTCGATCCCCAGGTCGGGCAAAGCGAATTTTCTGATTTATTTTGTCTGGGACTGGATCCCTCAGAGGGGGTTGACGTCAGGCAGGCAGCCGGTCGTAAAAACTTAGCCAAATCCTTTCTGCAACATGCTTGAAAGTTGTGTTGCTCCGACCCCACATTAAAGGTGGGATAAGGACAGGTAGAAAGAAGTCGAAGTAATTGACACATAAACACACAACAAAACAATAAACGAAATTAAGCCCAGACGGAATCATAGAAGTGGAAAGGATAAAAAATCTTAAGCGTAGAACCGCATATTAATTGTTAAAGAAAATGGTTATGTTACGTAAAATGAAAAACCTGAAAATAACAATTTAGTGTGAGGTCGTCGACCTCTCAACGACTTGTTTGTCAGTGGGCGAGCGGCGCGTGCGCATTGTGCGTGACCTTCGACGACATCAGCGAAAAATAGATCCTAGCTATCTCCCTTCTGAAACTAAGAATGCACTATTTATTGCTTCGAAAACGAAACATTATGCAACACTATTACTTTGCCTGACTGCTTCGGTGGTCTAGTTGTATTTCGGTACGACTACCGTCCTGAGGTCTCGGGTTCGATCCCCGGGTCGGGCAAAGTGATATTGGATTTTTCCATATCAGCCCGGAGTCTGGAATTTATGCCCGATATGGCGATAGGCTCGCCCCCTATCACATCTGGGACGAAACAAAGTTCGGCGAAATGTGGGTGTTCTAGTTGGCTAAGGCGCCTCTGCCTACCCCTTCAGGGATACAGGCGTGAGCTTATGTTATATTATGTTATTACTTTGCGAGCACTAAAATGGTTATTCAGGTTTTTTTTATAGCAGAGACTGGCAAACGAGCAGATGGGTGACCTGATAATAAGTGATCTCCACCGCCCATTGACACCCAAGATACAAAAAGAATCATCGGTGCGTTGCCAACCTAAAAGGAGGGAAATAGATGTTCGCGAACGGGAGGGAGGGGTCGGGAATTGGGCCACCGGAAATCTCACTCACCGATCGAAACGCGACAGCGAGCTGCCACTTTACGTCGGTTTTCTGTGAGACAGTGGTATCAAACCGGTCGAGCCGGCCCATTCGTGCTGTCGACGTAATTGTCTACAGCGTGGCTCTACCACTACCAAAGGTATAAAATAGTTTCGTCGTGCCAAAATCATCTTTCCTATATTATTTTAATGATAAAATCCAGTTTCTTCGGGACAGTTACTTAATTGTTTTTATAACCTCATATTTTACAATTTATAAGACTGGTCAAAGACTTGATTCGGAATAAGAAGAACCTAATATGTATACGTATTTATGGCTGTGAATACATATTATGTAATTTAACATATTTTTGACCCTTCATAATATGTAGTCAGTGGCCCAAGCAGGAAATTCGTATCGAGCTCCCTGCGCACTGAGGACAAGTAGTTTATAATTATATCATAATGTCATAGACGCACATCAAGCTCGGTTCGAATTCGATTGTTAATAAAATATTTTTGTTACCCATTAACATCGATATATTAATTACCTAGATGCACAGTTGACGCTCGGAAAATGGGACAGCAAAGGAGTGCTTAAGCACTCGCTTTGTATACAGTCCGACGGCGATGGAATTCTAAATTTCAAAATTCAAATTTAAGAACGCTTGCTCATTTAGTTTAAAAAGCTACTTTATTACACGTGCATAGGGTTATATTTGTGTTGATATAATTAGAACTTGTGATCTTTTTCTTTGTTTTATTCCTGAGACCACTTTTTAGGAGGATATTTGCAAAGAACTGTGCATATAGGGTATATTATATTGATGCCTATAAAATATATTTCGCAAGGTTTTTTAGAAAAAGTTGTATAATTCCAAAGTTAAATGTGGAAAAAAAAACACGACACGACTTAAGAATCTCGTTCATTTTGATTCACTGCAGCGATTACTTTCTGCCCTAAATAAATAAACTTTCCTTGAATTTACATAAATAATCTTGCTTTAATGGGTCCCACAATCCCGGGTTAACCAGCGTATTATATACAGTAACTTAAGGCTGGCATAATGCTGTTGACTGTCTAGGTATGCAATTAGACTTCACAGTCATTACAATGATTTGGACTGCACTGTATTACCAACAGGCTCATTGTAGTCTAGTGTATTCGCTGTTTCTCTATTCGTAGTCCCATGAAGTGTTTTTTACTTCTGTCCCGTTTACACACACATACATAAGCTGACGCCTGTATACCCGAAGGGGTAAGCAGAGGCGCACCACCCAACTAGTACACCCACATTTCGCCGAGTTTACTTTTGTCCCAAATGTGGTAAGAGGCGAGCTTATCGCCATATAGGGCACAAATTCCAGACTCCGGGCTCAAATATCACTTTGCCCGACCCGGAGATCGAACCCAAGACCTCAAGACGGTAGTCGTACCGAAATACACCTCCCGTTTAGTCAAACGTATGTTTTATGATATTTAACATGAGCAGTGTCATCAAGTGTCCACAACGTGTCGTGACAACGCAGCGTGACGGCGCACAACACCGTGACAAAGTGACAACGTCTTTACTATTTACTCGCGACGCGACGCGACTCGCCGACATACTTACCTATGCATCTACAGGACAGTCGACACTTTTCATTCACACGGTTAAATATAACTTCAACTTACTACCTATTAATAAAGGTTTATTCCACCGATGAGGAAGAAAATGAATAAATCCTCCAGAGGGAGTTGACGTCAGGCCGGCAGCCGGTCGTAAAAAAATAAGCCAAATTCATTCTGCAATATGCTTACAAAAGTGTGTTGCGCTCACCCCATATTGTGGAATAACGGCAGATTGTAAAAATGGGATAAAAGGAAACTGTCTAACGTATCGCTTGGAGTGTAATTTGCAACAAGCACAAGGACTTTCAAGAAGTCGAGATAAATATCTCGTTTTTTTTTTATAATTGATGGAAATCAATGACTGCCTCCGTGGCGTGGTGGTATTTCGGTACGACTACGGTTCTGAGGTCTCGGGTTCGATCCCCGGGTCGGGCAAAGTGATATTGGATTTTTCCATATCAGCCCGGAGTCTGGAATTTGTGCCCGATATGGCGATAGGCTCGCCCCCTATCACATCTGGGACGAAACTAAGCTCGGCGAAATGTGGGTGTTCTAGTTCGCTAGTGCACCTCTGCCTACCCCTTCGGGGATACAGGCGTGAGCTTATGTTATTGATGGAATCATAAAGAACACGCATTTTAATATCAATGCACTAGTCAATCTACAACTACATATTAACTCTAGGCTAGCATTCTTATTCTGAATTAGAAAGAAAGTTACCTTTAGTAAATACTTTAATACATAAAGTATTACCTACCATCATCATCATCTGACTATTCTAGGCAATATGTGCAAGAATCATCATCATCATCATCATCATCAGCCATAGGACGTCCACTGCTGAACATAGGCCTCCCCCAAAGATTTCCAGATCGACCTGTTAGAAGCGGCCTGCATCCAGCGACTTCCTGCAACCTTTATCAGGTCGTCGATCCACCTTGTAGGTGGACGTCCTACGCTGCGCTTACCGCTTGCTTCTTGCCTGTGCAAGAATATGAAGCACCAATCTACATTATGTTTCTACATCTTGAAAACAATTTGAATAATGTTTAGTTCAACAAAAAATATTGTCATTCCTTTCAAAAAGACCCGAACTATTTCTGATTATTTACAAATATTTTCCCGCACACCAGGCCGAAAGAACATTGTCACATCTTTCATCCCGCTTATGCGTGGGCTGCCTCGTCTGGATGTTACGTCACAGTAAAACCCACTGAAAATTATACATTTTGCCTTGCTCTATTTGCGACTCATACGTCACAAAGGTCATGTGTCAATTTTAATGTAAAAAGGTGAAGATAAACTGGCGTGCTGCTATTTATAAATTAAAGTGTCTATTGTGATTTGTGACGTAGTTGCCGTTATGTTATCTAAGGTGTCCATGTGTCTATAATGTCTTTGGTCTATAATACCTTTTTTATAGCAGAGACTGGCAAACGAGCAGATGGTCACCTAATGGTAAGTGATCTCCACCGCCCATAGACACCCGAGAAACAAAAATAATCATGGGTACGTTGCCAACCTAAAAGGATGGAATGGAAGGGGAGGGAAAAGGGATTGGATAAGGGAGGGGGAATTGGTATAACAATAGGTAACCGCGGTGACGGATTTGCAGTGCTGGTCGCCCTAGGCCCGGTACCAGCTTCCGCCCCTTTTAACCTTGTTTTAACCGACTTCAAAAAAGGAGAAGTTTCTAAATTTTATGGTAGATAATAGAGTGAACTTCATCAGTAACGTGAAACTTGAAAGTTGGCAAAAAATTTTTTCGTGTTTGACCGCCCCTAATGGTATAGCAGCCCTAGGCCCAGACCTAGTCGGCCTTAGTAGAAATCTGCAGCTATATATACGTAATATTTAAGTAAAGAAAAAATTAAAGAAGTAGTCATATGGGGAACCATAGGAGCCAACATTAAGTGTTTCTAATTTGTGAATTTACGTGACGAGAGTGTATGGCGTGAACATAACATTCCGATGGCCCACCTCATGCAATTTGAAAATAAGATTGTTATCCCATGTCATCGATGTCGTGATCCGTAGAAAAATGTCTTGGCGCGTAGGAAATTCTATCATTACACGTCTATTTATCAGCTATCAGTGTACATAATCGATTCTATACATGACTTAAATGTCATTTGCGGCAATTTATGGTAAAAGCAACTGCCCTGTATGTAAATGTAGTAACCGTGCAACCACTTTTAATAATCCCTATATGGACTATGACGGTTTCACGGAAGGTGCTCCGGTAACTAAATGTGAATATTTTCTATAATGCACCACTCACTGGACACTGTTTAATTTAATTTATTTAATTTTAATTTAATAAAAAAAATTCAATTACTGTTTAATACCTTATGGAAAATACACATACTATGTGACCCGTTCTGGGGGGGGGGGGGTTAAAATATCTCACTTAGTGACAGGGGCAGCGGTTGGTCTTAGGTTTTCGTCACGTAGTCCTCTTGGAAAATCTCGTGCTTTTTCGAGCTATATTCAAATATGGCGCGCATCGTTTACCACTTTTTAAACTCACAGGTTACTTTTCACACACACATCATTTTTTTTACTTTTCTTCGACAAAAATGATTTAAAACCATATTTATAAATCACTAGGTGAAAACTAGAGGGGGATGGGGGGTTTTGGCATATACTACGGGAGGGGTATAAAAATTGAAAAAAAATTGACACGTAGTATGGGTACGTTCCCTTAAGTGCGAGGTCTGTTTCATATGGATTCATCATCATTATCGTCAGCCACAGGTTGTCCACAAAGGCGTTTTACAAATATTTCCAGATCGACCTGTTGGAAGCGGTCTACATCCAGTGACTTATGAGATACATCATCATCATCATCAGCCATAGGACGTCCACTGCTGAACATAGGCCTCCCCCAGCGATTTCCAGATCGACCTGTTGGAAGCGGCCTGCATCCAGCGACTTCCTGCAACCTTTATCAGGTCGTCGGTCCACAAAACATACATAGATACATACAATGCTAAATAGCGAAATTGTCACAAATAAAGACTTACCACTGTCTAAGGGCTATTATGCTGGCAAACATATGATAAGGTTCAGAGTTTAAATCCCGGGTTGTGCAACCTTAATTTGAAATGTTCTAACTGTATGAACAGACGCATTAAATAGTTAGAGGTAGATTATGTGGATTGTATCAGCAATTTAGGTAAATGAAAATGTAGTGAAGTGGGAATTAAAGTTTCTGTTTCCATGGCTATTCATAGTGAAATAGTTATAGACAATAATAGCATTTACAGCTACAGAGATGATAGGTATGAAACGCAAATTATTTTCAGTAACTTTTTGTTCTATGTTACTCTATCAAGATGTGCATAACAATTTATCAAAGACAAAAATTCACCTTGATACAAAAATAATGTGTCGTGTTGCCAACAACTAGTTTCGTCAGAGGACAACAAAACCGTATAAAATACATAATGATCTTTTACTAAATTCTTCTCTAAACCTTTTTTCGACCGAATTCCAAAAAAGAGAAGTTCCTCAATTCGTCTGTATTTTTTTAAATTTATATTACGTGATATCTCCGCCAAATGTGGACCGATTCTTTTTGTATTCGATATAGCTTATTTCAAGGGTGGTCTCATATAAATTTGGTCACGATCGGATTTAAGGTCGGTCTGTTAATTGTTATTTGGAGATGTTAGATGTTATAATTTTGGATGATAATGTTTGATTTATCAGAATTTAGTACGTCATCATAGCAGTATAGAGCATACAGTAGACATAGCATACACTTGCAGCACTTACATAAATCTCGATTTATCCCAAATTTCTATTTAAATATAGTAATTAGCTGTACGATTTTACTTCTAACTTTAGATTAGTAACGGCGCTGCAAGTCGCCCCAAAAGTGAAATTGGACAAAAAATAAACACTTTATTATGTTATCTACCGTAAGAACAACAATGTTATCGGTGTTAACAACACATTGAAATCTGATCCCGTCGCGTCACGCGTGACCAGGGTCGCCGGTCGGCGCTCCTAATGACCATTTGATAACATTGTAATAAATTATTATAATGGTCGCGTTAATGAATCATTCTTATAAAAATATATTTTTATAAATATCTCAAGGAAATTGAATTCTCTACTAATAAGTGTATATATTATTAACATCAAGTTGTTCTTTTAGATCTGTCCTTCTTTCACATAACAATGGAGCCATGAATGAAAATGAAAATTGATCATGATCAACATAATTTATAATTTTCTAGCTGACCCACACAACTTCGTCTGCGTCACAAGGAATCAATTTTCCCCGTTTTTGCAACATTTTTCATTGATGCTTCGCCCCTAATTGTCATAACATGGCTTTATATAGCCTATAGCGTTCCTCGAGAAATAGGTTATCCAACACTGAAAGGATTTTTCGATTCGAACCTATGGCTCCTGAGATCAGCGCGTTCAAACAAACAGACAAACAGCTTTATAACATTAGTATAGATAAGACGGATAGTGACTTCCAAATGATTATATTTAACTACATAATAGGCCCACCATAACATAATTACGCAAGGAAAGCTACAGGCAAGTGCTAGTGATAAAAATAAAACGAATTATACCGTCGTCAATGAACTAGTGATTCAAACTCCGAATCACGGTTTAGTAATCTTAGTTACGGATTCATGCAAAAATGTTCTACGTCATTTGTGAGTTGTGACGACTAAATTCTTACGCGGGGGCGCTTGTTATTTTTAAACTTTTCAGAATTCACACTAAAATTAGAGTAATATTTATTTCGAGCGAGTGAACTAAAGTATGTGTAAGTAATCGTTAGATACTATTTTTATACGGTGAAAATCTAATATGGCCTGACTACAATGAGACAGTTTTAGAAGTATATTATTAATTGCAAGAATAGTATGATACAGTATGGATAACATTTTACAACATCACATAAGCTCACGCCTATATCTCCGAAGGGATAGGCAGAGGCGCACTAGCGAAATAGAGCACCCAGAATTCGCCGAGTTTAGTTCGCCATATCGGGCTCAAATTTCAGATTACGGTCTTTTTTTATAGCAGATACTGGCAAACGAGCAGATGGGTCACCTGATGGTAAGTGATCTCCACCGCCCATGGACATCCAAAACACAAAAAGAGTCATGGGTGCGTTGCCAACCTAAAAAAAGAGAATGGAAGGGGAGGGACAGGGGATTGGGAAAGGGAGGGGGGAAATGGGCCACCGGAAATCCCACTCACCTAACGAAACACGACAGCAAGCTGCCACTTTAGGTCGGTTTTCTGTGAGACAGTGGTATTCAACCGGTAGAGCCGGCCCATTCGTGCTGTAGAGGTAACTGTCTACAGCGTGGCTCTACCACTCCAAATACTGACTGGTCTGATACTGAATTGAAAAAACCCAACATCACTAATCCTACTCATATTATAAACGTGAACGTTTGTGTGTGTATGTTTGTTACTCTTTCACGCAGAAACTAAAGGATGGATTTCGATGGAACTATACAGTTATAAGGATTATACGTCAGAATAACACATAGGCTACTTTTTATCCCAGAAAATAAATGTCCACGCGAACGGAGTGGCAGGCAACAGCTAGTATTTAACTGTTAATATTTAACTAAGTGTTATTTTGTAACAATTTGCGCTGAACTGTGCTAATTGAGACAATTTAATTTATTGTACCTATACTTGCATGATATGAATGATAACGTCTACTGATACATATTCCATGCGATGTTTTTATTAATCTCCTTAATTAATGATCTTCGTCAACAAATTAATAAGTAAATACACGTGTTGATGTAAATTTGGTAAACATAAACAAATTATTTGCTATCTAATATTTGTATCTGTCTTACAAAGTAAGAATCATTCCAATTAATAGGTGTTGACATTACGTTACGTTTACACTCGAGCTATGCAAGGAAAATTTACTGATTTACAAGGAAATATTTAATCTTTGCTTAGCAAAAACTTTAAGGCCCACTTGCAGCTCCGCGAAAGCAAGAGAGCAGCAAAGCAGAGAGTAGAGACTGACTCAGAAGCAGGTGAGTCGAAATTCGCAACTTTCAACATGATGGTAATTTATCTCCAACGTCCATAAACACTCATGATGCCAAAATAATTACTTGTCATTTTCAACCGTAAAGGCAGGGAATAGGGCTTGTGTTTAATACTTTTATCTTTTATTTAATTTATCACTTAATATTCATTCACTGTCGCCACTACCAACAAAAAGAAGAAGAAATTTATGTTTACCTTTTAGAATCGCTTTTTTATTTTATTTTTTTAAACTTCTATTGTTTGTAGCTTTTATACACAATTTGTGTTATGTACTATGGTACGTAAATAAAACAATATTGATAACATAATTTAATTATTATCCATTCCGTAGAAATGAAGTTTATGGAGCAATTGTTTTTGCCGGGACCATGTTGCGTGTATTACCTTATATACAATCACTAGAGCCTAGACAGCGAGATAAAATCAATGTAAACTAGTTCGTATTAAGATCGTATGACGAGATTACATTAGAACACCCATATTGGTGGCCCGAGAGAAAGGGGACTGAATTAATGTTTTATTGCGATGTCTCCTGAATTACTTCCACCACACAACTAATAAACTAGACTTGGTACAAATTTATAATGGTTCACTAACCATATTGTACTTTTTAGGGTAAGGTAATGTTGTTAGGTAATCAGCCCGGATTCTGAAATTTGTGCCCGATATGGCGATAGGCTCGCCCCCTATCACATCTGGGACGAAACTAAGCTCGGCGAAATGTGAATGTACTAGTTGGCTAGTGCACCTCTGCCTACCCTTACTTCCGGGATACCGGCGTGAGCTTATGTTATGTTAATTTTCTAAATTTACGTACTTGAAAGTTCAAATAACTTTTCGAGCGACTTCCAAAAAGGAGGAGGTCCTCAATTCGTCTATTTTTGTATGTATGTTACGCGATATCTCCGCCAAATATGGACCGAATTTTAATTTTTTTTTGAGATCGATAGAGCTTATTTCAAGGGTGCTTCCATATAAATTTGGTCACGATCGGATTTAAAGTCGGTCTATTAAGTTTCTAAATTAAATAAATAAATAAATACACCCAACAGTCACACACCTAGTCCTGACCCCACACTAGGTATAATGTATCGTGGGTGTCAGATACTATGAGAGACTTTCGGTCTCACAACACCCAGACTTGAAACAAATATCTGTGGGCCACACAAATATTTGTCTCAATGCGGGAATCGAATCCGCGGCCCCTCGCTTCAGAGCCGGCTACTCACCCGCTGCGCCACAAACTTGTGATTATTTGTATCACTGTTGATTTTTCTAAAAAATATTTTATTTAATTATCTTTTTTTATCAGCTTAAGAAGTCAATGGGACAGACTACCTGATGGTAAGGGATTACTGGCACCCATGATTATCGGCATTGCCAGTTGCATAGACATAGGTAGACTACCTCGGTGGCATGGTTGTATTTCGGCACGACTACCGTCCTGAGGTCTCGTGTTCGATCCCCGGGTCGGGTAAAGTGATACTGGATTTTTCCATATCAGCCCGGAGTCTGGAATTTGTGCCCTATCACATCTAGGACGGAACTAAGCTTGGCGAAATGTGGGTGTTCTAGTTCGCTAGTGCGCCTCTGCATACCCCTTCGGTGATACAGACGTGAGCTTATGTTATGTTATGTTAACGGATAAAATATCAAACTTATTGTAGCTAAATGTTATATGGCTTAAGTTAACAGTATCTACCGATCAATAACAATTTAACATTACCTCACGCCTGTATTCCCGAAGTGGTAGGCACTGGCGCACTAGCGAACTAGAACACCCACACCGATTAATCACAGCAGAATATTATAATTTGTTATATGCATTATATATATATATATATATATATATATATATATATATATATATATATATATATATATATATATATATATATATATATATATATATATATATATATATATATATATCAATAACTTTCTGAATTTAAAAAAAATCAATTTCATCATGTAATTGTTGTACATAATTATGTATATTTTAAATTAATATTTAGGTACATTTTAATTTAGATACAACGCTGTATTTTTGCTTACCCGTAAATCCATCTCATTGCAAAGCACTCACACAAGCACATTACTCATCACAAATTATCTTTATTACTCTGTACATATAAATACACGATGTTTATCAATGTGTATATTGAGAGTGCACGACCGATAGCTCGTGTGGTCGGACTGGTCGGCTACGCGGCGGTGCTTGCGCGGCGGTACTTGCGCGGCAAGAGTCGCCGCAAGACGAAGTCTGACTGACAGGACACGGCCCACGGACCACAGAGACCTGAGGGTCCGCCCTACCAAAGCAAGCCACCCGCCCGCCGCTCGTCGCCTGCACCTCCCTTAGCCATCGCACCGACGATAAATAATGAGTTTTAAATGTAATATACAGACAAACTAACATAAATAATAATAAACAGTCCTTATCTAGAAATAAATAGTAATAGGGTAACAAAACAAACTTTAAGTATTGATAAACATTACCGCGGACATAGACAATAGTGTTAGAAGAAATTTGTACCAGTAATCTAATTCGATTATAATTTAATATAATAAGGCGCCTCATACGATTCATACTGACACTCTCTCCACTTTATCGCGCTGGGGTTAACGATTTTCTCATGGAAAATTACTAAGATGATTACGCCTGCCTGCGGCAAATAAAACAATGTCACATTTATCTATAAATAGTAAGTCGCCCAATGCAGCGCAGGCGCGGCCGCGGACGCGGGCACGGGAGCGAGCGCGGGCGGCGAGCGCGGGCACAAGCGCGGGCGGCGCGGCGGGCGCGGGCACAAGCGCGGGAAGCGGGCGGGCGGCATGCAACGCGCAGACGCGAAAATTTGGCACGAGCTTTTTACATACATCTAAAATTGACTGACACCAATTTATTGATGGCTACTATAAAACGCATACAATGCATGCCGGAACGGTTTTAACATACGCTCGTGCATTACTGTTTAGTACATACGGCTTGTTTACATTGTATTGATTGTATACATATAATTACTGACTGGTCAAGCTATATTGGATTTTTCTACTCAGTATTAGCCCAGAGTCTGGAACTTGGGTCCGATATAGAGATGGGCTCGACCCCTATCACAAATTATGAAGTTTAGTGTAGGTGTTTTAGATCGCTAGTTCGTTTTGCCTAGCGCTTCGGGAAGATAGGCGTGAACTTATGTATGTAGTTAAGTATATCGTGCTTGCCACACCGCCCCTTACTTCACTAGACTGGTGAATTACATTTCCAGAAGTAAGGATTTTGATTTCTATTGCGTCTTTAACTGGGAATCTGATTTCAATCCATGAAAAGGATTTTTAATTCAATCTTATCTCAAGATCGAAAATCAAGACCGTAACGTAACAACAAGATTTCTCAACCTGTACACCAGTAGAAATTAAGTTATGGTTTTCATTTTCTTGATACATTTATTTAAACTAAATGAGCATTGAATGGTGACTGAATGGCCTAACTATTTCTCTATTAATATCTTAATCTTACAAGAATGATAACACACAATTTAATACATAGGATGAATTAAGCACACTTGGATTGTCGTTAAGAAATCTAAGCAACAAAACGTCATTAAATAATATTGACCACTGTAATGAAAATGTCATCAAAAGTTCAAATATTTCAGAGGCCCGAGCAGAAATATAAGCTCACGCCTGTATCCCCAAAGGGGTAGGCAGAGGCGCACTAGCGAACTAGAACACCCACATTTCGCCGAGCTTAGTTCCGTCCCAGATGTGATGGGGGCCTATCGCCATATCGGGCACAAATTCCAGACTCCGGGCTGATATGGAAAAATCTAATATAACTTTGCCCGACCCGGGGATCGAACCCGAGACCTCAGAACCGTAGTCATACCGAAATACCACCACGTCACCGAGGTAATAGTTTTATAATAGTAGAATCTCTCAGACAGGGTGTCTACTTTAGTCATCAAAGCTTAAACGAAGACTTGTTATAGCACAGTTGCAAACGATTGCGGACGGCTGGTATTCGATATTGAGAATTGCGGTCAACCACACTGCCTCTGTCACACACGGACTATAGATAGAACTACCCTCCACAAAACTTGATACAGTGACGCAAAGTCATTGTAATCTAGGATAATGGTATTGTTGTAAAGGACCGATCTTTTAATAGATATATTTAGTCTGAAGAATGATTTTGTTTAACAGATTGTTCATAGTAAATTAATTGAACGAGCGAGAGGCCGCGGTTTTGATTCCCGCATTGAGACAAATGTTTGTGTGGTCCACAGATACATATTTGTTTTAAGTCTGGGTGTTGTGGGACTGAAATTCTCTCATAGTCTCTGACACCCACGATACCGGTATGTGGGGACAGGACTAGGTGTGTGACTGTTGGGTGTATTTATTATTATTTATTTATTTATTGTTAAAAAGTCAAAATTACTCTCCGGATAAAATTTACCTTGCTACTGAAAAATGTGCCCTAAGACGATGTTCTTAATTCCGCAAATTAATACAGATACCAATTTTATTAATTTTTATCAACCTTTCAGAGGCCAAGTTTTAAAGATTTCATTTTTTCCATAATATAATTGTTTTAAATCTTACTTATTACAAAATTACTTATGGTATAGAATCTATATATTATAGATAAATAAATAGATATTTATGATAGATATCAAACATGACACAATTTACTGTTATTGTTGTATTTCTGTGTAATAAAATGACTTTCACCATTACTGATGAACCATAGAGTAGATAATAATATGGTATTATATAACAAATAAGAAATAATAGATAAATAGCTGTAATGCATTATTTAATCACGTCTGATAATTCAATTGTGCTATGCACATTGTAAACACACAGAAACTAGGACAAACTATACGTTTTATGGCGTATATTGCTGAATATGTATATCAAGATAGAAGAATAGACTGCCTCGGTGGCGTGGTGGTATTTCGGTACGACTATGATTCTGAGGTCTCGGGTTCGATCCCCGGGTCGGGCAAAGTGATATTGGATTTTTCCATATCAGCCCAGAGTCCGGAATTTGTGCCCGATATGGCGATAGGCTCGCCCCCTATCACATCTGGGACGGAACTAAGCTCGGCGAAATGTGGGTGTTCTAGTTCGCTAGTGCGCCTCTGCCTACCCCTCCGGGGATACAGGCGTGAGCTTATGTATGTATATCAAGCTCTTGCTCTTCACAGAATTTTGTAGAAATCCATCAATTTTGTGTATTATTTAAGAGGTACGTCATACAAACCGTATCGTTCAATTTGATGCTTAGAATATTACTACACAAATCAAAATCAAAATACCTCCATGGGCCAATAAATAGGTCCGCAATTAAAATAATTTATGTCTACTGTCGATAAACAGCAATTTAACGAAAATTGACACAACGATGATTCAACTATTAAATCGACGATGAATGTTGACTTTGACGAAACCATATGAAAAAGAAGGTAGGTACTTGAATCTCCTGCACAAAAATAGAGTTGTTTTTACTGTCCAAAAATTGAACAATCGACGAACATGTTAGTTTCTGAGTGGAAAGGGAGTCGCTATTTCGTTGCAGCCAATATTTGTTTAAAGTCATACGATTTTCTTATCAAATATTATTGGATATGTTTATCCAACTGTGAAGAAAACTGAAAAAGGAAAACATGTCCGTTTGTATACATTAATGTATTGCACAAATAATAAAAGAATACTTTAATGTTGTAAGTTTGTGTGTATGTGGAGGGTTTAACCATTGGAAACGTGAAAAACATCACTTTTTGTAATAAATTCAGGTAATGCAAATTATGTAGGTAGAGTTATGATAAATACGCCAACAAAGTCTTCCGAAGTTGAATGTACATGAAAATAAAGTATAATAGAATTATTTCTCTAGAAAAGTTAAAAGAAACGTACGTTGTTTTTGTAGATAAATTCATTTATTTACCATTTATCATAAAACAATGACAAATGATTTTAATTCTCAAGACAGTGAAAATAGTGGAATCTCGTATAATTAAATAGATCGTAAAATTTATCTGGCGCTAGCAACAGAAACATGTAAAGTGTAAACATTTATATCTAAACTTTGATACGTACATTGTCCACAGTAATGTACAAAAGAATAATTAATAATAAGTAAACGAAATCTTTACGAACCACGAAATTCACTGTCACCGAACAAAATCTAAATAAAATTTTAAAGATTTCATGACTTATATACCCAACATAGGTAATACAAAGTTAGCTATCACCATAAACCTAGTTAAAATAAATAAAACTATTACATTTAATCAAGACAAAATGAACGTAACCGAATATGGACATCATAGAGATTGTGATGCCGCAACTAAATTATCACAAGTGCAGTCACTTGCTTTTGTTTACGACGCACACATGTCCGCGACATGACCTCACACAATTGTTGACATTTTAACAATAGTTTAAACGATTTGTTATAGTTTTAGTTGTAAAGACAAACGACCTCCATAATATGAGTTTTAGAAGGTCTAGCAACACTGAGTTCTTCGCTAGATCACTAGAGGCAATGAAAAAAGATAGTGCAGTAAAAAAGCTATACTTGTAGAGATCGATTGAACGTACTGTTGTGCGTATAGCAAATTTCGTTGAAACAATATAGACTAGAGAATAGCGCCAGCTCACACACCATTTCCACAATAAGAGGTAACGCAGGATAAGAAAGACCGACTTGGTGCCTACGGATCAAGACTCACTTTGAGTCGTTGCTCAATCTGTCAATTCAATTTCTGCCCATATACTTGAGCGTGTTAACAAACCTAAAGCCATACTTATAAATACTTATTAACTAGGTCGTGCAAAATTCCAAAACAAGACAAAAGCTCCAGCAAAACTTCTGCAGAACTATGAACGGAGGTGGATGAAATTTAATACAGAGATAGATTATAGTCCGGAATTACATATGCTACTTTTTATCCCGTAAAAATGTACCCAGTGTACTTGTGTGATTTTATAGCAAGAAAGAGCTGTATTCCGAAATGTTTATTAGAAATGCTAAGCAATTATTATACCTACTGTAAACCTTTGTTCTTTAGGTTGTACTTATGTATACATACTTAGCTTCCTCATTATATGATTTCTAAAATGATTCTAGATCATCTTTCGTAGATGGAAACTAGAACTGATATGTGCGTGGTATCAGATCTTAGAATTATACCTATCTCAGAAACGACAATAAAAAAATAATCCATATCATATCAAAATCAAACAACGATTTAAACAGTAAACTCATAATGGCGCCAAGGGCCAGGGCCAATAATTAGGAATATTCCATACATTGCATTCATTGATCGTTGAACTATCTTAAGTAAATAATATGCGATACGGATATTATGTGTTTAGCTTTTACATAATTCTATAAGATACTGTTGCTTAATGCATTTCTATCTATTTGTATGTACGCAAATTACTGATTGATTACCTTACGTATTTAAAAATATAAATTTAGATTTTTATTATTATTTTACGCCTCGGTGGCGTGGTGGTATTTCGGTATGACTACGTTTCTGAGGTCTCGGGTTCGAACCCCGGGTCGGGCAAAGTGATATTGGATTTTTCCATATCAGCCCCGAGTCTGGAATTTGTGCCCGATATGGCGATAGGCTCGCCCCCTATCACATCTGGCACGGAACTAAGCTCGGCGAAATGTGGGTGTTCTAGTTCGCTAGTGCGCCTCTGCCTACCCCTTCGGGGATACAGGCGTGAGCTTATAAAAAAATAAAAAATATGTTACATGCCTCGTGATTATAAAAAAAAATAAAAATCTTTATTGATCACGTAGGCATGTAAAAAAGCACTTATGACAAGTCAACACAAGTAAATTTTTAAATTAGATTTATTATAATTTACATTATATATTTGAATTTGACAACAGGCAGGCAAGTATGGACATAATAACGATGGGATGGCTGAGATAGGGTGATAAGGGGAAATAGGAATAGAGTGTAAGGGAATGGATTGTATGGGAATGGCATATGGCAGGAATGGTGGCAGGGGATTGACTGGAAATACTGGAAGCAGTTGGGATTGGTGCGTGAGGCCCTATCCTAGCTAACCTACCAGCCTTTCTCTAGCTACCTACGGATGACGACCCGAAGAAGAAAAGCAGAAAGAAACTCCGGGCTTATTTTTTCATCATCAATTGTCACCACTTCTTTTTTTTTCTTATGTCTATTTTCCTTTTTTAATAATTTTAATAAGATTATGACAGAAGTAAATTATAGTAAAGTACAGATACAGATACATGCTTTTTGGTCACGGGTCATGGCTAAGCTGTCCATGTCGAAATAGAATATCATCATCATCATCAGCCACAGGACGTCCACTGCTGAACATAGGCCTCCCCCAAAGATTTCCAGATCAACATGTATAAAATATCTAAAATGTATCTATCTAAAATAATAAAGTACCCAGGAGGCGAACTTTCGACACTCGATTCGATTCCAACTAAACTACGATTCGACTGCGGTAATGCGTTGGGTTCGAGAACTTGTCATTCGTTAATTTTTAACGCGATATTAGTGCATTTTTTACTTGATATCGGCAGGGTTACCACCACCTCTTATAGCAGTATTATTATAATCGTTCTTCGTTTGTATGGGAATCGGTACAAGTAAGATTATAATAATACTGCTATAAGAGGTGGTAGTAACACCCCAGTGGAATTTTAAGTCACTAAATGAAATCGAATCGTAGTCGAAATCGAATTGCGTGTCAAAAGTCAGGGGGTAGTTTTGGATGAAGAAATCTTGATTATACATCTAGGTAAATGTTTATTTATGTGTTTGCGTGTAGTGAGACCGTAAGTCTCTTATACTAAGGAAAAAGACAACTTCGTGGTGCACAAGGATCCGATCTTACTTACTGTCTGGTCTGGAACTCTGGACTACGCTGACTATATATTATTATCATTATACACATTTATTTATGTATTATCTCAGTGCGCTCGCGCGGTTATTCGGATTATACCCAGTTCACAGGGTATCAGCGAAACAAAACAATACATTGTTATTGTTTAATAACAACTTCGATATAACTTTAGACTTTCTTTTTATACATTTGTCACGGAGTTTTCCTCAAACGAAGAACGATTATAATAATACTGCTATAAGAGGTCATGGTAACCCTGCTGTTATGATAAGTTAAACGATAAACGTTGAATATTTATTATGTTTTGTCCCTTTTTTCCATTATCCCAGGGTCTGCGTTCCTGCTAAGTCTCTACCACTATGCTCTACAAATCTTGAACATTTTCTCTAGTGTGGCCATTGCAACCACTATTGTTTAATTATAAGTACATATTTAAATTAACCTCCACAGGGTTGACGTCAGACAGACAACCGGTTGTAAAAATAAGCTAAATCCTTCCTGCGACATGCTTGAAAAAGTATGTGGCGATGGGCCTTTAAGAAAGAAAGAAATAAACTTTATTCAGCCAATGTCCCAGGCAACTGTGAGTGGGAGAGAACAAAAAGAATAAGACAGAATATGTAGCACTATGTCTTTAATATGCCATAAAGTCAGGTAGAATGAAGGAAAAGAAGAAGGTATTTAAATATCTATTTCTCTGTTTCGTCAAAACAAACAGAAGATTCAATTTATGATGCAAACCGCTTCCAACACGTTGGTCTGGAAATCTTTGGGGGAGGCCTATGTTAAGTGGACATCCTGTGGCTAATGATGATGATGATGAACCGATCGTAACACAATCATAATAATCATAAGTTAAAACTTAGCGGACCGACTTCAAAACTTATCCGATCGTGACCAAAATATGGGACCACCTTTGGAATAAGCTCGAAAACAAAAAAAATTGAAAATCGCTCTACATTGGAAATATCGCGAACATAATAAAATAAAATACAAAAGAATTGTGGACCTGCTCCTTTTTGGAAGTCGGTCAAAAATACAGATAAATTGAGAACCTCCTCCTTTTTTTTGAAGTCAGTCGATGATACATTGAACTGTTATTAGAATCTTGAAAATCGCTCTATATTTAGAAATAGACTGCCTCGATGGCGTGGTTGTATTTCGGTACGACTGCCGTCCTGAGGTCTCGTGTTCGATCCCCGGGTCGGGCAAAGTGATATTGGATTTTTCCATATCAGCCCGGAGTCTGGAATTTGTGCCCGATATGGCGATAGGCTCGTCCCCTATCACATCTGGGACGGAACTAAGCTCGGCGAAATGTTGGTGTACTAGTTGGCTAGTGCGCCTCTGCCTACCCCTTCGTGGATACAGGCCTGAGCTTATGTTATGTTATTTGGAAATATCGCGTAACACACATAAAAGAAAGTACAGACGAATTGAGAACCTCCTCCTTTTTTCGAAGTCGGTGGATGATACATTGAACTGTTAGTAGTAAATATTCGGTGGTGCCTACGTGCAAGTGCAGACGGATGATTTGATCAGGCGACATAGTTGGCAGACCACGCTAATTACCAGTGCCAAGGTGGGTACTTCCTTATTTCTAAGACTAACGCTTTGTGTATTACAGATGGGAAAATCTTTAATATGACATGCAATTAGGTCCCATTTAGTGAGACACTTCGTACAATATAGGCTACGTAAACACGTGCATTAGGACATTTTATCCTAGAAAATAAGCTCTATCGAACACAAAAATAATCTTGAAAAGCCGTCCACATTTCACAGAGATATCGAGTAACATACATAAAATAAATAAGAAATACAGACGAATTGAGGACATTCTCGTTTTTGGAAGTCGGTCAAAAACGTTTTACGCGGATCGCGCCGCGGGCAAAGACTAGTAAAAAATAGAAAAAGATAACAAAACAATTTTAGGATGAATGTAGGTAGAGGACCGATTAAATTATTTATGAATAGACAAGCTGTCGTCTGTGTCTCAGTTCGTGTGGAAATTTAAAATATCCTATGTAAAAAATAGAAAGTAAAAGTAAGATAAAAAGTAGCTTATGAGTTAATCCAGGGTGTCAGCTACTCATCTATCAAATTCCACCAAAATTGGTCCAGCCGTTTAAGCGTGAAGAGGTAACAAACACACTCACAGACTTTGGCCTTTATTACCTCTATATATTATTATTATAATATAGTGTGATGTGATGTGATAGTCATTATTGTCATGTGATAGTTATCGGGTGGATTTTAGTGAATCTTAGTTAAATAAAAATAATGACATATACGCCAAGCTATAAAATAAATTGTCGCACTTGCAGTTATATCAAGATTATAGCAAAGTTGCCGTTCGTCATAATTATTTATCATTCCATTGTTCCTTTAGGAGACATGTAGGTACTTTATGGATATTGTTGTCACATTTACTTATATTTAACGCGAAATATTACATTTGTGTCTCCTAATGCCGGGTACACACCAACTGAACGAACGTTCGCGAATCTATGCCTGTTGCATTCACACAACAGCAAAACTTTATTTGTATGACCGCAACAGGCGTAGATTCGCGAACGTTCGTTCGGTTGGTATGTACACGCCATGACACGGCATTATTCTTACATTGGATCCAACTAGGTATATCGTATACCTAGGTACCTCCCTCGACAATCAAGCAGAACTGTGCTGCCCTGAATTTACTGGATATACATACACTGGCTGACCTGAAATAGCTAGTCTGAACGAAGCCTATACTTGATAACTTTATAAATGTGAAATTAACTCTGATTGTTTAATCTGAGAAAAGGACAAACTACTTTTTAGTTAAATAGAGCACGAAAGTTGTTCAAGATCGCCTAACAAAATTTCATCTGAATACATTTGTTAGCAAAATAGAAGTGATTCCAGAAAAATATTTCTTGATGTTGGAGCATCGATCAAAAGCTAGTTTTTATAAATTTAATGGATGCTGATGGTCGTTTTGATTTCATTTTAGTGGATTTTTCCTTAATGTAAGTAAATAAGCGCATAAAAGTGAATACAAAACATGTAGAGATTTATGCTCAAAATATCTCGTGACGCGCGAACATTAATACGGATGAGGCCTGATGTGATCAACATACGCAAATGTAAAAACCTCTCTTGATTTGGAAACGGTCCAATAATAAAATAATCAAAGCGTTAAAAATAATGTTATTTTTAAACCTAAATGTAAACACATAATTGCTAAATTGTCACCTTTCTACAATACTACACAAATATTTACAAAATAATAAATCTGGAAATCTTTCCTATGGGTGATGATGATGATGATGACGATGACGAAATTATAAACATTATCTCTATTTTACTCTAAACAATATTTGTCATCGGTTCTTGTCATTGTCATAGAATTTCGAAGGTATGTGAAGTCTACCAATCCGCATTAGGCCATCGTGGTACACTAAGGCCTAACCCCTCTCATTAGTAGAGGAGGCCCGTGCCCAGCAGTGGGACAGTAATATTACAGGGCTAATATTATTATATTATTATTATTATCTTGTCTTTAAATTATAACTTTTACAGAAAACGTAGTAATAACCAATAGATGAAACACTCAACGACATGGAATCGTCCAAGAAAATAGATTTTAATTTTTAAAGTATCCGGCTTACCACAGATTAACTAATAGTTACTACGGGTTAATACGTTCTTACGCATTGATAACATACAGTGGTAATGAATGGAGGCGTTGAAGCGCAAACAATATTATTGAATGGATACTAAGAAACAGTTGATCCATATAAAAGCCTTCAAATGGATGAACAATCTAGCCCAGATCAACGAGACGATATCTATGTTACAATCAAATTAAAAATTACAAGTCTTTTTAATGAACTCGGAAAAAATACTGGGGTTTTAATTGATATACAGAACGAAATACAAGAAAAACGTGTATGTTCTTGCAATCTTTTTCATGTTATTTAGACTAATGTTAGTTCATAAAATATGTTGAATAAGGTTAAATGTAATCCAGGCACTAATCCAAATTCTAATAAGTTGGTAGATATAAAACATAAAAAGCAATCTTAGAACAATTAAAACGTTAAATTATATTACAAGAACTAAAAACCAGACTACAGAACAAGCAAGTTAATGGCTTAATAAATTTTATGAAAGACGTGCAGTCGGAAAGCCGTGATTAGAGCCTCCAGTAATATTGTAGTGATAGGCATGAAATTGCACCAACCTGTCAGCGCGGCGCGAGTGGCATGCCCGCCGCCCTCCGAGCCGACCACCTGTCATAACCACAACACCTGAATTATACCGGTATTCATTATTCTAGGAGCGAACTTGTGAACTACGCTGGGTATACGTAAGGTTCAAGGTTATATTATGTGCATAATGGAGATGTACAGATTATCAAAGTAAGTATTATTATTCCAATCAATCTGAATCTAAAAGTTAAAGTATAAAAAAATAATTCCAATCGTTTCCTCGTCAAGACAAACTCCGGGACAATCCTAATTACGGAGCAATGCTATTCCGGGGTTTTGACTTAATAGGGACGAGTCCCTATTTACCAACGCAACCTAGGTCGAGACCTAGGACTATCTCTTTTGGGTGGATGAACGTAGTTTCACTAAACTGATGAATACAGGATCCCCCAGAGAGAATTGACATCGGTAAGGCAGTTCATCGAAAAACTAAGCAGATTCTTTACTGAAACGTTTTAAAGAAAGTTTAGTTAGCAGAGCCCACATTAAAGTGGCAATAAGGGCAGCTGGAAGAAGAACAATGCTGTTGGCTAAGCCATCACCCGGAACAATCTTTAAAACTTATGTATGACAAGGAATTACAATAGACTGATGATTATGATGACGAATCTAATCTAACAGTCATGTAAAATGTTCTTCGGTGTTTATGCCACAAATGAAAATCATCATGTTATTTACAAATCACGTGAGATCTTTCGGCATTCAAAACAACTCACTTTCTTGCTAAATATAAATCTGCATTTCTTTCTACCTACGTGATCTCTTAATTTGGTAAGCGAGTTTGAAACAAAGTTGAGACGAAAGAAAAATAAAATTGTGATGACCATAGTCGTATGACATAGCAATTGTGAAAATTGGAATTTTGAATTTATGATTCAGATACTAGCATATATGAATTTATTAACCACAAGTTCCCAAGAACAAAGACGTCCCAAGAACAATAAAATAAGAAATCCTTTTTACAGTTCCATGAAAATCGCCAGGCAGGTCGAAGCCCTCGTATAAAACTAAAGTGCACAATAAAATTAGAAACCTTATACTATCTCCGAACTTTGACTTCTCACAAATAGTTTAATCTTTTTGAATTAAACTATTTGTGAGAAGTCTGAATTCCTTATGAAGCATCTAATCTGTTTTATCTGCAGTGGTCCTGTAGTTCTCAGATGAATTCTTCCACCACCCTCCCTTACCCCACTCCAATGGGGTCATCGCAACACACTTACGATTTGGTTGTAGTTTTTACGACCGTATGTCTGCCTGATGCCGCCCTCCCTGGGAGATATGAAATGAATCCCCAACTGAATTATCATACCCAAATATTTATTTAAATTCATATTCCTCTGCAACCAGTTAGCTTCATAAGAAAAAATCCCTAAACTTGATTGCTCGTACGAAATGGCGTTTCTTCACGTCTGATTTGTAAAAATATAGTTTACTCTGAATTCAGCAACAATATTTTATTCAGACGTTTGGTAATAAAATCATAAGTAAATTATTTTTACACTTAACATTATGCACGATGCGATAATTCTAGATAAAATAATACTGAAATGATTGACTATAAACAAAAACTTTTCTACGTAAAGCAAAAAAAACTCTCAATAGTTTGATAATAATTAAAGAATTGCATAGAAAAATTACGCATTTGTAAATTCGAATAGATTTAAGTTCAATCATTGGTTGTTTTTAATTTATTATTTACAACACCTGTATGTCATCCTCTATACAAAACAGTGACCTACAAGCTACGTAGATGCTATAAATAATTAACCATGAACTAGCAAGGATCGACTGATATGCTTGTCATGAGAACTAACACCTGCTAAAACATGAATAAACCATAGTAAATGACCATACTGCATAACCTAAAATTACCTAATTAATCATTGATTAATACAATTATGAGCGTGACTTGCGGCTATATTACTAATCTAGAGTTAGGTCTAAACTCAATTTGACATACATCTCATACCTTTTAAATCTAGATTAAAGATAAACCGACATTTATCTAAGTGCTGCAAGTAGCCCTTAGTATTGGTTATAAAACTTGTATATTTTGTTAAAAACTAAACTAATACATATATTATGTATAGGTATAATGATTTCTTAGATTTACGTGAATGTTATTAATTGAAATTAAACTATTTTTACGGATTCTATCACGATTTGGTTTTAATTTTTTAATTTTTATGCCCGACGTTTATAACGATTAAAACCGAAAATTAAAACCAAATCGTGATAGAATCCGTAAAAATAGTTTAATTTCAATTACGTATAGGTACTTAATTTTTTTTGGATAGCTTAAAAATAATTTTAGAAGACTCCAAGCCATTTCTTTAAGAAATTGAAAATCACAACTAATGAAACAGAGAGCCCAATAGACAAATGCCGCGTCTATCATACAAATTGTGATGCTGGCGAATCTGTAGTTTCATTGATATTTATGATGCACTCTGATTCTGACACAAAGCTTTTCTCTTATTTTATACACACTAACAATCTTATTCCCGTTTGTTTAAGCGAATTGGCTTAACACCCGCACAATTGATGGTACAAAGTTGGCGTAGGAATAGCAGCCAGCGTCGTCTGGTCCTGTATGACCGTGAGAATGGTCTCTTATACGAGTACTATACAATCAACCGTGTTAAGATGAATTGAACAATGATTACAGTCATTTACGCTTTGCAAGCATGCTAGCAAGCATATCATGCCATACATTGTGAGCACACGCACAACAGCAACATGAGGCATTGCTTTTGCAATATTTAGATATTACGCTGTTTTTGGACGTGAGTCTTGGGTTGGTTGTGAGGTCGAAAGTCTCTCATAGTTTTTGGTACTACCGACATTCGAACTCGATGCGCGTCTGTGAAATTTGTATGAAATATTAATCAAATGTCATCAGTGCGCAGCGAACTCGAATACATTTACATTTACATTAGTTTTTCGTGCTCGGGCTACAGTACTATTTTTTCGTGCAATGACGAAAATTAGTGGCTGTTAGCAAGAGCAGCCCTCCGACTTTTGACATTCGATTTTAATTTGACCTCGATTCGGTTTCATTAGACATAAAATTCCACCGAAATTGAGTTAAAAGTGTGAATGTTGTATTAGATTCCAGCGGCCTGAGCAGGAAAATTTCTGACAACCGTAAATGTATTCGAACTCGATGCGCGTCTATGAAATTTGTATGAAATATTAACCAAAATTCATCAGTGCGCAGCGAACTCGAATACATTTACATTTACATTAGTTTTTCGTGCTCGGGCCACTGAACTTGTCATTTGATAAGTTTTAATGTGACATTAGTGCACTTTTTAAATCTATTTCGGTGGAATTATAAATTAAATGAAGTCGAATCGAAGTCAAATTCGAATCGAGTGTCAAGAGCAACCCCAGCGTAGGATGCACCTAGGAATTTGTAAACATTAATAAAAACGATTTTTGAAACTGTTTTACATTGTTCATTACTAAAACATGCACTTATTTTGAAGTTTTTTTTTGAGACCATGCCAGTTTTTACATTGCAATCATACGCTTATCGCCATGTTCATTACTAAAACATGCACTTATTTTGAAGTTTTTTTTTGAGACCATGCCAGTTTTAACATTGCAATCATACGCTTATCGCCACAACTGTTATCCCATATTATTTGGAGTTCAATGAATATGATGAATTTTAATTAAAAATAATTTTCAGTTTAATAAAGTAAATTTTTCTTGAACCTTAGTCTTTGCTAACAACAAAGAATCAAATTGGTATATGGTCAAAAAAGTTTACGTACAACTGCTTAAAAGCGATCCACCATTCGTAATTATAAGCCAGGTGTCTTATAATAAAGAGGAAATTATAAAAGTTTTGTCTTCTTCTTGGTCTAATGTCAGCGTATATGAAGAACGGCCCGAGCAGGAAATACATTTACGATTGTCCGAAAATTTCCTGCTCGGGCCGTCGCCCAGTAGACCAAAAGGTTCGAGAGTTTTCTTGGCGGCAGCGGTTGACGTCACGCAGTGGCTGCCTTAAAATACGGAATCCTTTTTGAATTACATTGTATTAGGATAAGGGCAGGTGGAAACTGTGGCGTGCTCACCATATAGAAAAAGAAACACTGTCTACCCACACAATTTGATCAATAAAGCAAAAATGTCAACCAAAATTCAAAAATATTGTTACGGTGTTCTTTTAAATCGATAAGGCGCTTAACATATCATAATAATGGTGGTGAGAGTGATGATTATGATGATGCAAGAGATGAAAAGTTGAATTTTACAAGAGTCTATCCTATCCTGAATGCTTGTGCACGTCCCTGGTTGGAAAAACCTCCTTATTTCACATCGAAATTCTCGATTTGCTCCTTCCCTTTTAGGAAATAAAAGTACAAATAGGTCGGCATGATTCTGGTGACTAACAAACGGATTGTTTGTCGGTGGTTACTGTTTTTTTAGACTGCACACAAAGACTGCGCTCACCATCAGGTTTAGTGTAGATAGTTTCGATGTTAACTTTGCCGTGCTCGAATAAATGCAAATATTTTTACGGATTCTATCGTAATTTATTTTTTAGTTGTAAAATAAGATTATAGGCGCCTACTTGCTTTAACTCCCGGTATATATAACAATAATAAACAAGTATATAACTACATTCACCAAATTATTGTTTTCAATATACCAGTGCTAAAGGACACTGCGTAATTTATCCCTACATTGTTGACGTCCTGCCTACGTGCAGTCTAAAACAATTTGCCTCCACATTTATAATGAAAACCACCGAGATTCCAGGCAAAATTGTGTTGCATTAGTTACATAATGTACATGCTACATGGTAATGAATTGTGTGTAATATAAGTGTTGTACATATTAAAATATAATGCTTAAATAAAAAAAAATTAGACAGGGGGGTTACCATCACCTCTAATAGCAGTATTATTATAATTTTACTTGTACCGATTCCCATACAAAACAAACGAAGAACGATTATAATAATACTGCTATAAGAGGTCGTGGTAACCCTGCAGATCTATAGAGCGAACTGCGACTATAAAGAAACGAACTCAGGGAGGTTTTGGAATTTTTAAATCGAACTTTAGGTACACAATCTTTGGTTAGTCAGTCTGTTTTTTTTGTAAAAATGCCTCGGGCTCGGACTAACTCGAAGTTCAATTTAAAAATTCCAAATCCTCACTGAGTTTGTTTGTTTCAATTGGACTTAGTCGAAGTTCGCTGTATAGATCTCCGCCTAAATATTTGAAGACGAATGGAGGACAAAAATGTGTGAAATAATTATGTAGGTTCATTCGAAAACACTCAGGTCAAGCGTTTAAATCCATGTGAGCATGTGTTATGTCAGAGGGTACTCAAATAAAAAGCCACTCATGTGCAGAAAGATGTTGTGTTTACATTTCAACATTGGCGTACATCGCCCTCTGGAAAAGGTCAAGGTCATTCCAATTATTGAATGAAACAATCTTATTGACAAATAACAACCGGTCTGTTAGTAGGTACCTTAGATTACCCTGTAGGTACCTACTTTACAGTGCATTTTATAAAGGGCCACAATTGAACCCGCATCGTTAATGAAATCACAATAGGTTAATGCAGGTTTTAATGGGATTCTAAGGGTCGGTGCACACTAACTGAATATACACAAACCTGTTTTCACGCTGCCGTATAATAATTTATAAATCCCACTATTTACGACGATGAGAGCACATCACAACACTTCACTTCGTCGGTTCAATTTATCAGGACGTTCAGTCGGTATGATAACTAAAACGAAAGCGAAAGTGTATCGGTTGTGTCTTCCTCGTTATTAACATGTGTGGCGGCACAGCGTGAACCGTCGACTGGCGGTGAGGACGCGGGAAGGTCGCACTCCTCTATCGCGCATGCGTCGTGATCATCACAACACCGCGCGACGAACTGTGCCAATTTTCTGACCTCTGGCAAACTTTTGGCATAAGCATAAATGTACAATTACAACAAACTTTATTATACAACCGTATTTTAGTAGCAGGTTGAGGAAACTAGTACCTAGGTACCAACATAAAGTGACGCTGATGGATTTTTGTTATTGTGACTAATATTCGACGGTACGGACGGACGATACCTACCTACTAATATTTACTTATATTGGACGAGTAATTTGCTACGTATATACAAGAGTTAAAAATTAAGTAGGTAATTAACTTATTATTCTACAAATCACCGTTTTAAGCATTTCACCCAACTGTCTCTGAAGGAGGGTACTATTTTTACCCATCTTGGAGTTAATAATATCGTACATTTAAATTGCTTAATACTGTAGACATGACTAAATCTTTCGGCTTACACTAGATCTAGCACCTATATTACGAAAAATACATATATTAAAAAAAGACAAAAAAGAAAAGTCACTTAAAATGGTGACAATTGTTTTTGGAACGATATAGGTGTTTATTACTTAAAGTAATGTAAATAACAAACCAATTGTATGTAATATATTTTTTCAATTTATGTATATGTAAAAGCCATTTTAATACATCTAGCGACATCTCTCGGTGTATTTAAGAAACTTTGTTCTAATTCATCTGCGGGTTTAGACAAGTGGCTTATGCGCTAATCGAATAGACTAATTCCCATACAGAATGACATAAGAGTACGCTATATGCGGCGTACGCTTATGTCATTCCCATACATTTATTATATTTGACTATTCTATTCGACTAGTGCATAAGCCACTTGTCTAACCCCGCTGTACAATGTCTTATCTCCGTAAGTTCTATTAAACCCTTTCAAATATTAAATATTATTTTTCCATATCAGCCCGGAGTCTGGAATTTGTGCCCGATATGGCGATAGGCTCGCCCCCTATCACATCTGGGACGGAACTAAGCTCGGCGAAATGTGGGTGTTCTAGTGTGCTAGTGCGCCTCTGCCTACCCCTTCGGGGATACAGGCGTGAGCTTATGTTAATGTAAATATTAAATATCTTAAACCTTAAATATTTCAAAAACTTTAAAACCGACTTCTAAACCCCATCACATTTTAAACTTTTTTAGGAACCACCCTTGGAATAAGCTCTAAAAATCGAAAATTAGTCCAAATTTTTTGCCGGTAATATCGCTTACATTTTTTTTAAACACTGACGAATTGTAAACCCATTTGACGTCGGTTAAGAAATGCCGATCTCGAGAATAAAATGAACAACGCCTTCGCCTTCTAAATTGGTTTCAGATATATTCCGAACTTCAATAAATAATGTCGTATCAGTTTGAGATTAGCCTTCATTTTCACTCTTAAGCCGCGTCTCCTGCACTAAAACATTACACAAAACACCTACTTACATAAAACATGTATTTTTTTATCTATGGTCCATTGTTCTATGAACAGGAGACATCTAAAATCGTTCTTTTGCGTATGTGTTACGGTTCGAGAAAAACTAGTGCAGGAGACGCTATATATAGGGGTATACGCTATATTTGATTGTAACCTGTTTTGTGTTTTAAATAAATAAATAAAATAAATAGACACGACTTTAAGGAAGGCACCGTAGGGATTTTTTTTATCTCCTGTGTTTTATTGTGATCGTAGTGATTTGTGTCGCAGTTGAGTGGGCTTTGTGTTCTGAGGGGTGTGCCGGCAGAGGAGAGGCCCCTCGCTATTTGATACGTAGCTTCCCCCTGTGCCGGGCACCATACGGATAGGACTGGCTCGATGGCGTAGTGGTATTCCGTGGGCGGTACGACTACCGTCCTGAGGTTTCAGGTGCGATCCTCGGGTCGAGCAAAGTGATATTGGGTTTTTCTATTCAGTATCGGAGTCTGGGATTTGTACCAGATATGGCTCGCCGAAATGTGGGTGTTCGAGAATACAGGCGTGTCTATTTTATGTATGTACCACAGAACCATAGATACGTACAACACACATCCTCTGGAGCTGCTGAACTCAATGAAAGAACATTCAATCACCAAAACTACACACCCATGGTTTGGAATCAGTAGCAAATATTGTCATCCTTGATCTACCTACTAAAACCTTCTGAAATCCGAATGACACAAAAAACATAGCTTATTTTAAGGCGCGTCACCTGCCCCTATTTTTCTTGAAACAAAACACGAAAACATGTTCACAAAATAATGTTTTTCGCTGTCTCCTCTGAAAATATGTAGCGAAACCATGTTTTATGTACCTAGATGTTTTGTGTAATACTTTAGTGCAGGAGACCCGGCTTTATATTTTTAACTTCCTTGTGTTTGTGGTTAGGTAGGTACACTGAGATCTACATTGCTAATAGCATTTCTGTTCCATACTCACCAGAGGAGATTGAGGAGAGGCAGGCAATCGGTTGTAATAACAAATCCTGCCTACTACATCAACAAGAGTCCTTGTCCCTTACATTAGAGAGGATAAGGGCAGGTGGAAAGACTGTGACTCTCGTATTCTCAGTGGTATCTAATTGTACATTAGTACTCAACTCCCACTGGCTGCGGGTTATGCCGTGAGGTTACATAGCGGGTCTAGTTTACCTACCAGCTAATTATCAAAACTCGTAATTCCATTTGGCAATAAAATGTGAAAAACGATGTTATGTTTTAGTATTTTATTTAGATCAAATCGAATTCCTGGACATTACTTAGAATCTGATATTTAGTGAAAAATTTATTCTGCTTTTTTCTCACTACGAAGTGTACCTACATTAATTTCTGACATTTGTACCTAAATATGCCGATAATTGTATATGCCATGTCCTGCGAAAGCAATACAAATTACAAGTATCATATGGAATATGAACACATAACAGACATCGGCCAAGTTCTTCAAAGATTATATGGAAGCAGAGAAACTGCGACGGATAACTCGTTACAACTTACATTAAACTTATAGTTAACTTATACCTACCTACCGCAGGCACGGTAGGTCGATGACATTGCTATAGCTGCCAGCAGGTTCTGGATGCGTGATGGTTGGTTTCTAGATCGGTGTCGCCAACAAACAGCGCCCCATACTTAATAACAAAGTAATATGCTAAGTATAATGTTTGGTAGACATTAAAGCGATGTAGAGTCGATCGAAATCGACGCGAATACATGAAGTTTGATGAAAGTAGATGTAGCGAAAGTAGTAGCTATTTCAGAATCGGGTGAAATGGATATCCATAGTCTATGCCTGCCTATGGGATACAGGCGTGATATGTATGTATGTAGAGTCGATCCATTTTAAAGTCGCAAGTTTGCAACTCGCATTTTTTCCATTTTTTTTTTTTTAGGATTTTTTTTTTTCCATTTTTTTTTCCATAGGTTTCACTAAACTGTGTGTGTGTGTGTATGCGTGTGTGTGTGTGTGTGAATGTATATTACTAAAATAGATAAAAAAATCAACTAAATTGGAGCAACCAATCGACAAACAATCGTTATCGTAATGGGTCTAAAAAAAAATTACATAGAACTCAGAACCTCCTCTTTTTGTAAGTTGGTTAAATAATAGATATAGGCTGCACTTATACTTAGTCGCCCACAGACTGACTGAATCATACGTAACCTTGGTCTCAAAGGCTGTGAGACTAGCGTAATATTAAGATCTTATCAGATAATATAAATACAGACACTTGTGACACTTGTGTGTGATGTTTTCAGTATATTTTCGCAAATTATATAAGTAGGTATGTAATAACTACAGTGGCGAAGGATTCAACAACACGATTCATATTGGCTTACGACTAATAATTAAGTCTTAGTTAATGGACAAACTTGTCTTTGTTGATCCCCAGAAGGAGGCATCTCAGCTTCCATTTCTGCCTGACATCAGGCAGGCAGGCAGGCGGTCGTGAAAACTAAGCCAAATACTTTATGCAACATGCTTAAAATTGTAATAAAAATAATGTAAAATCGCCGACCCCACACTAAGGTGAGGCAAGAGCACGTAGAAAGAAAGTTAAGATAAACTTGTGTCGTCTTTCCTTTTGAAAATTTTCACCCTTCACCATTGGTAGAGCAATTAGACACATTTGTGTGCCTATACTATTAAAATTAAGTTGATGAAAGGGCGTCAACCCTTATTAGGAAAAATCGTAAAGAACTTGCAGGTACATTTATTTACAGTATTTACTAGAATGACATGGTAAAATATAAATTAATAAAAAAACACAATTTACCATATTATTGTGTAATCTAGTGCAATTCTATGGCCTTAAATTTTAAGGGTGTTGGACCTCGAGAAGCGTCAAGCGGATGGAGTGATCAATTTCGGCCCGACCAATTCTCGCATTCAGCATATTATCGCCCAATGATTATAATTGAGCCGCCTAGCCTTACCTGAATAGAATTTCTAGATTCATTGGTTAGTGCAGTTTTGAAATTGCAACTACTGCCTACTGGTTAGTGGTTTGAACATCAGTCCTATCGAGTTACAGACAAACAGCAGATACGCAGCAGTGTGTTCACGTTACCGTGACGCACTGTTTCTCATATAACTCGACGCGACGATAGTCGAGCGCCACAATAATATACCCCACTCCCCATCACAATGCCTAGCGCAGGTCGGTAGCAACTTCTTTACAATAATACTTCCGGCCCAACCTATGTCACAATGTTATTTAAACAAAACTATACTATGGCATACACTTCCACTAGATGATATCAAATAAAACCTCAATTAAACATGTTAGATAACAATAATTGTGGAGCGTACTAAAGTTCTACTTAAGACAAATAAAAAAGCAATAAGAAGCTCATTTTCACAATTTATTTATGTAAATTTGCAGATATAATTAATACAAATTATGGTCATGTAAATCGGGATCTATGATAAATAATATAATTATCAGCTGGTTTTGAAGACACTGTCATAAACCGCCTCCGGTTTGAACTTTTCCCAGCCATTGTTCAATTTAGATGACTCATCGAAATATAAAAAGGCAGTCTCGGAGGTGTGGCATTACAAATACTGTCTTAATCCTAATGTTTACATTATGAGATTTTTATTGTGATAGTGATAAAACACAAACTTAAACTATGTGAACATTCTACATCCTGAATAGTTAGAGTATGCATGCATGACTTTGTAACAGCAATTTTTCACTGTCTAGGTTATTTTAGGTGCAGAGCTATGTCATCATGTCAACTAACAAATTTCTAGGATATTAATGTGATAAAACCTATATTGTCTACATGTCATACATCACAATTTTTCCTAAAGCTATCTGTACAGTTTAGGTAATTTATGTTGTCTAATAATGCCAATCACTATACATAATGTCCAACCATTATTTATATGATGCCAGGATTTAGCAGCAGGTGTATTATATACCTTCCTACCGATACAGTACAGAGTACAGAGTTACAGACCACTGGGAACTCGGCATTACCTCAAACATTACTAACATTGTCACACAATTTAAATTCTCAAGTTATCCTGTGTTGTTAACAAAACAGTCTAAGTAATTACAAATTAAATTATTCACAAATCCATAAATAAACTTTTATTAAAAATGTAAAAGAGTGAAATACTTTATATGCTGACACTACTGATTTCATGAATGTAGGACCACTCAGAGAGCAAACTCATTCTTCAGACTCATTTTGTTCTGGTGCAGCTGTTTTCAACCATGGGTGCTGAAGGCACTCATACGCGGTGGCGCGTCTGTTTGGATCAAAGTCCAACATGGGCTTAAGGAAGTCAGCAAACTCTTCTGCATCATGCTGACTCCATTCATATTTTTCTGTGAGTACAGAAACTAAGCCCCATGGCTTCAAACCAGTAATGTTCCGCAGTTCACCCTTTTTATTAAAAAACACCTTTGAATATTTCCCTGAAGCTGCAATCCTCTTGGGGATGTCACCAAGCAATTCAATAATGTGAGCTAGGTGATCCTCGTCTCTACTGTAACCGTCACCAGAGTGAGGTTCAAACAAATAGTCTCCGGTGGCAAGCTCAAACGCCATGCATGCAGTGCTCCATATATCTGCTGATGTTCCATAGCCAGCACTCAGCAACACTTCCAGTGATCTGTACTGCCGAGTCTGTATGTCTTCTGTGAAATGTCGGTGAACCCAACATGCATTTCCTAAATCTGCAATCTTCACTTCAATATCACAAACATCAAAGGCGGGATCAGGTTTTTTATCCAATGATTTACCTTTTGTGGACTGGGAATTAAAAGATGGAGGAGTGTCTGTCATTTCCCCCTCTGACATGGGTGTGCCTGCATCGTCACCACATCCATATTGCTTGTTACGTAGTTGTACAACGTCATTGTCATTATCGTTATCATTATCATATGAGTCTTCGTCAGGCCTCTGTGAGTCACTACATCCATTTACATTAGGCTCGATTTCAGACCGAGTTGCCTCTATCACGCTTGCGTCCTCAGGTGTTTGAGGTGACTCATCATTGTCCTGAGACATGGGAGCCGAATCACTGTTAGGTTGCGTTTTTTTCTGCTCCTCCATCTCCTCTATTTGTTCCATTTGTTTCTTCAACAACATAGACTGGCGTTTTGCTTTCTTCTTTAACTTTTTCTTTTTATTTCTACTCATCTTAGCCGTAACTACTTGTTCTTGAAATTCTTTTGGAGCGGTACTGATAAGGGAATGAGGTAGACGCAAGCCTAAGGAATGTAGCTCAGTCGCCTCGGCTGCCAGCTTTCTGATGTACGGTTCATCCACACACACCAACACATTTTCAGGTTTTATATCAGTGTGAATAATTTTACATTTAGTGTGCAAGTAATCCAAACCCTCGAGGACTTGCCGTATAATGGTCTTAACGTTTTCTCGCGGGATGCCTCTGTAATTCGACTTCAATATCAACTTCAAAAGGTGATGACCCAAAACTTCAAACACCATGCACACATGTGTGCCATTCACACCAGTTATTTTAAAGTCATTAAGTAATTGCACGGTCTTGTTCCTCTTGGGATCGGTAGGATCGCTGTCACGTACAGCCTTCAGTATTTTAATTTCATCTAGAGCAGTCTCCGTGAAATGTGGCGCTGATTTCACAACTTTTAACGCTACGAAGCGCTTGTCGACGAGGTCCCAACACAACCACACCGTCGAGAAGTGACCCCAGCCCAGTTTCCTAGTGACGTGGTAGCGGTTCAGGAACAAGTCGCCGATTTTGACTGGATGGTATCCACCCTTACAGTAATCGGCGCTGTCCTCTTGTTCCTCATCGTCGCTGGCGTATTGCTCGTCTTCGTCCTCTTCGATTGTCTCGTTGGAAGAGCTGTGTGTTGGTTCTAGACGATTTTGGTTCTGGTTACGCAGACCGTTTCCTTGTCCAACAGCCCCGTGATCCTCCTCGCGATTTTTCTTTTTGCCAAGTTTATGTCGTTTCTTTTTCGCCTGGATGGCGAGTACCCTTCTATTTACATCTGATTTAGAACTCATTTAGTAAATTAAAACACTTTCAACAACTGCCAATAAATATAAATTTATCTTTTCATCTCAATCTTTTTGTTTGAGTATGGCGGCCGGTCGCAGAACAAAATGCGCTCGAACATGAAAGATAATGTTGCTATTAAAAAAAAGATAAAAAAATGTTTTGTAGAAAATACAAAATAAAATTCAGTAAAATAATGTATTTACTTGTATATTTATACTAGCTATAATATACGTATATAAATATGAAACAATAATTTTGAGTAAATAATATTTAAAATCATATTCTTGTTCTCCCACAAAGTTCCCACACGATCAAACCTAGGTATTTAAAAATTTAAAGGAGGTCGAGTTCGTGGAACATTCGTGGAACTTCGTTTACATTATGGAAATCTATATGGTATTCTTAGATAAGATGGTATTAAACTTTTCTTTCTTTTTACCTATTCTTGTCCCACCTTTATGTGGGGTCAGCCCAACACATGACCGGCGGGGCTGCTTGCCTTACGTCAGTCTCCCTTTAGGGAATATTTGATTCCAAACGAAATACATAACTAAAATGTATTTAATTTAATAATTTCTACACACTACGCGGATATCAACATAATAATATTCTGACAATTAATTACCAGAATTAACGACATAAGCAATAAGCAACCGCTAAAATAGCTATTACTTATAATTACATAACATTTGCTATAGATGAGGAAACTGCGGGTTCGACAAATTTTTTTGAAAGGATATATAATCCGCTTTAATACCAACAGCTTTTTTCTTTTGCCTAAATATTTTGAATTTTCAGACATGTGGCCTTTTCGAAATTGCATATTCAATAATATACTTTAAATGTGTTTATGTTTTTATAATATACAGTGTGTTTGATGTGTATTTGTACAATAAATAAGTCTAAGTCCTAGTTCCTAGAAAACATTACTCTTTAGTACTTATATGACTTGGTCCTTTGGAAAATTTGGTTCTATATTACTGTTTTTTTTACTAAATTTTACGAGAGCATTTAAATAGAAAAATATTATTATACTTGTAATGAAACCAATACCTATTTAGAACATTGTGTTTATTATTATTATATTGTTTATCTTTTAATACAAACGACGGAGAACAAGATTATTAACTATCTTTCTCTATAACTGGCATGACGTAAGCCGCGCCTGGTACATTAATGGATACCTACAGTTAAAAATTAGACAGTTATGAGATCGTGTTTTTATTTTCTTTATGAGCCATACACTGAACTGGCAAAAGAAATATACCACTAAGTGTTATAAAAAAACCAGCAACATAAAATGCTACTGAGTAACCAAAATTATTTTTCAGTATACTTGCAATAGGTGTACTAATTAGGGACCCCACCCCTTGAAACACTAACATCATCCCAGTGGCATTAGTTAACTTATCTAATCCATATAAGTTTACAAGTACCATACTGCGCAAACAAGCTAAACTAGAAATAAAAAAACCAAAAATGCTGCAGTAAGCATATTGATAATATAAATTATATGACAAATCCGACGACAATGTACCTATGCCGGCAATTATACACGAAAAAGTGAATAATTTAATAGGATTGAATTTACAAGCTAATATTCCCAATGTCAATCTTCCTAGAGCGTTTGAAAGCCCAATTGTGCTCACAAATAACGCACAGTGATGATGAGCTATACCTGCCTTTTCATTTCTGTCTTGTAAAAAAACATACGGAACCAAATAACCTAAATATGTCAAAAAACCGCTGACGCTTAATAACAAAAAAGATGTTTTTTTTAATAGTTTTGGATCCATCATAGTAGCAAGTATTCTTCTTACAGCAGTAGTAAAGACTCCTCGTCGTTCCTGTAAATCTACAGTTGTTGCGGCACGAGACACGGCTAGTTGATATTCAAGGCCGGTTCTCGTATCTGCTGAAACATCCATAACGCTTTTTTGATAAGCTGGTAAACTTTCCAGCCTTCCATCGTAGAAAGCGTCATCTCGATACATTGGACGGGATTGCGGCACATGTGATTCCCAATGGCATAAACGAGCCCAGCAACTGCGCTTCGCCGGAGTGTCGGTGTGCACACTTATTTCAACATTGCGCTTTGCCTTATCTTGGACACTAGTTTTAGATATTATGGATTGAACTTGTTTTAATTGACGACGACTAATGCCACTAGATGGAGTATGAGCTTTTAATGTAAGTTTGGATACTGCTACTGCTGTTGAAGGACCAGGTTGGGTTCCAGAGACTACTGCCGTTGCTGTATCTTCTACGACCGCTGCAGCAGTTGGAAAATTCGCATTAGACACAGCACTGAATAATCGTTCCGTGGCAGTTGGTACCAGACCTTCAGCTTTAACTATACGTGATGGGGTTTGCCGAAGGACAGCTGTCGATAAACTTGGTAAATAAGTTACCGTACGTGTTGGGTCTTCTGTAGTTTTCAGGACAGTTAACGAAAGAAGAGGTCGGTACGTCATTCCAAAATAGAAAATTAAACCAAAGAGACCAGAATGCAGAAGTGTTGTTACTCGCCATCCTACTAATTTCACCAAATGTGTATTTATTGGAAACATAATCATAATACCAATACTTGATCCAGTAGTGGCTATCGCTAAGGCAAAAGATCGAAGTTTCTGAAAATAAAAGCCTACTACCAAACTAGACGACATATTAATAAGGCAGTAGCCAAAACCAGTACAAGCTCCATACAATATACAAAGGGAACCGAAACTTGTAGCGAAATAGGAGCAAAAGAGTGAACAAGTACATATTACCGAGCCGCACATAATACATGCCCTAAATCCAAATCGATTTATAAAAGCTGATGAAAGTGGACCTGCAATGAAATATATCGCAATGGCCACAGAATTTATAAGAGCCACTAAAGAGTCTGATATTTGTAAATCCTCAGTTATGTCCGTTATTAAACTGCCAAAGGTGAACGCAACTCCATCTAATATCATTATACTGAAAAACGATGCAATGACAACAACCCAGCCCCATCCTCCCTCGTGAGGAATTGATATTTGTGCGGCTATTTCAGTTTCTTCTCCACCTTCAAGTTGATCAGGTCTGCTTACGATTCTGCTTGGTACAATGATTATACTCCTTTTGGTGTCATCTTTCAGAGCAGACTTAGGCGGCATATTCAAGACATTAGTATTCGTTTCTGCTTTTACGCTTGGTCAGTTCTATAAATTATCCCAAAATAAATTCTTGTACAATTATAAGTCTATATCACAGGGTACATACTCGATAATTAAATATATCAACGAGGTATAGACCTTATACTTTGCTTGTTATTTGAATCATGGATCATTTTGTTCCTAGATTATAATATCCTGTGAGGTTTTAAACAACTAAGATTTTACTGAAGCGCTTCGATGTAGATTTAATTAGGTACTGAATGTCATTTTTGACACCAGAATCCAAAGAGCATGTAAAAATCAGAATCAAAGAGATCATAATTCTATAGAATATAATAGATTATGTAATATACGTTTTATTATTGTAGCTTGGCCTCACGTCCTTTTTTTGTGCTCGTGGCTTGGCCTGGTGACCTTTTTTTGGTCGCTCAGTAGCTTGCCTGGTAAATTTGTGCGGCGAAAGATAGCTGGGGGCTTTAAATAGCGTTTAAAAATAATAGGTTTTTAAAAAAGCCTAAGCTACATAACCAAATGAGAAAAAGTAGCCGTTAATTTCATCGCTAGTGTCAATGCCCGGAATGATAGGGACAGACTACAGTCGATATTCACAGTCGATAGTTTGAATATTTTAAACTTTAATTAATAGCAAGCTCCATAATCCTATTCTATTGGGTATAATATTTTTTAAGACTTATACATTAGGTGCTATTAAGTGCTTTCGTTTGTAGATGAAATTTCTTACATAACAATTCTTATTTTTTATGAAAATTTAAATTTATATTCAGTCTATCGATACAACTATCGATTGTAGTACGTCCCTATTTGTTATTCTTTCCCCCTTCCCCCTCCAAAACGGACAGATTTTTTTCCTCCGCGTAATAGGTGCGTGCTAAGTCCCTACTTATAACGTCTTTGATGACGGGTACACATCGGCCGAACGAAGGCGAAAGAATCTATACCTGTTGCGTTCACACAAACAAACTTTCGCTATTGTGGGAATGAAACAGGCATGATTCGTAAATCAATACGAACATCCTAAACTCATCAGGCGAGGCGGTATCATTTATTTATATATTTTTCTTTAGTCATTGGGCGGTATGGTGGAGACTTGGTGGAGATTATACGTCTATGGTCGAGATAGCCTTCCCTATGGACCTGCCTGCCTGACTTGGAAAAATGTTTGACATTTCACATTTTTGACATTTCATGTTGACACTTGTTATTTGAAAGTTGAATCTTGAACGTTGATCACTTGTCATTTGTTCATCGTTTTGGAGGGAAAGAAAAGAATTAATAACCCGAACTGGTCTCAATTTATTCAATTTAAATCATATCGTACAGTTATTTAAACCAATTTTATAAGCGTTATAATGTCGCAAACAACTTTAACTTCGTTTTTCAACAGTAGAAAAAGACCTGCATCAGAGGATATTGTAAATGTGAAAAGTAAAGTTCCATACTTGGGTCGTGGCTTTGAGTCTAGTGAAAAAATAATCCGCAGGAATGTACAAGTAAAGAAATGTGAGATTAATGATGCTAAAACTACATGTGAAACTAAGAAAAATGATAACAAACACCTTGAAAGTGTAGTAATAAAACACGAATCTGACATTACAAATGTTCAAAATGAAAAAGAAAAGAAAGCTTTTTCAAAAAAAGCGAGTGTTTCCAACATTGTTAAGCCTTCGGTGTCATGTAAGTCAGACGTTATAAACTCTGCCAGGAAAGAACTTAGCTTGGGGGATATAAGGAAGAAGCTAGCAGGCAGTTCCAGGCTAGCTGAATTAAAGGCATCCGCAGAACGTATCAGCAAGGGAATACAAGAACTTAAGGAGACCACTGCAAAAAAGAACCTCAAGGAATTCAAATCTATTGATGTGGAAGTACCCTCAAGGTATGTTGATTCATATACTGATGCTGTCTAAAATATATGTGCACATTTTAATTGCTTTACCATATAATACATTTTTATATAAATTTCAGACAAACCAAGTGCGCTATTAAATTAACCAAAACATTAAATTTATTAATTGGCAAATGAATAAAAATGTATAAACATTTTGAGGTTATGAAGCTTTTAAAATTGTGAATGAATGCCCATGTATTTACTCAAATGATTTTTATTTTACTGCTTGTAAAGCTCACAGGAAGTTGCTGGATGCAGGAGTCTTCCAACAGAACTCTGGAGATCTTTAGGGGGGGTTGATGTTCAGGGGGGTTATCATCACATATTATAGCAGTATTATTATAATGATACTTCGTTTTTTTGTATCGGAAATAGTAAAATAAGATTATAATAATACTGCTATAAGATGTGGTAACCACTCAGCAGACAAAGTCCGGTGGCTGATTATGATGATGTATTATTGTAATTTAGTTAACATCATTATGAAATTTTCTTAAAAATTCAATCAAACTTATTGTAAAGTATTCATTATATTATTTGATAATATTTGACCTCAAGTCACTAGTAAGCAGAGGTGGAATTATAGCATAGCATGTCAGCAAAATGCTAAAGGCCCCGGACCATAAAAGCTGTGACAATGGGACTCTGACTAAAAAGACCTCTGTCCAATGACTTTGCCATGGACCCCAACACTAAAGTTACATCACTGCTAGTAAGGTCTTAAAATTAAGATAATTTTAATAATGTTTAACTTTAATTTTAGTCCAAGCAAAAGACCTGTTCAAAATGAAGTGCAGTCTCCAAAACAGTCTGTCCCATCTGCAGAAACAAGACCTCTCATCTCCCCTAGGAAAGTTTTTGTTAGCCCTGTAAAGAGCCCAAACAAGGTAAGTACTGAAAATATTGTAAGTCTTCACTCAACAAATTATTTTGTTGCTTACAAGTCAACCTTGTATTATGAACTTAATTAAGGAAATCATCTAAGTTTGGCACCATTTTAACAGTGTCAACATTTAGATACTAGATAGTTCTTCAATTTTTGTTTATTTCATATATCAACTTAAATTTAGGTCATAAAACACATTTACTTAACCCATTTTTTAAGCTAGATCAAATTATGAACAATTGATATAAAAATGCAATATAGCAAAAATTCAAGGTGACATAGTAAGAGTTGCTATGTCATTAAGATCTTTGGGTATTTAGCAAATACAACACGTACATCTAATCAAAACATTTCTTTTCCTAGTAATTACATTTCATGAACAGGTACTCATTAGCAACATCATTGTTATGGCTTACACCTATGTTGATTATAGCTATCCCATTAGTAATTATCCAAGACATAATAACATTATTGTGATGTCTTAGGGCACAACATGTAAATCCTGTGTAGTTTATGTACGTTATACCTGTCTATGTACTGATTAATACAAGATTGGCTTGTAGGTACCACAAATATCAATTTTACTTTTGAAATACTTCTATAGAAGGAATCAGTTCAGAGAAAAAAATCATAGAATAGTAAACTGTAGATCAATGGATCACATCTGTGGAAGTATGTTGAAAAAAATCGTAAAGCTTTGATATTTTGGCATTCCTATATATTATTAAACTGTTACAGATACCTGCTTACATCCGGCATGCATCACTGGCAACAAACACAACTAGCTTACCTCTACCACATCACTACAGATTTCTTGCTGAACTATTCCGTGGCATGGAAACTGTTGTAGCCTTATTGTTCAATAGAAATGAGAAAATTACATTTACCAAACTCAAGCCTTTTGTGCAAGAAATGCTCAAACGGAACTTCACTAAGAAGCATTTGGCTCAAATCAAACATTTGGTGCCAGACTTCTATAACTTTGAAGTTGAGAAAATTAAAAGAATAGATACATCATGCCAAAAAGATGCTTATGAACTTGTGGTATCACCGAACTTCCCCAATGATATTAAAAATATGAATCCTAGTGTTCTTCTGGAGAGAAGAAGATATTTCTATGACACATTACTGCAGTTAGTTAAGAAGCATCATGCACAGTACCTCCAAACGTTAGATCCTCCCATGATTATCCCAGATGCTAAACTAACACGCTGGCATCCAGAGTTTGAAATAGAAAAGGTGCCTGAAGTTGACAGTGCTAAGCTACCAGAAATGCCAAATGCGGAAAAATATTCAACAGCACAAGATGTTTTATCCAAAGCCCGAGAATTGTTGAAATGCAACACTAAAATGGGAAGAGCTTTGGAGAAGTTGGCAGTAGCTCAAATGAGGGGGTTGACTGAACAAGAGAAAGCTGTTACTGGTATCACCGATGATAAGTCTAAAGTTGTCACCACTACCACTAGTACTCAAACAAGCTTACCATCTTCTAGTGGAATAACCATATTGAATCCTGCTCTTCGGAACCTACCAGCATCATTGTTAGAGAAAGTGAAGGCTAAACAAGCAGCTAAAGCACTGGAGGCAATGACAAGGTCCAAAGATGATGATCAAAAGTACTTGGTATACAGCCGCCTGCCAGACCTGGCCAGGACATTGAGGAACATATTTGTCACAGAAAGGAAAAATGTTCTGGCACTAAACATAATTCTTTCCAAACTAGATAGCAGTTTTAAATCAAATGTATCTGCAAGTGACTTACAAAGAGATATAAAAGTTCTCTCTGAAGAGATGCCTGAATGGATTGAATGGAAAGAAGTAAAGAATACCTCATATGTGAGATTAGATAAGAATGCTGACTTGAAAAATATTATCACAAAGTTGGAAACTCTAGCTAATAAGTACAAAAATAATTAAATAACTTCATTTCACATGAAGAAAGACTGAGTAAGTTATTTTTATATGAATCATAGATACTTAAGCTAATGTAGTTGACACATTCAATTATGTAGAGATCTGCAAAATGCCATTTGGTGCAGTTGTGGTAATTATAGATGTAATCTAGAATTATTTAGAAAGTAGTTATTAATTTGACATACCATATAATGTAAGTTATTTGACATGGATGTATGTTGTAGATTTATGTATAAGTTGGACATTGATTCATAGACATCAATATGTAATTTATATGCCATATCTTAATTGAATACTAGAAATATGTGAGACATGAACTTGATTAAGAAGAGAGGCACATTGGTTTATTTTGATTTATTATTATTTTAAGATAATTCTTTTTGTTGTACTGTGTGGTATTTTTCTTTGACATTATAAATAAATATAAAAAAATGATTATTATTTATTTTTAGTGAAAATCGTAGATTACATATTGACAATTATAAAACATTATATACAATTATAAACACTTTACATTCATATTTAAAGAAAATAAGAACTAAAACCAAACTTATAATGCATTAGTGATAACATATTATTTTAAAAATATCATTAATTAAAAAACCATAATTGATTTTGATTAATCATTATTCAGAGTAGAGAACATTATATGCAATTATATCATGGATTTTCATAGTTCATTAAGTAATTCATAATTAGGTCTCTGGCTCAAAATGTAGTATTGATGGAACATCTTTAAAATCTCTTTTGGGATCAGATACTCGCTCACTGCTGGATCATTCAGCATGTTGTCAATATACTCCACCTGAGAAAATACGTAACTTGATGAAACCATTAAAATAGTTAGTCAAAAATATTAACTTTATGCAATTTCTTAAATATACCAAGGATGCCTAAAGTGCCCAATTTAAAACTGCTCAAAAAGCAGTTTTTCTTTCGGGCATAAATCGTTTTTTGAGCCGTTTGTACCTTGTTAGGTTTGTAAAAAAAAATAAAAAAAAACAATTACCATAACTTTGTAGTTTGCACCTCCAATCTTTATTCTTTGATCTTCAATTATTCTCAGCCTCTCGAACCAAGGCCAAATCATATAGTCTGCAAATCCTGGTTCATTGCCATCAAGGAATTTACTTCCACGAGTCTTTAACTGTTCCTGAATGAACTCTAAAGCTTTATGAAAGGCAGATATATGATCATCTGTTACAGTGTCGGGGAATTTCAACAGTTTTATATACAGTGACTGTATCTGAAATAATAAAGACGATAATGTAAAATGAAATTCATAATCCCAAATAAAATAGCTACTTTATTAACCTAACTTAAAAAAGGTTAACCCTTTTTTCTTAACCCCTCTCATTAGTAGAGGAGGAACATAACATAAGCTCACGCCTGTATCCCCGAAGAGGTAGGTAGAGGCGCACTTGCGAACTAGAACACCCAGATTTTGCTCGCCGAGCTTGGCTCCGTCCCAGATGTGATAGGGGGCGAGCCTATCGCCATATCGGGCGCAAATTCCAGGATCCGGGCTGATAAAATATGGAATAAACCAATATCACTGCCCGAACCCGGGGATCGAACCTAAGACCTCAGGACGGTAGTCGTACCAAAATACAATTAATTTTATGTTACACAATATCTTGCAAATCTATTTTCAACATTATTTTTATTCTACTCCAAGGGGATCAAGATTTATTCAAGCATTGCAGTTCTTTAAATAACAACAGCGATTCTGGGTTCGATATGAGAATCAGGTCTCAGGTCAGGCAGGTGTTTTTCTAACCCAATGGACTCTGTCGTACATCGTACAGAAAAAACTAAGCCCAATACTTTTTGGAACTTGCTTCAAAAAGTGCGTTGCGACGCCCCGAGGTAGGATATGGACTGATGGAAAAAAAATATTAGAATAGACTAACAGGACCAGTAGCTTCGACTATAATTTTGTCGAATGCTTTCTTCAGTGGATCCTTGGGTAACAATGGTCTCTCTGGATATGCATCATCCAAGTATTCCGCTGTGACCAAACTTTCGTAAATAGTCACACCGTCTGCTATCTCTAGTGCAGGCACTTTACCTGAAATGTGTTTAAATATATTGAGTTTCATAAACTAAGTACATACTACACGTATTGCGTATATTAAAAAAATACCAATTATTGGGTACTTGACAATTTTTTTTATTTGTAATTGTTAAATACCTTGTCAAAAATATAGAACAGAAAGAAATATTGAAATATTCTCAAAAATAAAAAGTTATAAGCCTTCGAAGTTTGGTGGTGTGGTGGTTCGAACCTTCAAATTGCGGGAAAGAGAAGTACCAGTATTATCACGTCACGCCATAACGGTACGTGCGTTGAAAAGGAATAGCAAGATATCTCCTTTATGCCTCCTCTCCAGAATTTAAAATATGAATTGCTGCCTCATTTTTCAACCAATTTCGAAGTAGATTTTACAGAAAGGATTATTTTTCGTTTTATTTGCTATTACATATAAATATTAGTTTTTATACCTACCCAATTATAATACTGGCAAGATTGTAAGTACTTTGTCCAGTGGGTCAGAATTTATAAAGACAATGTAATTTTTAGCATGATTCTGATTTGGCCCAGTGAGATTCTTATGAGAGATATTAACGCATATTAATTAAACTTTAACAAGCTATATACGAACATAGTGCTAAGTTATATTTCCTATATGAATATTTTTTATCGAATATTCGAGGGTTTTAGTATTACCAAAAGCGCTTTTCGTCGTCAACCACTCAGGTTTGTCTATCAGATCTATGTTGACCACCTCATAGTCAATTTGTTTTGCATTCAATGCTAGGATGGTGCGCTGCGCATAAGGACAATAGCGCATGTTGTACACACGTAATTTCCCATTATACGGCGGCAGAGGGTCACCTATAAAGAAATATATAAATTATTATTAATACACCCAATATTCACCCAGACCATACCTTAGACCAAGATGTTTTTTTTTATAGCAGAGATTGGCAAACGAGCAGATGGGTCACCTGATGGTAAGACACAAAAATAATCATGGGTGGGTTACCAACCTAAAAGAAGGGAATGGAAGGGGATTGGGAAAGGGAGTGGGGAAATGGGCCACCGGAAATCTCACTCACCAAACGAAACGCGACAGCAAGCTGCCACTTTACGTCGGTTCTCTGTGAGACAGTGGTATCTAACCGGTCGAGCCGGCCCATTCGTGCTATAGACGTTACTGTCCACAGCGTGGCTCTACCAATTATAAATGTAAGCCCAGTATCGTGGTAGTTACGAGACCCTTAGTTTTAACACGCACTAGAAAAGGAAATGGACCCTTAGGGCGACTTGCAGCGCTATTACTAATCTCAGAGTTACATCGTATCTCGATTTCTCCTACAGCTCAATCCTATCTTTAAATCAAGATTTTGAATAAATAGAGATTTATCGCGGAGCTGCAAATGGTCCTTAGTTCTCTCTGTTTTGCAGTCGATTACCCCCCGCTAAACCACCTAAATTACGATACCTGTTATTCCTTCTAACAAAGTTTTATTACAATTCCAAGTATTAGTAATAACTTAGATTTATTTCACAATGAAAGCAGATTATCACGGATACTAATGAATAATTATCTGTAATTATTATACGGGGAAACAATAATGAATATTTCGCAGTTAAAAATTTCGAATATGATGAAACTTCATGACCTCTTATTTATTTTATAGATTAAAAAAATAGTAAGATGATACCTATGTATATAACACAGTTACAAATTAAACCTTTACACACGGTTTGATCTCTACAAATCTTAAATATGGCTCTGGTCAGTGGCGTAACTATGGTAGTATGGCGTAAAGATGGCATTTGGGCATGCCACGGGCTCCCCGCTCCATCGGCCGAAAAGACCGTGACCATTTATTTGCCACGGGTCTCCAAAAGTATAGTTGCGCCCCTGGTCCTGGCCCTAAAATTAACACCCAAAGGGCACCTAAATTCAAAGTATATACAAGTCTAATTTTGAATTCACGGTATATTATAATCTTAAGTCTACCAATAAATTCACGAATATAAGTATGCTTATCAACATTGTTAATAATACAAGAAAGAAGATATAAATTAGAGGTACAAACCTTTTTTTAAGTGTTTTGTATTGAAATCTATAATTCTTCCTTTGACTGCAGTCATATTATTTCGAAACGGGACTCCTGTGTATGGTAATACGTATTCCAAAACACGTCCGACAACCCGAACACCTTGAAACGAGGTATATAACAAGTGCATGGCCAAACTAAGCGACGAAGTCAACATATTAAACAAGTTGTTTTTGATATTTGTGATAAAATAAATGCTAAATCATTCCAATATTGTAAAGATATTATATATATCAGTAGAATTAACTATCCCTCTCTCTCTCTTGAGATCTGTCGAAACTACACTTATCACAATATTCCACAAGAATCGAATTGAGACAGGTGTAAATAAAATTAGAACAAAGATAAATATTCCTTTGACCTTTGTATAGTAGGTAACATAAGGCAATTTGTATACATGAAAATATAGGTACCTATAATTAGTAGTAGTACCTAGTACTAATAGTAGTAATTAGCCTTATTCAGCAGAGGTTCGCAAATAATGTATACACATAAAATAAAGAATTTAATCGATCTATAGATAAATGCGTAAGTAAACAAAGAGGGAAATAATGTATAACGTTGTCGTTAGTTCTATCAGTGTTATATTCATGATAAAAGGTGCGTAAACAAAACCAGAGTTACCCGTCGAAAATACTTTAATGGTGTCGTTCAAGTTTGTAACAACAACCACAATCTATAATATTATTAGGTATGTATTTATATTTTCAAATATAGGAACATTAAAATTTTGAAACTGTTATCTAATTGGACTGTGTTGGTTGGTTTGTGGGTGGCGAAGGAGCAGGCTCGATCGGTAGTGGTCCACTCTAGAGGTTCACTCTAGAATCTCGCAGGCCCATAGAATTCGGCTAACAACTTCACAAATATAATAACTATATGTACATTTAGCCATAAGTTGCATTCATAAATCTACGCCTCTGGGAGCTTAAATACAATTTGTCCTATCTCAAACCAAAAAATTAATTCGCCCTAAGTATAATAAAATACTGTCATCAGATGCTGTATTGACGAAATAGCAGATAGGATACCGATCCTATTATTTTTTAAGAAGTGGCAAGTGGGTACTTTGCGGGAGATAAAGGAGATATCATCGAAAACTGCTACTAGACGTTATTTTTCTTATGTGGCGGCGCGAGCGGCAAATATACGAGGTGGCAAAGTTGAAATTCAAAAAGAACACATCAAAACTACTCATTTTCAAAACTCGCGGAAAACTTTTCAGGTAACCCCCTTTGTATAAACTAAATGACTGGACCATTCATATAATCGCATATCGTGTTTATATAACGTATAAATACTTAAAATTCTCTGCCTACTCCCATGGGATATAGGTGTGAGTGTGTAGAGGTATATATGTATGTAAATAATTAGTGATTTTAAATAGGTGTTTTATTTATAATTATACGAGTTTCGGAGTGTGAGGAGAGGCCTAACTGCTATATTACTGGGTTTCTTCCTTTGCCAAGTTGCCATTTTGGTTTTCTCCACTAAGGAATAGAATAGAATAACTTGGGCCCTACACTAATAGGCAATAAACGGTTTTTTTTCCTTGTCATGACAAGTCCTCATTTTTCTTTTGTGATTGGTGTGAACTGTCAACTTACAATTGGTCTGTCATTTGTTTCTCCGATTTCACCGGCTGTTGATTACCCTTTCATTTTACGCCTTCAAAAAAGAAATACAATCTTAATTACGTTTACATTGAAAGTGTTACAAGTATTAGCACCATGTCTGAAAAACATTTGCAAACCGGTAAGTAAAACGATCAGTTTCAAATGACGTCTAATTGTAATTTATTACTATAAAACAATTTTTTTGATCAGGCGATGTCCTTCCCCCTTACAACGGTAAACTTCGTCTGTTCGCGATGAGGTTTTGCCCGTACGCTGAGAGGTCTGTGCTTGTTTTGAATGCTAAAAACTTGCAATATGATTTGGTGTTCATCAATTTGGACCATAAACCTGAATGGATCTTCGATTTCAGTCCTAAAGGTAAATAACAGTATGTACGTACAAATGTAGTAGGTGATCTTGGCTGACCCCAAAATTAACCCCTTGAAACTACTAACCCTAAATCACTACTATTTATCTACCCCTTCAGTGTTTGAGTCATTTCTATTAAAACTAGGGAATTTCGATAGCACTTATTTTTATTTTAAATTTTAGGAAAAAAAAACTTTTTAGAAACAAATTTATTAAAATAATGATTAGAAAAATACTTATTGAATAAAGTAAAAAAAAAAGTAATGTTGGTTCTTAGGCACTGTTCCAGCTCTTGAATATGAGCCCGGCAAGGCTATATTTGACAGTAACATAATAAATATCTACCTGGATGAAAAATACCCTGATGCGCCTCTACAGGCTACAGACCCACTGCGTAGAGCTCAGGACAAAATGTTCATTGAAACATTTGCTGCGGTAAATATTTATAATGCTTGTTTATATATTTTCAAGTTCACAATGTGTATCATGTAACAAACAATACAAAGTTACATAAATTTAATAGCAGAGTAAAAAAAGGTCTTCTCTTATTTTTTCCACAAAATTAATAACCTTACTGGTAAAAAATATTAAGCTAAATCATTTAGGTCAAGAACCATTCAAAAGTTATAAAAAGTGACACTGTTTATTTTATGTTAAACACCTTCACATTTTTATTTTACAATGCAACTGTTTAAAAAAACTTTCAGTGAAACAGACACTATATTTGATATATAACTTCAAAACAGAAACTGAAATGGCAGAATACTATAGAGAACATTTAATGATTATAATATGTTGAAATAAAACTATTCTTACGGATTCTATCACAATTAGGTTTTAATTATTATTCGTCGGGAATAATAATTAAAACCTAATCGTTATAGAATCCGTAAGAATAGTTTTATTTCAAAGTATAATATTCACGTAAACTTAAGAAATCAGTATGATTATAATATGCACAACAACAACAATTATTATTATTACTAAAACACCTATGCTGCCATCCTCAAACTAAAATGTTGTTAAGTGAATAAACTTAATTTTGAGATGTCTCCAAAAAACATTATCCTTAGATGTTTACTTGACTGTGACTTTTATATTCGATAGACTTAATAACTTGTTTAAGGTTAAAAATAACTAAGTCTATGAAATCTCTAGGGACCATATTTTCCATATTTTTTGGAGACATCTCAAAATTAAGTTTATTCACTTAACAGAATTTTAGCTTAAGGACAGCAGTATGATTTTTCTCATTGGAGAGTAGCTGCTGTGGTTAAAATCCCTCCTCGCATTTGTTTTCAACACACCTTTTTTTTCGTTCATTTAGTATTGTGGACACCTATGCGCTGTGGAGATCACTTACCATCAGGTGACCCACTTACTTGTATAGCAGTCTGCTCTTTATTTCTACCTGCCCTTATCTCACCTTAATATGGGGTCGGTGCAACAAACTTTTTCAAGCATGTTGCAGAAAAGATTTGGCTTTTTATGACCGGCTGCCTACCTGACGGCAACCCCCTTTAAGGTGGTGGAAAGTCCCGGGCAAATTAAATTAGAAAATTCACTTCGCCTAACCTAGGAAACGAGCCCAGGACCTCCTGGTTCACAGCCCATATATGATGCCACTAGACCAAGGAGGCGATTGATCAGACTTTTATTCTGCCCATTTCAGTTTGGTTAATGCTTTATAGATTGCAATAATTTATTCCTGGACATTTTAGGCACAGTCAGCTTTCTATACAGCAGCATTCAACCCTCAAGCTCTTACACCTTCTACCTCTGAGACTTACCACAAAGGTTTAGAGGATCTTCAGAAGGAATTGGAGACTCGAGGCACTAAATATCTGCATGGTGATGAGCCTGGATTGATTGATTATACAATCTGGCCATTCTTAGAACGGTTTGAAGCTTTGCCTCTCATTGGTAAAGAGGAATTTGCCATTGACAAGACTAAGTATGAGAGATTGGTAAGTTGTTGTGTTTATATTTTTTATGCAATGGTCTGTTAAAAAATAAGGTTACTTTTTTATTCATGCCAAAATATCATAAAATCATATTTATTTTGAAAGTTTTCTTACTAGAGTACTGATATTACTTGTGCTATTAAAAGTATAATTTGATACATCATAAATATTCATTAATTAGATTATATAGAGGTACAATAAAAATGTTTATGTATATTTTATACTGTCTCGGTAGTGGTATTGCGTGCGCGGTACAACTATCGTCCTAAGGTCTCTGGTTCGATCCCGGGTCAGGCAAAGTGATATTGGGTTTTCCATATCAGCCCAGAGGCTGGAATTTGTGAGCTCGCCTCCATCACATCTGGGATGGAACCAAGTTTGACGAAATGTCGGTGTTCTAGTACTTCTAGTTCGCCTCTGCCTACCCCTTTGGGGATACAGGCATGAGTTTATGTTCAGTGGCGTGCAGTTCATATAGACCAAGAGACACTGACTACCCTGACAATTAGCTATTTACCCAAATTAAGAATAAAAATCTTGACAAAAAAGCTATTTTCAAAATAGCATCGTTTGGTTTTTATTTTAATGATGAGGATGATGATGATAGTGATGGAGCGACAAGGTCGAGTCGAAGATATAAAATTTACATAAATTGTTTTTTGTCTACCCTGATCTAAATGCTTATGCACGTCACTGCTTATGTTATTATTTTATAGGTGACTTACATGAGTGATATGAAAGACGTTCCTGCGGTGAAGTCATACTGCCTGGCTGCAGACACGCACGCTAAATTCATGGAGTCACGCGCTAAAGGCGACGCTAACTACAACATGCTCGATACTAGCGCGGTCTGCTGCATGCGACCAAGGAAGAAGAAAGAGTAAACTGTACTTCTGATTTATTTTCCTTTGAAATGTGCACAATATTATGTTACAATAAAGTACATTTAATGATATTGTTTGTTTCTGTTTTTGGAAAACATTTGAACCAGGGATATTTAAAACTTCTTCAAAATAGCTATTTCGACAGTAAGTTATGTTCAAGTTCTAGCAACCTTACTAATGAATGCAACAGTAAAAACTTATCGAGTGGTAGAGCCACGCTGTAGACAACCCAACAGCACGTATGGGCCGGCTCGACCAGTTTGATACCACTGTTTCGCAGAAAACCGACAAAGTGGCAGCTTGCTGTCGCGTTTCGTTCGGTGAGTGAGATTTACGGTGGCCCATTTCCCTCCCTCCCCTTCCCAATCCCTTTTCCCTTCCCTTCCATTCTCTCCTTTTAGGTTGGCATCGCAGCCATGATTATTTTTGCATCTTGGGTGTCTATGGGCGGTGGAGATCACTTACCTATCAGGTGACCCATCTGCTAGTTTGCCAGTCTCTGTTATAAAAAAAAACTACGCGTCATAAATCCCAATCCTGCGTAATGTGAGTGTATAACTTACAAGACCTTAAGATCTCTGTTCTCTAAACTCCGAACTTCACGGTTCTCAGCCTAAGCACGCTGCCACTAACTAATGGTTCTTACGGTAGCCACGGCATTCATTAGTTATTTTTATTCAGATCCTTGTGTTATCATGTCCGTTTGTCCAACTTTGCTTGTTTCTATTTACTGAAAGTACGACGCATTACGTAATACTGATAATATTATTGTGATAAAATGTATCTACCATATAAATATCATTGTTATCTTTTTTATATTTTTCATATAGTCATCGTTATAAAGTCTTAATTCCAATACCATTTTATAGTAGACGTTCTGATAAGGCGTGGTTAAACAAATTTAGTTTCTAGTGATCAGTTAATACTATCTAAAATAACTGGTTTCTTTTAAAATGGGCACTGTGGAAGTAAATTTCAACACCAACCATTTAGTTAAAGGTAAGATAATTACATACATATCACTTGTACATCCTAAGTATATTTTTAAATAATTAGAAGTGACATCAGCGTGTTGTTTTATTCATACTGACTTTACTTAATTCATTACAAACCTTAAAATATAGACACATAGATGTTCGCATATTTACTGCCTATAGAAAATGACTTATTAGTAAAAAGTTGGTAGGTAGGTAGAGCATCATCAAAATACCTAGCAGGTCTGAAGCATGATTCAATTTCAAGTTGATGTTTATCTCCAGCAGAAGCTTACCTATGTCAGCGACATTCTTATAATTAATGAGGGTATCAATAAGGATATTAGGTACATAATGACGGTACCAACAGTAATATTATTAAGGTTGGTGGGTAAAATATCAGTTGCACCCAATGGCGAAGACAGCTGTATATAGGGCTGGTCATGACATTTGGGTTCCGGTTAGTGTTCACTGTTCACAAGTTAACAAATGAATAGCACGCCGAATCTATGCCAGTTTGTCATATGAAAGCTAGGTATAAAAGCTTTCTCCGGTTATAATAGTAAATAAGTGATCGTATATAGTGAAATATAGTGAAGTCCTGACAGATGGTTGCTATTAAAGTATTCGTATTGTGAAAGTCTTTACACCTACTACTATAAACTTGCAAAACAGTTGCATGACAGCCTTCGTGGCGCAGCGGGCGAGTAGCCGGCTGTGAAGCGAGTGGCCGCGGGTTCGAATCCCGCATTGAGACAAATGTTTGTGTGGCCCACAGATATTTGTTTCAAGTGTTGTGAGACCGAAGGTTTCTCATACTCTCTGACACCCACGATACAGGTTATACCTAGTGTGGGGTCAGGACTAGGTGTGTGAATGTTGGGTGTATTTATTTATTATTTCGTTTTTTTCTATACTATTCCACTAGATTTACTCACTGTGCACTTATCACTAAGAACAAGTATGTAAATAAAAATAAATAATAAAAAATACTAGAACAACTGAACACAACAATACGCAAATGTAGATAACGAACAGCAAACCTAAATATATCCACAAGATAAAACTCATAACAAAACTCACCACAATTTTATTTTATCAGGAAACTTACAATATAGTTTATACTAAACCCAATTACAGGTTTCCACAAATAACTATAAGCTGTATACCTATTAGATAAATCGTTTTTTAAACAAGATTGTTGAAGATAACTAACGTAATATATACGGCAAAAAATTTATTATGAATTCTTATCTCTTTTTACTACTTTTCAGGTGACCCGTTACCGCCATGGAATGGCAAGCTTCGGGTATACAATATGCGATTATGTCCTTTCGCAGAGCGCACTATTCTAGCATTGAACGCAAAGCAACTGGACTATGAAGTCATTAACATTGATTTATCTAATAAACCAGAATGGCTCACGTCTAAAAGCGAATTTGGTAATCATGTTTTTCTGCTATAACATATACATAACACATAACACAAGATCACGCCTGTATACCCGAAGGGGTAGGCAGAAGCGCACTAACCAACTAGTACACCCACATTTCGCCGACCTTAGTTCCGTCCCAGATATGATAGGGGGCGAGCCTATCGCCATATCGGGCACAAATTCCAGACTCCGGGCTGACATGGAGAAATTCAATATCACTGTGCCCGACCCGGGGATCGAACCCGAGACCTCAGGACGGTAGTCGTACCGAAATACAACTACGCCACCGAGACAGTCATATAGAGTTTTAACATATAAGTAATCTTTAAGTCTAAGTAGATATTTTCGATGTTCTGTGAAGTAATACGCCTTACCCTCTGCAGTTTTTCACCTTAGGCCACTTCCAACAGGTCGGTCTTGAAATATTTGGAGGACCGAGGATATTGGCTGATGTTCAGCGGTGTCATGATGATTTATGAGACTGAAAACTTTAAGTTTATTTGATTGCATCGTAGGTAAAGTGCCAGCTTTAGAAATCGAGGAGGGAATTTGCATTTACGAAAGCCTTGTAACGGTTGAATACCTTGAAGACGCGTATCCTGAAAGACCTTTGTTCCCTAAAGATCCAGTGAAAAAAGCATTCGATAAGATCATTTTGGAGGCTTCGGTCCCTGTAAGTAACTACACTATTTACAGGCACATAAATTGCAAGTATAGGTACAAGTGGTATTTCTAGATTCATTAATATAATTGCCTCTTGGCAATATCAATATCTATTCTTAATACTAGCCCTATACAGTAGGTAGGCTTACAATCTCGTTTGCTTCTCCGACTAATGAGAAGAGATTGGGACCAAGATAATCCAATTCGTGTTAGTAGACTTACTATGAATGTGAATTTATTGGGCCTAATACCTAACTATAAAAAAATCGCTTATCTTTAAGAATAGTTTAGACACTTTTACTTGAGTCACATTATTTGATAATCACAAGTTTAAAAACTTAACAGACTGACTTCAAATCCGATCGTGACCAAATTTATATGGAACCACCCTTGAAATAAGCTCTATCGAACACAAAAAGAATTTTGAAAATCGGTCCATATTTGGCGGAGATATCGCGTAACATACATAAAAAAACAGACGAATTGAGGATAAGATCAAAGATAAGAAGCGTTTAATATTTATATGTAAGGGGCGTTGTCGAGAACTCTTCGGTATGCAGGATTCTTTTTACAGTTACACAAGGTTTAGCAATTGGACATGCACATTCAATGTTTGTTGTTTCAATGTTAGGATTGAATCTGTGACCAGCTTCGGCAGTCCGCTGCACTCTTCTTTATCTTTGTTATTCCTTGAAGTCTCTATTTTTTTTTGCAATATATTAACCAAAAGGAGTTACTTGTATAATATCAAATTTATTTTATATCTACTTTCTTACAGATACAAACGTTATATTTTAAGATAATGAGATTCCCCGATACAATCAATGATGAGACATTAGCAGCATATGCCAAAGCGCTTGATTTCATTCAAAAGCAATTGCAGAATCGAGGAACTACGTTTTTAGATGGACATGAGCCGGGTTATATAGATTATATGCTCTGGCCTTGGTTCGAAAGAATTAGAACTCTTGATGACGACGTGGCCAAAATTGATGAATCTAAATATGGTTTATTGGTATGTACCAGCACTATTAGTAGGTACCTACCTTGAGTGGTAGAGCCACGCTGTAGACAGTTACGACTACAGTACGAATGGCCGGCTCGGTCGGTTTGATACCACTGTCTCACAGAAAACCGACGTAAAGTGGCAGCTGGCTGCAGCGTTTAGTTTTTCCGTCCCTTTGGGTTGGCAACGCAACCATGATTCTTTTTGTGTCTTGGGTGCCTATGAGCAGTGGAGATCACTTACCGATCAGGTGACCCTTCCGCTCGTTTGACAGTCTCTGCTATAAAAAAAATAAATTATATATGATTAATTAGCTTTTGGCCGCGGTTACGCCCGCGTGAGATGTAGGAGGCTTCCTAGAGATCGTAGGGGACGAATTTCCAAAAATCCTTTCTTAGTGTTCGCCCTCGTCATAAAAGGAAGCTGGGTGTAACATTTCACGTATACGCCTACTTGACATCACGTGGTTACCACAACGTCTTATAGCAGTATTATTATAACCTTACTTGTACCGTTTTCCGCACAAAAAAGTAACATTATAATAATACTGCTATTAGACGTGGTAACCCCCATGTACAAAGCACGTTATTGTGCCACTATAATAGATAGGTAATATGACCATTTGTTTACAGTTGGAATATATTGAGAACATGTTGAAGGACCCAGTGGTGAGCCCTTATCTGCTATCAGACGAGATATGGGAAAAATTCCATCGGGAATACAAAACTGGAACATTTGATGTGCAATCTATAGATAAGGACAAATTTTAAAATAAGTTGATTGTACTGGTGGTGATTTAATAAAATAAAAAGTATCAATTATTTTTCATTTAACAAGAAATTAAAATATTTCATTCGTTAGTTTGATTGTTATACAAACATTATGAATTTTGGCACATCTGTTCAGAAGCCCATATAGACTAACATAAATATCGAAAATCTTGCAATTCTGATAATATTAAAAATATAAATTAAGGTACAAGTAAATGTTCACTTATCGTGAACATTTCATCAAATACAGTGACCATTTTTTGTAGAGAATCGTCGTGTATCGACACGAAGTGCTCCAGAGAGTATTTGTAGACTTTTGCTTGTATATCCCCGATTCTACCTTTCGTTCGAACGATACATTATAAGCAAATGTACTATGGGGATGTTGACGGGAATGCTGACAGGGTGGGCGTCGCTTGTTAAAATTATTTCATATTATTCTCTAGAGCTGTGTTTGCTGTTTTTAAGTGATGTGATTTAATGCATCAAACTTCAGTGAAGATGAACAGTATAATGTGGAAACTTTTTAACCGGTGATCTTTGATGAGTTTCGCTTGGTGCGTTGGCTGGCTTTGTTCGGTCGATTCGCCGAGTGAAGGTCATCTGAGGGGGCATCGCACTGGAAGGAATTATCGCCATAATCCCAGCAGGACCTTGAGATCATCCACATCTGGGTCTCATGGTCATTGTGAAAACATAATTGCTCTATTACCTTGGCATTGGCTAAATAATAATAATTAAAATTAGTAGTATTATATTATATTATTTATTATATTAGTAGTAGATCGATTGACGCGCCGGGCGATGCTTGTTGATTCCGCATGATGAGAACCTTGTGAAAGCCGAAAAAGACAAAATGTCGAAATATTTAGACCTGGCACATGAGGTTACTCGCATGTGGGATGTGGATTCAACAATCACTGTTCCGATAGTCATTTCTGCACATGGTTTGATACCACTGAGCCTCGACCAACACCTCAAGAGGCTCTCGGTTGGTGTTTGGGTCAAGAGCCAAATGCATAAGATAATATTACTGGATTCGGCACGAAACGAGTGGCACGATCGGCATCGAAAATGAGGAGGTTCCTCACTCTGGGGTCCTAACCGCCGGTGGCTTGGGTCCTGAGCCTCGCCATCGGAGGGGAATATTTTTATATTTTTAAATATATTTTTATAGCATATACATATATAACTTTAAAAATAAAGAGTATTGAACATTAAAATTAAAATACTGCTTTTGTAAAATATTGGATTTATTTCATAAACATCGATCAAAACTAATCTGCCGCGTATTAAACGTTTCTTTACCATAAAATGCGGCAGGTATTTATTTTCTAACTATTGCAATTTTATGGACAGGGTTTATACAATTTTATTGCATATTATACATATTAATATTGATTATCGGGATTTTACACAATATTGAAGCAATCTGATTAACAATGTTTAAGTACAGAGTATATTATCATTTAAATATTTAATTAGTGATTAAAAGCAGAGATTTTACCGATATATCTTTATCAAAATATATCTTGGGAAATAACACCGTGTTTGCTTTATTGAAAAATCTGTTTTTTCCATGAGATTCATTCTATAAACATATTTGTATTAAAAGTTACGCTTTTAAGAATTATTTAAACACATGAGTATAGTTTAGAGACCAAAATAGAAATTACAAACGAGTATTCTACCAATGTCTTTCATTAATTCATAATTGTAAAATAAAATAAGTGTCAATTAACTTTAAAAATAACTCAGGTTATAAAATACTGTCAGTTCGCCAATTATAATAAACACAACACATTTTAAGGAAGCACCAATAACAGGGAAAGATAGTTACAACAATTATTACAAAATATTAAAATCGTGAATATCTCACTCACTCTTTTGCAGGGGTGTTTATTGCATAAATGTCGTTTGCGATTTGTCGATAATTTAAGATTTTTATTGTTGATAGATTCTAAAACCATTCAATAATAAATAGTATTTAATTTGAACTCCGCAAAAAAATTGCGGATGCGGAAGTTCCGCACTTGCGGGGCGGAGGCGGAGTTCCGTTACAACCTTACTAAATATCGATAAAAATGCTTTGTTTAGTTCAAATATATTGTGCATCTTGCGCCGAAAAATTTTCTGTCTAGATTACAACTTACACCCCTGTATATCATCTAAAAAAGGAATGTAATGGGTCCACTATCCTCCCAATGGATTTAATAGCAATTGTAAATTATATACAGGGTGTTTCATAAAGTTAGTGTCAATAAGAAATACACTTAACGACGATTCCGTTCTTTCGTCGGCTAGTAATCTAGCGGTAAAGTTTAAAATTTCGAAAGGCTCAGTTTTTGAATAATGTAAACTTGAATTTGTGACGAAAACATTTTTTCTTGCTCATTAGGTCAGCTGCAGTACATTTGCAATGCACACAATGCTAATTGCGATGATTTACAGGTCGCATTCCTATTTTAAAATCCCATGTTTAATAATTGATTTAAAAAAAACATTTTTTAACTTTACCATTATGCTTTAAATCGTTCTCCTGTATGTGGAATTGATATTGGTACCAAGTTTATGAAACATCCGGTACATACAATATGAATGTGGCAAAGCAATAAATCTAACTTCATATTATTAAGCCATCTTTCCTTATGTATTTTGGACTGCCTAGAGTCGATAATTGCTATTACATTCATTTAAAGTTAGTTTTGTTACAAAACTTTCAATTTAAGTACAATTCAGTCACAGTGTCGTGCTGACACTGAACATCTCATAGATTTATATAAGACACAGTTGTTACGTATAAAATATAACCAGTGCTCAAAATGGACGAGCGTGAATGAATTCGTTTCAAGATTCTGAGTTCACGGGAAGTACCCTGTAGGTTTTGATTCCCTTGATTGTCGAAAATTTGCAGCATAAACGGCTGTATCTTTTGATTGCCTTGGCTTAGAAGTTTGATTTTTCGCAACTCCAAGGGTCAGTAGACCTGATTTTTTATATGAATTTCAGCTTGATACCTCCACGCATTCCTGAGAAAAAGGGTCTTGACAGACAGGTTGACGGACAACAAAGTGATCCTATAAGGGTTCCGTTTTTTCCTTTTGAGGTACGGAATTCTAAAAATTCTTACAGCGTTCCTTCCTCACTATTTGAAGTCGGGTAAAAACCGGAACGCACGGGAAAACCATTTCGTAAAAAAAAACAAAAAAGTTCATTTCGAGCACTGACTATAACAATGTTTTGGTTCCTACACACTTGTAGATTTGAACATTTACAACTTTATCAATATGTTTAGTGTCATCTGCATCGCACCGTGTCACTAGTATTTATAACATAACATAACCTCACGCCTGTATCCCCGAAGGGGTAGGCAGAGCGCACTAGTGAACTAGAACACCCATATTTCGCCGAGCTTAGTTCCGTCCCAGACATGATAGGGGGCGAGCCTATCGCCATATCGAGCACAAATTCCAGACTCCGGGCTGATATGGAAAAATCCAATATCACTTTGCCCGACCCGGGAATCGAACCCGAGACCTCAGAACCGTAGTCGTACCGAAATACCACCACGCCACGGAGGTAGTATTTATAACTACCTAATAATGTTTTAATAATCCCAACAACCAAAATTCATTAACACATTCACTGAACTAATTCAATAAACTATAAATTAATAAAAATTAAGTACATACACAATTATTCGTTTTAACAATAAATTAGATAAAGTGTAAACTAAAATGTCTTAAGGCCAGTCTCCTCATATACTACACAAAACATGGTTTTCGTAGTTCGCACACATTTTTGTCTATGGTCCATTGTTCCATGAGATATTTGTGTTTTGTTTCATGAGCAGGAGACGCGACTTTAGAAGAATACATTTACAATACGGTATAACTTATTGTTTAAAAGCTTTGTAGTTTATGAACTATGAAGCATGATAGCGCATTGTATATGAGGTTATTTCAAAATAAGCAAGTATTAAACAATCCACTTAAACGCTAATAGTAATTCATTAATAATTCGTTTCATGGATTTGGGTACAAGAAATCACAGAATAAGGGTGACCACACTGCTCGCTGAATCAGCTTGAGCCGTTCAGAAAGGATGTTCATTATGTCAATGCAATATAAGCGTAAAAGACGTTTGCACAAAGCAAATATGGTTGTGCAATCCGGTAAACTACGGGCTGACGTACAATCTTTTCCGCTTTTATTACATTGACATAAAGCTTTTTCTGGCTAAAAAGACCCGCGTCGAAGTGGTCATTCCCTAACACACTAACAACGGAACACGATTGAAGACATTGAAAATGGATACTTCCGCGGAGTTTATCACTTCATTGCACTACATTATTTTGTACTGTCCTACTAACTATAACATAACTAAGTGTTCACTAAACTAAATATCAGTGTCATAGCATTATTAATTGCAGTTTTATCTTGTATTTCAGTCCAAATGTTCGACATTTTATCAATTTTGATCGAAAATGCAGTGTGCGTAACCGCTTCACTCAGCAGTCTACAAAATGCTTATGAGCACGTGATTACCTACTTATACCTACTTCAAATCAAATTAGTCATTTGAAATAATTACTTTCAACTTTGTTCTTATTGGCTAATTTTTGTGATCTATCTACTCACTGGGATCGAAATCATTGGGACCGACTGTAAATGGTAAAGATTTAATAACATTGAAAAAAAATATTGTTTAACGCAGAAAACGGAATTTGTCTCTCATTAACTAATTTTATTTAAGTGGTAGAACCACGCTTTAGACAGTAACGTCTACAGCACAAATGGGCTGGCTCGACCGGTATGACACCACTGTCTCACAGAAAACCGACGTGTAAAGTGGCAGCTTGCTGTTGAGTGACATTTTCGATGGCCCAATTCCCCCTTTTTTCCCAATCCGTATTCCCCATACTTTTAGGTTGGCAACGCACCAACGAAATGTTACAAACCACAAAAAAAAATTGTTCACATCAGTATGGTCTGGTAATAGTTTTCGATCATGTTGGCATCAATAAAAAATAACTTTTTTTGGGTTGGTTCATTCCTGCACACACGGTCCAATTTAGGACCAACGCCCACCGAGTATGATGAAAATTATAAGATTTTTTTTATTGATCCATAAATAAATAACTCAATAGTCGCACATAGACCCACAGTAAGATATGAGTCTTGTGTCTTGGATATCAAAATTACGAGACTTTCGGTCTCACAACAAGATACGAAACAAATATATTATGTGGGTCTCGCAAGTATTTGTCTCGGTGCGGGAATCAAACCCGCGACCTCTGGCTTTACTGCCGATTATTCGCCCGTGGCGCCACGGAGGCTGTCCATTAATCGATAATGAATTTAATAACAACTAAAATGAAGTCTAAAATACCGTGTATGATATTCCACTACATTGCCACAGGGTAATCGTGCGATATTTTAAAGTGGATGAAAAAATGCTCGAGGACTTTCTACTTAACATTTATGTTGAAATAGATAACTTGCTTAATATATTTTTTTGCCAATTTTATAATAATGCCATTGGTATTATTTGCACTGATTACGAATTATTCTTAAACAGTTGTTTGCGCGATTTTATCGTATTATTTGAGTACACAAATCAAATCTACCTCTAAAACTAAGTTCACAGTGCCACTTAACAATAACAATAATTCGAGACAATGGTCGATAGTTTCGAACATAAATTATTATGAAGTTTCTAAGAATACAATGGTTATATACACGATTTACATTGTTTATACGGATATACACATTACAATTTCAATTATGCGCTTCGGCATTTTTTAAGTACGAATATACAGTCAACTCCGATCCACCGCGTCCGATTTATCATCGCTACGTGTTACTGAAACAGGCAAATACTTGTGAATGCCAAAATAAAAATTAGAATATTTTTTACCATATTTATATTTGGCATTGATAATATATTACAAGACCACAATATGTAAAGTCAAAACTAAGTCTGTAATAAAGAAATTATTCAAAATAAACAGTTCAATATTTTGGTCCGAATATGGTTTTAAGAGTCACAATGCATTGACATTTTGTACAAAGCGTTTACTTTGGTCTGTATTGCATGGAAACTTCTCACAAGCATTTACTAGTTTCAGTTCTTACCACTTTAAATGGCTTCTTAATTCCAACACACAGAAAGACGTAGGTCTATTTTAACTTATAGTTGCGGCGTCGCATCGCTTCGACTGGGACTGGACGTTTTGAGCCACCTTATGTTTAGGTTGAAACCGTTAATTAATGTCAGAAGACTATTGCAGTTCACTATAAACATTTATACACACTTCAGAACAAGCTAAGTTTTCTTCTTGAATATGTTCTGTAAGTTCATGTTTGTTTTGGACTGTTGGAACATCTGCGTGACTCGCCTGCCTACCTCCTGCGCGGCGTGCAGGTTGGTTGCGGGTCGCGCGGGCTCGCGGGTCACTTCACTCGGGCTCGGGCCCGCCACCGTGTGTAAGAGTGCCTCGATGGCTGGTCTGTATTGCGCTAGTGTGGGTGACTGGACGCTTTCTTCTAGTTTCCTGTTTAATATAAGTTAGATATTATTATATTATTTATATGATTTTTACTTTTAGAAACATCTTTGGAAAAGTGTTCATCTTAAGTTATAACAGGAATTGTAAATAAATAAATACATCCAACAGCCCTGACTCCACTCACTAAAATAAGAGTTTTGTGTGCCCTTGTCCCACCTTAATGTGGGGTCGGTGCAACATAATTTTTCAATCATGTAGAAAAGATTTGGCAAAGTTTTTACGACCGTCTGGCAAGCAGATGTCAAACCCCTCAAGGGGATCCTGTCCCGTGTAAATTAAACTAGCAAAATTTGCTTTGCCCGGGCTAGGCATCGAACTCAGGACCTCCCGGTCCACAGTCCATATGATGCCACTAGACCAAGGAAGCGACGATTTTATAGATATGAACTATGAGGGATTTCTAGTCTCACAATCCAGAACCGAAACAAATATTTGTTTCCATGTGAGAATCGAATCCGCGGCCTCTTGATTCAGAGCTACTCGTCTGTTGCGCTACTGCGGTAACTGTGCGGTGCCGGTAGTGGTGCGCGGCGAGCTGCAGCCCCGGCGCGGCGTCAGCACAGCAGCGACACAACTGGTGAGTACCTGAGCGCGGGCAGCAGCGCGGGGTGGTGCCGGTAGTGGTGCGCGGCGAGCTGCAGCCCCGGCGCGGCGTCAGCACAGCAGCGACACAACTGGTGAGTACCTGAGCGCGGGCAGCAGCGCGGGGTGGTGCCGGTAGTGGTGCGCGGCGAGCTGCAGCCCTGGCGTCAGCGCGGACACGCACTCCGCGGACACGCCGCGCGAACACAGCGAGCACAGCAGCGACACCGCTATGTGATAAGATTGGAATTTTAAGCCAAAAAATGAAACCAAATCGAAATCACAATCGAATCGAGTGTCAAGAGTAAGGGGGTTGTTACCTTTCTCTGAAACGTGGTGGCTGTCGGCGGTGGGCAGCACGAGCAGCGCGAGCGCGTCGGCGGCGCGGGCGCACTCGCGGGCGGACAGCGGCCGCTGCAGCAGGTCGCGCGCCGCCGCCCAGCAGCGCGGCTCGCACGCCAGCCCGCGCACCAGGCTCGCGCGCGCCGCGCCGCCCCACGCGCCGAGCCCCGCCTCGCGGACCGACCTCGACATAACAAACAACACACTATCAGTGACGTGCAGTCCATATAGATAAAGAGACACTGTCTACCCTGACAATTTGCTATTTACATAAATCATGACCAAAAATTCAAAAATAAACAAATTGTGAAAACATCAGTTCTCGACTTGTAATTTTAATAGATATGAAAATGATGATGATAGTAATGGCTATGTAAGAGTTGAAGAAAATAATTTTACAACATTTTTGTCTACCTTGATCAGAATGTCTGTGCACGTCACTGCACACTATAGTAGGATTGCTATTTTCTTTTTTACATACACCCAACAGTCACACACCTAGTCCTGACCCCACACTATTTTGTTTTTTTTTTTCTCCTGTGTTCTGCCGCGGTAGTGGTGATTTGTCTCGCTGTAGAGTGGAGTGTGTGTTCTGTGGGTGTGTCCGGCAAAGGAGAGGACCCTCGCTATTTGATACGTAGGTCCCCCCTGTGCCGGTATGTGTGCGTGTAGGGGGATCTTCCGGAGAGGCAGGACTTTCGCATAGCAATGCTTCCGTCCGCCTCTCGTCGGTCCCCCTGTGAAGTGTTCTCGGGATTGTATGTATGTTGTGTGTGTGTGTTGCGTGCGGTGTGATTTAGTTTACATAGACTTTTATTGTTACAAGGTTAAAATACAAATTGTTACAAGAAACAAGGTATAACCTGTGTCATGGGGATCAGAAACTATGAGAGACTTTCGGTCTCACAACACCCAGACTTGAAACAAATATCTGTGGGCCACACAAGCATTTGTCTCAATGCGGGAATCGAATCCGCGGCCTCTCGCTTCACAGCCGGCTACTCGCCTAATTAAACGGAGTAAACTGACATTTCGAATGTTGCCACTTTTTTATGAAATTTAAATAGTGCTGCGGTAAAAGATCAAGATTATTTAAACAATTCAATTCAGTGAACCATATCATTCATTCATTTTCTAAAGTCCGACTCCAAGTCATAATTCCTGCCTAATGTGTGATTAGTACTGCATGTCTACTGAATTATCATCATCATCATCAGCCATAGGACGTCCACTGCTGAACATAGGCCTCCCCCAAAGATTTCCAGATCGACGTGTTGAATCTGTTACTACTGAATTATAGTCATAGTAAATTACTGCATGGTAAGTTATGGTATGTCTAATGGAATTATACTCGTGGTTTATTATAAACAAAACTTACAAAAGCTATGAATTTGCGGAACGTAATTTTACTCAAATAATAAAAGTAATATTTGTAATTTTCATGGTTATAATTTCTCGTGTCTGTTGTGATTATTTACGCAAAATTATTTACATAGACATTTAGTCGAAGGGTTAAGTTGGAATTTCTAAAAACACGTAATAAAATTCTAATTTTTAGTGCTGATTTATTATTTCTTTAATTTAAAAAAATTTAACTAGATCAATCACTATGTTTTAAAAGCAAGCAACATTATTTTGGAAAGTGACATTTCGTTCTGTCAGTTTACTCCGTTTAATTAGCAATTGCACTATAACTACCGACATGCAGTGGCGTGCAGTCCATATAGACAAAGAGACACTGTCTACCTTAACAACAACTTGACTACTTTTTTAATAATTTTTAGGAATTTGTGCCCGATATGGCGATAGGCTCGCCCCCTATCACATCTGGGACGGAACTAAGCTCGGCGAAATGTGGTTGTTCTAGTTCGCCGGTGCACCTCTGCATACCCCTTCGGAGATACAGGCGTAAGTTTACGTTATGTATTTAAAATGGCCCAAAAAACAACTCACCCATCTTCATCGTGCAGAAGGGCGATCACCGCCGGCAGGACTTGTCGCTCAAGAATTTTCTCGTCAATTTCGACAACATTTAATAATTCGGTAATGAGATTTGCAATGTAAACACGAACTAAACTACCACTCGTACTTTCGCAACTGGTCGCTGCAACTGAAATTATTAACAAGATCTTATAATAATAGAAGAAAGTCGTTTGAACTGTTCTGAGTGAGATGGAAATAGAATCTTGGTCTTAAAAAATATGGTTTCTGAGCATGTCGAGAGACGTTAGATTACTGTCAACTCTTATTCACACTTGAGGATAGCTAGTCTTTTATAACAACCAGAAGAATTTTATGAATCGTGTAATGACCGCTAAATGCCTGAAGAACTTTTTTTTATAGCAGAGACTGGCAAACGAGCAGGTGGGTCACCTGGTGGTAAGTGATCTCCACCGCCCATGGACACCCAAGATACAAAAAGGATCAAGGGTTCGTTGTCAACCGAAAGGGAGAGAAATAGGGATTGGGAAAAAAGGGAGGGGAGGGGGAATTGGGTCACCGGAAATCTCACTCACCGAACGAAATGCGACAGCAAGTTGCCACTTTACGTCAGTTTTCTGTGAGACAGTGGTACCAACCGGTAGAGGTGACCCATTCGTGTTGTAGACGTAATTGTCTACAGCGTCGTTCTACCATTCAAAGCTTGCTTGAAAAAAGCTTGAAAAAGTGTGTTGCGCCGACCCCACATTAATGTGGTATAAGGGCAGGGATGAATGAAAGATAACTCAACTTACATTCTCTAAGATGTTGTAGATAGAAGTCGAGGGCATCTGATTTGTGTTCCGCCACCCATTTCAAAGGAATGGAGAATATTTTGACTGAAAGATCCCGAATGCTGCTATACATGACCCATCTAAAAATATTTATTTCAAACTCAATAGGCTAAAATAGGCTGCATTGATACAAGTTTTTAATATTGTTGTTTAAATTATGGTTGGGAATGGTAAGGAATGCCGTAACAAATATCGGAGGTTCTAGACCAACCCTATAATGGGGCATACACCTCCGACTTTTCTATTTTAAGTGTGATTTTTTTGTGAATTATCCTTTGCTATAACGGTGAAGGACAACATCGTAAGGAAACCTGCATTCCTAAGAATTCCTCATCAAGAATTTCGGAGATAATATGTGAAGTCTAGCAATCCTCATTAGGCCAGCGTGGTAGACTAAGGCATTCATTAGTACAGGAGGCCCATGCCCAGCAGTGGGACAGTAATATTACAGGGCTATTATTATTATTAATGACAGCCTCCGTGGCACAGCGGGCGAGTAGCCGGCAGTGAAACGTGAGGGTTCGATTCCCGGACCGGAGAAATGTCTGTGTGGCCCACAGATATTTGTTTTAGGTCTGGGTGTTGTGAGACCGAAAGTCTCTCGTAGTTCCTGATACCCATGACACAAGACTCGATCTTAGTGTGGGGTCAGGACTATGTGTGTGACTGTTGGGTGTATTTATTTAGTATTATATTAAAATTATAATTTCACTTACTTCTGTAGAAACTCGGCCTGTTGTGACTTATCTTCTAATACCGATAATACAGTGACTAAATATATTCCAACAACCGCAACACTGTCCACATTCACTGAATGCAGTTTTTCCATTTTCTGTTCAAGATCAACAATTATATTGACAAATATAGGCTTCAATATTGATTTTGTGAAATGAACACCAAAATTTTCTGCATAACCATTGAATAGTGTTATCAACATTTCATACATAGCTGCATGACTTAGCACTTTTATATTTCTTGTTACTTCTAGAATTTGTTTAACTCTGAAATAGAAGCATATTAATATATTAATTTCACATACATTTTAGTACCTTTGTACGATAGTCATCGGCCAATATAGGACGTAAGTAGATTTACTTAAATTATTATACTTAAGACTTACTTTGACTGCCTCGGTGGCGTGGTTGTATTTCAGTACGACTACCGTCCTGAGGGCTCGGGTTCGCTCTCCGGGTCGTTTTTTCCATATCAGCCCGAAGTCTCGATTTGTGCCCGATATGGCGATAAGCTCGCCCCCTATCACATCTGGGTCGGAACTAAGCTCGGCGAAATGTAGGTGTTCTAGTTCGCTAGTGCGCCTCTGCCTACCCCTTCGGGGGTACAGGCGTGATCTTATATATGTATGTATTATTAAGGTCCACAAATGCTACTTACGTATCAATAAACCACATCAACTCAGACCACCGAACTTCAGGTTTCTCTTTAACCAAATTGTTCAATGCTCCCAACATCATCTTCGCATCCACACTGTCCGTAAGATAACATTGCAGATCTACAAAATACTCTTGTTCTTCCAACGGCACTTCTTGTAAATTAATTGATTCCATATCACAGTTGGTCACGGTAACATCCCTAACTATTTGTACATTGACTATATAGGCCAGTTTGGCCAACACTAATACCCTAAATACATTTAAATATAACAGCACACTCTTCCACTCGTTATCTGCACACGCTTTGTTCAAGTTCCTCATAATACGGCTGCAAAGATCCGACGTGAATTTTCCTAAACAATAACATGTACTCATTCAAATATTAAAGATTTACTTTGAAAATACATTAGAATTTGGAAGAAATATTTTGTGAAATTATATGTTTATGAAAACTATTTGTGGTACATTATAAATGTAGCACCTTATATGTATACAGGCTGTTTCATAAAGTCGGTATCAATAATAAGAATACTTAAAGAGGGAGTGGCTAGCAATCTAGCGGTAAAAAAAATTCGTAAGACTCATAGTTTTTGAATAATGGAAAATTGAATTTGTAACGAAAAGTTTGTTTCTGGCTCATTGAGTCAGCTGCAGACGCTGCAGTATATTGTACGGGGATTTTGTGCCCGATAATTGGCGATAGGTCTATCACATCTGGGATGGAACTAAGGTCGGCGAAATGTACTAGTACTAGTTCGCGGGTGCGCCTTTGCCTATCCCTTCGGGGAAACAGGCGTGAGCTTATTTTGTTATGAAAAACAAAATAAGTTATTTTTTTAATTTTTTAGCTTTACCATTAAATCGTTCAACCTATATGTGGAATTGTTATTGGTACTAACTTTATTAAACACCCGGTATAATAGCAATATACTGAATTCTCAAAACTAAATTTATTATTTAAATTACCTGAAATCAAAGCACTTCTCGCCAGCACCGGAAGAAACACATTGATCGTATCTTTCACGCATTTATCTGCTGGATCTCTCAAAAAGTTGAACATCAAATTTTCCAATTGCGCATATTTAATATGATCGGCGACGGGACATATTAGGCACGCAGATTTCAAGCCCAAACTTCGTATTTCTAATTCATTCGATTCACACATTAAAACCACAAGACTCAGCAGTAAGGAGGTGCATAATTCAATGGGGACGTATGGGGCGATCGCCGTACATATCTGGCTCGCTAGTAACCGACGTTCCGCCGTTCTAGATGATAGTAGTTCGGCTATGGAAGACAATACTTCGCCGCTACCACCCCATTTGACTATGAAACATGCAGCTGAAACGGAAAACATGGTATTAAGATCGTGACATTATGTATCTAAATAGGCCGACATAATTCTGGCAACTACTGATAAAACCATTGTCAGTGGTCATTTTTTGGACTGCACTTCGCTTACCATCAGGTGCAGTGTAGTCACTTTGCCGTGCCAGAGTAAAAAAAATCTAACAATAAAATATTGTTTAAGTTTGTACAGGATTTACTCTGCTTTTATCTGTAATAATCACGAGTATAAAAACTTAATTTATCAGACCGTGACCAAATTAGTTCTACTAATCCAAAAAAAACTTGAAAATTGATCCACATTTTCGGATTCAGGTATACATAAGAAAATACCAACGAATATATAACCTCCTTCTCTTGAAGTCAGATGATAAAATGTTTAGTGACCATTTTATAATAATGAACTAAGTTGAGTCACAATTAATAAATATTATATCGAGCTAAAATGACTAGCTGCCATAGGAACGTGACTCCTGCACATAACGAGGAAGCATGTAAATATCGAACATTTGGTGTCGATTAGGGTACGTCGCGTCATCGCTGCCAGCAAATTTAGGATTGTCAATTGTTAATATACAATACGAGATAAGTATCGGTACCTTCGCAGATAGCCCTGGTGTCGTGCGGTTCCGGCTTCTTGACGAGCGTGAGCAGCGCGTGCAGCGAGCGAGCTCGTCGAGCATCGCCCGCCGGCAGCAGCGCCGCCACCGCCGTCAGCAGCGCCGCCGCCTCGCAGCGCCGCGCCACCAGCGTGTGCGGCACTATCTACACCGCGAGACACCCTCATAATAATATTAGCCCTGTAATGTTACTGTCCCACTGCTGGCCACGGGCCTCAGACACTAATGAGGGTGGTTAGGCCTTAGTCTACCACGCTGGCCTAATGCGGCTTGGTAGACTTCACATACCTTCGAATTTCTTGTGGGGAAATTCTCGGGTATGCAGGTTTCCTCACGATGTTTTCCTTCACCGTTATAGCAAACGATATTTCACAATTAAACACACACTTAACATAATCACAAGTTTAAAAACTTAACTGACCGACTTCCAATTTACCGATCAAGACCAAATTTATATGGAAAGACCCTTGAAATAAGCTCTATCGAATACAAAAAGGATTTTGAAAATCGGTCCACATTTATCGGAGATATCGAGTAACATACATAAAAAAAATACAGACGAATTGAGGACCTCCTCCTTTTGTGGAAGTCGGTCGAAAAGTCAGAGGTTCCATTCTGGGGTTGGTCTCAAACCTCCGACACTCGTCTCGGCAGTCCGTACCACACCCAACTGAGCTTTCGCTGCTGACCACACACCCTCATACCACCACACAATTACACCAGTACCGTCTTTTCCATAAGGGCACACGGAGCCCGTGCCCAGAGCCCCCAAAGGCTGATAAAGGAACGTACCCATATTACGTGATCTGTGCTTGGTCACAGATCCGGGGCTTGGGATTTCGTCACGTAGTCAATATCTTCTAGGGAAATCTCGTGATTTTTCGAGCTATATTCAAATATGGCGCGCAGCGTTTAGCACTTTTTAAGGTCATAGGTGGCAACACATCAATATTTTGTTTTATAACTTTTCTCAACAAAAAAATTATTTAAAGCCATATTTATAAATCTAGAGGAGGAGGGGGGTCTTGGCATATACTACCCGAGGGGGGCAGGCCGGAGGGGGTATAGAAATTGTAAAAAAATGGGTCACGTAATATCGGTACGTTCCCTAAGGACTTACATTCCCTTACATGAACAATTATTATTGTTACTATTCAAGGGCCCCCCGAATTCTTGTGTGCCCAGGGGCGCACACATGCCTTAAGACGGCCTTGAACTACACCACTACACGAGACTCTACTACGACTACTCCGAGCAACGACAATATGCCGCATTACACGCGACCTACATCTGACCATAACATCTTTAGAGGCCCTTGGTGAAAGTTGTCTACTGATCAAATCCAAACTGAATAACCAACACCCAAAACCACCTATATTTACACTTACAATACTGCTGGTCAACTCTATTGCTCTTCTTGTGATAGAGTTTTCAAAACTAAACTGGGTCAAGTAGTCAAATAAGTAATGAATGAATGTCACGCATTAATTCGCGATAGTAAATTACAGAAAAGTTAATAACCCAATGTAACAGAGGTATATTAACACGACTGAATGTTAATATTTCCAAAGTAAACATAATTAGACTGCCTCGGTGGCGTGGTTGTATTTCGGTACGACTACCGTCCTAAGGTCTCGGGTTCGATCCCCGGGTCGGGCAAAGTGATATTGGAATATTCCATATCAGACCGGAGTCTGGAATTTGTGCCCGATACGGCGATAGGCTCGCCCCTATCACATATGGGACGAAACTAAGCTCGGCGAAATGTGGGTGTTCTAGTTCGCTAGTGCGCCTCTGCCTACCGCTTCGGGGATACAGGCGTGAGCTTAAGTTAAGTTAGTTTTTTAAACATAATTATATAAGGTACCGATGCGCTAACCATTAATCGTAGTATAACTTTAATACTCACTCTCGGCAAAGTGTCAGCTGCTAATGTGAGTAAGCCAGGCAATGTGACTGGCTTGTCATTTGCCAGTAACTCAGCCAAGAGGTCATTAGTGAGTGGTTCGTTAAAATTCAGCGTCTCACAGCACCAGTTCATTATAGACACTTTCAAACTGTTTGGTAGCCCGCTGAAATGCAGAATATATTATACTTAATACACACTTATACATGTAGTAGTGGCAAAGCGTAATAAGGGCTCTACCCATGCACAATGGAGATTTTAAATTGTAGCACTTGAGTGTTATTTATTACACAATCTGGCAGATTAAAATTAAACAATAATTAAAAAATATGAACCATTATTCCTTGAACACCATGTCTAATATTTGGAAGTATGTACTTTTATTGTGACTATCAAAATATTGGTATTTTTCTGACGAGTAAACCTTACACAAATAATCATATTCAAATTATTTGGTATTTGTTTTTAAATACTTAAGTTCACTATTTCTGAGTCGAAATTAAGACTTGCCTGTCAATCCACATCTCCTTATTATTAGTCTCAATGCTATTGTAGTCGTATTGCACGCGTGTCCATTCGCCATTGTCGTTTATACTAAGAGTTTCGTCAAGTGTAGTAACGCTCCCGCGACGTAGTGGGGAATCTCGGATACTATGCTCGCCTAGTACCGTCGGATCTAATGAACTGATGTTTGAACCTTCTTTTCTGCTATAAACATTTAAAAATATAATACAACATGAATATATACCCAAAGTACTAAGAGATGTACGCACAGTGACGTACAGGTATTCTGATCAGGGTAGACAACATTTGCAAAATTATTTTCTTCAATTATTGCATCACCATGATTATCATCATCATGCTAGTGTCGATATTAGCCGAACACAATTATTTTGAAAACTAAATTAGGAAATTTGACCTAGGAATAGAACCCAGGACTTATCCAGTCCACAGCCGATATATATGCTGCCTGCAACATGCTTGAAAAAGTGTGTTGCGCCGACCCCACATTAAGGTGGGATAAGGGCAGGTAGAAAGTTTTAAAAAATGGGTCAATTAATACGGGTATGTTCCCTATGGGAATAGAATACTACGATAACAAATTGTTAATTGAACCCAAAACGTCACAGCAACTTAGCTTAAGTATGGTTCTACTAGGTATGAGACTAGATAGGCTATCTCTACGCATAGTCGTAGGTATCATAACTGGACACTGCCCACTTAACAAACATTTGTATGTTCTAGGTATGACCTACAGCCCCCTGTGTAGGGGATGCCTGTCGGCCGATGAAACAGCTGCCCACGTCATCCTGGAGTGCGAAGGCGTTGCTGCACAACGGGCTAAAATCCTCAACACACCGAGGCCGCTCCGAGAAGCCTGTGGCGACCCCAGAAAGATCTTGCGCTTCTGGTCGGAGCTAGGCTGGTTAAACCCATAGCTGGCATCACGTCACGCAAAACGGACTACCACTGAAATGGACTGATTGCGGAAAATGGAGCCCACACAACAAACAAACAAACTAGGTATGAAACAGTATTATCATATTGCTAATAGAGCTATAACAATCTCAGATTTAATAAAGTAGGTGTTGGAGCAATAACTTACGCACTATTCTTCTCATTATCTATCAATTCGAATTGTTCTGGAGTTGCACTATGTGTGGAGTTCCCACTGCCATAATGATTCTCGGCTGCTGTACAAGTGATCGGTCTATCAAGAGGCTGTTGGAGAGACAATAGCTTCTCCTCTGGTATTTGAAGATCAAGCCCCTTGCCTTCCGAAGCAGGACTCGTTAAAGAATTCAAACTCACTATAGCTGCATCATATAGTTTTTGGAAGTTTAGTTTTTCAGTTTCAAGTGCGATGATTTTTTGTTTAAGTAGTTCGATCTCTTCAGCTTGGATGAGGAGCTAAAACAAACCTACTGTTAATGTAATTGATTTTAATTTGATCTGAAACTAATAAATAACAATAGACCCAAACACAAATTTATCAAGTGACAAAGAGTACAATATTAAAGGACAAGACAATTTAATAAGAATTGCTATTGCTATAAATTGACATTTATTGAATGCCTTGGTGGGCTAGTTGTATTTTGTTATAACTACTGTCCTGAGGTCTCGGTTTCGATCCCCTGGCTAAGTGATATTGGGTTTTTTCAATATCAGCCCGGAGTCTGGAATGATGACAGAATGAATGTGCCTGATGTGGATAGGCTCGCCCCATATCAAATCTGGGACAGAACTAAGCTCGGCGAAATGTGGGTGGTTTAGTTCGCTAGTGTGCCTCTGCCTACCCTTTTGGGAATATCTGCGTGCGCTTATGTTTGGCATTTATTAATTTTAGCATCACAACCTTTTTGTTAAATTAGTAGGAAACTAATAGGAAAACTGATTGCAATATTTGAAAAGTATGGCATCAACAATATTATCAATCTTACCTCATGGCTCCAGTCACTGTCATGGTCTAAAGAAGTCTGGCAACTTACACAGACATTACCCCCATCTAGTTCAGTTTGACATTCCACATCCATAGCTTGCCAATTTGTATCCGTGAAAGCATCTGTCTTTGGAACGGTCAGCGTCGATTTACCACGAAATAAAGACACCAGACCAGCTGGCCGTGGCATGTTGAGGCCTACATCATCCCAGTCTTCAAATTCCTATAAATAAGTTATATCATACATATATTAGAATCAGCATACAATTAAGCAGAACCCATTGGAATCATAATAAACATTGATTGAATTGAATCAATTTATCTTATTTCATATTTCAAGATATAATCTAGAAACTATAATCATCCCTTTTAACCTTTATCAGCTTTTTATACTGTTATTATTGTTTTATTTAGTTAAAATAAATATGTAAGAGCAAAAATAATAAAATAGTTCTTCTTCTTCTTCCTTTAAAAAGTGGCTTCCATCGTGGAATAAAATAGTTATTTTAGTTTTATTTTATGTAGAATAATAGAATAAGAAAGTTATTACCTGATCAGGATTTTCATCTGAAAATGTTATTGAAGTAAGTTTGTAGTTCTGAAGTAAAAGATACTCATTTATAAGAAAGTTTAAAGCTCTTTTTTCATGAGGTTTTAAAGTTTTCTGGTCTGATATATGCTTCAAACTTTTGTCTAAAGTTGATTCGCCATCTAAAATAAAATATATCTTCTGTTAAGAATCTATGATTCAAACAAAGTAATTTATAATTTGAACCCTTAACAATTTATACTTTAAGTTATTCATTTACTTAAAAAAGGGTCCAAAATAAAATTTTGTTTAAGCCACTTACCAGCAAATTGGGTTAGATTTGCTCTCAATGAGTTAATCGTTTCTCGAGCCTTACGCAATTCGAATTCAAGTACAGCAATATCTCCACCACTGCCTCCACGATCACCGCCACCATCTTCAGAATATCTAGCCGTGTCCAGAGAGTCAAGAGTGGCTTGGCTTGGAGTGCGGTCTGTAATTTCCGAAATAATATCAAGTGGTGAGACTCTGATATTAATAATGATTACACACTCAGCTCTTTGAATGTCTGGCCACTGTGTATATTGTATATGCCAGCTAAAAGTTTAGTCAGCCAGCCAGTTTTAGAAGGATGGTCCTGGTGTTTGCACAGGCTTCTTTGAATGAAATGGGAACCATAGTTTGCTTCTATCTACCCCTTCAGTGTAAAAGGTGTGACTGTGTGACTCTATGTATGAATGTAAAGTAGTATTATTATTAACCTGTTGGAAGAGGCGTTATATATATTGCATAAACTTCTCTGCCACCAGGGGCCGAGCTGCCCGTCACTATTTAATAGTATTAAAACTAATCTAATTTAATTATATTATTATCCTACTATATGTTACGAATTCGGATAATTGTTGTGATTTAGTACACGATATTGAAGGGTAGAATGTTAATTATATTTATATTAACTACCCTCCAAGTTATTCGTAATATTTGTAGAAGGTATTTCTTTATTAACTAAAGCAAAAGGTATAAAAGAGCGGGAGTTATCATTATTGAGTTAGTCTCCCTTTGGAGCTCGAAGTGTACACAACTAGTTTGAGATATACAGTACAGTTGTGTAGCGAATATAGTGCATATAAAAGGCATGTTATAACTAAGTCTTTTACATATAGTTTAGCCAAACTTAAAGGTATACTTCAGTATATTTTATGAACATAAATTAAATAATGCTAAAAGTGACATTTTATAATATTTTTAAAAAAACAATAAGGTAACCCCATTAATCCTATTATGCATTTATTGAACTTGATTCTTTTATAGCATCATTAATTTAAGTTTCTATGTTAAGCATCATATTTTTTGCTACATTAATGGTTTTCAAACAACATAATTATATCATCATCATTACACATTTTAATTTTGAATACACAAAAATAATCAAAACAGAAAATGCAGAGTAAAAATCATCTTGTTTTAAAATAAACAATGTTAATTACAGTAATAAAGCAAGTACCACGAAACAAGACTAGTATCTTAGTGTGGGGTTAGTTAGGACTATGTGTGTGACTGTTGGGTGTTATTTATTTATTTTAACCCGTCAGAGGCGGCACATATATATGTTCCATAAGCGTATGGGCCACCAGAGGCCGAGCCGCCCGTGACTATTTAGTCAAACCATTGAAAACATTGGAACTAAAATAAACACCTAAATGGAAGAACTTGTAAATTCCAATACAAGAAAAACTAACAAAGTTGTGATAAAAACAAATGTAAGCAATAGGTGCTCGTGTGCATATTGTGATGAGATAATTATTGATGTTCACGTTTTTTCCATAAATATTTACTTACGCATTGAAGTAAACTCAGACGGTCGAGACACATGTTGTTCAAAATTTCCTGGATTGGAAAAAAATTCCCTCAGTTGAGGCAGCTCTTTGCCACTCTCAACGAGTTCCGTATGCAATTCTAAAGCGGTAAGGAAGTAATGATCCTTAAGCAATTTCGTTGCTATGTCCTCGTATGACAAATGGGAGGAAACGGCGAAAGAACTTTCCTCAACATCTTTGTAAGGGTTCATTGTATCCAACAAAACAATTACATCACAAAGAAAACAAGGTATCCTAAAATCAGATGCTAGATATTTTTAACACTGTTCATGATATGAAGAACAAACTGCATGAGGAAAAAACATAAATTCTAATTTAAATAACACAACCAAATTAATTTTTTCGTTCACTTCTCTTAAATCCTCCAAATGTCAACATTCAACAGTCAAAAAGACAATCATTGTCATCTATGATCTATCTGACAGTAACGTGCAGTGATAAGCACAAACAATGATATTAGAACCCCCAATATAAAACTGAGCTTAGTTTGATCCACCTAAGAAATATTATTCGGCTGAAGGACTCCGTATCCATGGCTATAGACAAATTATAAAAGAAAATAATCAAAATTCAAAACAAAATGTCAGCGAGTAGATACTGCCATCGGTAGTAATTTTACAAATAAATACTGTAGAAAACAGTAACTACCTTGAAATATCAAGATTTGGTATTTATATTAAGTCTAGTTTAGAATAACAAAATTGCAAATAAACAAACGAACGAAGAGTAAGTTTAATTGTGTTAAATTCAAACGACATTATATTTATTGAAAAATACAATTTATAATCAAAGCTGCCCCGATGCCTGTAGATTTAAAACAACGTGAGACAACATGTATGACATGTTGTCTGAATTCAGAGTTTCAGAATTCGACTCCTTCGTAGATATATTGAGATTGACTCCTGGTGATCCGTTAGACACATTCGGTGAGATGTGGTATCCAGTGTTTTTGTGGTCTCTGTGCTCCTCAGTGTTTGTGCATACATGCGCTGCGCTTGTCGCCTTTGGAACCTTGAGAAAGCATAAATACGGAAAGTTTTTCCCTGTCCTGCTGATTGTTATGGGTGTGGTGGGTCCAATAACTTCAGGTGTAGCCAGTAGTGCCGCTGTAGCATTTATATACCGTGCCGCCAACTTAGCCATGCCCCCCATACATGCTATGATATGGGGCATTGGACAAACTGTGTTCGGTGCCGGTATGGGTTTCACAAGGATCTTGGCTACTTTGTAATGTTAATCTACAACTAGAAAGTAATTAGATAATTATGTTACTGTGTATCTATCACCAACAATATAATATAGTTCAAATAAAGTGAAAGTCAATTATCATAGACATTTTATGGGAGTAAGGAAAGGTGCTGAGAGTTATTGATGCATTGTTCCCTCAGTTTACTTTATGTGGGTGGAATGTTGAAGCACTGGCAGTAATACTCATTAGGAATATAAAGTCTGGTGTAAATAATGATTTGTATATCTGTTTATTACAAACATTCTGAGAATTGTAAGAACTACACTATTAGGTACTTTAATTTATTATATTATGTAATTGAAATGTTAATTAATGACTTCAACTAGTAAAAACAAAATTATAACTGATTACCGAATAATGAATATGATCAAGCTGCATATATCATTGAAATATAAATGGTCAGATACAATTTTATTATTGTAAATATGTAATTATTTCATTTTTCTACACGACTGATGTTTCACATTTTGTACTGTATTGTTAGTAGTATTTTGGTACTCTTCCATCCTTAATGTGTATATGAACAAGCATTCCATGATTATTGTTACAAAATAATACCTAAATTTCACAGTTTTAGTTGTTTAATTGCAGTTGTATGTTGATGTAGTTTCCCCACCGAAAAATTTGAGAATTTTTTATTTATTTATTGATTTAATAAATCAACAAATAAATAAATGAGTTAAGGCTTAATTTTGTAATTAAGAGTTCATTTTATAATTGAATAATTTTTATAAAATTGTGTAATATTTTAAATAGTTACTCATATGGGCTACTAATGGGCTGGATGTTGTACATAGCATTATGTATCATTTATAGTAAGCTATGGTGCACTGTGTATGCACAATATCATATATTGTATTGGTTTGTACTTATGCGATGTACTAATGTAATATCTACAATAGGTTTTATGCATGTATTTTTAATAAGTGGACAGTGTATTTAATCCATCCTTTTTAATGTTTTAGGGTATGACTGTCGAAAAAAAACGCATGTCATATATGATGATGTCACCCTATACAATGGCCATATCTTGGCACATGCATGCAACGGAGATAGCAATATCTACCCTTAATCATTTTATTACACATGTATTCTAATCAATATTATATATATTAATTGTGGTCTCATTTCTCATCCAAATTTGATTATGTTTTCATAATAAGGATGTTTAATGTTTAAATTCAAGTTCATGCATGGAACTTATTATAGGCACCTACCTACACTATGGTTTTTTTTTGCTGGTATTGTAGTTAAAATGTATTAATTATTAGTTCAATAATAATTAATATATTTGTTTTCATTGCTGCACACAGACTATTTCAATTAAAATATCTTATTTAACTACAATACACCTACATGTTGTATTTAAAAATGGTGGAATTTTCTATTTCTACATTATTTTGGACACAGTTGTATATTATGTATTTAAACAGTATGTTTTAATATTATATCCTGAAAATATTGTGAATTTGAAAGTATAATGTAATTTTAAACCAGAATTTTGTTATGCTGCATATTATTAAATAAAAATAGGTTCATTATAGGTGCAAAGTTATCTTGAAAGCAAAGCTAGTGTGATTGTAATATAGGTAATTATTGTATCATAAAGCAATTTGGTCAAGGAAATATAATTTTCCGTATTTATCCAAAGATAATAAAATCGGATTTTATATAGACATTTTTTTATTTTCCTATGTGTATATATTAGAGCAAGAGTTTGGGCGACTTGCTACCAATGACATGCAACAAACATTTCAATCAGGATCAACAAAATGTTATAAAAAAATATTTTCTTCAACTCTTACATAACCAGTACTATTATCATCATCCCCATTTCGATTTAAGATATTAGCCAGATGCTATTTTGGAAATTATTTTTGATGATTTTTAGGTCATGATTTATGTAAATACCAAATCGTGAGGGAAGACTGTGTTTTTGTCTATATGGTCTGCACACCACTGCTTGCTACCATGAGTTTTTCACTTTTGTCCAGTCTATGTATATGTAGTCAGTCGTCACATGCATGCACACATTAATATTAGTAGCAAGCTATGCATGCTTACTTTTCCCTAGACCAGACAAGTATGACAAAAAAGGCACTGAATGAGTTGTTTCAACTTTCTGTTTTGTAACTTTAACAACAGATAATACTAAAATGTTGTTTAATTCATATTATATTTTTGGATATTGGATGGACTCCGGGCTGATAATGGATTTTTCCATATCAGCCCGGAGTCTGGAATTTGTGCCCGATATGGCGATAGGCTCGCCCCCTATCACATCTGGGACCTAACAAAGCTCGGCGAAATGTGGGTGTTCTAGTTCGCTAGGGCGCCTCTGCCTACCCCTTCAGGGATACAGGCGTGAGCTTATGTTATGTTATGTTATTCATATTACGTTTTTTATTAATTATACTAAGACATATTCCATTTATTTTTTATTAAAATATAGGATATTAGCAATAATATATTAACATTTCATTAAACTAAATGGACATTGGACAATAATACTATGGTAAACATGATATTAAACATCACATAAACACAAAATTAATATGTAATAACAAATAGACCCTGTGTACAGCTTATACCCTAAAACGATTTTTAAAGGATCTATTGTAATTTCACAAAGTTCCACTACTGTATTTTGAAAGTCTTTTGCGCATTGCATGACAGTCCAAGCTTTCGTCATCTTCTTCATGACTCACTTCATGGATTTCTTCCAACAATAAAGGCAGTTCAAAATCATCTTTAGTCAGGGTTGTCTGAAAAAAAAAACAAAAAACACATCAATGTTTATTTAAAAGTCTATTGTTTGATTTTTCTTTGATCACGTTATGAAAATCATAGATGAGTAGTGTGAATATCTTTTTTCTCACTCCCATTCCAATGTGTTTATACATCGTCAAGCATGTTTCACAAAGGATTCGGCTTAGTTCTTACGCCTGGCTGCCTATCTGACATCAACCCCCTCTGGGAGTAATTAAAAAACTACTGTCCAATCTAGGATTTGAACCCACAACCTGATCTATATAACTAACCTCATGAATTGCAGGATCTCTGCGACTTAATCTATTCACACTGTCCTGTAATGATTTAGTCTCAGAAGTGGCATCTTGCAATGCTAACTTTAGCTCTACTATTTCTTTCCTAGCATTTGATAATAACTTTTCTGTTGTAGCTAAATTTTCCTTCAACTTGCATTTGTCAAGTTCTAAATTTTCTTTTGCCTTAGATAGGCTTTTTATTCTATTCTCATATAATTTCAATTCAGAATCTCCTTCACCAATACTTGTAGTGTGTTCTCTTTGTAAATTACTACACATTTGTTTTAAGTATGAAATATTTTGTTCCAATATAATTTTTTCCTCAGTTATAAGTTTGACTTCATTTTCTAAGGCACTTATCTTACATGTCATAGCTGCTATGCGAGAGGATTGACTTTCTATTGTACTTTCTTTATCCATTATTTTTGATTCTAACATTTCTATTTTACTTATATATGTCTGTAGTTGCACAGATTTTGATGCAGACTCACTTTCTAAAGAGTGATTAGTATTTTCTAGTATGTTAGCTTCAACTGAAAGACTTGCAAATTGTTCTAACATATCAGATCTTTCTGCTTCTTTTTGTGATAACATCTCTTCAATTCTTCTAATTTCACACACATAATGCTGTAATTGTTGTTTTAAGCTTTCAACTTCCTTTTTAGATTTCTCATATTCCATCTTTGTAATCTTCAACATACCATTAGCATCAGCTAGACTATTTTGTAAGTGTTTATTTTCAATAACAGCTGTATCAATCTGTTGATTTAATCTTAATATTTCACCATTCAAAAAACTTATTTGTGCTTCATAATCAATTATTTTATGTTCAGAAATTTTATTCACACTTAACTTTCTTTTCAGCTCTGTTATTTCATTTTCTAACTTATTGATTTCAAATGTTTGAGATTTTAACTTTTGTTCTAAAAAGCTGACACTTTCAACTTTGTTATCTAATTCGATAACAAGTTTATCACGCTCCTGATCAACTTTCTTAATACTTTCTATTAGATTTGATTTGTCATTTCTTAAAGAAAGGATTTCAGTTTGCAGTTCTTTACATTTTCGTTCTAATGAATCAATACTATCTTTGGATAAACTAAGTTTTTTCTGAGTACACAATAATTCATTCTGAATACCATTTGTGCTTCTTTCTGTTTCAACCTGTATATTTTTTATTTGATTTGTTATAGTTTTTTCTTTGATAATATCACTTTGAAGCTTTTTAAGTTGATCTCTTAAGAAGTTGCATTCATCTTTGAGATGATCTGTGGATGCTTTTTCAGTTCTATTAGATCTTTTGTATGCATTATTTTCCTCTGCCAATCTTTCAATTTCATTTTGTTTAATTACAAGATCTCTTTTTAATTTGTCTGCTAAGTCCATTGTCTCCCTGTATCTCATATTATATTCGTGTTTGTCTTTCTTTAATAACTGTAATTCGTGTGACATTTCATCAATTTTATTTTGCAGTTTTTGAACATCTCTTTGTAAATAATCTCCTCTATCACTAGATTTCAATACATGTAAATTTTTGTATTGACTTAACTGTTGACTAAGGGTAATGTTTTCTTTAGTTAATTCAGAATTTTCTATGTTTAATTGGTTGATAACATCTTTATAATTTTGTCTATTATTTTCTTCTTGTCTGGCCAATTTATTTTTGTAATCATCATTTTCTTTCATAAGAACTAACATTTTCTGCTCACTTTCACACAATTTTGTGTGCAAATCTCTGATGAAAGAAGTTTCATAAGATTTTTCAGAATCTTTTAATAGCTGTGATTCTTTGCCTCTGCATTTCTGTAAGTGTTGGTTAAAGTCTTTCATAGTCTCATTCATTTTCTCTTGAATATCCTTAATATATTTTTCATACTTCTTTCTCTCATCTTCGAGAAGTGTCTGTAATTCATATTTAGTTGGGCATTTATCTTTTACAGGACCAAAGTCACTATTATGGAATGACTTACTTAAGTGGGGCAATGATAACATTTTGTCTTGTAAACTTTTGTTGAGATCAACTAAGTCTTTTATCTCTTTATGCAATGCAGTGTTTTCCTTTAAGGCATTATTTAACGATTCTTGAATATCATGTATTTTAGGTGATACGTTTTTTGCCTTTATCATTGTAACTTCCTTTTCTAATTCAGATTTTTTTAGAGTCAACCCTTCAATCCTTGTCTGTAAAAAATGTATTTCATTTAGCATAGATGCTAATCTTTTATTAGCATCTTCCTCAACTTTTAAAGCTAATGTATCTACTTTTTGTAGTTCTTCTTGTAGTACCTTATTTTTCTCTGCCAGATTGAGAGCCCTTAACATAGCCTCATGCTGCTTTGCTAAACCACTTTCAACTTCTTTTTTTAACAAATCATTTGCAATTTCCATTTCATGTAAGTCTTTCATCAAACTTTGCAGTCTACTGTCAATATTTGGGTTACAGCAATCTTTATTAATTGCTGATAAAGGCCTTCCACCTTCTAGTAGAATGTTTAATCTTATGATCTCATTATCTCTATGTTCTATTTGACTTTTTAACAACAAAATTTCATCATAATATTCTTCATTCTTCTCTTCTAACGACTGCAACTTTTTTGTTAGTTCTGTAAGGTCTTTTTCAACGTAAGATTGATTTTTCTCACTGCAAAGACACATTTTATTTATCTGGTTATCTGTGTCCTTCCTACGACTTTTGTTACGGCTACTTTGAGTATCGGCGCACAGCCCTCTTAAACTTAAATCTCTGACTTCATACTGTAATTTACTTATTACAGAATCCTTTTTGACTAATTCTTCTGTTAGGGATTTAATCTTTCTTTTAATATCCTTACTAAGTTTCAAATTGTCTTCTTTCAACTGCATGTTTTCTTTGTGAAGCCGATTATTTTCTTGTATAAGTTTGGCATTGTCACATTTGTATGGCTCAGCTTCTAACATCAAAGAATCCCGCTGCATTAAAGCTTCTTTTGACAGATCCATGTAATGCTGTAAGCTGCGAGTGGTTTGTAATAAGTCTGCTAAAATACATTCTACCAAAGGAACCGCTTCCAGTGATAACTTGTTGGTATAACCGAGTTCTTCGAGTTTTCGCGACAAATTGAAATATGCTTCACCCATTTTCAAATACTTTTCATTATTGAGCTCATTCAATATTCAATAGTGTGTAATTATTAAAGTAGTACGTAAGACAAATCATTGCATATAAAACATTCAAATAACTGATTTGTTGCGTACATTTTATATGATAGTAGAAATTATTTTGAATATTTTTATTTTTTTTGATTTTTGACATGTTAAATCAAGTGTCAAGTGTCAGCTTTTTTTTTTTCCCTTTCGGGAAGGCAAAGGGATCTAGCCCATACAGCCTCGTCTTAAGTGCTTTTTATTTGTAATTTCACAAGTGCAATGAAATCGGATGTGTTCGATTTCAAGGCCCTGCTGGAGTTTTGGCGTTAATTCCTTCCAGTTTGATGCGTTTCAGACGATTTTCTCGCAGCAGAGGAGTCGAACAAGGTCGACCCATCCACCCGACAAAACGCGTCCAAAATCAGTTATTTCAAAGCTTCCACATACTGTCCATCTTTGTTGATGTTTATTGCTTAGATTCACATCACATTTAAACCACAAGCACAACTTTACACTAGAATATGAAATCATTAAAACAAGCGACCACCCGCACCGTCAGAATTCCCGCCAAAACTCCGTCAAGTGTCAGCTTTAGCATGCCATAGATTTATAGAGGCATTTTTTTAATAGAGATATCATCTCGTTTTTATTTCGTGAGTTCGGGACTCAGGGTCAGGATAGTCTTTTTAGCTTTTGTTCGTCACTTTGCGTCGTAAATCGTAAGTCATTAGATCCAAATAGCTCTTGAGTCTTGACAAAAAACATCATGTACGTTTTCATGTAGACAAAAACATGAGACGGCAACTAATATATTCAGTTTGATCCTTAGTCGAATGACGAGTCATAGATGTAGTGATACAATATTTTTTACTTGTCTTGAATGCTCGCGAGCGCGTCCATAGAGTAATTTAAATATGTGGTCGCGTCACTAAAAAAATAAAAAATAAAAACATTATTGATTGAAGTTAGCTGTGAATAGTAAGGTACATGATTGTTCAGGTTTTGATTCAGCTTATCTAATAACTGAAGTATTTACTACCATATATGTCTTGCAGTTTCAAAACAAACTCTGGAAAAATTAATTAATCTGGATATTTCAACTTAATTTTCAGCAATTTAAAGCAAGGTTGTATTTTATACTTTTGTGTTGTTGTATTTTCATTGGAGTGAAGTTGTAACGTGTCTATTTGACAGCACTTCGCGACCGAGATAACCTCCTACGGTTTACGTTTATTCTTCACCGCGTGATATTTTGAACTGGAAATTGTGGTTACATTACTTTTGTGGAATATTTAAATCATTCAGTGTATTGTGCACATACAACTCGACGATGGGCAAAGTACGTTCAACACCGGGTGCTCCCCGGAAACAGGGTTTCAACAAATCTGGTCATTCTATGAATCCAGATCGACCAACGGAGGGTTTAAAAGGCGTTGGGAATCCTAGGACGAAAGGCACCATCAAAAGGCTTCAGATGTACAGAAACTTCAAAGCCAAAAGGGATAAAACTGGCAAAATATTGACCCCAGCACCATTTCAAGGCTGGTTGCCTTCTGGCACTCGAGCTCGAGTGGAACCCAATCAAAAGTGGTTTGGAAATTCACGTGTCATATCGCAAAGTGCTCTACAAAAGTTTCAGGAAGAGTTTGGAGCAGCAGTTAAAAATCCTTACCAAGTCATTATGAAACCAACCAATTTACCCATCACATTATTAAATGAAAAATCCAAGAATGCTAGAGTACATCTATTAGATACAGAAGGCTTTGATACAACATTTGGACCAAAAAAGCAAAGGAAGCGAGTAAACTTAAAATTCAATGATATACATGCGTTACATAAGGCAGTTGAAGAAAGTGCTGACAAATATGATGAAACTAAAGATATTGATAGAGTTCGTGAAGATACAGGTGTAAAAGAAGGCCAGAGGGATTGGGTGTTTGGAGCAGGGATGAGTAAAAGAATATGGAATGAATTGTACAAAGTTATAGATTCATCTGATGTACTCCTTCAAGTTCTAGATGCGAGAGATCCTATGGGTACTAGAAGTCCATATGTTGAGAAGTTTCTCAGGGATGAAAAACCCCACAAACATCTCATTTTTATTTTAAATAAGGTTGATTTGATTCCTAATTGGGTTACACAACGCTGGGTTGCCATCCTTAGTGCAGAATATCCAACAATAGCATTTCACTCCTCATTAACACATCCATTTGGAAAAGGCTCACTTATAAATTTACTGAGACAATTTGCAAAACTGCATATTGATAAGAAACAAATCAGTGTTGGATTAATTGGATATCCAAATGTAGGAAAATCATCAGTGATTAATACTTTGAGGTCAAAAAAAGTTTGCAAAGTAGCTCCTATTGCTGGTGAAACTAAGGTATGGCAATATATTACGTTGATGAGAAGAATATTCCTCATAGATTGCCCTGGTATTGTTTACCCATCTGCTGAGACAGATACAGAGAAGGTACTTAAGGGTGTCGTAAGAGTGGAATTAGTTCAAAACCCTGAAGACTATATAGAGGAAGTCATTAAACGGGTCAGAAAGGAATATCTAACAAAAACATACAAAGTGGATGGATGGGACACCCCAACTGAGTTTTTAGAAAAACTTGCTGCACGTACTGGCAAATTGTTAAAAAAAGGGGAACCTGATGTAAACCAAGTTGCCAGAATGGTTCTCAATGATTGGCAAAGAGGAAAATTGCCATTCTACGTTGCTCCAGAAGGATTTGAAGTTCCATTGTCTAAGCAACAGACAGATGATGTTAAAGAACCTACAGCAACAAATGAAGACAAAACTAGCAATGAAACTGTCACCAATAAACCTGAAACAGAGACGGAAAAAGAAATAGTTAATAAGCCTACAATACATATAAATAAACTTATGATAGCTCAAGATTTTGCAAAAATAAAAGTTGGTTTACAGTTTGACAATGAGGATGATGTTAAACCTTTAGATGAGATTAATATTCCTGATGAATTAAAAAATATAGATAATGCAGAAGACAATGATGATTCAAAAGCTGAAAATGATGTTACAAAAAGTAATGAAGAGGATGATGGTGATTCATCTGATATAAGTGAATTCTACAGTAATGATGAAAAAGAGTTAAGCGATGCTGAAGACTACCTCACGAATGATCTAGAAACAGTAAAAGAATTGAAAAGAAAGAAAATGGAGGCAGCTAGTGGAGCTTTTACAATAGAAGAAGTGTCACAAAATATAAAAAAGCAAAAAACTAATTCTGTTACTAGTGGTTCAGGAAAGAAAATGACTGCGAAACAAAGAAGGGCTATTGAAAGAGCTCAACGTCGTACTAAAACAGGCAGCAACTTTTATGAAGTGTCTAATGTTAAAAATAAAAACAGAAGCAAAAAGAAGCCTGTATAAATAATGTACAATATTTCATTTGTGACATTATAGAACTTTTATCAATAATTATTTCATACTTCTCATTTTTTTATTTTACTCAATTAAGTACCTACATTTATCAATCATATTATTTATTTTTTTATTTTTCAATTACACTATGATTAAAAAACTTACAAATTATTAAAAAACTTAGGAAATCTACAAATCAAATACAAAATATCAACAAATCATAATAACAAATCATTTATTGTCTACATAATTACAATCTATTAGTCATATTACAGTACATTTATATTTTAAAGGTATGAGGTACTACATACCAAATGCTAGTCCGCAACAGGTTAGCAGCAGCAAAACTTGTGCTGATCAGTGGGGCTAATGCCCCACAATTTAATTTGGAATCTTCGTGAAATGTATAGAAGTGGTATAGGCATGTGTAGGTGTAGGCAATTATGGCCCAGGCTTTATTATGACTACCTTCTTGATGACTCCAATGTTATTTGACTTTACGTTTAGTGACGGGCGGTTCGGCCACCGTTGGCCGAGTGTTTATGTAATATATAGAGGTATAATGCCTCCTCCGACGGGTTAATGTAAATGCATTTTAAACGTTTTTTTTTTTACTTTAGATGTCATCAGGTAGTGAAAGTGATGAGGATTATGTGCCAAAAGAACCAGAACAATTGTCAGAAGAAGAATCGGCAGACGATGAAACTGAGAAGCAATATGTAGCAGAGGTCGAAAATAGTAAAAAAAGAAAAGCTGCTCAAAAAATTAAGGGGAAAAAGAAACTAAAAAAAGCAGTAAAAGAAACCAAACTTGACCTGACACCGAAAGAAGACGAGGTTCTTATAGATGAGGAAAAATTAAACCCAGACGAAGAAAAGAAAAGAGAAGAAGACCTGTGGGCTAAATTTCTCGAAGGCACTGATAGCAAACCTAAAGCTAAAGAAATCAATAATCCTAAAGATACAACCAAACCTGAAACTAAAGAAGAGAAACCACAAACAATTTCAAAACAAAACGATGATATAAAAGAGAAAGAAAGGCGAATTTTCGAGTTTGCTGGAGAAACGATTGTTGTAGAAAATAATGTTATTAAAGAGAAAATTAAAAAAGCTGAAACTCCTGCTGATAGTAAGTTATAATTCTTATTATATATCTTTAACGTAATATAAATGGAATATTAAAGGAGTTTTATTAATATATCGTTTATTTTTCAGTGAGTACACAAGGTGGACCATCCCAAGTTCCGATTGGTAGCAACTCAGGTGGAAAATCTGGGTTGTCTAATATTCTGGGGCACTTGAACAAGAAAAATAAATTGTCTACTCTAGAAAAATCAAAACTTGATTGGTCAACGTATAAACAAGAAGAAGGTTTAGAAGAGGAGATACAAAGCCATAATAAAGGAAAAAAAGGGTAGGATGGTTATTATTATTTTAGAAATGGCTGAGTGCTTAGTAAAGTATATTTTTATTAATTGATGCAAAAAGCATGTATTTCTCAGTTTAAATGATAACTTCCTTTACATATTGCCTATTATATTAGACTGCCTCGGTGGCGTGGTGGTATTTCGGCACGAATTCGGTTCTGAGTTCTCGGGGGTCATTCCCCGGGTCGGGCAAAGTGATATTGAATTTTTCCATATCAGCCCGTAGTCTGGAATTTGTGCCCGATATGGCGATAGGCTCGCCCCCTATCACATCTGGGATAGAACTAAGCTCGGCAAAATGTGGGTGTTCTAGTTCGCTAGTGCGCCTCTGCCTACCCCTTCGGGGATACTGGCGTGGGCTTATGTTATGTTGTTATTTTTATGAAATTGTGAAATATGTCCAGGCCTATGTCCAGCAGTGGTCGTCCTATAGTCAATCCCTTTCTAGGGGATCCAATCCCGGATAATTTGTGTTAAAAAACCACCCGACCGACGCCACGTGGGAATCGATCCCAAGACCTTTCGGTTCATAGCTTATATACGCTGCCACTGGACTGAGGAAACGACCTACATGTTATTGAATGATGACATTTTTTCACCCATAGTTGCATTATGAGTATTATTATTTATGGTGGGGACGTCTGCAGTCGCACAGACGGGTGATCAGCTCACTCACCAGAACTATTTCACCCTTAATCCCAGTCCCGGTGGCACTCCACTTCCGCTTCGGAGGCAACCGAGCTGCGCAACAGCCCCCAGGAGGCACATCACCGTTGGGTTTCGGCTGCGGCTCAGACTAGCCTTTGGACATCATGGGGGTTTTCCAGGTTTGCACCTTTCAGGTCCGCCCACGTATGCCCCGCCACGTCAGTCGGTTAAGACCTCTGCGGCATTATGAGTACCTAGGTGTTTACTTTATAAGAATCCTCATTTTAAATCATGTCTCCTTTTTAGGTATCTAGAGCGCAGAGATTTCCTAGAGAGAGCAGATCTACGTCAATACGAGATTGAGAGGGAATTGAGAATGAACCGTCGCAGCAACCGGTAAAGTGATTTTAATGTCATGGCACAATTCGACAATGTTTTGCAAATAAATGAATAAGTAATCTACCTCCAAATAAGTTTTATCTTTATTTTATATTACTTTACCTATCTAAAAGGCGCGGCGTCAGGGACGCCAGAGCCTTGCCAATAGTGAATTAAAATATAAAGTCATGCCTGTATGTCTGAAGGGGTAAGCAGAGGTGCTCTGCTATTTCCGACTCTTCATGTGAGGGGGACCATCGCCATAACGGCCATACGATCGTTACTTGTCCTGTTAATTATACCAGTAGCACAACCATGAGTTTGTTGCACGTATTTACGCGAGCGAGGACGTAAAATATTTGTATGGAAAACGTCAGTTTCCCGCGTAACCGCTAGAGGCGTTCGGGTGTTTGTCATACAAATATTTTACGGTGTCGCTAGGGAATAATGTCAATAAACCTCATGGTTGGCCTACTGTTATCACTTTTGACTAAATTTGATTAAACCAATAGCTTCGAAATGAATACCACCATATTTATTATATTTCCAACAGACTGTACATATGTAGGTACTTGGCAATATCGACTAAATATGTTAAGAACATTACATAAGCTCACGCCTGTATCCCCGTAGGGGTAGGCAGAGGCGCACTAGCGAACTAGTACACCTACATTTCGCCCAGCTTAGTTCCGTCCCAGATGTGATAGGGGACGAACCTATCGCCATATCGGGCACATTTTCCAGACTCCGGGCTGATATGGAAAAATCCAATATCACTTTGCCCGACCCGGTGATCGAACCCGAGACCTCAGGACGGTAGTCGTACCGAAATACAACCACGCCACCGAGGCAGTCAGTTAAGAACATACTAAAATTTTTAGGCGCACCAAATGTTATTGCTAATAAATAATCTGGTTAGCAGGAAGGATGGGATACTATTGTATGACTTCTAAATAGCTAAATAGGTACAATGTAACAGTAACCATTAGCAAAGATCCAATCAACACAATTTAGCTACCTGAAAATATGTAGATTGTAACATCAAATTCCCACAGTAATTCGTGGTTTGAGCGATCGTTGTGCATCGTCAATTTACTTCTATATTGGGTCAATAATAGCCAACTAGCGCGCAAGGTTCACTCCGTCCATTCTGCTCAATCACAGCAATGAATGCGACTTGTACGAGCAATCAATTTCAATCTGTACCGTCGTCTTGGTCGGCGGACGCACTATGGAACGATTTGCACACGTTGTGCTAATCAAGCACTAAACAGTTTGTTTGCCGCGGCCGTGGTGTCACATTGCACCGGCGACTCGCAACTCCGCACCTAGTACTGAATTTGTGTTCGAGCTGGATTCATGCTTGTATTGTGTTACGTTATTCAACTATTTGTGCTAAATAATTGATCGTGAATTGAATTGAACTGATGTGAAGTGGGGATGACCACGTACGGGAGATGGACTCTATGTGACGGCGGCATGGAAGGAGTTAAGGTTTGTTTTGTTAAATGTTAATAATTTTATGTATACCACAATATACATTTCGTATACCTCTTATTTTTTATGTTCGGCACAACAAGGGTACAACTATGGCTACAATCATTCGTTTCGTACACCATTTGACAAAATGACGTGTTAATTTGAAATAATGTAAAGTTGCAATATTTTTGATGTATAAACCGATGGTTAACATCATTATTAGATTTTCATACACGTTAACTTACATGTTATGTAGCTCTATAACAGTGACCATGGATTGTCGCAATTTCTTTGTTCATGTATAGACGTTATGCATATACGATAATTTTCTTTTTCGACTGACTTCGAAAAAGGTCCTCAATTAGTCTGTATTTTTTAATGTGTTACGCGATCTCTCCGCCAAATGTGAACCGATTTTCAAAATTCTTTTTGTATTCGATAGAGCTTATTTCAAGGTCCCATATGGTCATTCAATTTATATTTGAAGTTATAAAATAATTTATTATAACATAATGCTAAAAGGACATTGTAGAGTTCAGTATGGTCGCAACTCTTAATAAAGCACAATCAATACATATCTCTACCTTCTTGCTTTCGAGCACCCAACTTCATTTAAATATTCAGTCCCAGACGATGATAAAAACTGTTCTATTTAAATGTCTTGAGGTTATAAATTATCAAGTAACATAGTGAATAATAAACCTCCTAGATTACTTTTTGCTTTTAGTCTTCTCCTTATGATACCAAGATTGTATAATTTTCCAATGAATAAATACTATTATAGGAAAACTCTATTAATATTAAAGCAAAATACCTTTTAGTTTTCAACACGACTGTGATGTATGTAGCTTCTATTGACATTTTTATTGTTACGTATAAATAGGACGGAAATGTGGCTAGAAATAAACACCCGCATCAGACTAATTCCGTAATTTCCGCAAAATTATATCGATTCTTTTGGATTAACTATATTTTATACTTGGGTACATAGCTTTATGATGGACTAGCTTTTGCCCGCGGCTACGCCCGCGTGAGAGTCTTGACAAACATTCGTCCCCCATTACATCCCTTTAGAAGATGAATTTATGCATGTATTATACATATAAACCTTCCGCTTGAATCACTCTATCTATTAAAAAAACGCATCAAAATCCGTTGCGTAGTTTTAAAGATTTAAGCATACAGACAGACAGCGCGAAGCGACTTTGTTTTATACTATGTAGTGTTTACCAGCATTCATTCATATTTTACATAATATTAACTAGGTACATTACCTTGGAATAAAGTAGGTACGAGATTATGATTTTGCACTTCAGTTTACTTGTCTTTATAAAGATACTTGTACATACGTCACATTTATAAATGTCGATTGCCCACCTTTCTTCGCGACTCCGGCCATAAAAAGTTGTATCCCACAGGAGCGTATTTCGGGACATAAGTAACTCAATTATTGTACTTAGTGAACACTGCTTAGTTATGTACTTGATAAACACATCGAAGTTCACAAATAAGGGCACCATTGCACTGACTTGCACCATTTACATAAATCTCGATTTATGCAAAAATCTTTTTCTTCTACCTATCTTACTTACCCCAAGGGGTCGGCGCAACACACTTTTCCTTGGTCTAGTGGCAGCATATGTGGGCTGTGGACCGGGAGGTCCTGGGTTCGATTCCCAGGTCGGGCAAAGCGAATTTTCTAGTTTAATTTGCCCGGGACTGGATCCCTCAAAACGGGTTGACGTCAGGCAAGAAGCCGGTTGTAAAAACTAAGCCAAATCCTTTCTGTAGCATGCTTGAAAAAGTGTGTTGCGCCGACACCACATTAAGGTGGGATAAGGGCAGGTAGAAAGAAAAGCTGGGTTAGTAGTAGCGCTACTTTAGTCGTTGCATGGAAAGGATTTTTTTCTGTATTTAACTTCAATTTATTGAGTGGTAGAGCCACGTTGTAGATAGTAACATCTACAGCATGAATGGGCCGGCTCGACCGGTTTGATATCACTATATTATAAAAAACCAACGTAGAGTGGTAGCTCGCATTTTGCGTTTCGTTCGATGAGTGACATTTCGGGTGGCCCAATTCCCCCTTCCCTTTCCAATCTCTGTACCCCTCCGTTAAGATTGGCAACGCACCCATGATTATTTTTGTGTCTTGGGTGTCTATGGGCGGTAGAGATCACTTGAATTTGAATTTACCATTTAGTGAGCCAACTGCTCATTTGCTAGACTGCTATAAAAAAAGAAATAGTAAATTACGGAACGAAATTATGAATGAAATCTTAATGTGGTATTGAGGCTATGTGGTATGAGTGGGTTGTATCCAAAGACATTTAACAGTATATAGGCAGGACAACAGGTCGAAACTTGTGATCCAAATTTTGTGACCTCGTGGTCATAAGTCGGTTAGTCTTATTTGAAACATACGCGCACAAGGTCGGCCAGTGTAATAATGTTTGACATACATGACATAAGCTCACGCCTGTATCCCCGCAGGGGTAGGCAGAGGCGCACTAGCGAACTGGTACACACACATTTCGCCGAGCTTAGTTCCGTCCCAGATGTGATAGGGGACGAGCCTATCGCCATATCGGGCACAATTTCCAGAGTCCGGGCTGATATGGAAAAATCCAATATCACTTTGCCCGACCCGGGGATCGAACCCGAGACTTCAGGACGGTAGTCGTACCGAAATACAACCACGCCACCGAGGCAGTCAGTCAGTGTAATAATGTTTAGACAAAAAAATTGTCTTACGTGATTCTTGAACATCCACAGAACATTCTATGGTGTAAATTGTAATAAGCGCTCTCGCTTTGTAATAAGTGGTAGAACGTGTTACTAACGTTTGAGATATTTTTTTTGTATGGAAACTTGCTTGGTATTATTATCTCTTTGGTTGTGTCTATTGTTTTTCGATATTCTTTAGTGTTACCTTGTGTAAGTACCCTCTCTACATTCGTATTTGTAAATCTATTATCCTTTATCTCCCACGTCTATGAAAATATCCAAGGATTAGCTAAAGCTGCCACATAATCTAGTGGTTATAGGTAAAATGACGTAATCTGGAACAGTGAACGTAGAAAGGAAAAGTGGGCGAGCTGCTGACTGAGTACCTAAACAACCTCGAGTTGCGCCCACGTTTGCCCACTTGTCCCTTCCAAAGTTCGCAATGGTGAAGGAAAAGAGGAAATGTGTGCTGCGAGTACTGCGACTTTATATTAAAAATCTGATTAGATCTGTAATCTTATACTTGTTTTAAAATATCGCCTCTAATTTACCTACTCATATCGACTTTAAGATATTTTTTTTCTGTACATGAACACTTTTTTAAATTAGCTACTTAGCATATACCGGTCTATCAATACGGTCAGCTTAGCTAACTAATCAAATTACAGTGTGGAATGAAACTTGCTGCGGCTCAGTAATTGTTTCGTTTTAAAACAACGAACCTATTGTCGTCAAGTTCCATAATATTTGCTCAGGTGTGCACCATTCGAGGCGATACCAGTACAAGTGAATGAGCCGGGTCGGGTACGATAGCGCAGCGGAGTGCGCATGTGTACTCGCTCACTCGATAAACCGCACTACTGAATACGCTCGTGGCCGCGGCACGTGTTCACATGACCAGCCGTAAGGATTCAGCTAGTTCTGACTGAGATGAAGGAGGCTGTGCCGCGACCCCGAGCGCGGTGCTCGCGGATGTGGTGGATCTGACGGAGTGGCGCGGCACTCGTGGCACTCGGCAGCGGTCTGCAAGTCGCGAGGGCCGTGGCCGTGGAGCGAAGGTGCGGGGTGAGCGTTGCGCGCGGTCGCGGTCTGCGGCGCGCCAGTCGCACGCGACCGCCTGTCGGGGTGGGTGCCAGTTCGGCGTCTCCATTTTATCGCGCCTTTATACATATAACCGCATATAAAAATATTTTTAAATAAATTTTTGGGTGCTATATTTTACAACTTGAAAGAACACCACCTCGTGATGTGTGTAATCGAGCGTCGCAGAGGACATTACTGTGTAAAAACCGACTGAACAAGTGGAAAATCGCTTTTTCGGGAAAGTGTTTTTCTTGTTTGTGCGAGGCGACGAAGGGACCGGCAACGGGCGGGCGTGCGGCCCGTAGTGGCGGGTCGGTGGATGGTGCGGCGCGAGAGGGCGCCGGGGCGCGGCCGGCGGCGCCGCTAGCAAAATGTCGATACCTCTGGGCCGGGAGACTGTGCTCCCTTCGCAGGTGAGTTTTGATGTGTTCTGGCGTTGCAAACGCGATGCCGAGTGCGGCGGTGCGTGTGCACTCTACACTAACCACTGTGGTGTGTGCAGTGTGCAATGTGCACGTCGTGTTTGCGTTTTGATCTTGTCGCACGAGTGTGTTGCGCGACAATTAAACGCATCCTGAACACGCAAGCAATCACAGCTTTGTACAAGCTGCTCCAGTACATCTTAAAATTTCAGTTCATAGCTGTGAAGTACTACTTCTTTAGAAACCAATATAGAAAAAGTAGTGTAATTAGCTCTGTATCTATCTACCTACTCTACATAAATTGTAGAGCCACTGAACTTGCATGAAATTGTAGATTTTTTGCGTAATAATCTTTTATCTTATCTACTATTTAAATAAATATGAATTGTCCTCATTTCATCGGAGAATTAGGATACAATTTAAAAAAAAGTACAAAATGACGTAAAAGTTTTATTATTTACGAAAGTTTTGTATAATAAATGTCTATAAAAGTTCAGTATTTAGAATATACATAAACATAATTATTTTAATGGTATTATAAGTTGATGATTTTTTTGTTAACATAATTTAGACCTCAAACGCCTTGCTGAAATAGTAGTTCTAGTCTAGCGCCCCTTGTCTCGTAATATGTAATTAGATATCATGAAAAATACTAAAATTCTGAAAACAGAAGAAATGTTCCGTTCGCCCATAGAGCCAGCCGGCCGTGTAAAGGACCTCTATTAATTTTTTTGGATTAATTTTTGCGAAAATATGCAAGAAATCACTAATCTAATAAAGTATTCTGCCAATCGCACCTTTACGGCCGATCTCAATAAACGATCTCAGTTTGAGAGTGCAGATAGATCGCGACTATGAACCAATCAAACCGTCATTTGACGGAGTCATGTTCAAACTGTGTTCTTATTGGCTAATTTTTGTAATCTATCTGAGCATTCGAACTGAGATTGTTTATTGGAACCGGGCGTTTGTCTATTAGCATACAGGCCGTGGACTTACTGGATTAAAATTCCAGGTCGAGCAAAGGTATTTCCCCAGGACTGGATCTCTTAGACGAGTTTGACGTCAGGCATACTTGTCATAAAAATTAAGCCGAATTATTTTAACATGCTTAAATAAGTGGTGAGCTGACCCCACAAATTGCAAGACCAGCGGGCTTAGACAAGTGGTTCATATGCTAATCGAATAGAATAGTCGAAAATAATAAATGTATGGGAATGACATACGAGTACTCTATATGCGGCGTACTCCTATGTCATTCCCATACATTTATTCTATTCGACCACTCTATTCGACTAGCGCACAAGCCACTTGTCTAAACCCGCAGGGCAATCATCGAGGACTGTGTAAAGCCGCGTCGCCTGCACTAGGTTTTTTTTCGAAACAAAACATAAAAACACATACGCAAAACAATGATTTTTATCTGTCTCCTGCTCGCAGGACAATGGGCCATAGATAAAAAAAACGTGTTTTATGTAGATGTTTTGTGTAATAAAGGAAATATTTGATAGACGACGCGTATTGTTACGTTTAATAAATCCTAAGAAATGATTATTCACAATCCGTAATCAAGGGTCTAACAATCATACTTTGAACAAGTCTTATCGATGTAGGGCTTCGTGGAATCACATACATGATACAACTAAACGTACGTACATTCGAAAACAATACATTTCATTTCATTTGTTTGTCACTTCGGAATCACTATCGCACGGGATTCACCGTGAAGGGAAGGTATATCAAAATTTGTAAGATGTAAGAAATTATAACTGTAAGGCACAGTTACAGCTCTTTGTAGGACGGATAATATTTTATGGTGGCGAGAAATAAATTAAATGATAGTATTTAATAAAGAATTTGCATTTACTATAAATGTATTATTGTTGAAACTGTCACAAAACCTGACTTGTGGTTAGTTTGCTGTTAGGGCAATTTTTTTTAATTTCCTAATTTTTTTACGATCCCGGGATTAATAACAACAGGTCATTGCAAATCTGCACTGAAGTATAGAGTCTAAACTTTATTACTTGTAGTTAATTTGGATAGAATGGTATTTTGGCACATTAACGACCGTCAAGGAATTGTAAGACACACAGTACATTACGTTGTTATGTTAGTTCATTACTAATATCTGCATACGCGCTGAGGCCGAGGGTTCAAATCTCATAAGCGGTTATTGATTTTAACATCGTGCACTTTCATGCATCGCATGTGTTAAGCCGAAGGATCTGTAATTGTCAGTATTGCAACATTTTGGAGGGATGCCAAATGGGAAAATCTGCGAGCAGTTTTAAAGGTTCTACACAAAATGAGATTGAAAAATCTTGCCTAAGCCTTGAATTGGTATCTATAACTTGAGGATTGACAGACAGTGGGTGGCAATTACCATTTATGCACACAAAAACTTTCTGGTAATTTTTATCCCAAATTACAAGTGGCCAAGGCGGCAAGTACCACTATATATTTATATTTAGTAAAAGATTTAAAATTGTATCGGTGGTAATGGCGAAGTTCTACAATACACTTCTTCTTACAAGCGTAAAATTTATATTAGTGGTAGATCCACGTTGTAGATACCTAGTACTGGTAATTACTGGAAATTAAATTATTTTGATTTTTATCATAATTCTGGGATATATCCACCTTATCTCATTGGAGACGAGAAACTAAATTGACTAATGGATCAGCAACAAATCAGCGCCTCTTCTAGTAAGTACGAGTTTTGATACTTCTCGAAAATGAATGTAGTTTTCGCAAGAGGCGTTGCTAGTCAATGTATGTAGATTTAACTATATATATATATATTCGTTATTAAGAGTTACCCATACTAGGGGTACAGGTTTATCTGTTCTTCTGGTATAAAGAAAGAAATAATTAAACTTTATTCAGTCAATGACTCAACTCTCAGGCAAAATGAGAAAAAATGTACAACTAAGAACTAATCTAATTTAAGAGTTTATTATTGGTATTTAAGCTGTTATGTATCATCTTCAATGGCGATCACTGTCATGTCGTTTTTGGTTTTTGGTTTGCAGGGAGTAGCAGCATAAAAATGTCCTTTTTCGGCTACTATCAATGGTAGCCTGATACACAAAATAATTGGTATAATTCACCACCGCGCCCTTGGCTTCGTTTGCATGTTCATTACTTGCATGTAGATATTGATCGCAATTTGATAATATTATCAAAATAAGTATATTATTAATTATATTTGAAAATGATGATGGATGGAATTGTCTACGTAGTTTCTGAAAGAGGTGATAAGGCAAGATTATTTTTATATTTATTACGCACTCACATTTGACTCCTTATCCGTTTAAGAGAACAGGGGGGTTACTACCACCTCTTATAGCAATATTACTATAATCTTACACCGATTCCCGTACAAAAAAAAAACGAAGTAAGTCTATAATAATACTGCTATAAGAGGTGGTTGTAAACCCCCAGACGAACAGATGGCCCACATAGTTGTATATAACATAACATAACATAAGCTCACGCCTGTATCCCCGAAGGGGTAGGCAGAGGCGCACTAGCGAACTAGTACACCCACGTTTCGCCGAAAATAAAAATAAGATAATAATAATAATAATGTACCAAGAAAATAACCATTATAAATTAAAGGGATAAGGAATGGGAGGGGGTGTGGGGCTTAGGCTCTTAAAAATCTCAATCAAGAAGTATACATTAACAAACAGACCTTCGTATTTATATATGGTATTAGTAGAGTCTACTGTTTGTAACAATAAAACGAGAAAGCTCCTTGTAAGGGAGAAACTACACTCAACGACGACGTGGAATCGGATTTGAAGTTGTCAGAAAGAGCTTTACCTTAATGTAAAAGTGATTTTTATAAGGTAAATAAATCCATGTCTCATGTTCAAAGGTATTAGAGACTCAACCCACTTTTCGATGCGATATAAGCTTGAGCCGATAGGTCCTTATAACAAAAGATAAAAAGATGTCATTCGCATATGCTTCCGACGATCCGCTATAGTCTTATAAGTTATAATAATCCTGCCAAAACAAATTTTGTTGCTAAAACACAATATATTGAAGTAAATAAAATACTACACTACACGGAATGCGGAAACCACAAATAAAAATTTCCTTGACGGTTAGTGTACCTGGTAGCCTCAAAGAGTGAATAAGAAATTGGCACATGTAACAAGAGGCAGCGATTATGTAAGACGAAATGTGCCACCACGTTGTAGTAGTAAACTTGACATTGCTAGTGAGAGAAATAGGCCACCATGAGAACTGCACACTGATTGAGAAATGTACAAGGAAGAGCTGTGGGGTCGAGGTTTTATTTCTTAGTTTGTTTTGTCTTATTGTACTTCGTGTTCACAAGTTGGTCGCCTCCTTGGTCTAATGGCAGCATATATGGGCTACGGACCGGGAGGTCCTGGGTTCGATTGCCGGGTCGGGTAAAGCGAATTTTATAATTTCCCTCAGAGGGGGTTGACGTCAGGCAGGCAACCGGTCGTAAAAAACTAAGCCAAATCCTTTCTGCAATATGCTTGAAAAACTGTGTTGCGTCGACCCTACAAGGTGGGATAAGGGCAGGTAGAAAGCAAGAAAGTAGTTCGTGTTCACGAGTCAGAAACACATGTTCAGAATTGATGTTCAGAAATTATGAAAAGGGTTACCTAGCGTACCACACGATGGAATAGAACATCATATTTTTGGAATATCAACTTCTGCTCGCTACTCTACTACAAGAAAGTAACTTAAAATAGTATTGTCGATCCGTTTCTGTGAAAAGAAGAACCAATCAACACGCTTTCACATTTATAATGCCAATATATCAAATCTAATTCCACTAGCTATACTTGAATTAGCCTTAGTCTATTTATAGTGAATACTTATGTGCCTATAGCGTGAATTTGTATGTTAGTTGCAGGCTGTGATGAAATTGGAGCAATTTCATACTTTTTCGACCAACTTCCAAAAAGGAGAAGGTCCTCAATTCGTCTGTATTTTTTTTAATGTATGTTACGCGATATCTCCGCCAAACGTGGACCGATTTTCAAAATTCTTTTTGTGTTCGATAGTGCTTATTTCAAGGGTGGTCCCATATAAATTTGGTCACAATGGGATTAGAAGTCAGTCTGTTAAGTTTTTAAACTTGTGATTATTAAGTCCGTCCGTTTACTTATTATTCGAAATCATAATGTGATGTATAAATTGGTCTCGAAGTCAACGCGACTGTATATGGATCGCGACGTAAAGTTCAAGGCTTTATTGATCCATCAGTCGGGGACCGGGGTGCAAGGCCGTAGAATATTTTGGACGTTTATTTTTACCTTGTTGTAGGTTACTCTCGTTTTCTGTTACAATGAATAGCCGGATGTTGTTCTTGAATAAATGTCGCACGGAATGGCCGCGTGTGGTCAAACATGATTCTCGATGGTTTTGGTCCCCAACACCGGATGGCCGCTATATTAAACGGGTTATCCCTTGTTTTGTTTTTTGAAGATTCGGATGGACTTTTAGGTATTTACCATCAATATAGAGGTAATATACCCTAGATGCACAGTTCTTTGCAAATATCGTCCTAAAAAGTGGTATCAGGAATAAAACAAAGAAAAAGATCACAAGTTCTAATTAAATTAAACACAAATATAACCCTATGCACATATTATAAAGTAGCTTTTTAAACAAAATGATCAAGCGTTCATAAATTTGAATTTTCAAATTTAGAATTCTATCGGCGTCCAACTGTAGCGAAAAGGAGTGCTTAAGCACTTCTTTGCTGTCCCATTTTCCGAGCGTCAACTGTGCATCTAGGTATCTATATATCGATGATATTTACGCATAAAACATTTGGGTAGATGTAAGTGGATGAAGGTGTGAAAATGTGTTTTTTTCATCCACTTACCTCTTCATTTGTTTTTGACGTTTTGTTCCCTGTATTGACCTTACACTTAGCGAGCCGAAAGTAACTGCATCGAGCCGAACGACCGTCATGTTCCTAAAATGCATACTGGCCATTGCACACCCGTCGTCATAGTATGATGTCATATCCATAACGCGCGTATGAACTTGGTGTCAAACAAGCCAAACAGTCAACTTATCTAAATGAGTTGTTTAAACATCAAGTACTTATTAGTGTAAATAAGGTCAGTACTAATGCTGAGTAGGTTCAGTGTCCGTGCATTTCTTGCGCTATTTAACGCCGCTCACGTAGTTCTTATATGACTCATAGCTCTTCTTGGAAACACCGCGGTCTATTGTCATATCACCTGTTTTTTGTAGGTTCTGCCCACGGTTTCACACGAATGACAGTCTGTGACCAAATTAGAGATGTACAGTTATGGAAAGATAAGGAAAAAAAGTACTGTTTATATTCGGTTATTTATAAATTATAAGATGCCAAAATATGAAATGTATTAAAAGCTTTCGAAAGGCATGCGTTATTACGGCGAAATCATTTTGTGGAAACCAATATTTGTTGAATATTCAACGGTATGCATTTTTGAAGCATGAAATAAACGAGTTTCGTGTCGGATACTCATCGAAACAATGCAATATATGAATAGGTAGTAAAATATTACTTTTGTTTACAGACATGATGAACTGGACTATAAATATTTTATAACCGACTGCTTCGGAAGGAGTGCCTATTTTTCTTATCGAGAATCTATAGAGATTATAACTTAATTTTATTTTAAGACATGCACATACAGTGCTAATTATAATACATAATTTATTTTAAAAAAACTCTTGCATATTAATCTCCAATGTGATATTCATATCAACAGAAGACGAGTAACACTAATACCACAATGAAACAGTGGTAACAAAATATTATATCTATGATACGCTCTAATTGAATAATTTGAATTTATACTCGTTAATCATATGTTGGGGACTTGGGGCTGACTCTTGACATTCGATTCGGATTCGAATTTGACATCGATTCGACTTCATTTACTGACTTAAAATTCCAACGAAATAGAGTAAAAAAGTGCACTGTCAAGAGTCAGGGGGCAGGTTATACATAAAACCAAATTGCTTTGTTAAAGAAATAAGAAATCGAGTCCACTCAAATTATTTGCCTATAGTTAGCTTCATAAGAAATGCTAGTCCTGTAGCCAAGGTAGACAATTATGGTCAATGTTTCTTTGTTTAAATTAAGCCGCGTTTCTTGCACTAAAACATTACACAAAACATCTACACAAAACATGATATTTCTACATTTTCGACCGAATTCCAAAAAGGTCCTCAATTCGTCTGTATTTTTTTATGTATGTTATATATATTTACTGTTTTATGTATGATAGAGCTTCTTTCAAGGGTGGTCCCATATAAATTTAGTCAGGATCGGATTTGAAGTCGGTCCGTTGTGTTTTTAAACTTGTGATTATTTTGTATAGCTTCCGTTGTTACCTACATGAGCAGGAGACAGTGAAAAACCTTGTTTTATGTAGGTGTTTTTGCGTTTTGTTTCAAAAAAACATGTGCAGGACACGCGGCTTTATGACACAGGAGTTTTATATGGACGCTTATAGACATTATTATCTATTATTAACACTAAATCAATATTATAACTTTATTTTGATTACGATTATTCGCTATAACTTGAGGTACCAATGTTATCATGTTTGTGTTAATTCTTGCGTACAATCGCATAATTCGTACTCATTCATCCGTTGCATTTTTTGCTTTAATATCAAAGTACATAATAGTGTCTTTGAAATGTCGTGGTTTACGTTGCGTTATTTTACAAGGTTATATTTTTCTCGTTGGTAAACTTGTTTTTTCTTCATATTATCACTCGTATAAGTACATAGTTATTGGAAACATGAGTATTACAAACCAAAAAAAGACTTGCACAGAATTTAGCATGTAGGTTATTTTATACTAGTAAACCTATCACTGGTAGATACCTACAACTAACTTTCGCTTTGCAACCCTATTATATTTTAACGTACTGAATAAAATCCAGTTTTCCAATTCAGTGAGCATTCCGGTAACTAGGTTACCCTGAAGCTAAACCCTTATCATCGGCACATTGTGTGGATCAGCTCGATTTACTCCGGCTATATATCGCAGCCTGAGAGCTCTCGCTGAGAAGCTTTTGAGCTAGTAACACTACTTTGTATCTAGGATACTAAATTACTTCTTACGCTAAGTGATGCCTTTAAATATTTGTTTCCTATTGAAGTTTTTGAAGCTTTGCTATGTATTACTTCGAAATTAGAATATTCTATGATCTATTATTGATAGTAGAACTCATATTGTAGAGCGTGTTTTATAATAAAAGTAAATTCTCTTTTATGTGGATGTTGTTCATTGTTAGTATTAAAATTGATTGAATATTTATAATGCTTTGTATTGAATTACTGCATAATTATAACTCCATTATTCCCTATATCATTCTTATGTCTAAACCGTTAACTTTCATGTAGAGTCCCCGACGCATTTTACTGGTATTAATTTCCTTCACAATCTACTTTCTACATTTATCTAGCGTTTAAGTTTAAATTATATTACCTTTCATAAACATGGAAATGTAGTACAAGTATTACTACCAAGATATACTATAAAGACCTATCTAACTTATAGTGTGGATCACTTTTGCAGCAATAATATTTGAATATTTAGCGATCTGTTACATGAGAATAATGTAAAATTAATGTTATATCTACACACAAATATTTGACAAAGTCGGTGGCGCCGTATCGAGTAGCCGGCTGTGAAGCGAGATGCCGCAGGTTCGATTCCCGCACCGAGACAAATACTTGTGAGACCCATAGATGTGGGTCTGGGTTTTTGATGCCAAAAGTCTCGTAGTTCCAGATACCCACGACACACGACACGTATCTTACGACTATATGTGTGACTTTTGGGTGTTATATATGTGTTTATTTGTAGTGCATAATAGTTTGATGATTAATTTTCATTTGGACGTGGTGTAGTCATGCATTCTGTTTGCACGCTTACGTGTAGGTATATCCACATACATGCTTATCTCCATATTTGTAGATATCCGCGCGTTGTATCGATACATTATCAGTACACCGATAATGGATAAGTGTTCGATATTGTTTCAGTTCTCGAACATTTTACATTCAGTTAGCCTTCTATCTATAACAAAAAATAAAAATAGAGACAAAACATTGATATAAGTTATAGCCATATTTTAATATTGATGAACATTTATTTCTCTGAGATTTGTTTGCATTGATTTGCTCTTTATTACAAGACGCTCCGAAAGAGCTCATAAATATCACTTTTTCCTGTAGAGCCAGTTTTAGTCGGCAAAAAGAAGAATCCAAATTACTCTTACTATACGAGCATCGCGTGCGTGGTTTCGGGGAACTGTATTCCTTAAATAACCATAACCTGTAGTATTCGAGTTCTTATTTGCCAAGTCGTCCTCGGCGGCGTCCTTTGGACCGCTGTCGAAAATGCTCTCGACATCCTTATTAGGCCACACAATAATCGATCGTTTCTGTAAGTCCAGAACCGTCGATTGTTCGGCCCAGTTTGGAAATCGGTGGCATTTTTGGCAATAATTTAACGATTATTTTTTGTTTATTAGCTAACAATGGCGATGGTTTAGAATTGTAGGTATGCGTTTGTTTTTGTATACCTAGGATTTTTTTATAATTGGCCTATTGTCTATATAAAGAATTTCTCTTCCCATTCATACTCAAATATTTTTAAAACAATCTTTAAATTTGGGTCAGTGAAGACGCTGCCGGCAACTGCAGTGTGACAACTGGCATGGAACAAAAGTATATATAAGTAAACAGTTCTATTGGCATTTGATTGAAATTAAGCGTACGTGTTTGCACACTGCACGTAAACAATTTAGGGCTTACGTACGCCTAAAATACCTGCCGGGCTGTCGCAAGTCGCAGCTCGTCGGCCGCCAGCGCCTTATATGGCGGCGGTGCCGGCGGTGGCGCACATCGAGGTCGCGCACCAGCCACCAGCCCTTCCCGGCCTCATCTCGCCTTCATCGCCTTGCCACCGGCCACGCATATCTTAGTTCCCGAATCGTTTCCATCGATTCCTTTGGTGTTATACCTAGATCATTTTAGAACCTCACAGAGTATAGAGTATAGGTTGGGAAGCTATCTTTACTATTGCTAATATAATAAACTTTAACACGAAGTCTGGAGGACGATCTGGTTGATATTTCGAAAAAATATAAAAATATGAGTAATTAAATAACACCCTGGGATGTTCACGAACACACTGGTTTTTAACTAAGTATTTTGCCAGACTCCAACTGCCTATGCTATCTAGTACTTATTCATAATTTTAATTGCTACTTGAGTTACAGTTTAGATTAAAATTTGCATATAATTTTATTCCGTTTTGTCAGTTCAGTTCAGTGCTAAGGCAAGAGTCGCAGCCGTGAGATGTTATCGGGCATCAGCACGGATTTTTATCGAGTATCAATTACTCCGCACTCCGCAGACGACATAGAGAGCGAGGAGCGAGTACCGAGTAGCGACACTCTCCGAGATAAGACACGTCGCGGAACAGCACAGACAATTGATGCGACGACCTAATCTCATACAAACATATTATAATCTTACATAAACTGTGCCGCAAAAGTACGTAGAAAGCTTATATCTGAGATCTAAATTTTTGACATTTGGACATTAAGGATAGTAGTTCATGATGTCAGTAAAGTGTTTTTAAATCACAGTGAACTTTATTTTCAATTGGAAATCAGTTATATCTGAAATTATTTTTTAGCAAAGAAAAAGCGTCACCCAGCCTGTCACCCGTCTGTCACCCCGTCTGTCACCCGTCTGTCACCCCGTCAGTCACCCCATCAGTCACCCCGTCAGTCATCCCTTAGTCACCCTATCATTCATCCCTATCCTACTATCGCGAAATAAGCAGGGCTACTTTTGATATTAATAAAGTAAATTAGGGTAAGTATCTTCCATTACAGATATAAAAATATCAGCGAAGAAAAAAGCAAAAGTTATAATAATTTAGTTAAATATTGCATTGAGTTATTTTCGTGTAAACAATTTACGTAAAATGTGCTTCCTGGATAATGAAAGCCGCTTTAATTACACTGCATCTCGTCCTAAATGGGGTGTGGTTTGATAATGGACATTGGTTTATCTGCAATTTACTTTTATTACGATATAAAAAGGACCGTTAGGCTAATGGACGACAGAGCACATTCATAATTAGAAATATGTATATTATGTATGTTAGTTGTGCTTCGTGCTAATGAATAATTTGAAAGTAATTGGAACCTCGCCAAAAAAATCAAAACACTACCACATTGAAGTTTGGATGCTTTTAGTTAATATAAATAAGTTATTATGCCCCTTACTTATAAAAATATTTAAGCGCTGATTATCTTTATACCATAGGTTGTCCCTTTTATTTTTAAACAATGTAACGCAAGGAAAAAAGTGACAGGTTATCCTTAACCATTTGCTCAGCTAAAAATGCTGTTTTAAGTAAGGCCCAATAAGCTTATAGATAGGTGTTAGTGATAGATATTTTATTGGTTAATTGAATTAATTATATTTTTGCTAAGATAAATGAATCAGGACTCGAAGTTAGTTCCAAACATTTCAAGTGTGTTAATTTTACGAAAAACAAGTCGGTCGTTACCTTTGAACAGCAGTTTTTATATAGTCAACAAAAGCCATGCTCGGAGCTGGTTTTGCAAAGAAAAGTAACATAATACCGAGAAATTATTTTTAGTTAACCACTTATATAAGCAAAAGATGATAAAGCATCTCTTAGCCGGGTCGTGAATGTAACCTAGATGCGGCTGAGCAGATAATATCTTCGAGACGATCTTGACTTTGTTAATAAATGTTCGAGCGGTTTTATACAACGGGTCAATTGATCAGGCGGAGCTTTCGCCATTTTCTTCCTCTAAGGCGCTCTCGAAGACGGTATACCGGCGGCCAATAAGGCAATAATTCAATAAATCTATAATCATTAATCTGTGGCACTAACGACATTAATTATGCTGTAACTGACGAATAAAATATATGTATGCAATCAAGCACGCTCAACTAAGACAACCAGTATCTAGACTGCCCATTCAATGTGGGTAAGTCGGTCATGCCGTGCAGTTTTATCTTCTTTACGTTTACTCTATTAAGTGGGTATTTGAGATATAATGCGACATAGATAAAATTGCAAGACGTGTTTTAAGAGTAAAAGCTTTTACGCCCAGTTAATGTATTAGCAATATTTCAAATGTGACACGAACGCTACGTTTTCTTATGTTAGGTGTAATAAATTACGGAACCACAAGTTCGTGATCATTAATTTTTGCATTTAAAATAAATTGTTTCTTTTATTTATAAAATACATATGATTATCTTCAGATCAGAGAAATACAATGTTACTTATTATACTGTTTAATATATTTGCTTCAGATAGTTATTTTTCGATTGAAGTAACATATTCTTACTTTCTTTCTTTACACCTCACCTTACCCCACCTTAATGCGGGATCGCCGTGGCACACTATTGAAGCATGTTGCAGAAAGGATTCGACTTGTCAACCCCGCTCTGGGGGTGGTAATATCTTCTTATTGCCGATCATTATTATCTATATAAGCGAAAACTTTGTACCCCCTTTTTAAATAATCACGGGCGGCTCGGCCTCCGGTGGCCCATACGCTTATGTAACATATGTATGTATATATGTGCCGCCTCTGACGGGTTAGGAGAATTGCGCGGACGCCGCTTGTACCTCTAAAGTTTATAGGGAGAAGTACATAAAGCTATTATATTATGAATTATGGTTGAATTTCGACCATTGGGCAACCACTAGTTCATATTCTATGTATTTTTATAAAAGGTGATGGCGTTATATTTAGAGAATTTCAAAAATGACATTTATTTCTTTAAATTTATCATGTACGCGAGGTTTTTAGGGTCGCGGCACAAATGTTTTTGCGTCTGAAAAAGGCACAGAAACGTTTGTCGGCGGAGTTTTGTAGCAGTGGCTGGCGACAAGTTGTCGCAATTAGTGTGTCAATAGGGGAAGATAAATCGTTACGACCGGCCGGCGACAGCTGGATGACATCGGCAACGCGCTGATGACTTTTTAACTTGTTTCTTTACGTTATCGTTTATCATTCGAGAGAAAATCTCGTTCACGTGACGATCGTTATTGTTTGTATCAGTTTCATGGGTATTGGGTTCCGAATGTCTTTGGATATCATCTAACGTACATATACCGAGGTTTTACAGTCCATGATGGGCCTAAATCAGACATTTTTACAGTAATTATAGGTCATATTTTATTATCTCGATGTAAAAACTCTTCCTTTAGTCTAGTCCTAGACAAATGACTGGACTAGTGAAAGAACGATAAACAAAAAAAAAATACTTTTGCATACTTACATAATAAGGTTATATCTATTTATTTATTGGTAGGTGCGTTATTCTATTTCATATTTTTGTATTTTGTAGTGATCTAATAGTTATTTTGTTAACATTTATATTATTAACCTTTGTTCTTTCTACATTTTGTACCACGTTTCGTTTCTAAGTTCTCTAACTAATAGCAATGCATTTTTGTGCACCAAATGAAGGTTGTGTTTATAATTATTGTATCGAAGGCCATTGTTAATTTCCCGGTGCATTGACACCATTGCAATATCGTGTTGTTTAGTCTCCAAGTCAACGACCTCACGTATGTTATAAAAAGTAACTTGAACCTGCCCGCCGCATTACTGCAAATTGACGCCATATCTGCCGATAGCGACCTGGGCTTCCATTGCCATGTAAGTAGCCAGATAAATAAACCTATCGACTCTGATACTGCATAAGTATATCTGCATTCACGTATCGATAAGATAGGTACCACGTACGTGTTGTAATTACACAATTGCGATTAATTTTAATCGATTAAAATCGAGTAGAGACAAAAAATGAATAATTAAAATATTTATAATTGAATTTCTATTTGAAAATAAAGTCTGACATGAAACATAATTTTAATACACTTTGGTACGAGTATGTTAATTAGACTGCTCTATAAGCGAGTAATTAAAATAATCTTACTTGACAAATTTTATTGGTGTTAAAAAGCATGTCGAATAACATTATGGCCTTTTGAAATGCTTTAGCAACGTTTTATGGTGGAATTTTTTCTTAGTCATAGATGTAGAAGTAAAGACAGCCTCCGTGAGGCAGCGGGCGAGAGCCGGTTGTGAAGCGAGAGGTCGCGGGTTCGATCCCCGCACCGAGACAAATGTTTGTGTGAACCACAGATATTTGTTTCGGGTCTGGGTGTTGTGAGACGTAAAGTATAGACATTGGATCATTAATCCATACTTGCTCAATTTTCTGACCGTCATTTGTGCAACTAGGTATATAGTATCAATGCACCCAACAGTCACACACATAGTCCTGACCCCACAGCGAGATACAAGTATTGTGTCGTGGATATCAGGAACTATGATAGCATAGTATGATAGCACAAATGACGTTCAGAAAATTGAGCAAGTATGGATTAATGATCCAATGGAGTACAGCAAGGGAGTGCTTCAAACACTCCTTTTGCCTAAAGTTGGACGCCGACAGAATTCAAAATTTCAAAATTCTTTAAGAACGCTTGCTCATTTCATTTAAAAAGCTACTTTATAACACGTGCAAGGTTATACTTGTGTTGACTTAATTAGAATTTGTGATATTTTCTTTGATTTATTTATTATGACTACCGTCACTTTTTAGGACGATATTGCAAAGAACTGTGCAGATGGTTGGGTGTTATTAAAAAAAGTTCTTCTTCATCTTTTAAAAATAATGGCTTCCACGCATATGTGATGATTTAGCCAATGTCAAGGTAAATAGAGCAATTAAGTTTTCACAATAATCATGAGACCCAGATGTGGATGATCTCAAGGCCCTGCTGGGATTATGACGGTAATTCCTTTCAGTGCGATGCCCCTCACATGACCTTAACTCGGCGAATCGACCGAATAAAGCCAGCCAACGCACCAAGCAAAATTCATCAAAGATCACCGGTTAAAAACTTCCACATTATACTGTCCTTCTTCACTGCAGTTTAATGCATTAAACCACATCACTTAAAAACCAACAAACACACCTCTAGAGAATAATATGAAATAATTTTAACAAGCGACGCCCACCCTGTCAGACTTCCAGTCAAAATCCTCAAAAAAAAAGGGATTGACAGTAAATCACTTTAAGACATATTACACGTCAAAGCAGGCGACACGAAGACAATAAATCATATACCCTTCAATCCACACTGACCACAACATTCGTATCACTGTTGACTTTCACTGATCAAATTTTTGCTAAAAGCCGGTCCACGTTTCGCGAAAGTGGTTAGTCTGGTGGCTTTATCGTCGGTTACGGGTGGATAGACAACGGTTATATTTCATGCTTCGATTGTGTATCCTGTTACATTTATTTCTAATCTAATAAAATGTTTTTGTTTTATTAACATTTGTCGACTCCTTGGTCTAGTGGCAGCATATATGGGCTGTGGACCGGGAGGTCGTGGGTTCCTTTCTCAGGTCAAGAAAAGCGAATTTTCTAATTTAATTTGCCCGGTACTTGATCCCCCAGGGCGGGGGGAGGTTGTTGGTTGACGTCAGGCAGGCAGCCGGTCGTAAAAAGTTAGCCAAATGCATTCTGCAACTTCCTTGAAAAAGTTTGTTGCGCCGACCCCACATTAAGTTGTTTAGATTTTTAAAGCCTAATGGCCACTTGCAATGCTACTGCTAATCCAGAGTTAGACACATGTAAACTCGATTCATTACGGTTACTACTATCTACAGCTCATTACTATATTTAAACCGAGATTTGGGATAAATCGAAATTTATCTCAGTGCTGCAAGTCGCCTTAGTAGTCTATTGTTTAGTGTGCTGCCTCGGCGTGGTTGTATTTCGGTACGACAACGGTCTTGAGGTCTTGAGTTCGATTCTCGGGTCGAGCAAAGTGATTTTGGGATTTGCAATTCGGTATCATTCTGGAGTCTAAGTTTGTGCCGGATATGGCGATAGGCTTGCCCCTATCACATCTGGGACGAATCTAAACTCAGCGAAATGTGGGTGTTCTAATTCGCTAGAGCACCTCAGCCTACCCCTTTGACGATACAGGCGTGAGCTTATGTATCTAAAAAATACCGACGAATTTAAAACATACTTTGTTTAAAGTTGGTTAAAATGTATTTCAGTGTAGGGCGGAAATTTGGGGGTGTAGCGAGTTAGCGTATGCAAACAACTGCTAACTAACCACCCTGGGGGCTACGTGAGCCGGATCTCCGGCACCAAACGTTATCGGCAGAGCCGGACACCACTCTCCAATAACGATGTTACAGTAATTGAATTTCCCTCTTATTGTTTGATGTTATTGTTCAAATTGTGAGCGAAAGAGCGACGCTGTAGACAAACATTTACAGCATGTATTGGCCGGCTCGACTGGCTTGATACCACAATAATCACAAGTTAAAAACTTAACAGACCGACTTCAAATCTGATCGAGACCAAATTTATATGGAACCCTTGAAATAAGGTCTATCGAACACAAAAATAATTTTTAAAATCGGTCCACATTTGGCGGAGATATCGCGTAACATACATAAAAAAAATACTGACGACTTGAGGACCTTCTCCTTTTTGAAAGTCGGTCGAAAATGAAAAAAACTGACGTGAAGAGGCATCTCGCTGTACAGCGGGGCCCACCACTCTAATTATTTTTAAAATCCGGCCAAGTACATGCAGCATGTTCGACCATGCAGAGTAAAGGGTTCCAAAATCAAAATATTTATTGGATCAATACCATTTACTAAGTCAGTAATGAAGGTATTGGATTGTCGCCTCCTTGGTCTAGTGGCAGCATGTTTGGGCTGTGAACCGAGAGGTCCTGGGTTCGATTCCCAGGTCGAGCAAAGCAAATTTTCGAATTTAATTTGCCCGGGACTGGATCCCTCATAGGGGTTGACGTCAGGCAGCCAGCCGGTCGTAAAAACTAAGCCAAATCCTATGTGCAACATGCTTGATAAAGTGTGTTACGCCGACCCCACATCAAGGTGGGATAAGGGCAGGTAGAAAGAAAAAGAATGAAGGTATTGGAAAAAAAATATCAGCCCCCTTTACCTTCAAGGTTTTACAACTTTGTCCATGTGATTGACATGGTATACCCATACCAAATTACATCTTAGCCCTAACAGTCTGTAGATAGTCACGAGCGGCTCGGCCTCCGGTGGCCCATACGCTTATGTAACATATATATGTGCCGCCTCCGACGCTAAATTGCGATCAGACCGACATACTGACAGACAATTAAATGATGAAACTATAATTGCCATATGGCTTCGGAACCTTAAAAACGAAACTGCACTACTAGATGGTAAATACCTATATTTTCTCTCATATAATATTTCGTCCGCGTACCAGCAAATTGATACAGTGCTCGTCTTTACAAAAGCATATAAAGAGTCTTCATGAGAAATATTGACATTCGGAACGGGCTTTAAAATGATACAACTTGAGTGTACACTGAATACGTAATAAAGAAGTCTGTGTGACGACTCGGGCGAACCATTTTAGAATTCTAATCCATATTTCAATATTGTCATTTTAGTTTGTTAATGTTAATTGAATATTTTATGAACAAGATTTTGTATGATATAATAATAATATTTCTGTCCCACTGCTGGGCACGGGCCTTCTCTACTATGAGAGGGGTTAGGCCTTAGTCTACCACGCTGGCCTCATGCGCGTTGGTAGACTTCATACCTCTGAAATTCTTGCGAAGAAATTCTCGGGTATGCAGGTTTCCTCACGATGTTTTCCTTCACCGTTATAGCAAGCGATAATTCACAATGAAAATACACTTAACAAAGAAAAGTCAGAGGTGTATGCTTTTTTTTTATGGTCTCGAACCGCCGACACTCGTCTCGGCAGTCCGTATCACTCCCAACTAAGCTATCACTGTTTCATGATATGTATGATAATTATAGTTCATTGAATTATAGTCACAATTATCAACAAAGCTAAAAAAAGCTGTGTATGTGCAGACCGTGATTTTTCCCCAAATTAATCATTTTTGGTCCTTTACTAACCCTTATTTGATATGAAAGAGAAGAGTTTCCTAAAACATAATAATATTAAAATTCCGCAGAATAGTACTCCCCTTAATGCTAATTGATTATTTTATGAACAAAATCTAGCTTGAGTATTCATTTTTACTAGTTTAAAATATAACAGGGGCCCGAGCGGAATATTTTTGACACACACCTACAAGAAACATGGTATTTCTACACTTTTTTGTCTATGGTTAATTGTTACAACTTACAAGAGCAGGAGACAATGAAAAAACCTTGTTTTGTGTAGGTGTTTTTTGTTTTGTTTTGTTTCAAAAAAACATCTGCAGGTGGCTTTAAATAAACAAAGCATAGCTATATATGCAAAAACATTAGATATGATGCAAAAGAGTGATAGTTTTAATGAATACTGGTGTGGTGTGATGCATAATTAATGTTTTAAAGAAAGCTTCGGTGTCAGACGCCAAACAGCGGAATATGGAAATCAGCTAATTAATCAGATATCTATCCTTTTGGTAATCGCGAGTAAACATTTAGCTGGAAACGGATTCTACGTAGACTGACGACTGATCTCAATAACTCTACTATCTACTCTCTAAGGCCCGGTTCCAATAAACAATCTCAGTTCGAATGTACAGATATATTGCAAAATTTTGCCAATAGGAACACGGTTTGAACATGACTCCGTCAAATGACTTGATTTGACTGGTTCATAATCGCGATCTATCTGCGCTCGAAACTGAGATAGTTTATTGAAACCGGCCTCTAGAAATCAGCTATTATTTATAAACAAACAAAAAACAAGTTTTAGTTTATAGACAAGTTTTTTTTTTATTTTCTTCGTATGCTATAGTAATTATTGGTCTTAACTATCTTAACCACCACTTAGATGAGGTCCCTATAATGAGGACCACCTCTGGAGTATCCTCATAGATTGACATTTGGCAGATACAACGTACGTAACTTATTTATTCAGAAACCACACATTAATCTCATAATAAAATTGACGAGTCTTGTGTCGTGGGTATGAAGAACTACGAGAGCCTTTCGGTCTCACAACACCCAGACGCGAAACAAATATCTGTGGGCCACACAAACATTTGTATCGGTGCGGAATCGAAGCCGCGGCCTCTCTGTTCACAGCTGGCTACTCGTTCACTGCGCCACGGATACTGTCAAATACTTCATAGGTTCATGCTTTTTTTGGTAGTTCCGACAAGTGCTCGTATAAAAACGAATTTGGGCATAATGAATAGTTCGTGTGTAAATAAAATCTGTTCGCCGCTCCGCCTGTGGTTTTAGTCGTGACTGTTCTATGTGATAGTGAATTACGGAGTGGCTACTGGCTACTAACTTTTTAATAGCTCTTCTCGTAACTTGACACCGCGGTATTTTACTGTTACATTTTGGTACAAATTTTAATATACATCCACTATTCATATTTCGTTAGCTTTGTATTACATGGCATAGATATCCTTCATGTTTTTATTAGGTACGTAATTTTTTAGGGCATCGAGTGTATTGCTTTTTTAATAACAACTAACGTCTAAACGAATATTTACAAATGTTTTACTCTAAGTAGGTACCGTATTGTTTTATTTGAATGTCAAAAACACAAGTTTTTCTGTGGGACAACATGAACAAATTATAAAAACGAATTAAATTTCACTATCAAAAAACGTGATGATTCATCTAAATAATAGTTTGATGCGATCAAAATATGGAGTGCGCATAACATGCCAGATATGCAAATAGAGCACTGTTACATGTCGGCACCGATACACTAGCGTTTAATTCGATGGTCCCTTCAACTAATGAATTATTCAACACCAGCCCGTCCGCCCGACAAATTTTAAGTTCGTGCAAAGTCATCTCTTGGAATATAGGTAGAATTTTATGCAGACAATATAAAAAATACTTACCATTCTTGTCAAGCCGATTCAAGTCATGAGACCGGATAATATTCACATATACAGGTTAATTAACAATTTGGCCAATATTTATACTTCGTGACTAAATTGGCAAGCACGTTTTAAGTGTGACGTGTGTGGATAAAATTGTGTGATTATTCTGTTTTAAAGTAGTTAATTAATGACGATGTTGTTTGTTAACATTAATATTAGATGTTTAACCCGTCAGAGGCGGCACATATATATGTTCCATAAGCGTATGGGCCACCGGAGGCCGAGCCGCCCGTGACTATTTAATGATATTTAAATATATTTTTAAACGAATACGGAAAGGAACAGTCCGGTATTCTACACATTTAGCAAATAAATAATAATAAATAACATACTTAATTAAAAATAGGTAAATAAAGGTATAAATAAAGGTCGCTGGATGCAGGCCGCTTCCAACAGGTCGATCTGGAAATCTTTGGGGGAGGCCTATGTTCAGCAGTGGACGTCCTATGGCTGATGATGATGATGATGATGAAATATATTGTTACGGGCTAACGGGGTTCAGGACAAACAATTAAACGCCGACTGTTCTCGAAACTGACTCAGCACTTTATTTAAAATTAAACACTGTACTGCACACAATACGCGTCGAAATAATCGCTCCGAATATTCGCTTGTCGCTCGTTGTTCGCACTCGATCGCTTCCGAAGAAACACTGTGTCCCGCCAACACACACACGCCTTTTATATTCGTCGATCCCTTATCGGCGCGTGACGTCACGCGGCCGTCGGCGCGGCTCGAACGCACTAGAACGCTCGACACATTTATGGAATCGGCGGCGCGGCGCGTTCGGTTAGCGACTATTCTAGTATGTAGTCGTAACACTGCCCCCTCCTAAGACATGCTCGTCCCGAGCATTGTTACAGCCATAATAACGCGCTAAACGGTCGACGTGAACTATCTTAGGTGCAGATCGCTGGCCTTTCTGGATTCGGTAGGTGACATCATTAATCTTGGTGACAACTCTATAGGGTCCGTCCCATTTCGCTTGTAATGTGGGAGACTTGCCTTTGCATCGAACTGGGTTGTGCAACCATACTAGTGAACCTTCGTCGAAACCGCTGTTGTTCATTTTTCGGTCATAGCGGGTCTTCATCCTCTCGGACATTTGCTGACCTGACACTCGGACGTGTTCATATACGTCATTCAATCTCTTGCGCAGATCGTCCGCGTAGTCTGTTACACTACGCGGGGTGTCAGGAGGGATACCAGTTATCAGATCAGCAGGCAGTCGTAATTCTCTTCCAAAGTTAGCGAAAGCTGGTGTCACCGTCGTATTCTCGTGAACCGCACTACGATATGACAGGAGAAACGGCTGAATGTGCTTGTCCCAGTCTTTTTGCCTGCTTTCTACAACTTTTGCCAGGTATCTCTCTAACGTTTGAATAAATCGTTCCACCATGCCATCAGATTGCGGGTGGTAGGAGGTTGTTCTGGTTTTGTGAATGCCCAATACTCGACATGTTCCCTGAAATACTTGGGATTCAAAATTACGTCCTTGATCGCTGTGAATTTCTAAAGGTACTCCAAACCGGCAGAATACTTCATGGACCAATTTATCTGCGACTGTTGAAGCTTCCTGGTTGGGAATGGCAAATACTTCCGGCCACTTCGTGAAGTAATCCATGACCACCATGAAGTACTTGTTCCCGCTGTCACTTACAGGGAAAGGTCCTGCTACGTCCAGAGCAATCCGCTCCCATGGAGCTCCCACATTGTAAATTTTTAATGCTCCTCTACTTCGTGTATGAGGACCCTTCACAGCCGCGCAAATTGTGCATTTACGACACCATTCCTCAACATCGTCTCGGCAGTGGATCCAATAAAATCTTTCGCGGATCTTCAGCAGAGTTCTTTTGACCCCCATGTGAGCTCCTGAGCATCCGTTATGGTACAGCTGCAGAACTTCTGGGATCTTAGCTCTAGGGACTACCATTTGCAGATGACATCGATCGCCTTTTGCGTTTTCCCATTTACGGCACAGTACTCCATCGTGTATAACCAAGCTGTCCCACTGGGCCCAGTAGCTCTTCGTAGTAGAACTTAACGCTGCAACTTCATGCCATTTAGGTTTCGCGGTACCAGCTTTTAACCGCTCAAAGATCGGTTTTAGATCTGCGTCACTATCCTGCGCTTCCAGTAGCGTGTCTCGCCACTCGTTGCTGAGGTCTGTCCTTATTATTCGCATAGGCACTTCTTCCTTAACCTCTTGTTTGACGCAGTGCTTGCAGTTCTCTGCACAAGGTCTTCTTGATAGGGCGTCTGCATTACCGTGAGATTTCCCATCATGTGCTTGTGAGATTAACACCCTTGGGGCTTCATGGACCCTGGTCAGAACCCGCCCCATAGTCCTGGCCTTTACTCGTTTCCCTGCTGCTTGTTCGGCGCTGTTAACCTTGTGCCTCCAGTTGCTTTTACTCTTCTCATTGTCAGGTCTATCTTCTCTTTCACCTCGTCGTCTTCTACAGTTCAAGCGGAGGTGGCCCCTTTCACCGCAGTTAAAGCAATGCGGACTGTACCCCTGAATACGATTGCGTGGTGGAGGTGATGCCACAACCTCTCTAATGCGGTGAGCTCGATGGTCTTGTCGTACAGCCTCCACTTCCAGCGCGTGAGCCAACGCATCTTTCAGGGTCTCGTGATGCCCAAGCCTCACAGCAGCCCGCACCTCTAAGTCGCGGATTCCGTCGACGAAAGCCTGCACTAGAATTCCATCAATCAGTGCAGGTGTGGACTGGTAAGCTTTACGAACCAGCTTCTCAACTTCCAAGGCCCACTGCTGTAGGTTTTCAGTATTACGTTGAGCTCGATCCTTAAGCTGAGCACGAAAGACGTGTTCCAGGTGGGCATCACCATACCTCGACTCCAAGGCCTCGACCAGCTGGTCATATTTAACATCTCCGCCAAGAGCCTCCAGGACGGTTAAGGCCTGCTCACGTAAACCTAAGGTTAGAGCAGTCTTGGCTTGTTCCTTGGTCCATCCGTTTGCCTGCATCACGGCCTCAAATTGAATTTTGTAGGCCGACCAAGATGATGTGCCATCAAATGGTGGTACTTTAAAACCACGTCCTGACGGTGCAGCCACCACAGAACTTGCGGCACTACACACACGTGTTTCCACAAGTTGTTTGACGTCGGCGATTTGGGCTTCGGCCTTTGCAATACGCTGCTCATGCTGGTCCACTTGGTCTTTCATGATTTTTAATTCCTTTCCGACCGTAGCTTGCAAATTCTTCATAAGTGCGACCTGCTCTTCTTGCCCACGCTGCAGATGCTCCTCCAATTTACGCGCCTGCTCCTCTTGACGTCGAGCTTGCTCCTCTTTGTCACGTTGGAGCTGCTCCTTCAACTCACGAGCCTGCTCCTCTTGACGTCGAGCTTGCTCCTCTTGACGTCGAGCTTGCTCCTCTTGACGTCGAGCTTGCTCCTCTTGACGTCGAGCTTGCTCTTGCAGCATCGACATAATGGCCGATAATTCACTAGGTGCCCACGTCGGCGACACTCCAGATGGGCCTGCAGTCGTCTGCGTCATTGGCTGCGAAACCGGCTCTTGTGCCGGACTATCTTCGAAACGCCCTCGGTCCATCTCTTGCTGGCGCTGGCTTCGGGTACGGATACCTTCGTCGTCTTTCGGGAACACCGGCATTTGTCCTTACTTCTGACACCAAATGTTACGGGCTAACGGGGTTCAGGACAAACAATTAAACGCCGACTGTTCTCGAAACTGACTCAGCACTTTATTTAAAATTAAACACTGTACTGCACACAATACGCGTCGAAATAATCGCTCCGAATATTCGCTTGTCGCTCGTTGTTCGCACTCGATCGCTTCCGAAGAAACACTGTGTCCCGCCAACACACACACGCCTTTTATATTCGTCGATCCCTTATCGGCGCGTGACGTCACGCGGCCGTCGGCGCGGCTCGAACGCACTAGAACGCTCGACACATTTATGGAATCGGCGGCGCGGCGCGTTCGGTTAGCGATTATTCTAGTATGTAGTCGTAACAATATTCACGGTAAAAGAATATAGAGCAGCTGCATTCCTGCAGCTAGATTGTAGAGTATGTAACATCATTAAATCGTAACTCCTAAGTCCTACTATTAGGCTGAGATCTATAGAGAGAACTCCTACTACGTTTGAGTCAAAGAAACAAACTCACTGAGAGTATTTTTGACTCTGACTTAGTCGAAGTTCGTTCTTTAGATATCAGCTTTAGTATTCTCGGTGATCCGAATAACATTTACTCAGGACTTGACATTTTAACATCGAAATCATTTTAAAGTTACTAACCCACTTATGAACATTGCGATTGCATATATATTTAAAAAGCATAATGTGGCATTTCATTCATACGCATATGCAATAAATTACATATATTTAAGAGGCGTTTCGTAATCGAGTTTTATTTTTGTGGCGTACAGACGGACTTATGTATACTCGTAGACACAATAATAGCCAGTAAATTACTGTATAAGGCGCCAGGATAGGAACTTTATCTTGTAATGTGGCTAAGTGGGCCATACGTGTCCAGTATCTATGACATAAATGTGCATGTAATTATAAATCTATTTATAAATTCGTGTGTTCACATGAACAACTACATTGTAGTCGGTCAAAGCTGTCTGATATATTAATTCAAAGTTTATTGCGCCTTACGACTGTCATTAGTTTTAATCTATGTATAATCCTATTAATATTATAAACGTGAAGGTTTGTATGTTTGTCTGTGTATGTGTGTTGTTCTTTCACAGAACAACTACTGGGTGGATTTTGATGAAACTTTACACATAATTATACACATAGGCTACGTTTTATTTGGGAAAATAAATTTCCACGCTATCAGTCTCGGGCAAGAGTTAGTGTAGAAAAAAACTTTATTTTAACGTCCTTAGATATATTTTTTTTTTTATAGCAGAGAATGGCAAACGAGCAGATGGGTCACCTGGTGGTAAATGATCTTCACTGCCCATAGACACCCAAGACACAAAAAGAATCATGGGTGCGTTGCCAACCTAAATGGAGGGAATGAAAGGAGAGGGAAAAGGTATTGGGAAAGGGAGTGGGGAAATGGGCCACCGGAAATCTCACTCACCGAACGAAACGCGACAGCAAGCTGCCACTTTACGTGGGTTTTCTGTGAGACTGGTCGAGTCGGCCCATTCGTGCTATAGACGTTACTGTCTACAGCGTGGCTCTACCACTCAAAAAAAAGTCTTTTTAAACGGCTTATTTGTATACTGATTTCTTAAGTTTACGCGAATGCTATTCATTGAAATAAAATTATTTTTACGGATTTTATCACGATTTGGTTTTAATTTTTATTCCCGACGTTTCGAAGGCTTTGCAGTCTTCGTGGTCACGGGTTGGACTGAGATGTCATTTGTCCAAGAATGTTAGTATTACAAAATCTACCTTCATTCTAGAATTATACAGATTTTAAAAAGTTAACCGTTTATGTTCCGATCTACGCAGTACGAGCTCACTTATTTGTAAGTAAAATTATACTGTTAAGTGTTCAATGTTCTGTAGAGTTTGATTGATCGATTGCAGAATAAAAATTCACCAAGAATATAATTAATATACAGATATGACGTTTTCATGTATACACTGGAAAATTATTCACGCGTGCAACATGAGATAAATTACTGTACTACGCTGACTACGCATTACGATGGGCCATGTTAAATGTAAAATAAAATGTAGTCAGCTTTAAACATTTAATTTAATAACACAGAATGACGTTCCGTTGGAAATTCCTTTCAAATTAAATAATAAATTTAACTGCAAAGTTATGTTCGTAGTGGTTGAACAACAAACGTTGCGGACACTGGGTAGCAATTATATTTAAAATAGCAACCAACGGCAGCCCGCCCATGTCGTCCACTGAATATGCCAGAGGAGTGAGGACTGAGGAAGGCGAAAATAAAAAAGTTAAGCTAATCACTCACCAGAAGACAAGAAAATAACCTCGGTTGGCAAATTGTTTGCACGCCCTCGTTCGTATTAAATGAAAAATTTAACAAAGCAATTTTTCAATGTATCTCGTTCGATATCGATTTGTAAAAGTTGTGTTTTGTTTTCGATCGAAGGAGCCGGTTTATAAATTGAATAAAGTTTTTTGGCGTCGGGTTGTGGTAAAGTAAATAGCGTAGTAACATTATTTCTACCTGCCCTTATCCCACCTTATTGTGGGTTCGGCGCAACACACTTTGTCAAGCATGTCGGAAACGTTTTGGCTTGGTTTTTACGACCGGCTGCCGGCCTGACGCCAACCTCCATGTAAAGTTAGGTAGCGTAGTAAGTTGGAAATAAATAATTCTGGCTAGCAAATACTCGTAGTGCGCCCATGAAATATGCAGTTCCATCCAATTTTCGTTTGCCGGACATGAGTAAAAGCTATAAAATGATATAGTGACCAACCTCGTTAGCAAGTCGGGGCAAAACTTTTAAATTGTTTATTATGTCTGAGGTTGAAATATGTAATAAAATCTTTTCGTTAGCATTGAATTACATTTTCATAATAAGTTTTGGCTGGGGCGTAGGTATTCTGTAGACAACGCGACTGCTATGTCTTCTTTTAGGAGATTTTTCGCAATGGACGACACGACGGAGGAAAACCAAGTTGGTAGCACGTATTTAACTATTTTTCAATTGTTTCGGGTCTGTGTAGTAGAGGCGTATGATCCTCGTAGTTCTTCATACCCACGATAGTGGTAAAACCTAATGTGGGGTCAGAACTATGTGTATAACTTCTGGGTGTTTATTTGATTTCTTTATTAAAAGTAACATAACATAAGTTCACGCCTGTATCCTCGAAGGGGTAGTAGGCAGAGGCGCCCTAGCGAACTAGAACACCCACATTTCGCCGAGGTTAGTTCCGTCCCAGATGTGATAAGGGGCGAGCCTATCGCCATATTGAGCAAAAGTTCCAGACTTCGGGCTGATATAGAAAAATCCAATATCACTTTGCCCGACCCCAGGATTGAGACCTCAAGACGGTAGTCGTACCGAAATACAACCACGCCACCGAGGCAGTTTTAAAAGTAAGTTAAATAAATAAATAAATGAATACACCCAACAGTCACACACATAGTCCTGACCCCCACACTAGGTATAACCTGTATCGTGGGTATCAGAAACTACGAGAGACACTCGGTCTTACAATACCCAGACCCGAAACAAATATCTGTGGGCCACACAGACATTTGTCTCGGTGCGGGAATCGAACCCACGACCTCACGTTTCACAGCCGGCTACTCGCCCGCTGAGCCACGAAGACTGTCAAGGCATAATGAAAAACAAAAAGTGTTACCTACCAAATAAAGTATCGGTACATTTAATTATTACAATTTACACCCTACAACATTTTTTGAGTGGTTAAGAATCACGTAAGATAAGTTTATTATCTAAATATTATTTCGCTGGCCGACCTGGCGCGCGTATATTTCAAATAAACTAAGCGACTTTTGACCACTAGGTCATAAGTTTTGGATCACAAGTATTGTGCTGTTGTCCCATCTATGTACTTTTGAATGTCTTTGGTAAACAATAAAAAAATAATGTCTCCGTCGATGGACCTTAAATAGAAGAAGAAAAAGAAAGAAAGTTTATAAAATAAATAATAAATACAGTTATTTATAACTCTGCTTTCTAATTAATGGACTATAAATGTAGCGAATAAACCAGAAATGAATAAATCGGCACCAAGCTTTTTGTACGCTGTCTGTATTTTATTCAAACAATAAAACAGCTACATAAATAAAGTTATTTTAAAACTGGCTCCCATTTCGCATATCTTGCTCTGTCGAGTATATTACCTGGAAATGTTGTAAAGAATGGGAACTGCAACACGGCTATTACGTATTATGAGTTTTTACGAAAAGCGGTCGCGGTCTTGTTTTACGACCGAGTTCAGATTCGCTCGCATCCTCTCCGTCCAGACATATTGCCATATGTACATTTAATGACACGTTATTTATACGGCGAACAAGCATCTCGTTTCAAAATATATGAGTTTGTACTAATTACATTTCAAACGATAACATATTGTAAACAGTCGTATAATATTTTTATGACCGATATGTCTAATCTGTATTTTATTGTATCCGGATTCCTCAAGTAATTCCATGAAAAATAATACTCATAACAGGGTTGAAAGATGCATATCAATAACAAACACGGTAGCAGGTTATCTTAGCTCATTATCCTACGGGAATGAGGTCAACGACCTTTTAAAGTCACGTTTCTCCACAAAACCTCTGAGTAATAAAGCATTGAAATACTCTCATCTGTCATCTAATCTAATAGCCACCCTGGGCTTGCTGCCCGCGCCCATGACGCTTATGCCCTATAACTTAAGGCTTACTGTCAAGAATAAAGGCTGTTTATTGAAGGTTTTTATTATGCCGGCTCACTCAGCGCACCCTTTTGTAAGATACAATACCGAAGTTGTATTCCGAGCGTAAACGAGTAATATTTCTTTCGATTTCAATTCCGTGTGTAAAATACGAACGTTTTCTTTGTTGCAGGTTTGTAGCTTATTGATAAGGCTCCAAAGGTGGTCATCGGAAAAAATAGTTTACATTGGTGAGTAACAGGAACATATTTGTTGTGACTGAATTTAATTTATATTAACGGACCAACTTCAAAACTTATCCGATGGTCACCAGATTGGGTCCACCCTTGAAATAAGCTCTATAAATAAATCTAAAAATAAAAATAATCTTTAATATCAGTCCACATTTGGCGAAGATATCGCGTAACATACATCTTTCTTTCTACCTGCCCTTATCCCACCTTAATGTGGGGTCGGCGCAACACACTTTTTGAAGCATGTTGCAGAGAAAAATTGGCTTAGTTTTTACGACCGGCTGCCTGCCTGACGTCAACCCCCTCTGAGGGATCCAGTCCCGGACAAATTAAATTAGTAAATTAGCTGTGCCCGACCTGGGAATCGAACTCAGGACCTCCTGGTCCACAGCCCATATATGCTACCACTAGATCAAGGAGGCGACATACATCGCGTAACATAAATAACAAAAAAAATACAGACGAATTGAGGACCTTTTATGAAGTCGGTTGAAAATGAGTTTAGTTACTAATGTTACGAATTCGGATAATTGTTGTGATTTAGTACACGATATTGAAAGGTAGTATGTTAATTATATTTATATTAACTACCCTCCAAGTAATTCATAATATTTGTAGAAGGTATTTCTTTATTAACTAAAGCAAAAGGTATAAGAGTTTTGGCGGGAATTCTGACGGTGCGGGTGGTCGCTTGTTTTAATGATTTCATATTCTAGTCTAAAGTTGTGCTTGTGGTTTAAATGTGATGTGAATCTAAGCAATAAACATCAACGAAGATGGACAGTATGTGGAAGCTTTGAAATAAGTGATTTTGGACGCTTTTTGTCGGGTGGATGGGTCGACCATGTTCGACTCCTCCGCTGCGAGAAAATCGTCTAAAAAGCATCAAACTGGAAAGAATTGACGCCAAAACTCCAGCAGGGCCTTGAAATCGAACACATCCGACTTCAATGCACTTGCGAAAACTTAGATATAAGGAACAAAGTGTAATAAATAATAAAAAGTATACGGCTGAAGGACATTGTATCCATGGCTATGAACAATATATATAAAAAAAAAAAAGCAAAAGGTATAAAAGAGCGGGAGCTATCATTATTGAGTTAGTCTCCCTTTGGAGCTGGAAGTGTGCACAACTAGTTACAGTACAGTAGAGATATACAGTACAGTAGAGATATACAGTAAAGTTGTGTAGCGAATATAGTGCATATAAGAGGCACGTTTTGACTAAGTCTTTTACACTAATATGCGTATTCATTATGCTAAAGGAATCTTCGCGTTCTTTTCTTACTCGTATCAGTTACGGCTTTCAAAAGGCATTCGTAGACTCTTCTTTTTGTGTGGAGCTAGCTTTTACACCCAGTACGTTTTATGTAAAGTATGTAGTGTAGGGTTGCCGGTCCAAATCTATACCAGGATTTAATATTTCAGCGTAAAAACAAGGCGCAGTATAATGGAAGTAACCAATAGAATAACTTATATCGCACAAAAGCAGGGTTTGATAATTTATTAATATAACATACATAACATAAGCTCACGCTTGTATCCCCGAAGGGGTAGGCAGAGGTGCACTAGAGAACTAGAACACCCACATTTCGCCGAGCTTAGTTCCGTCCCAGATGTGATAGGGGGCGAGCCTATCGCCATATCGGGCACAAATTCCAGACTCCGGGCTGATATAAAAAAATTCAATATCACTTTGCCCGACCCGGGGTCGAACCCGAGACCTCAGGACGGTAGTCGTACCGAAATACAACCACGCCACCGAGGCAGTCAATTATTTATTAATATATATTTATTAATTACATGTTTTATGATGGGCACTACTCTAAAACAAGAAAATTATTATGCAACAAATGAAATGGAAGATAGAAGTACAGGTCTTTCCCATGGCAAGCATTATCTTAAAAATAAGACGTATCCTGGGAAAACAAGAGTAATGTGTGGCAACCCTAATGTGTACAATGTTACACGAGCGGCGGCTTTGAGTTCGCACTAACAAAGCGCGTCGACGCGGACAATCAAATCACTGGCGACAATTTCACCAGCGATGTAGTACTGTACTTTGTCCTCTGTACATTGTGTACTCGTGAGTCGTGACCTTTATGTCATGTTTTCTAAGGGCACTATGACTAATGTGCACTCGCCACAATTCAATTATGATAAACTGATTTTGTGAGATATACCATTTTGGAGGGATTAGGCTGGGACCCAGCTTAAAGTAAATCAAGAATATATTATTATAAAGGCCTGCATTCAGCTCTAATGCTATTGCCGAGCTTAATCTTAACCTAGATACAAAATGCTGTCACGTTTAATGTAAAGTTATTATGCCAGAAATATTTTGAAATTTCAAGTTCCAGACAAGAGATATAAAACACACATAAGCACTTGAATACAAAAAGTGCACCTGCATCAAAATTATTTTGGTTTCGTGTCACGAATGAAAATTGTTATATGGGATACTATTAGAATTCGGAGCAAGAGGCGCAAGCTTTGCTTCGAAAACTTACAATGCTTACCCCGCGACAAAACAAAAGCTCTTCATCTGACTCTATAATTTCTCACTCCTCATAGCTTATTTTCTTAATATGTATGCAAATAATCTGATATTACCGCATTTTTATTACCTTTTTTATTCTCGATCTGTGGCATGTAGCATTTTGCAGCGCACAATGCATCTTGCGGCTCTTTAGTTGATATGTGGTACAGTGGATTCCTTTTAGGAACATTTACCATTGTACCCATTACATTGTAATTCCGATGTCAAAGCATAAAGTTTCGACTATATTTTACTTTTAATTTCAAGAGATATCTCTGTCTGTCTTGTTGGATAAGGAAAGTCCAGTTAACTCCATTCCTTCTCACATAAAGTATGTTAAAGCAGATATCTTCAATGTAACTCGTATGTAGTTAGTATGCATTATCTCAAGAACGCGGATTGAGCCCATATTACGTAATGACCATAAATTATATTGATAATTTGCACTCGTTTAAATATCTCGATATGCGTAGTACCTATATGTATGTACTGCATCTGCATTCCGGCCTTATTGGGTCAGTTTCATTCAGATAAAACGCCGTTGATTAGAAAAGTTTGAACGACCCCAATACTTCAAGAAGTTTATTGGCGATCGAATTGGGTCGGGTTACCGTGCACATATTTGTGGACCCTTATGTTAGTTATAAAAGCAGGTAGTTACATTCCCAGAAGTGTAAGGCCACTTGTGGACGGGTCGCCGCTTCGCCGGTGTCACTCGCAGTTTAATGGATCCCTATGAAAAACAGACTCATTATGTTTTTGCACAAATGTTTATTTTGAAGATGAGCTCAAGATTGTTCATATTTTTTTATCAAGCGAGGTAAAGTTTGTGGAACAGTTTATGAATGCATAAATGAAACCGTTCCCGTTCATTTAGATTCCAATGAATTAGCACTTGTTTCATTCAAAAGTTCGGGTGTTTTTTGTTGACCTCCGATCTTTAAAGATTAAACAAAAGTGGCGGCGACTGCGAACGGTGCTGATTGAAATACGACCAGTTATGGGTTTTTAAATTCCCTGTTCAGTGGTGTGGGGTCGAGACCGGATTCTAGTGAGTTTTTGTTGTGTATTATTGGTCAAAGGGTACGCATTAAATATATCATATTACATAACATCCTTAAACATAAAAATATCATTTGTATCCGTAAAATTTATCATGTTTCTGTTTGATTTAATTAGTTTGGTGGTAGTTTGTTTCACTATGACTAGTGCTATTAGAACAGCTATCTATCATAGAAATACTACTTGAACGCTTCGACGACATTGCTATCTTTTTCGCTAGCAAAGATAATATTATAACCACTGTTGGCTGCTTACCCATTGACTTTTTATTGGGATGTGAATGGCTTTACTAATTACAATCAATTTTTTTCATTTTCTGTCTCAGCAAAATGACCAGATTGTAGTTGTACATCAGTAAACCAAGAAATGTCATCAAAGATACAAAGATGCATGCATTTATCGAAATCGTACTACGTGGCTTACCAATTGCTGCAAATATTGTGTTATTATTTAATAACTTCGATACAATCACTTTACATAACGTATAAATCTTGTGCGAATTGTAATTGTGATCAATAAGTGAACGTTGCGTCATGACAAGGTGACCGGTGAGTCAGCCGGTCGCGCCGCCCGCCCAGCGCCCTGTGTCTGTCACTTCGTGCCCCGGGCAAGGCTGTACTGAGTATTTCTTGTTATGTCATTTTCTCGCTCTATCAATTTTATTTGTGATTAAAGAAGAATTTTATTTCTCATAAGAATATACATTCACTTACATGAGACTATTATGCACTCTATTATTATAGCGTAATACAATTTATGTGGACAATTCGTACAGTATCTTAGTTTATAAAACATAAATAGAAGTTAAATAACTTTTTAATTAAATATTTGAAATGTTTCGTGGGTAATTCGTTAACTAGTCTTTTGCTAAAACGAAAAAAAAACTAAAACTAAAAAAAAACTAAACTAAACTTTTCTTTTTCTTTTTTCGTCTTTTATATTGAAATATGAAACAGTAGCTCGACTTTGTTTTTTGATACTACACGCCAGCAATTACGTAAAATAATTTGTATGAAAAACTTCAGTGTCGCACGTAATCGCTAGAGGCGTTCAAGTGTTTGTCATACAAATATTGTACGTAGGCACTAGCGTAAAATACCAAACAACCTTATGGTCGAGTTATAGCGGCCTGAGCAGAAAAAAATTTGACAATCGTAAATATATTTGACTTCGCTGCGTACTAATGACATTTGGTTAACATTTCATACAAATTTCGTAGACGCGCATCGAGCTCGAATACATATACGATTGTCAGAATTTTTTTCCCGCTCGGGATGAAGATGTAGCGATCCAGTCTCTTCTCTGTATTCGATTAAAGACAATTAGGTGGAAAGTCTCTTGGAATATTTATAACGATCATTGATGTATTTTTATTTCGCATAAATTTCAAATGGCATCTATCAACGTTTAAGAGCTTTTCTAATTTATGTTCTCGCAAAATGCATATAATCTGAAAGCATAATATAAAATTAATGAAAACCACTCAAGTGGTAGGTAAATAGGACCCCGACCGCTTAATAAAATTCGGTCGCGCCTGTGGAAAGTGCTAGCACTCAGAGCTCGTTACAAAGGTCAGCCACAAAATATGGCTCCGTCTGAAAATACTTACTCGTTTTCTTTTTAATGTCATAATTATGTTAATGACACAAGTGATTATGATAACGTGAATTGGCTTTGAAAAGTTGTTGTGTTGACAAAGTTAGTGAGATATTATCGTAGAACGATTTGTTTATACAGCAAAGCGTATGAATAGTTTCAAAAATTCCATTGAGGTAGACAAAGATACTCATATTGCTGTTATTTCTTGCTTTAAAGGTCATGGAAAAACCATTGATGTTAGATATACTATGGTGTATTATAAATATGGGCCTGGAGAATTCTCTCTTTCTCAACAATGTTGCATAAAGGATTTGATTTAGTTTTAACGACCGGATGCCTGCTTGAAGTTATCCATCTTCTGATGTATCCAGTTCCGGTCAAATTGTGATAATAAATACCCAGAGAATCGAACCCAGTACTTCATAGTTCACAGATCATGTACGCTACTTTTAATATAGATCAGATAAGGATTACGGCGTGTTATACTCAATATTTTATATGAAATATGAATCTTTCCACCGGATAGCTACTAAAAATTCTTGTTATTATCTTACTATTCCAATAAAAAGTAAAATATACGTATAAACACCACAATGTACCAAGTATATTCTTTGTCTGAGAAATAAGCTACGATAAAGTATTATACCTCTAGTAAGAGTTACATAAAGCACGGCTTGATTCGTCACGCGGCGCGAATTCGTTCCACGCACGTCGAGCGAAACAAACGACTAATCATCCGTAATCGAGCAAAGATTGATAACTAGGAAAGTTTGCACACTCCACGAGGAAATTAACGGTAACTGTTACCAGTAGGTCAAGTGAGTTGTTCAACAGGTAGGCTATATCTGTGCGGGTGGGTGCTGGGTAGTGCGGAGTGCCGTCTGTCATGCATGTCCGACAGGATTAAAGTTCAGCTTTCTAGCTTCATGGTCGTAGTACATGAGCATCTGCCTTAATGCCGTGTTCCATACTAAACAATAGGCGCTTCACAGATCATATTTATTACTAGTTGTAGCTCGTGACTTCGTTTTTGTGGATATCCCATATCATATGGATACTCCATGGAATATATATATACGTATATTTTTCCGGGATAAAAAGTAGCCAATGTTACTGGATGATAATGTATCAGGTGATGATGTGGATGATAATGTTCCATAGGTGACAGAATTTTTAAAATAGGTTCAGCAAGTTTTGAGGTTATTCATTACAAATGAAACACCAAATCTTTCCTTTTTATAATATTAAAGTAAAGATTAGTATTGACAACCAATTGTGCGGTGAACCTAGAGGTCTTGGGTTCGATTCCCAGGGCAGGTGGGATGATTTTCTAACACTATTTGCCCAGGACTGGATCCTCTAAGGTGGATAAAAACTAACCCAAATCTTCCCTGTAAAATGCTTGAAACAGTCTGTTGCGCCGACCCTACAATAAGGAGGGTTAAGGGCAGGTAGAAAAGGAAAGAAGTATAGACAACCAACTTAACCCTAATATTACAACAACATACCGAGGAATACTCATACACTTTAGGTCGCCTTATGTTGTTTAAGGCCGCTTTATCCGTCAAAACAATGTAGGAAGCCGTTAAAGTTGAGTAGCGTTCCAGTATTCGGGCGAGAATGACACGTAATATATGGCACGTACGTACTCTATTTTGCTTTGATTTAGAGCGTACCTATACAAAATTGAAATGTAGAGCTAAAACCTTATGGGATATTTCAAAACATATTTATATGCCTACACGATAGTTCGTAGGTACTCATTTTATGTTCACTTATGACTTGGTTAAAGGAAATTCTAATGTTTTATGGGCATGACTCCACACCTTATCGCATGTGAATCGATAAAGGACTGTGCGTACATAAGTTAAAAATATTTTCTTCTTGTTTTTAGTATATGACGGAGTAGATGATGCAATGCGTGTTTTTCTACTCTTCATAATATCAAGAAACATAAATCGGTATCGCTATAATATAAACCAAACATTCATATTTCTGCACAACGATAAAGACCGAAAAATAACTTTATCTTATTGATAGTATTAGTAAACATCATCATCATCATCAGACTGTATCCGTCCACTGCTGGACATTAGTAAACATGACATTAATAAATTAACATTAACTCTATTCGTTTCAATATAATACCAGAAAGAACATTAATCAATGCCAATGGTAGCTACCTCATGTAATTATGTACAAATCTACAAATCTAGTTACAATAGTTTGCAAACGTGCAAACTAAAATGTTCTTTATAATCCAGATTAAAAACTTGTAATTCAGAGAAAAGTCCCTAATCAGACGAATCGATTCCTTTAAGGGCACATTACTTCAAGCAGATGTGCCTAAATAAAATATTGTAACAAAATGACGTCCCACTTTTAGTATTTGTTTGAGTTTATCCATACAAATATTTGTCGTTGTTCGTCAACGTCCCAATGCTCCAAATTGAATGCTATCAGCAACGATTCCCAAAGTAAACTGAGTTCGCAAGTCCGGAACAAATTCCTCGTGTTCAGTTATGTTGCAATAGTTAACACATGGTACAAGACACAATAAAAACAATACTCGTGACGTCTAGGCGTCTTCACATATGTTTGTCGGTACATATGGGGAACATTGCGTCTCTTCTATTCCAAATAAAAAACACAATTTGTGTGCCATTATTCAAGCTTTAAGTGCCGACTTTAGTGATGAATGATCGTCTATCGTGTGACTAGACGCAAGTGCAGTTTAAAGATGCGACATGTCACATCAACATGTGTAATATTTGTTTTGGTTTTAAAACACATATTCTTCTACAATATGTATATCAAACACATATTCTGCTGATGCAGCTAGTGGCGTCGCGTCGCAGAATATTGTGTCTCATTATATTAGGACTGTTTGCATGAAATCAGTAGGATGGGAATCAGGTCGTCTCCTTGGTCTTGTGGCAGCCACTATGGGCCGTGAACTGAGGTTGTCGGGAGGTCCTGGTTTCGAATCCAAGGCTGGGCAAAGAGATTTTTATAACACGACTAGCTCGGGACTGGATCCGCTAGAGAGGGTTGACGTCAGCCAGGCAGCCGTTCGTTAAAACTAAAGCCGAATCCTTTTTGCAACATACTTGAAAAAGTATGTTGCCCCGTCCCCACATTGATATTGTTTAATTAGATAGGTGGAATGTTTAAGGTATGTTCACCATGACAGTATAAATATTATAGTCTGCTTGTTTGGTTTAATTTGATTCAAAAGGCTATTTGCAACTTTATTGCGCATAAAGATATGTATGTTACAAGATTCCTTTGTATCACACAGCCCTGTTTAATATCATGCATTGATGATAATCTTGGTTGAAACAAGAAAGGGATCCTTTAAGTAATAACAAACAAACCATCACAAGGTATGTATGTATTGTGGTGATCTGGACTTTTTCAATAGATGCTTATAGACATGGTTCCATCGATGTTTGTTTCACTAACCGCTAATGTCCAATAATTTTGGATGAATTAAGTATATTGCCGTTTTTTCAGCTGTTATATCTTGTGCGTATTTATGTTCAAGGAGAATGAGTATAGCCGCGTCTCCTGCACTAAAACATCATATAATATTATCACATTTAATTTCAATTCTATCAAAATACTATAGAGGACTCTGCAATGATCTATTGATCTACTTGTCGTTTTTCACTTTCATGATCATTGTTTAAATTTTTGTCTTACTCGGAATCTGTGTTACGCTTAACTAATTCATCTTTCTTTCTGACCTTATTTTAATAGCCTGATTTTGTGTAAACCTATAATTTTTGTGTCTTAGAAACACGCATGATTACATAGGCACTACCATTCGTCGTCGTCCCAAACACGTTTTGGCAGACCCTAACGATCCCATCACAGTTGCCTGTTGAAGCAGCCCTTTCAATTCTCAATACCAATTGTAATATTAACACTAGAACACACTACGAACCCTCCCGAGAGTCCGAAGATCTCCCTCAGCAGACCCCCGGCATATTAGTACACAGAGACGATCTTTAATTTAATTCTAGGGTTAAGCGATAGTTCAATATGACGTCCGAGCCTTCGAAAAGCACCTCTGTGTTTAATCGCACTCAAATGAAAATATTTCTGGCTAGAGCGCTATAAACGCCAACTACAAACTCAGGGGAAGCTGTAAAAGCAATTTTGCTAACAGCATAAGACCATCCAAAAAAATTATAAGTAACATAACATAACATAAGCTCACGCCTGTATCCCCGAAGGGGTAGGCAGAGGCGCACTAGCGAACTAGAACACCCACATTTCGCCGAGCTTAGTTCCGTCCCAGATGTGATAGTGGGCGAGCCTATCGCCATATCGGGCACAAATTACAGACTCCGGGCTGATATGGAAAATTCCAATATCACTTTGCCCGACCCGGGGATCGAACCCGAGACCTCAGAACCGTAGTCGTACCAAAATACCACCACGCCACCAAGGCAGTCAAAATATAAGTACCCAGTACAAAAGCTCGGTACACAACCATACTGTATATGATGGATAACTTAGCATCATAAAATAAAAGTTGTATCGCCTTTTATAACATCCAAGTGTCCAGATCAAATAAGGCATGATTAGGAAACTAATAAGTAATGCAAGGTATTGAGATTCGACGATATTCTTGTTTTGTATCTTATTAATTTATTAAAGATCACTGTACTTTTATTTTAGTTTATATAATATTAAATTGTGTAATATATGTATATCGGTGGTGTCGCTTTAAAATTGTTTGAGCAATTTGATAACTTTGATATAATAACCATAATATAGTGACGTTAAAGATAACGGTGACAAATTATTGTAATTTATAAATATTATGTGACATTGAGCTATGTTTAAATTAGATATTGCACATAATTGACTAAAGTCTCATCTACATGAAGCTAGTTTCTTGCACATTTACGGGAATAGGTATAACACATCATATAGGAGCCCGCATCACCGTATTTACACAATTTTAAAAGTAGGTACCTACTGTACATAATTATTATATTCCAATATTTGTTATTCGATAAATTACTGTCACCGTTTAAAAAATGTTCAAAATAAAAAAATATATATATTTATCAAACAAAAATTTATTATAAATTAATTTATCTGTATAAGTATGAAATCCGTCACCCGTGGTACCAGGGGGTACCAGGTGCTAAATGAATTATGAACACGTCACAAAACTGTACGTCAACATCGTTATTGCGCATTGTGCCATTCCAAACAGATGGCAGGACATGTGAGAATAAAATTATTAGGCACGAGGACCCGAGTCCCCTGTCAATACGTTTGATTGGAAACGTTGGCGCAATCCCGTCAGTGTTTTATTGACTTTATTTATACCGACGACCCAAACATATATTATTCTTTATTGTAGCTGCGGCTTATCGGTGTTTTTATTTTTCCCTCCTTTAGGACTGCGCTAAATAAAACGACTTTAGTATCTACGCTAATGTGATCTGCGTAACTCGGGTTTTACGAACATTCAGGGCCAAAAGATAATAATATCGTAATGCGGTATTATCATTTTGTTTTATGCTGTGAATTATTATTAGTACCTACGTATCATGCGCAGATTTAATGATTTTGGATGTTATTGCATAATATTTATATGACGCATTTCAGAGTAAAACTTCAGTTATTTTTTCTGATCTACTAAAGGCATAAGATGGTTATATGACTAGTCTAAAGTTCCTAAGACCAGACGAGACGTATCATGTATGTGTAGCCTATCTTTGATGTTAAGGAAACAAAAAATAAGGTTCAACTTACGAGGAGAGTAAAAAAATTGCATTTCTATTAGCTCCTTTTGAACCAATGACCCTGAATGTTATTTTGAATAATGTCAGTTACAAAGGGAATCTATGATTATTTTTTATATAAAGGTCATAAAGCGCACTGCAATAGATCCTATTTCTTAAAATTTGATTCTTTGTCATATTTCTGCAATTAGTTGGTTATGTCTTTTCATAATTTAATTTGCAGTTGCATAATACCTTCCAACAATAAAGATAGCAACGTAATACAAAAGAGGTGTGAATAGATCTCCTATTGATTAAAAATGTATGACGTATAAGTTTCCTATTGTGTTCACGGCTCATTATGAGCACGACGCTACTCACTGGCGTCGTACCGCCTTTGTATGGAACTCTTTATTATTCTTTATTTGTTTTAATTATAATAGCAGAATAATAAAAGGATCGTGATCTGCACAGCATAATATCGCTAAGAACAGTATACAATTGTTACGTAGAATGTTGTCCTTCAACTCTTGATGGTATTTTAAATAGACTATTTTAATAATTGCAATATGAACGAGTGACAATGCAAAGACCCAGAAACTAAATGTGACCATATAAGCCCGTAAAAAGCCAATCGTTCATAAGTATGTATGTACGATCTGTATCATAAGGTCATATCGTTCTAATTATGAATTTTATCACAACATTGACCGAAAAAGATTTGCGGAGGCGTAAGTCATAATGACCGAGCAATGAGTTGCGATTCTTCATACCAACTTTATTGGTGGACGAATCATATTCGTGACGTGTTTGTTGGAATATTGTGTTCTTTATTATGATAAGTTACGGACAGGGATGGCGAGGGTGCGCTATCTTCGGCGGGCAGTCGCGCGTGACCGCTCATCTAGTTACCGCCCTAATGCTCTGCTGCGTGCCGCCCATACTTCACATTCCCTAACATAATACAGTTAACGTATTTGTTATAGTTGTAGTTACAAATATATCAACTAATATTAATGGTAGTGAATAACACTAATCATAATGAAATATTTAAAGAATAGGTAATTAAATGATAAAAGTCGCCTCTTTGGTCTAGTGGCAGGATATATGGGCTGTAGACCGGATGGACCTGGTTTCGATTCCCAGGTCGGGCAAAGCGGACTGAATCCCTAGAGGACTGACAGGCAGGCAGCCGGTTGTAAAAACTAAGCCAAATCATTTCAGCAATATGCTGGAAAATATGTGGTGTGCCGACCCCACATTAAGATGAAATAAGGGCAGATAGAAAGAAAAGAGTAAAATAACAATTTCGAGTAGCATTTATAAAGCCTTATTTAGATGAAGAGAGTTTATCGCACGATCGAGACAAGAATTAGACAGATGGCAAGTGAGACTGCAAGGCTTGCAACATACAATTTTGAAATAAGAATGGTATTTACTATAATTCCTGCATCGAACGGGTAAAAAACTAGCTTGATTTAAATAAGGCTTTGTATATACCTATTTATAACTTTCTATAGTTTATCCAACTTCACTCACCCCCGGTATGCATTCTGCGAACTGCCAAGTTCATTTCTCTCGAGCTAATTTTGTAGTGCACATGCATCAGTGCCCTTACCGTTGTTGTAGTGCCCTTCAGTGTATTGGTTATTGAAAATGCGGGCTTTAAACTGCACGCTTGGTTTTCGACATTTAAATATTCGAGATGCAGGGTTTTACAAAGGGTAAGCAACTTTATTTGTATTTCCACGACAAAATTACATTTGATCATAGACAAGTTTAAAAACTTGACAAACCGATTTCAATATGAGACCTCCCTTGGAATAAGTTCTATCAAAAACTAACAGAATCTTCAAAAGCGTTATATATTTGGCGGAGATATCATAAGGAGAAATTACATATATAAAAAATATACAAACGAACTGAGGACCTCCTTTTTTTGAAGTCGGTTGAAAATACTTCGACATTTGGCGGGGAAATAAAAAAAAACGAAGAATTGATTACTTGATTTTTGAAGTCGTTCGTTAATTTAAAGAAAATGAAAAGTGACTATCAAATATTCTATTACACTTATCAATAGTATTAAATGCTGATGAATAATTAAATTGGTATTTTTTAGCATTGGAAAAAAACACTAGATTTTCTGTTTTCATCATGTATACGGTACATATTGGTTGGAAGAACTAGCAGGAACAAGTTTTAGTGCTTTTTGCCATTAAGTTTTCGTGGTAGTCGCAGACAACAGTGTCACAGCCCACAGCACGTCGAGGTGCACATAAATCTTGAAGCATTTCTGCAACGCTCCACGCTCCTGCACGTTGCTTGATCGCGTCTCTTCCCGCACTAGGGTTGAATGTTGGCTCAGACACTCTGAGAACGCTCAGTTGCATTTTACAAGAAAACGTTTTTGTTTTGCCTGCGGCGAGGGCACTTTTACGCTTTTAATTACTGTTGTGGTTTTGTTAAGCTCGGTTTGCTGACATCCGAATGAGTTAGCGAGATAAATGAGTTCGTTTTTAATGAAAAGATATTTGGAAAATAATTCATATTATTAGTAGCATACGCATTACGTATGATGTGATAAGCGCTGAGCTTATTGTTAATATATAGGTTTTCAATTGAATCCTGAAGAAATTAATAAAACTAACCTGCACACCATGGGAATATGCTGATAAGATTGAGCACCAAAAGCTACGATCCTGACATATTTATTTTGCCTTTTCCATACTCATATTATGTACAACTTTTCATACATTTCCAACGATTGAGGGTTTCCCCAACTTGTCCGTGTCGGAGAAGATTCTTTATATGGTGTGGTGAACATAAAGTCTCTTCGTGCGACATCGTTTGGAACTTTTGTTTACTTACAAATATAAAATTAAATAAAGTGCGTAAAAACATATTTAATTTGTATGTTGAAAACACAAATATAAAGAAACGAGTATATTTTTAAAAGCCGATTACTACGTGTTTACTGATATGGGAACATGTATTAACCGATCCATGTAATTGATTGGAGCCGCCTATTAGCGTTATTCTAAAAAAAACTTGCCGGAAACCTGCTTGGCCCCATAGTTCTTTGCGAAATATTTACAGTTAATTGCTTTATTGTGAATCCACTACGGAGGTTATTGACTATTCAAAATTCAAACTTTGCGATATAATTGCATAACACACACAACAAAACGTTAATTTTAAAGAGCGTGTGTCTGCCGTGACGATGATAATAAATCCTGTACTTTCTAAAATAAATCAATCACGTAAGCGAACTTATACATAATATCGATACATGTATAAATAATACACCGACAAGAAAATCTGCTGAGTATTTTATCCTTCCGCAGGAGCTGAGCGTTAAAAATAATCCCGTTTCTGAAGATTACGGGCGAGGCGCGGCGCCTGCAGGTGTGTCTCCTGTTTCTGAGAGTGCTATTTATGTTCTTTCATTCCACAAACTGTCTTATTTTCGGAGTCATAAAGTGGAAATTCCATCATTGATATTGTAATACAAAATCGATTACACTGTGTGTATTGTTTACAAAGCGGACTTGTCTTAGGTAATCTCGGCTTCAGACGGATGTAACTCAAACGCTTTGTCACTTTCGAGTTTTCTGTGAATGAATCAGTATTTCAATATTTCGGATTACGTTAATGACCCATCCATAAATCGCCATTAAATATCGAAAGCGATGACTGTATCGAAACGCTTGCGAGTTGCGACTGTACAATAAACTATTCGAGAGGATGTCAAAACGCATTCTTATTATAAACCCATGCAATGTAGTTATTATGATATGATATTTATTATACGTTCAGCGGTTACTGGTTGTATATTTTGACATACAATGGCTTGTTGTACATGTTTGTATGGAAATGATAGGCGAGTGTGTCCGGCGCCAACGCGGGCGCCGCGTATCTTAGTATTCTGCGTATCGCGACTCTCGACACTCCAAGCTGTCCGCACTCCGAGTCTCCGACTATTTCTCTTGAGGTCAGCCGTCGACGACGCGACGCGACGACCGCCGCATGTCGCGACTCCCGTCGTCCGCCGCCGACGCAAGCACAAGGTCGCCGGGTGCGCTTCTATCTTCAACGCTTACATGCATCACAATCGAATTAGAATCCTTTGTCCACGCTCGTTGAACTGCCATTCCAACAAAAGGCGCGTCTTTATCTTAATACGAATAACTCAAGTTGACAACCGTTAGCGACTTTCGTCCCATTTTAGCTATACAGCATTCGCATGCATCAATGACGCGTGTGGCTCATGCGTCAGACGTTAGATCTATTTTGGTCATGTTATTGAACTAGCAACACCTTTGACGGAGCGAATTCCAACTTGGTCAGAGTTTTGCAATACTTGTTTCAATATTCATTCACTTAATATACCAATTTTGTCTAAACAAGCTGTAAAACGTGTCCTGTGGGTGTGTTTACTGCCTGTTACAGAATCACTACGAACATTGCCAATCTCGAAAGCAGTCCATTCATAAACACGCAACAACTTTGTTTAATATCTTTTTGTGGAAAAATGGTTTACTATTTTTCAACCGACTTCCACAAAAGGAGGAGGTCCTCAATTCGTCTGTATTTTTTTATGTATGTATGTTACTCGATATCTCCGCCAAATGTGGACCGATTTTCAAAATTATTTTTGTGTTCGATAGAGCTTATTTCAAGGGTGGTCCCATATTTGGTCACGATCGGTAAATTGGAAGTCGGTCAGTTAAGTTTTTAAACTTGTGATTATTAACTACTTAGATGTAATCAGTATGATGAAAACACTGATAACCTTATTTATTCTTAGTTCTTTTTAACTGCCCTTACCCACCTTAAGTGGGCCGGCGCAACACACTTTTTCAAGCATGTTGTAGAAAGGATTTGGGTATGTTTTTACGAACGGCTGCCTGCCTGAAAACAACTCCCTCTGAGGGATCCAGTCCCGGGCAAACTAGAAAATTCGGGTTGCCCGACTTGGGAATCGAACCCACGACCTCACGATCCACAGCCCATATGTATTGCCACTAGGCCAAGGAGGCGACTCTTATTTATTACAACTTATTTATTCTTAGTTATAATTCTAAAAAGTAGTAGTAAATAAAGGTCTAGTAAGATATGCATAATAGCAGTGTAAGCATCACGTGCGTGGTGGGAGTCTGGGACTGGTAGGGATTGTGTGATCGATAACGGATAATGAGGCAAGTGTTCACTGTATCTTATTACTGGGGCGTACAAGTATTCACATTCCAGCGGGTTTTGTTCCATTATTGTGCAGATAAATATTATCATACTACTTGTATAGGTTTTGGATAATTAGAGGCGTTTGAGGGCAGGCAGCCAGCAGTCAAAACTAAGCCGAATCCTTTCTGTAATATGCTTCAAAAAGTGTGCGATGACCCCACATTGGTGTGGGATAAAGAAATCATCATCATCAATATCATTATCAGCCACAGGACGTCCACTGCTGAACTGGGTCTCCCCCAAAGATTTCCAGATCGACCTGTTGGAAGCGGCCTGCATCCAGCGACAAATAAATATACATTAATATTTGCAACGGATTTGTCACTACTGTAATAATCTGAGCTTCGTAATTAGATAATTTTGTTTAAATGCAAACAGTGGTGATGTCAATATTTTCTATTAGTAAGATGTGCTATACTCAATTTGAGTGACTCAAATCCCCAACGGCATTTCAATCCTTTGAGGCTTGAAGTGATAGGATGCCAGACATTGCTCGATCGGACATAAATCAAATCCCGGTCAGTGATCAATTATTGATTTGTGGATTCACTATGTCAAGTAGTATTTCAATAATATCGGAGAAGCTATAAAGCCATAAATAACACATTGTGAATAGTTGAATGGGCAATTTCGATAATGGCACATCTCAAGATATAAATTGTCTATAAGTAAGTACCTATATAATATATCTATATACAAATACATATATTAGCATTTTTTGAGTGATAGAGCCACGCTGTAGACAGTTACGTCTACAGCACGAATGGCTCGACCGGTTTGATACCACTGTCTCACAGAAAACCGACGTAAAATGGCAGCTTGCTGTCGCGTTTTGTTTGGTGAGTGAGATTTTCGGTGGCCTAATTCCCCTCCCCTCTTTCCCAATCCCTTTTCCCTCCCCTTCCATTTCCTCCTTTTAGGTTGGCAACACACCCATGATTCTTATTGTGTCTTGGGTGTCTATGGGCTGTGGAGATCACTTACCATCAGGTGACCCATCTGTTCGTTTGCCAGTCTGATATAAAAAAAAATTAACATCAAAAACTGTTGTAATTCTGCATTGCTAATTAACCCTAAATTGTAACTTAGAAATAAATTTTATGTATTATACACTACTCTATAAAAAATAACTAGTCTTTTTCGTTTCAACATTTTGAATTTTCAGACATGTTTTCGAAATTACCCATTCAATTATTTTTAATTTTACTGTTAAGTCAATACCTTTCAACTTCGAGGCTCGAACAACAAATATTTATTTTAAAATCACACGCAGTCAATTTTCTCATAGAAGGGTAATGCGCCTTTGTTTTAGACAGGAGCCCTTCCGATGTTGTGTACCTCTTGCGGGGTATCAAACAACCCTACACAAACATTGTTAAGTAACGTCATGTTTACTATAAAACCATTAGTAGGCGTGTGGTCGCTTGGAAGTTTTTAAGAACAAACTAGAACGAACATAATCAATAATGAATGCAAGTTTTATGTTTTTATCGATAAATATAGCCTTCATATTAAATACATATAACATGAGTGGCGAATACTTCATACAAGTCGTTTCTTATCATTTCCTCTTTGCCAATATATCGATCCGCAAGCGAATTGGAATGATTTATCAATTAGAATAGAAAATGGTCACCCTTTCAGGCTACTAGCCTAGAGGATATTAAATTTATTAATTTATGTTATTTATTTATTCATTTCACTGAATTTCCAATTTTCAATTGGTCCAGATATAAAATATTACTTTAACTTTACGGAATACATTATTAGGGCGACTTACAGCACTTATATAAATCTTGATTTATCCCAAATCTCGATTTAAATATAGGAGTGAGCTGTAGGATAAATCGCGTTTAGGTCTAACTCTAGATAGTTATACATAACATAACATAAGCTCACGCCTGTATCCCCGAAGGGGTAGGCAGAGGCGCACTAGCGATCTAGAACTTAGTTCCGTCCCAGATGTGATAGGGGGCGAGCCTATCGTCATATCGGGCACAAACTCCAGACTCCGGGCTGATATGGAAAAATCCAATATCACTTTGCCCGACCCGGGGTTTGAACCCGAGACCTCGGAACCGTAGTCGTACCGAAATACCACCACGCCACCGAGGCAGTCTATAGTAGTAGATAGTTATACAATATTTAAATATTTAAGAAAAATACGCGTACTAAGATAATATTTCGATTTTCTCATAAATTGCAGATTTGCAAATGTCTCTACCGATATTGAAATTGAAAGATTTGCGCGAATAGAGGTTCGTCCGGACTTTTCTCAGATATTGCTAGACCCAAGATATCTCCAGTCAAGGTCACAGAATCTCCTTATCCTTTCGCACGAGATGGAAGGAAAACCCGATAAGCCGACTAGAATACAAAATGCCTTGTAACTTTGAGTCCGAAATTAGAGTGAATGCAATGTAGAATTTAAAATAGATGGTACACTGTGGCAACAAAATTACAGACAAATTACGACTTGTTCATATTACTAAAATAGACAGCGAATACCGACGCGCATAACTTTAATCGTTGTAGTTTAATATAATATTTCTACAAAACTTAAACTAAAGTTATATACCTCGTAAGAACAGTAACTAAAGATCTAGCTTTGTTTATTGAATACCTACCTTACTACCTACATAACTATTAAATACGATAATGATCACCATTAGGAGATGTCCGAAAGGAGGGTTGACATCAGGCAGCCGGGTGTCTTTAAAACTAAGCCGAATTCTTTCTGTAACATGCTTGAAGAAGTGATGTGCGTCGACACCACATTGAGGACATAAAAAGACACCTGGTGGAGAGAATTACATAACATAAGTCACGATTGTATCCCGAAGGGGTAGGCAGAGGCACACTAGCAAACTAGAGCACCTACATTTCGCCGAGCTTAGTTCCGAGAGAAATAATAGTCTGCATTAGATGGCGGTCAATGGGTTGAGAATGACCAATTACGAGTTACGACGTATAAAAATAATAATATAATATTAGCCCTGTAATATTACTGTCCCACTAATGAGAGGGTTTAGGCTTTACTCTACCACAGTGACCTAATGCGGGATACTAGACTTCACATATCTTTGAAATTATTGTGAAGAAATTCTCGGGCATGCAGGTTTCCTCACGATGTTATCCTTCACCGTTATAGCAAGCGATAATTCACAATGAAAGTACACTTAACAAAGAAAAGTCAGAGGTGTAGGTTCTTGTTTTTTCGGGGTTGATATCGACCTCCAACGCTCGTCTCGGCAGTCTGTATCACTCCCAACTGTGCTATTGCTGCTTATTTTACTTACAAGTATTTAATAACAGTAAAATCAGTGATGAATCGCAACGCGTGCCCGCAGTTCTGTCAGCAAGATTACCCGGACCTGCCGCCGACACCGAATGAACCCTCTGCAATGACGAGGGAAAATTGTGATTACATTCACGTTTATTGCGTTATTTCGTTCCATTAGGGTGGCCGATCCCGCTTGTTTTTTTATAAACAAAGCCCAAGTCGACTGATCGATGCGTCGGTAAATCATAGCAAGAAGTTAACGATGACAACAATGTGGTGGATTCGTGCTGTTATTCATTTCGGATGATGTCATGCTTCTATTAGTTGCCAATCCAGGGGAATTGCTACAAGGTGAGTGGTAGAGCCACACTGTAGATAGTAACGTCTACAGCACGAATGGGCCGACTCGACCGGTTTGATACCACTGTCTCACAGAAAACCGGCGTAAAGTGGCAGCTTGCTGTCGCGTTTCGTTCAGTGAGTGAGATTTCTGGTAGCCCATTTCCCCCCTCCCTTTCCCAATCCGTTTTCCCTCTCCTTCCATTCCTTCCTTTTAGGTTGGCAACGCACCCAACATTATTTTAGTTCTTGGGTGTCTATGGGCGGTGGATATCACTTACCATCAGGTGACCCATCTGCTCATTTGCCAGTTTTTTCTGCTATAAAAAAAGTTTAAAACAATCTTCTTGAATTATACAAATAGATATGTTACTAAGTTTTCGCAATAAAGGTGAAAACTTGTTTGTATACAAAAGTTAGCATTGTGTAAACGCAAGTAACTTGAGGTATTTTAATTAAACTTTACCCAATGTTAAATTGCGACCAACGTTACATTTGGGCTACATTTTATATGCATCCATCACGAAGTTTTCGCCGCAACCGCTGTTAGAATAAAATATAGGTTTAAATTGAAATTGTTTTCTAAGTCACTTATATCAGTTTTATCTATGAAGATATTCTTTTGGATTTAGCGAATCTCTCTCTTCTGCGCTCCTCTTTAAATACTCAATAGGAACGCTCAAGTGAAGCAAGGGGCGATTTTTAAGCTTTATTTACACCCTCAAGCATCGATTAGCCGCTGCTCTCCGTAGTATTTCATCCGGATTCGTGAGTTTTAAGTAAAAATGGAATGATTTGGCTCTTCTAGTATGTACTTCACAACAAATGATTCACTGTTTATATCATACTTAATACTTTCGTTGTTGACTTTTGATATATTATTTTGTTTTTAATTTCGTCGCTTTGTATTGTATTAAAAGCATAGTTTTCCATGCCATTATTTACCACTGGTTTTACTTTTAAGGTTACATAGATTTTTTAAAAATACACTTCGACTTCTTGTAAGACTAAGAATTTGTGTTTTAATTAAGCAGTTTAGTGTCTAGGATTGTCTTTCAACTAGTCAGACTGTTGAACATTTATATCTTAACTTTTTATGATATAAGAATATTAAATGGCTACTTCATGCCCACCTCGGTGGCGTGGTAGTATTTCGGTACGACTACCATCATGAGGTCTCAGGTTCGATCCTCAGGTCGAACAAACTGATATTGGATATTTCAATATCAGCCCGGAGTCCGGAATTTGTGCCCGATATGGCGATAGGCTCTCCCACTATCACATCTGAGATGGAACTAAGCTCGGCGAAATGTGGGTGTTCTAGTTCGCTAGGGCGCCGCTGCCTACCCCTTCAGGGATACAGGCGTGGGCTTATGTTATGTTATTTGACGCGAACATAAATAAGTCCATATTACCTTGACATATAAGGGAAGCTGTAGTCCCTGGCAATATCACTGGCAGTCACTTATGCGTGTATATGCCGTAGATTGGAGTGGCTGCCGAGTGCCGCTGTCACGTCATACAGATGAGTGCTATCTCCCTAACGCACCCTGCTCACCACTCCACATAGGAATGCCTCTATGCGTGGCTATACACTAACCCAATCACGGAAAATACTCGTCAAATTCTATTGATTTGCGAATTGCTTTGATTGAAAAACACTTAATTAACATTCAGTGGTATAACTACAGGGTAGCATGTCGGCAAAATGCCATGGGCCCCCGACCGGAGAGGACCTCAGCGGTGGTCAAAAGGAGCCCTCAGACCGAAAAAGCTGTGACCTTATTGGAAGTCTCGACTGAAAAGCCCTTCATCCAATGAAATTGCGACGGGCCCTCAACAATGTAGTAAAGCCACTGTTAACATTCCTATCGAGTTAGGGTATCACTTGTTTTCAATGCGTCTAGGGTATGGTTTTATTGAGGCATTTTTTATTAAATCCAAAGTGGCACAAATTAGTTTTGTAAGAAAATATTAAAAAGCTAAACGATATTATTGGACGATATTGGTCTAGAATTCGCTGGTCAGACAAAGTAACAAAGCCAAAGGAAGTCTGTTCAATTTCAAACCTCGATAGAAAGCGAGAAACATTGTGATGAGCGCAATATCAGTTGCAATATCCTGCAGCTTTTATCCTGAACGTTGTTTATGGTGCGCCGCATCGCTCTTGTGTTTACCTCTATGGAAAACATTCATTAGTTCGCAAATTCAAATGTGCATTCGGATTTCAAAATGGAATTTGTAAATATTGAAGGTTGTTCGAAGCAGTCTAAGGCTGAGAACTATAGAGCGAACTTCGACTAAGTCTGAGTCAAAAAAACGAACTCAGTGAGGATTTGGAATGTTTAAATCGAACTTCGACTTAGTCCGATTTTTACACGAAAAACAGACTGACTGACAGACTAAGCAAATATTTTCTAAGTTTGCTCTATAGATCTCAGCCTTATTTTTAATCGAGTTAAAAAAGGACAACGTTCTGGATTCGGTGCGTTCTTTTTTCTTTTTTTATGTATGTTTAACATGTAAGGTTGTTTTAATTTATCGCCATCATCCACAATATTTCTAATCCCACTGCTGGGCATAGCATGTTTTTAATTTATAGAATTCTAACCCTGGAAGTTGTTTTTATCGTATCGGCCATCCCGCATAAGTACTGTTGGCAAAAAAAAAAACAATCTGGTAAGAAAATAAACAGTTTAGACACGCAATCATCATTAGCCCGAATAACTCACCTTCATATTCCTCAATCATAATTGCTGTTGAGTCATAGGATTTTTTAAATATATTCTTGTAAATCTCTATTTTTTGTTACCTAGTGATTTTATTACAATTTTGTCTTCTATAGACAAATCTGTACAATTTTTTACATATAAGGTAAACAAAAATTAATGTACCTACCTATTTTAGGGCATAATTTGGGCCCATCAGGTGAATAACCATTATCCAATAATAACGTTATTTCATTACAAGACCATAATGTGTAGTGTTTTGTTTTAACAATGCCAATAAACAGCCAAACGTAGGCCCAAATGCTATAGTTTTGTACGAATTAACAAAATGTAAAGACAACTAATAGATATCTGTTACTAATTCCTATTGGAAAAATTGTTTTTACATACTAATATCCTCTACCATTTCTATTTTTTTTTTATTTGAATCCATATTTATCATCATATTGTACAATACTATGTATTTTTAAATTAATATTATATATTTTAGTTATAGAAGAGATATAAACAACACAAGTGCATTTAAAAGTATAAAAGTACTATTGCCGGGATCCAAGTCAGCGGTGGTTGAACCAAACTATATTTATTATTGTTACGGGCTAACGGGGTTCAGGACAAACAATTAAACGCCGACTGTTCTCGAAACTGACTCAGCACTTTATTTAAAATTAAACACTGTACTGCACACAATACGCGTCGAAATAATCGCTCCGAATATTCGCTTGTCGCTCGTTGTTCGCAATCGATCGCTTCCGAAGAAACACTGTGTCCCGCCAACACACACACACGCCTTTTATATTCGTCAATCTCTTATCGCCGCGTGACGTCACGCGGCCCGACTGGTCACGGCTCGAACGCACTAGAACAATCGGCACATTCATTGATCGGCGGCGCGGCGCGTTCGGTTAGAGATTATTCTAGTATGTAACACTGCCCCCTCCTAAGACATGCTCGTCCCGAGCATTGTTACAGCCATAATAACGCGCTAAACGGTCGACGTGAACTATCTTAGGTGCAGATCGCTGGCCTTTCTGGATTCGGTAGGTAACATCATTAATTTTGGTGACAACTCTATAGGGTCCGTCCCATTTCGCTTGTAATTTGGGAGACTTGCCTTTGCATCGAACTGGGTTGTGCAACCATACTAGTGAACCTTCGTCGAAACCGCTGTTGTTCATTTTTCGGTCATAGCGGGTCTTCATCCTCTCGGACATTTGCTGACCTGACACTCGGACGTGTTCATATACGTCATTCAATCTCTTGCGCAGATCGTCCGCGTAGTCTGTTACACTACGCGGGGTGTCAGGAGGGATACCAGTTATCAGATCAGCAGGCAGTCGTAATTCTCTTCCAAAGTTAGCGAAAGCTGGTGTTACCGTCGTATTCTCGTGAACCGCACTACGATATGACATTAGAAACGGCTGAATGTGCTTGTCCCAGTCTTTTTGCCTGCTTTCTACAACTTTTGCCAGGTATCTCTCTAACGTTTGAATAAATCGTTCCACCATGCCATCAGATTGCGGGTGGTAGGAGGTCGTTCTGGTTTTGTGAATGCCCAATACTCGACATGTTTCCTGAAATACTTGGGATTCAAAATTACGTCCTTGATCGCTGTGAATTTCTAAAGGTACTCCAAACCGGCAGAATACTTCATGGACCAATTTATCTGCGACTGTTGAAGCTTCCTGGTTGGGAATGGCAAATACTTCCGGCCACTTCGTGAAGTAATCCATGACCACCATGAAGTACTTGTTCCCGCTGTCACTTACAGGGAAAGGTCCTGCTACGTCCAGAGCAATCCGCTCCCATGGAGCTCCAACATTGTAAATTTTTAATGCTCCTCTACTTCGAGTATGAGGACCCTTCACAGCCGCGCAAGTTGTACATTTACGACACCATTCCTCAACATCGTCTCGGCAGTGGATCCAATAAAATCTTTCGCGGATCTTCAGCAGAGTTCTTTTGACCCCCATGTGAGCTCCTGATAATCCATTATGGTAGAACTGCAGAACTTCTGGGACCTTAGCTCTAGGGACTACCATTTGCAAATGACATCGATCGCCTTTTGCGTTTTCCCATTTACGGCACAGTACTCCATCATGTATAACCAAGCTGTCCCACTGGGCCCAGTAGCTCTTCGTAGTGGGACTTAACGCTGCAACTTCATGCCATTTAGGTTTCGCGGTACCAGCTTTCAACCGCTCAAAGATCGGTTTTAGATCTGCATCACTATCCTGCGCTTCCAGTAGCGTGTCTCGCCACTCGTTGCTGAGGTCTGTCCTTATTATTCGCACAGGCACTTCTTCCTTAACCTCTTGTTTGACGCAGTGCTTGCAGTTCTCTGCGCAAGGTCTTCTTGATAGAGCGTCTGCATTACCGTGAGATTTCCCACTGCGATGTTCTATCACATAGTCAAACTCTTGTAGCAACTCAATCCATCTTGCTACTTGACCCTCTGGATTTCTGAACTGCAGTAGCCACTTCAAGGCAGCATGGTCTGTTCGTAGGTGGAATTTCCGCCCGAGCAAATATTTACTAAAATGTTGCAGTGATTTGACTACGGCTAGCAGTTCTCTTCTTGTGACGCAGTAATTCCGTTCAGGCTTAGATAAGGATTTGCTGAAGTAAGCTATCACAACCTCTTTTTCTCCTTTTCGTTGTGACAACACACCGCCAATACCCGTATTACTTGCGTCTGTGTCCACTATAAACTCGTTTGCAGTGTCAGGATAACCCAATATAGGTGTATTACACAGACGGTCTTTTAACGTTTGGAATGCGGTGTCGCAATTCTCATCCCAGCAAAACTGTCTCTTCTCTTCTGTAAGCTTATGTAGAGGCTTGGCTATGTCTGCAAAATTCTTCACAAATCGGCGGTAATAGGAGCACAAGCCTAAAAACGCACGTACTTGTGTCTTGTCTCTCGGAACTGGCCATTCCTTGACTGCCACAACTTTGTCGGGGTCTGTTTGTACGCCAGCTGCTGAAATAATGTGTCCTAAGAAGTTAACCTGCTTCTTGAAAAGTGAACATTTCTTGGGACTCAGTTTAAGATTAGCCCCCCGGATCTTCGATAAGACACGTTCAAGATTGCGAAGATGGTCTTCGAATGTGCGGCCCACTATGATGATGTCATCTAAGTAGACAAGACAAGCGTCCCCAATCAGTCCGGTAAGTACAAGTTCCATCAGTCTCTCAAAAGTCGCAGGAGCGTTGCACAATCCAAATGGCATAACCTTAAATTGCCATAGACCTTTGCCAGTAGAAAAAGCAGTTTTCTCCTTGTCTCTTGAGTCAATTTCCACTTGCCAGTAACCGCTCTTCAAGTCTAGCGTGCTAAACCACTTCATTCCGGTAAGCGTGTCTAGAGTGTCATCAATCCTCGGTAAAGGATAGCTGTCCTTCTTTGTTATATTGTTCAACCGACGGTAGTCTACACAAAACCGCATATTGCCGTCCTTCTTTTTTACTAAGACCACTGGGGAGCACCATGGACTAGATGAAGGCTCTATGACACCATCCTTCAGCATCCCGTCAATCATGGTATCCACTTCTTTCTCTCTTGCAACTGGCAGTCTTCGTGGTCGCTGACGAATTGGTAACTCATTGCCTGTGTTAATCTTGTGCTGGACCAAATTAGTTCTTCCTATGTCAGCATCACTAGAAGAAAAGATGTCGGCGTACTGTGTCAACATTTTCTTGGCCTTGTTAATCTCTTCTAAAGACAACTCACCACAGTCTTTCAAAAGTGATGACACGTCGAATTTCGCAGGTGCCATGCTCGTCACCGTGGGTAAATCTTGGCATTTGCGCATCCAATCCACTTCCTCGCAAGAACCCATTACCACCCCCTTTTTTATTATTTGTGGCTCGGTACTGGGGTTGAGTACGCGTACAGCCGACTTATTTGCAGACCTTACCAGGGTTCTCGCAATTTTCCATGGATGATCATTGTCAATCTTCTCAATGAGGACACACCTTTCTTTTGGACCAGAATTCCGTGGCAAACTAACTGGTACAATGACTTCTGATCTAGGTGGAACCACAGTCTTCTTCAAGCAGTATGCTTTTCCTGTTGGTGCTCCTTCCATAAAAAGCTCTTTTGAGCCGCATTTCAGCACGCCCTGTTTGACGTCGATTTCACATCCATGTTTTCGCATGAAGTCCAGGCCCAGAATGCAATCGTCAACAATATCAGCCACGATGACATCATGCAGATAGATTACTTCACCTAGTTTTAGCCGTACACTCTTCTCACCCTGGACGGATATGTGCTGACCGGTGGCTGTTAGAAGTTCTATATGTCCACGGTTACCTTTATAGTCCCCAAGGAACCGATTCGCCAGCCTGATACTAACAACCGCGCGGGAAGCTCCAGTGTCTAACGTCAGCTTACAAGGTGTTCCGTTGACTTCGCCTCTAATGGTTAAGCTATTTCCATCATGTGCTTGTGAGATCAACACCCTTGGGGCTTCTTGGACCCCGGCCAGCACCCGCCCCATAGTCCTGGCCTTTACTCGTTTCCCTGCTGCTGTTCGGCGGTGTTAACCACCCTCTCCTCAGGTCTATTTTCTCCTTCATCCCGTCGTTTTCTACAATTCAAGCGGAGGTGGCCTCTTTCACCGCAGTTAAAGCAGCGCGGACTGTACCCCTGAATACGATTGCGTGGTGGAGGTGATGCCACAACCTCTCTAATGCGGTGAGCTCGATGGTCTTGTCGTACAGCCTCCACTTCCAGCGCGTGAGCCAACGCATCTTTCAGGGTCTCGTGATGACCAAGCCTCACAGCAGCCCGCACCTCTAAGTCGCGGATTCCGTCGACGAAAGCCTGCACTAGAATTCCATCAATCAGTGCAGGTGTGGACTGGTAAGCTTTACGAACCAGCTTCTCAACTTCCAGGGCCCACTGCTGTAGGTTTTCGGTATTACGTTGAGCTCGATCCTTAAGCTGAGCACGAAAGACGTGTTCCAGGTGGGCATCACCATACCTCGACTCCAAGGCCTCGACCAGCTGGTCATATGTAACATCTCCGCCAAGAGCCTCCAGGACGGTTAAGGCCTGCTCACGTAAACCTAAGGTTAGAGCAGTCTTGGCTTGATCCTTGGTCCACCCGTTTGCCTGCATCACGGCCTCAAATTGAATTTTGTAGGCCGACCAAGATGATGTGCCATCAAATGGTGGTACTTTAAAACCACGTCCTGACGGTGCAGCCACCACAGAACTTGCGGCACTACACACACGTGTTTCTACAAGTTGTTTGACGTCGGCGATTTGGGCTTCGGCCTTTGCAATACGCTGCTCATGCTGGTCCACTTGGTCTTTCATGATTTTTAATTCCTTTCCGACCGTAGCTTGCAAATTCTTCATAAGTACGACCTGCTCTTCTTGCCCACGCTGCAGATGCTCCTCCAATTTACGCGCCTGCTCCTCTTGACGTCGAGCTTGCTCCTCTTGACGTCGAGCTTGCTCCTCTTTGTCACGTTGGAGCTGCTCCTTCAACTCACGAGCCTGCTCCTCTTGACGTCGAGCTTGCTCCTCTTTGTCACGTTGGAGCTGCTCCTTCAACTCACGAGCCTGCTCCTCTTGACGTCGAGCTTGCTCTTGCAGCATCGACATAATGGCCGATAATTCACTAGGTGCCCACGTCGGCGACACTCCAGATGGGCCTGCAGTCGTCTGCGTCATTGGCTGCGAAACCGGCTCTTGTGCCGGACTATCTTCGAAACGCCCTCGGTCCATCTCTTGCTGGCGCTGGCTTCGGGTACGGATACCTTCGTCGTCTTTCGGGAACACCGGCATTTGTCCTTACTTCTGACACCAAATGTTACGGGCTAACGGGGTTCAGGACAAACAATTAAACGCCGACTGTTCTCGAAACTGACTCAGCACTTTATTTAAAATTAAACACTGTACTGCACACAATACGCGTCGAAATAATCGCTCCGAATATTCGCTTGTCGCTCGTTGTTCGCACTCGATCGCTTCCGAAGAAACACTGTGTCCCGCCAACACACACACACGCCTTTTATATTCGTCAATCTCTTATCGCCGCGTGACGTCACGCGGCCCGACTGGTCACGGCTCGAACGCACTAGAACAATCGGCACATTCATTGATCGGCGGCGCGGCGCGTTCGGTTAGAGATTATTCTAGTATGTAACATTATTAAACCATCTGAACGACTGTTCTCTTTAGACAATTCCATCAGCATACCCAATCAAAAATTAGGTCAATTCCGTCTACGTCTACAACAACACGCGAGATGATGTACCGTTCGAGATGGACGTACAGAAGCGTCTGTAAGACACACTATTCATCAAAACGTCATTGCATCTTACCCTTAAGTTGTGGCAAAGAGATTTAATATAACTAACTATAGAGGGGCTATTAATCAAGTTTCCATTCAAAAAACTTGATCTCAAACGTCACTAACGCCGTCTACCACTTATTACAATGCAAGGGCGTTTATTACAATTTACACCCAACAATGTGCTATCCAAGATTCACTTAAGACAATTTTATTGTCTAAACATTATTACTTTGCTCGGTGACTGACTGCCTCATTGGCGTGGTTGTATTTCGGTACGACTACTGTCCTGAGGTCTCGGGTTCGATCCCCGGGTCGGGCAGTGATATTTGATTTTTCTATATCCGTTCGGAATCTGGAATTTGTGCCCGATATGGCGATAGGCTTGCCTCCTATCACATCTGAGACGGAACTAAGCTCGGAAAAATGTGGGCTTACTAGTTCACTAGTGCGCCTCTGCCTACCCCTTCGGGGATACAGGCGTGAGCTTATGTTATGGTATGTAAACATTATTACGCTGGCACGATCCGCGTTTCAAATACGACTGAGCGACTTATGACCACGAGGTCACAACTTACAGATCACAAGTTTCGTGCTGTTGTCCCGTCTATGTACTGTTGAATGTCTTTATGCAAGACAAACTATTCATCATTACGTCACTGTATCTTACCTTTTACTATCGACACCCAAAGGTCTCACCACAGTTATCTGTTCGGTAGATCGCAGATGATCCCACACTACCATACGTTAAAGGCTATAATATCAAGTTACGACAACCGTTATAAATATAGATGCGGTGTCAAAGTGATTTTATCGTGAAAAGGATCATCTTTACTGCAGTTTAATTATGTGCCGAACGTCCTGTGTTTTTCCAATATAACATTTGGATATTATTTATGTCAATGCCACATAGCTTTGTTTTTATCTTGTCCCACAATAACGTATTTACTATGTATACATATGTATGAATGTTACGAAATTAAATAACCTCCACGAACGTGTCGGAATCACATGAAAATAAATGAATGTACTTTAGGTATATTACACAAGCTAACTTAGTTTACAACTGATTTTACTAACTAACACTTCCTAAAGTAGAAACAATAGTTGCTAGTAGTTGTTAGTGTCGCGTCCTTGGTCTAATGGCAGCATATATTGGCTGTGGGCTGGGAGGCCGTGGGTTCGATTCCCAGGCCAGACAAAGCAAATTTCCTAATTTAATTTGCCCGGAACTGAATACCTCAGAGGGGGTTGACGTCAGGCAGGCGGCCGGTCGTAAAAACTAAGCCAAATCCTTTGTGCAACATACTTGAAAAGGTGTGTTGCGCGACCCCACATTTAGGGTGGGATAAGGGCAGGTAGAAAGAAAGTTGTTAGTTGTTACAATGCAGGAGCTGTCAATCCATTATTTATTCCATTTTTATATGGTGCAGTGCAGTCCAAATATAATGTCGATCTTCTGCCGATCTGATGTTACTGACTGCTGATCGATTAACGGCCGGTTTCAATAAACAACCTCAGTTCGAATGTGCAGATAGATTACAAAAAATAGCCAATAAGAACACAGTTTGAACATGACTCCGTCAAATGACTTGATTTGATTGGTTCATAAACGCGATCTATCTGCACTCTAAACGGAGATCGTTTATTGAAATCGGCCATTAAACGAGCCCCTATGACAGGTTTTCATCATCAGCCATAAGACGTCCACTACTGGACATAGGCCTCCCCCAAAGGTTTCCAGATTGACCTGTGTATAGTGTGAAATTATTAGGTTCCACTACCAATTAACTAGCCATTAACCAATTAACCATTCCAATTAATAATCGGAAAGGGAGCTAAGTAACTGCTCACTGTCATGTTTCAGTTAGATAAATAGGCGTGCGTCAGTAATTCAACACATGTAACCCACTTAAAACTTTTTTCTGTGAAACATTCGAGGAAGCCTCATTAGATCCAGTGAGCCAGCGATGTAATTTGGCTTTTTGCTTTTTTATTCCCGACGCGGCTGGGAGAAAACAAAGGGCTCAGATTTAGATATGAATCAAAAGTAATTTATCTATACAAGTTAAATGCTTTCCTTTAACGCTGTCCACTTTTATACTTTTACTTTTACATAAAGTAACAATTTTTTCAAAGCGCTCTTTGCAATAAGATGTGAAATGGTACAGTAATGAGTACCTATATTTCGCTCCCCCTTGTATTGTATGGCGGTTGTTTATACAGAATGTTTCAAAAAGTTGGTATCAATAACAACACACAAAACATAACATAAGCTCACGCCTGTATCCCCGAAGGGATAGGCAGAGGCGCACTAGCGAACTAGAATACCCACATTTCTCCGAGCTTAGTTCCGTCCCAGATGTGATAGGGGGCGAGCCTATCACATCTGCCTATGGTATCAATAACAATTAAACTTACAACGAAGATTTGCACTTTCCGATAAAGTTAAAAATGTTGTAGAGCTCATAGTTTTTAAATAATGAAAGTGTACTTGGATTTCTAACGAAAATATTGTTTTTTGGACACCCGTAGTAAGTAAATGCAGTCTTTCTTTCTTTCTACCTGCCCTTATCCCACCTTAATATAGGGTCGGCGCAACACACTTTTTCAAACAAGTTGCAGATAGAATTTGGCTTAGTTTTTACGACCAGCCGCCTGCCTAACGTCAACCCCCTTTGAGGGACCCAGTCCAAGCCAAATTAAATTAGAAATTTGCTTTTCCCAACCTGGGATTCGGAGCCAGAAACACCCGGTTGTACACTGCCACTAGATCAAGGAGGCGACAAGTAAGTAAATATAATTATACACAACCGTTCTTATTGTATTTTGAAGCAATAAAGGTCTCATTTTCGTTTTAGAGTTCCTTTAGTAATTGACTAATATAGTTAAGTTCCATTTATATATTTTGACTTTACTATTACGTAATAAATAATTCTGTATGTATGTGGGATTGTTATTGATACCATCTTTTTACAACACCCCGTATACACGGAAAGAATAGGGCGGTAAAAACTTATACCGCCGGGAAATATAACCAAGGGAGAGCTCGACTCTACAAAGGCATTAGGGATCTTAATAATCTATTGAAAGTGAATATAAGAGGATCACAGCTTTACTTTTATTATAAAAGAATAAGTTCTTTACATAATATTTCGTATATTAATATGATTTTTAGATATTATTTTAATATAAACAGTTGAAGCGCCTGATCGTTTACCTATGTAAGCTAAGCGCAAGAAAGTTTGTTAAGCGCAACTAACAACTAATAAAACGATGTTTATAAATATATATTGTTGGTTGTGTGTTATTATAGGCGCTTTCTTAGTATAGTGACGCCGTATATGGGCTGTGACCCGAGAGGTCTTGGGTTCGACTCTCAGGTCGGGCGGGGTGTTTTTCTTTCTGAAATGCTTGCGTTTTGCGCCGATCCTAGGTTTTAGGACAAGAGCAGGTTTAAAAAAAAGACTTAGGCCGAGATCTATTTTTTACAAGAAAAACAGACTGCCAGACAGATTAAGCATAGATTTTCTTGTAAAAAATGGCTCGGACTAAGACGAAGTTCGTACTATAGATCTCAGCCGTAGTATAAACAGTCGAAGCATCTGTAGCCCGAGCACGAAAAACTAATGTAAATGTAAATGTATTCGAGTTCGCTGCGCACTGATGACGTTTGGTTAATATTTCATACAAATTTCATAGACGCGCATCGAGTTCGAATACATTTACGGTTGTCAGAAATTTTCCTGCTCAGGCCGCTGATCGTTTGCTTAAGTAGCAAAGTTAAGCGTAATATACAGCGCTATAAATAAATGCATTGCCGGTTTTATGTTAATATAACATTCTTGCAGACATTAATATTCGGTCCCTATAACTTTGTTACGTCCCATGAATAAAATAATTAAATAATGGTGCACGACGTAATAATCAATAATTCAGTGCTAGAAGTAAGTAAAGTTTAGTGTCTCTGGAGAGCCGTTAACCCGTCTGCTGGCAGCGGGCAACGGCGTCCAAACTTTCCCCCGGTAATTGCTTACGTCACAGTTTTGTACACGGTGCTTTGTTGGAAATATAGAACGTTAATTGGACATAGTAAATGATTGCTTATGGTAAATTGAACGAGTGCTCTACCAACCTAATGAGTTAATACAATTACGTCTTTCCAGTTTAATGTTTTTAGAATAACCAAGTATAATTAAAAACTATACCAAATAAGTGTGTAGTTAGATAACAGAAATATAGCAGCTAATTTATTTGTCGAGTCACAAATTCATAGTAATAATAATTAATTAGTTAAGTTATAATATCTAGGTATTTGCATTTGAAATACAATGAGTCTACAATAATAATAATTATGCCAATCAATTCGGTATAGTCTGAGCACAAGTCTCTCTCGTTTACATAATATTCAGAAAAAATATTACGTTAAATCCACATCCATTGATAACCGTCTAAAAGCGTACATGCCTGATTAAGGGTGATCCTGGTACCTACTCTGTACCATGCCATAATTCCAGTCCGACTCTCATTACATTCTACCAAATGAAACTGCACTTTGGTAAACGTTATTTCAAATGTACAGTTTATTTTTCAGCATATGGAGTGGCGTACACAAAAATATTACCGTTTTATGAACTACTTGCAGTATATTGAAACCGTTGGCAAATAGAGAAAATATAAGCGGCGCGACGCTCGCTGAGTTTAATCAGAGGCAGTGCACTCCAGATCTGAAGTGCAGTTGTGCATCAGACGAAATTGTTTGAAGTCGCGTCGAGTGCCACCGTTCGACTCCTTGTAGTGGCCTGTGAGCCTGAGGATGTAGCGTAGTGTAGCGTGTTGTAGCGTAGTGTAGCATGTTGTAGCCTAGTGTAGCGTAGTGAAGTGTAGCGTTGCGTAGTGTAGTGTAGGGTAGTATAGCGAAGTGTAGCGTAGTATAGCGCAGTGTAGCGTAGTATAGCGCAGTGTAGCGTAGTATAGCGCAGCGTAGCGTAGTGTGCTGTAGAGTGATGTAGCTTAATATAGCTTGGCGCTAGAGGGCGCTGCTACGATAAACAACGAAGTGTTATTGTCCATTTTTCAAAATCCAAATTAAAATAGATAACATTTTAAAATCATCATACAATAGTTTTAAATTAGTGCAAAATAGTGAGAATTACGATCACAAACGTTATCTAAGTAAATCAAATAGTTTCTGCAAATTAAAAACAAACTTCGTGAAGTGTTATACCAAAACTATTAAGTCACGATTAAGTTAATTTAAGTGTTTTAAATACTACAAAAAGCAACAATTCATCTCAAAGTTAAAATAAATACGGGGCCAACTGTGAATAAAGTGAAAAATTGTTTTTTGCATTCATAAAATAAATTTGAAGGTTGGTGCGGAAAGATTCAAATTAATCATTAGACACTACGTAACGAATTCCTTTCAAACTGATATTTCAATTGCTATAAGTAATTTCATCATATTACCGTTGTACAATTTGGCTCAACATTGAACAGACCGCATCCTGACCACCTGTCCGCAGGTTCGAACCCCTAGTCCGCGAGAAACATTTTTTATTATTATTTGAATTTTCTAATTTACTAAATATGAATCTCGCTAGAACAATTATGACACGTAGTCGTCGAAATAAAAATTTAGACATTAATACAAATGAAGATCATATAAACCAACCAGAAAACACGCTAGATGGCACTAGTAGTAGTGATGATTTACCAAACATTTCGGATGACAATGAAGAATGTAACGAAATTCTTAAAGATAGAATTAATGAATTAACTCTGAAACTAGAGGTCGCTTATCGCGAAATAGACATTTTAAAAACAACTAACGCCGCTCTTAAAGAAGATATAGATTTAATAAAAATGAGAAATACATCAAAAATACCAATTACCGACAAACCAAACTATACGCCAAATAAAGATACACTAAAATCAGATACTTCTTCTGATCCTAAAAATGCTCATCAATATTCCAAGAAAAATACTACATTAGAACTACGCGAAATGAAAGACAAATCTACTCAGTATGACAGTTTAACATCACGCATTACAAATAAGAAACGAAGTTACAGTAATCTTCAGACACAAAGAACAAAAAACAAACTCTGTGTCATTAGCAGTAATAACACAAACAAATTATGCAACATTATTGAAGATACTTTTACGGCATTCCATTACTGTCATTATTCATATCCAAATGGCGGCATTAAACAAATCTTTCAGGAAATAAACTTAAAGATTCAGGATTTTAATAAAACCGACTACTGTGTGATATTAATAGGAGAAACAGATTTCACGACCACCAACAATTATCACGAGCTAATATATTATATTAGAGATGCTGTTAAAAACATACAACATACAAACATTATTATATGTGCGCCAACGTATAAATGTAGATCGTTTACAACAATTTTTAATAAAAGAATAGAAATATTTAACAATTTATTATATTTGGACAATGCAACACACCGATATGCTGTTTTACTGGATTCAAATGCGCATCTGACATATGACTATAAAATGTTTTCAGGGCGACAAGGACGCCTAAATGACACAGGGATGAGAAATATTTTTATGAACATAAAAAATATGTTAATCCAAAATGAAACCAATAACACTAACGATATCTCAAATAAGTTTTTTCTATAAACACTTGTCAATTATGCATCAAAACATCGCAGGATTAATAAATAAATCGGATCAACTCATTATACATTTATATGAGCTATTAGAGCTACAAAGAATTAACATAGACGTTATCTGCATCACAGAACATTTTATGGAGAGTGGACATGAAGATCTTCTTAATATACTTGGTTATAAACTGGCAGCATGTTTTTCTAGAGACTCAAAACGAGGAGGAGCCTGCATCTTAGTAAAAATAGGTCACCAATATAAAGAGCTTAAGAATATTAAAAATGTATCAGCTGCAGGAATTTTTGAATGTTGTGCAATCGAAATAGAACAGCATAACCTTATTATTATATGTTTATATAGAATCCCAAAGTCGAATCTCGATATTTTTTACTCAAAGCTTGACTGTATATTACCAAAAATTTCCTATAAATCTCACACAAAAATTGTGGTGTGTGGTGACTTTAATATTAATATGTTAAAAAAAGACAAAACCTCAACTGACTTCACGAATTACTTACTTAACTTTAATCTTAAATTAAAAATTGAACAACCCACTCGATTACAAAGTAACACTTGTATAGATAACTTTGCAACGAATATCCCAGGAAAATGTGTTTCCGACGTGATCGACTTTAACTTATCCGACCACACAGCTCAAACCATAAAAATTCCTATTAAAAAAACTTATATACTAAACAGTTGGGCCTTTATTCATAATGACTTAGTGGGACGCTATAATACCGCTGTAGGACGTTTCCGAAAAATTGTTATTCATAATAGCTCAATAGCGTTAAAACGTTCCCAAAATCTTCCATAAAATGTCTGCAATTTATAGAAGCTGGCACCCTACTTTAACGCTTCAATAGCAAAAAATATGGCCGATTTCGATCAACTGATTCGTATTTGACGTTCCACCAGTTTTGGTTGGGATTAATTTGAGGGTGCCTGCGACTTCTATCATAAACATTAAAAAATAAGCTCACGCCTGTATCCCCGAAGGGGTAGGCAGAGGCGTACTAGCGAACTAGAACACCCACATTTCGCCGAGCTTAGTTCCGTCCCAGATGTGATAGGGGGGGAGCCTATCGCCATATCGGGCACAAATTCCAGACTCCGGGCTGATACGGAAAAATCCAATATCACTTTGCCCGACCCGGGGATCGAACCCGAGACCTCAGAACCGTAGTTGTACCGAAATACCACCACGCCACCGAGGCAGTCTTCTAGACTTCAGAGAGACTTCTATCAAATGCAATTAATGTTATAAACACGATAGTTTGTGAGGTTGTATGGATGTTTTGTTACTCTTTCACACCAGAATGGTTGATCGGATTTGAATTTAATTCGGTAAAGAAATGGATTATAGTCTAGAATAAAAATGTCTAGGATAACAGGACAAATAAATGTGATGCAAAAGTTATGACCTCATGGTCATAAGTCGCTCAGTTTATTTGAAATATACGCGCGCCAGGTCGGACAGCGTAATAATATTGAGAGAATAAACTTGTCTTAAGTGATTCTTCACCATTCACAGAACATTACATTCTAGGATGTATTTATTTATAGAGGAATAACACATAGGCTACTTTTTTCCAGAAAATGTAGGGTCTCCGTAGGATAGATTTGTTTGAAGTCAGCTTGTATTTAATATTTTCCGTGTGATATTTAATTACATACCTTGATTTCAACAAAACATCTTTTTCTTCAATATCATCATTATCTAAGCACGAATAAATCAAGAGAAATAAAACACTTCAAAAATACAATGATGAATTTTATTAAATCTGATTCAACAAAAAATACTTATACACGCATGTTGCCTAATTATTCTTCAATACAATGTTATGTTGAAGCCGCTGTGAACTGGAAAGTCCGGTCCTGAATTCCATTCTCAAAGCAGGCAGGGTATTTTTCTTACACGATTTGCAAAGACTGGAAGCCCCCTTTCATTCATACGCTCCAAGGAATATCCTCCAAATCTAAATTTCATTTCCAAATATCCATAATCTACCCATCTTCGTTGATGTTTAGGTATTGCATAAAACAAAATCACTTCACATGCAACAAACATAGTTTTACTTTGATTAAATTAATTAAATAAATATATAAACAAACTAAACTGGTCGCCATGGTCGCCATTTGCCATTTCGAATTGCGCGCGCAAGACGCGCGTGAATGATTGTTTTTTTATTAGGCCATCGTTCCATGATTTTCCAGAGACAAAACTTGTTAAAATTACGTTTTATCTATGTACTAGCAACATTGTGACACGGTAAATATATTTTAGGTAATGGAGCTATAGTAAACTATTATGAATAAAGAATTTTATCGAACCTTCGATAGGCTTAAAATGCATTTTTACCAATATGAGTTTATATCTTCATTAGGGGTTTTATTATGAATAAAGGCCTTGGAATATAGAAGTGCGCGACTATAGCTATGAAAATTTGCTTAAATTTAAATCCTGTTTAGGTTCTTTGGCGTTTTCTGATGTTTATATGTCGGAAGATGCTGATTCAGCCTATAATTCCTTTTTAGACATATTCCAGCTATTTTATAAACTGTGCTTTCCTGTAATTAGTATTAAAATAAAATCAAGAAGGAATTCGAATTGGTTAACGCCTGGTATAAAACGCTGCAGTAAAAATAAAAGGCTTCTCCTATGGCAGCATAGAATAAACCCAAACCTATCTAATCATATAAAATTAAAAAAATATTCATTGAGGCTCAAGAAAATTATTAAATTAACACAAAAAGCCAAAAATAATCACAGAATAGTAACGTCAAAAAACAAAAGTAGAGATACATGGAAAATAATAAATGAAAATAAATACTGTTTACCACATGAGTACATAACGGAGATCAATTGTCATGGTGTTAAAAAGACAGATCCCATTGATATTGCGAACGCATTTAATGATCACTTTATCGGACAAGCAGAATTACTTTCGAAATCATCATCTTTGTGCACTATGAGTTCCAATAATATGTTTTGTCAATCTATGTTTCTAGCCCCTACTGTACCTAATGAAGTCTATAGAATAATTCATGATCTAAAAAACAAAGTTAGTGTAGGTTATGACGGTATCTCGACCAAAGCTTTAAAGTATGTTGCAGAAGTAATTTCAGAACCTCTTAGTCATATTATTAATTTAAGTATCTCCTCTGGGAATTATCCATGTAAACTTAAACCAACTATCGTCAAGCCCTTATTCAAAAAAGATGAAAGAACTAATATCAACAATTACAGACCAATTGCTCTTATTCCTGTTATGTCCAAAATATTTGAAAAAGTTATATATAAATCTATGTATTCTTACCTCAATAAACACAATATTCTAATTAAAGAGCAAAAAGGTTTCAGAAAGAATTATTCTATCAATATGGCTATCTATGACTTCCTTAATTTAATAGTGACAGATATGAATGATAGAGTTCTAACTAGCGCTATTTTTATGGACATGACCAAAGCTTTCGATTTAGTAAACCACAATGTTCTGTTACAAAAACTTTATATATATGGTATAAGAGGAAATGTATTATCTCTTATAAAGTCTTATCTCAGCAATAGAACTCAGTGTACGGAAATAAAACAACTCTGTATAAATAGTAAAAAGGAACTCAAGTTTGTCTCACACATTCGCAATATCTCATATGGGGTCCCACAAGGCAGCGTGCTAGGACCACTGCTATTTCTAATATACATAAATGACTTTCCAAAGCACGTATCTTATCCTATAGTTCTTTTTGCTGATGATAGTACTCTCATCATAAGACGTGAAAAAGATAAAGATTATAAGAAGGATATTGAAAATGCATTGCTCCAATCAGTACAATGGCTTGATCATAATAATTTAATATTGAACCTATCAAAAACCAAAATAATGACATTTAAACAACGAATTATATCTCCTGACATTAACTTGACATTTAAAAATGAAAAAATTGAAGAAGTGACATGTACTAAATTCCTAGGCTTAATAATAGACAACAAACTAACCTGGAAAGACCATGCGTTCAATATAATTAAAAAAATAAGTAAGTTTGCATTTGCTCTCTACAAACTTAGAAAAGTAGTTAATCAAGCTGCCGTAGTCACTGCTTATTATGGATATGTTGAAAGTATACTGCGTTATGGAGTAATTTTCTGGGGCAACTCGTGTGAAAAAGAATACATATTTAAAGCACAAAAAAGGTGCATCAGGTCTATGTGCGGTCTTAAGACCATTGATACATGCAAACCATACTTTAAATCGCTAAAAATATTAACCTTGCCATGTCTTTACATCTATGAGACTGCACTTTTTGTAAAGAAAAACAACGATCTCTTTAGAAAAGCATCTGAGCAACATTACGGTAATATTAGAAAAAACTATGTCCATGATTTTGCTTTGAGAGCTTCAAAAACTGCCATAATGCATAAGAGCACCGTGTGTATGGCTCCAAAAATATTTAATAAGCTACCATATGACATGAAAAAAATAAATTTAATAGAATTTAAAAGACAATTATATAATTTACTAGTTAACAGGTGTTACTATACAATTGATGAATTCCTTGCTGATGACTTTTAGATATTTAAATAACAGCTATGACATTATATTTAATTACAACATTATCATTTGAATACTTTAAGACATTGAATTAATAATATATTTTCAATTTTAAATAATTATATTACTATAGAAATTGTGTACACCCGACAGGGTAGATTTTTTATGGAACTGTAATATTATGTATAACATCTTTTGTACCAAAAAATCACACAATAAAGATTGATTGATTGATTGATTGATTGATTGGCGTAGCGTAGTAAGGCGTAGTGCGCTGTAGCGTGGTGTAGCTTAATGTAGCTTGGTGTGGCGTGGTGTAACGAAGTGTAGCGTGGCGTGGCGTGGTGCCACAGAGTAGCATCGTTACATTTATAATAATTTATTAGAAGACAGTGCCTCACGTTTGTCGAACACCCTCACGAACGTGCCTTATCAACTTACAGGCAAACCTTGTTACCTTCCATTTCGTAACATTGTTACATACACTTTATAACTGAATAAGTATTGTGATTACAGAAACATGGCTTTGTTGTTGTTTCCAGTTTTATTACCCAATAAAATTGTTAAGTCTATTTGTGATGATTATAAATACTTAATATTAATACTAATTAACACGAGTAAAAAACAAAATATTTTTGTATCGATAAAATTGTCAGAACCATTTTGTGGTGTCTTGTTCCACGTCAACACTGTAGACTAGATAGCAAGAAGAAAGAAAGCTCGACTGAAGTCACACCACTGTTCCACAGAAAACTGACGGGATTGGTAACTTGGGGGTCGATCTTGTAAGTCGATCTATCTACGGTGAGTCAGAAGTTAGTCAGTAGGCCCGGGTCAGTATCTACGCCTTCTCGCGTTGTTGGTTTTTATGGGTCGTGGATATTACTTTACATCAGCTGGTTTAGACAAGTGGCTTATACGTTAATCAAATGGAATAGTCGAATAGAATAAATGTATGGGAATGACATAAGGGTACGCTACATGCGGCGTACTCTTATGTCATTTCCATACATTTATTCAATTTGACTTTTCTATTCGACTAACGCATAAGCCACTTGTCTAAACCCGCAGGTGACTCAACGATCGTTCGCGATCGGGCACTTTTATACAGGCGCGTTTGTGTGCGTGGCTTCTCTGTGGCGTCCGTTTAACTATAGACGAGATGGTGTCCTTTTTATGTCCGTAACCTACTGCAATGTTATGCATGTAAGAACACTAGTAAGAATTTAATTAATTTCTCTTTGCTTTAAGTAATAATGTATTTAATATTTGTGCTGTAAATTTATATTTTGGACGTTATTCAATCCTTAAATTAATGTTTTTAGTAACATGCTTTTACTGTGAGATCTATCTCTGAGTTCAGCGCATATTCTATATAAGTCTGAATATGTACTTAATCCATTAGAATATAAATTACTTAATTTCAGATGCGTTGAACTTAGTCTGGGACTTGGGGTCACGACTTTTTTGCGCGTATTTAAATTTTTATACAAAAAAGGATACAGCAATTTGCAAGCGGTGCACGTCGTTATCGCATATATTCGGCAACGAGGACTACGAATGTATGAATTAATACGAATGTGGCATTTGGGCCGAAGCCAACACAGTCGCGTGAGGCGTGTGACACGATAGTCCCCACACCCGGCACAGCATGCCACAAGTGTCACTCAGGCGCCGGAGTAACAGCCCCTATGACAAATGCATAATTGAACAGTACATTGAGTTAAGATTCAATCACTACCGTAGATAAAAGATTAAAATTGCAGCTTTTACGCTCCAGTCGCAATTCAAGCTTCGCGAGCTTAGTGGACAGCGAAAAAGGATTGTGAGTGCTGTTTAAAAAGATGTAAAAAATCATTTGCTATTATTCTGCGAGGGTGCGGCGTATCTATAAAATACAGCGGGAAATTGCGGCTTTCGTCCTTGCGGCCGTCTCTCGCCCTCTCGTCGGGGGAGAGCCTTTCATAGGGCCCCTCGATGTCCGTTGCCTCTGCTTGTTACTGCGGTGTTTTCGATTCCCGCCATAAATAAACGTTAAACACACACCTTATTTGCATATTCAATTTATTTCCACAGCGTGATCCATTTATGAACCAATAGGTTGTCTCAAAACTACTTATTACTTACTAATTCTATTAATTTTGTAATGTCATAAAATCATAATAAAATATTTGAATCATTATTTTATTTCCTTAAAGCAACGACGTGTATTAAATAACAACATAATAATACTTAATATACGTTTTCACCTTGTAGAGCTCCGTAGGAGTTAGGTACAAACGTTCTTTTTACAAAACCACAACTCGTTTCATTAATTATAATAGGAAGGTGATGAGTGGAGGTGTATAATTGTTTCAGAATAAACCTACACAGACCACAGTGAATCAATGAATGGTTGTTTGTTCATCATACGATCTGCAAGTGAGTCGGGCACCGCGCCGGCGACATTAACTTATTAAGTACCCCGCATACTAAATACGTTATTAAATATTAAGTGTTCTTTTAACAGTAAATTATACTAACATGCATCATGTTTTATATAAGTGGTCATTTGTGTCAAATACATGATATTTGATACATGGAATAAAGTATACGTAGTCCAATTAGATACGTAGTTTATTTCAATAAAAATTATTAATTTGAGATTCCATGAGGGATATCGATATATTTTATGACGGAATTTAAAATATAGCACTTATAGCATGAAAACATAAACCTTAATGCTTAGTACAACAACCCCTAGTATCTACGAGTCTACATTTGACAACCAGTGCCCATTGCGGAAACTACAACGAACTATAAAGATGAATGGAAAAAATTAAAACTAATCGAGAATTGTTAAAAATCTCGTTTTTTGACAATTCACGCTAGCCATTACGTAAAATAATTTGTATGAAAAACGTTAGCTCCCCACATAACCGCTAGAGGCGTTCAAGTGTTTTTCATATAAATATTTTACGGCGTCGCTAGCGAGAAATGTTTAAAAACATAAGATTGGCCTACAGAAGAGAAATGCTCATGTCACTCTTATCACGTTTTTAAACGTATGCTAAAATGTACCTGTTGGTACTTACTGTTGACGGTATAAATATTTGGTGCTCGGTGTTCGCATTGTCCGTTATCAATGTGTGCACAGGGCACATTAACACTAGTGCTACTGCACTGTGCAGTGCATCAAAATGTTTACGAACGTTGCCAACTCCATGACATATTATCACGTATAGTGATCATCACTGGGAACGCCAATTAAGGTTTTATGGACTTAAAAAATAAGTGTATCACTATGTAAAAAAGTTCATAAATATTCATTGTAAATTTTTATGTAGGTAGCATTTCTGCTGCCATTTTTAGATATGATTTTTAAAGTATTTTTTAACTCATACGATACATATGTAGTTTGGACTTCCATAAGCTAGATGAAATTATTACGGTTCTCTTATCCTTGTGCATATTTGCGTTTTTTCCGCATTGTTAAATTTGACAAAAAAAACGACTCACCCACAAACGCATAGAATAATCGGAACAAAAAGGACACATTAAAGATCTGCCCGTATTTCACAAAAACTGCCATCCCTCTGCACCCAAATGAGCATCGGAGGATGGGTTACGCGTAGGAGGGTGTTCTTTATCTATCGAGACAGGTCAATGACTGCGTCGTCAGTGGGTGCATTAAATATGATAACTAAACTGTTAGTAAAACCACCTGTACAATTACCACTTAAGGAATTTGTTTTAAATCGACAACATTCTTGAAGCCTGATATTTTGAGTGTGTTTTTATATTTTTAGTTTAAACACTTTTCTAAACGGCACAGTTTTGCGGATTGTGATTCAATTAATAAATAATAAATAGACCGAGCAGTCACACAGTCCTGACCCCATATTAGGTTTAACCAGTATCGTGGGTATCAGGAACTACCAGGGACTTACGGTCCCACGACACCTAGACAAGAAAGAATATCTGTGGGCCACACAAACATTTGTCGCGGTTCGGGAATCCAACCTACAGTCTCTTGTTTCATAGACGGCTAACCGCCCGCTGCCACGGAGGCTGTTAATCTGTACCACGATTGTAGACCACTCTTTTAAAACGATTTAGAGGTCGCCCAGTGGTCGAAATTGGACCATAATTATTTTAATTAATTTAATGTATTTCTAATGGCATTTTATTTTAAAAGTAGCTTTATACATTTCTTCTCCATATAAACTTTAACTGTGTCATATTTCACGTTCATCTGTTCACGCAATTCTCTAAAAAAGGTGTACCAATATTTCGCTTCATGTATTGATGACCGATTTTTTTTTCTACGAAACATTGAATAATCAGTTAGGCCTTTGTACTTATGTGATTGGCCTTTATTCTGTTAAAGTGGTCCTTTATGGATACAAAGTACAATTGGCAAGTCTCTGATATTGCAGTTGTTTGTTATCTTTGCATTGATCGATGCTGGACTTAAGAGGTGGTCGAAGGCATTTGTACCGTCATTTGTTCGATACAAATCTATTGAATTTAAAGGCAACTGTCATGACGATGGATCGAGATCTATTCTTCGTTGGATCCTTTGATAATGCAATTGGAATGATGACATTAAAGAGCAGTATGCAGAAATATTAGCAGCGATACCTCAGTTGGGTGTGCTACGTACTGCCGAGACGAGTGTTTTTTTTTTTTTTTTTTATTGCCGTCGTGGGCAGACGAGCTAGCGATCCGCCTGTTGGTAAGCGGTAACCGCCGCCCATAGACTTGAGCAATGCCAGGGGCACAGTCAAGCCGCTGCCTACCGTTGGGTGAATACTCTTTTTAAACCTCGTTTAAAGAGGGATAGGTCATAGCGCTCGGGGAACACCGACGCAGGAAGTTCATTCCAAAGCTTGCACGTACGTGGTAAAAAAGACCGCTGGAAACGCACCGTACTGCTGCGGATTGTTTCAAGGTGATAAGGATGAACTCTACTGCGATGTCGGGTGGTGCGATGGTAAAATGGTGCTGAAGGCACCATATTAAACAGTTCCTCAGAACACTTCCCGTAGTAAAGGCGATAAAACACACAGAGAGACCCGAAGTCTCTCCGTAGCCCCAGCGCCTCCACTTTATCCGTGAGATTGGTATCGTCGACGATTCTAAAAGCGCGCCGTTGTAAGGAGTCAAGTGGGTTTAGCAGGTATTTTGGGGAGTGTCGGAGGTTCGAGACCAACCCCAAAATGGAGCGTACACTTCTGATTTTTCTATGTTAGTGTGTTTTCATTGTGAAATATCGCTTGCTATAACGGTAAAGGAAAACATCGCGAGGAAACCTGCATGCCTGAGAATTTCTCCACAAGAAATTCGAAGTTATGTAAAGTCTACCAACCCGCATCAGGTCAGCGTGGTAGACTAAGGCCTAACCCTTCTCATTAGTAGAGGAGGCCCGTACCCAGCAGTGGCACAGTAATATTACAGGGCTTATATTATTATTATGCAGAAATATAAAAATTAAATGTGGCCCTAGCAGGAGTATATTTGACAATTGAATTCATGTCGAGCTCGCCGCGCACTAATGACATTTGGTTAATATTTCATACAAAAGTGCGTCTAGCGCATCGAGCTGGATTCAAATGTCACAAATGTCCTGCTCGGGCTTTAATATAATATTCTCGGGCCGTGGATTCAACGATAGGATTATGTTGAAAATTATTTTATTGACGGAAGAAATAATATTAAAATACAGTTTCGGTTTGTAGCTTAACTTCAGTACAAACGACTTTATAAAGACTGTTTTGTAAGCATATTGGACATACATCTTTCGTAACAACTAGCCATTAAAGAATGGCCATCGATGAAGGGAAAAATGTTTAATTAAAATAAAATAACAACCGTCTAGACGAGCGGCGCCAGACGAGATCGGCCATAATGTCACGCGATTAAAACTGCACCAACGCGGTTAAGACTATTTTCAGTGGGACAGTGGCCACAGCTTCCTGATCCATTTGTTTCGAGATCTCGTCTGCCTCACCCATCGCCCCGACTCTATTATGTGGACAGATATTGCGATGTATTTCAACACTTTTGTGTTTTGTCTAACTATAAGTTAACAGTCGTGGGTGGTTTATCTAATGCATGTATGTTATACTGAGTATTTATAGTTTAAATTCAGTTTGAACTTCCAAAAAGTAATAAATAGGAAAATAGCTCTATGTTTAAGCATTGCCTAATTAAAACATTGGTTATTTTTGGTGCACGTTCGATTTATAAACCAAAATAAGTTGCAGAGAAAGCTCGCAAAATATTAACATTGGCAGATACAAAAGCATCTTTAAACTCAATCGCCGCTACTTGGTAGTTAACATACATACATAAGCTCACGTCTGTATCCCCGAAGGGGTAGACAGATGTGCACTAGCGAACTAGTACACCCACATTTCGCCGAGCTTAGTTCCGCCCCAAATTTGATAGGTGGTAAGCCTATCGCCATATCGGACACAAATTCCAGACGCCGGGCTAATATGGAAAAATCCGATATCACTTTGCCCGACCCTGGGATCGAACCTGAGACCTCAGGACGGTAGTCGTACCGAAATACAACCTCGCCACCGAGGCAGTCAGGTAACTAATTACATATCTCGAAACAAGGACAACATTACCCTGAACTAAGTGCAGTACAGTCCAAAAAATCAGTAGCCATCGACAAACAATGGGTTTATCCTACTCATACTATTTTACCGAAAAGAGAAGAAGCAAACTGAACCTTCGACAAGACAGGCGGGTGAGCATCAGTTGCAACTTGCAAGTGACCACTGACTATTAACCAACTCCCAAACTGAGACAGACACCTTAGGTTGCCTATTACGAATCTCTAGGCGTATTAAGGGGGGAAGATTAATATTCTGAGGCCGCTACACCGACCCAGGGCATGAAGCTGGCCACGACACTTCGGCCATAATATCGTTTGAAAATTGGATTATGGGATTCGTATTCAGTACGAGTTATTGAAGTACAAAAAATTATCCAAAGCTGGAACAATAGCGCATTACCATATAGGAGCTAGGCGCCATGGCCTAGTATAGACCATGGAAGTACTTAATATGGGGGTAATTACTTAGGTCACTGGACACCTTATGACTAAAAGCATCCGCTGAAGTTTTATCTAATTTGCGTAGCTACATGTTTTAATACAAATAGGGCATTATACCTATATATACTAGTATTCGTTTACACTCTCGCCTGTTATTCCCGAAGGGGTAGGTAGAGTCGCTACTAGTGAACCCACTTTTCGCGCACCTTATTTCCATTCCCTGATGTGAAAGGGGGCGAGCCTATTTCTATTTTTGGCACAAATTCAAAACTCCGGGCTGATACGGAGCATAAAACCCAAGGACGACTTAAGGATCGAATCTGAGACCTCAGGACGGTAGTCGTACCGCCATACAACACCACCGAGGCATAAATTGCGATTTTATTTTACAAAATGCAAAAGATACTTGAACATTGTATGCATTTAATTATCACGAAACGGCAAAGAAATTCACTTGTGTTTATAGAAGCGTCTGCGTTTAAATTAAATGCGCTCGTAGGGATTTTAAAAGGTTACAATAGCTTTAGAAATTGGTCGGGAGACGCGTCACGCGGCGCATGCGCGTTAACCCGCCCCGTACTACATCACGACCTTCGTAGGTCGGCGCCCCGCCATTCAGTCCCCTGCCGGCCCTCATTGATTTTCGACATACTACCATATGATGGAGCCTGCTCGACCGCGAAAACAGCCTAAACGGTTCACATGATTGCATTCGACGCACGCGGCACGTGTCCTCTAGTGTTCTAAACAGTGGAGAGTCCGCGACCAAGACTTATGAGACAAATACTAGTTGCGTTGTATGAAATACTTGAAGGTGTAGGAAGATTCCAGAACATCTGGCGCGTGGAAGGCATAAGATTTCAGTGTTTTGTTATAATTTTACACTGACCACAAGCGACGGTTTGTCAAGTTTTTATTTTATTGAACGTGTCATTGCGGTTGCCCGAGGTTCATTGCCATACAAGTACTCCGTATTATTTTTCTCTTATAAGAAACTGATGTTCTCACTTTTAGAAATAGCTACTTAGATCATTCGTTGGCTTTATTTACTGTACACGTGTGTAGGTGTTTTTTATTATAGAAGGTAAATGGCTATTTTTTAGTGCAAAATCTTCAGATATTGTCTATTAATTCTACTTTTAATTTATATTTTATAGTAAATGCATACATACATAGAATCACGCTTGTATCTCCGAAAGGGGTAGGTAGAGGCGAACTACAGAACGAAGTTCTCATTTCGCCAAGACAATTTCTGTCCCAGACGTCATAGGGAGCGATCCTAACGCCATTAAGTAAATTATATCAATATAATCAATTTTCTTACCAATTATCATAGTAAAAGCGACTCATCATCATCATCATCAGCCATATGACGTCTACTGCTGGACATAGGTCTCCCCCAAAGATCACTACACTCACACACGAACTCTGCGACTCACCGAATAGGAAATCAATAACACTATCATGCTGAAAAACCTGTAGAATCCGGACTCTAGATACCCTTGCAAATGCCTTATTCCGGAATAAGGCACTTATAATTTTAGCATCTACGGTCGATTAATTCACAACACGTCGACCAAATGTATGTTCTAAATAAACAAATAAAGAAATCGAACTCTCATGGAAAAAAGATTTTCAAACTTAAGTCATAAATTAAGCTAAACCAGTTAATGGTTAAAGAATAAGGTCATAAATAAATATTAAACCCTCGTTAAGGAAAGTTAATACCTACGTATAAGTGTTGATCCCTGATTTAGTGGAGGTTACATCAAATTTTAAGGTCCGCCAATGATCTCAGCGTCGTAGGTACCTACGAACTAAGAGGTGTCGTCGGCTGGCACACAATGTCGGCCAACAATTCCGCGAACATCGGTGTCATGAATCATTTGAGACATATCCGGCTCCGCATCTTACAATCTGATCGATCAATGAAAATTTTAATTAAATTAAAGTCAGTGAAAGTATTTGGAAATCGGTTATCGCGCGTACTTCATCGGCTTTTGTCTAAACTTTTGCATCTTAATCTTTAATCACCAAACTCCTTTATTAAGTTCGTTTCAAGATGGAAATCGTTATTGTTTTGTATAAAGTAGGTACTCTATGGTATTTTAAACCTTATGAAAATGTAATTTATTTGTACACTCTTATGTACACTGTATTTTATTTGTATATTGTGACAATATACATATATTATAATTTTTTTTTATGTTGATACCTATTAAGTAAAAAAATATGATGCGTTTATTCCGTAATAAAAACTAAAGTAAAAAAGAAGAGGATCAACTGAAGTACATATATAAAAAAATTTCATGTTTTTATTTTTATATCAGCCTCAAATCTAGTTTAGTAGGTAAGCTAAGTTCTAAGCACTTAGTTGTTTAAAAAAACATGTCTTCAGAGTTCACGTTCACAAATTATACCTAGGTACCTATAATCAATAGGTTATTACTTATTATTGTACATACCTAAGTGTCCATATGTTTCATACGTCCGTGAGATAACTTTTTCTTTTTTTTTTTTTTTTGTCGCGTGGAAAGCGTTTTACCGCTACCGCCACGTCTGGGGGGTGACGTGTCGGTTATGTCGGGTTCGCCGGTCTTACGTCCCAACGTTGAACCGCCCGGAAGAGATGGAAATCATCCGAGCGACCGTTGGGCCGAGTCCCTAACACTATGTACACCCTACACCGACAATACCGACTAAAACCCCGCGGTGGCCCTCTTCGGCGCATTGGAACGGCCCCGGGTTTCCCTAGGCGTGAAGCGCCCAGGCTTCAACCGGGACCGTCCCTGCGCGGTGCCGCCATGCGGCCCGTCTCCATTGTGGGGGGCTCATAAGCCCCCGCCGCCGAAGGACGCCCTCGGCGTCAACGACAACACGAGGCCAACCATCCGTGCTGCCGTCCATCTCGGGGTCGCATGTACAAAAGTACTAAACGGGGCGCTACAACAGCCCCTCGCTGCGCGCCCGCGACCCCCGATGGCCCCTATAAGTCGCCTCTTACGACTCTTACGTTAATAGCACGGTGCACATCCAACCAGAATTTAAAATACGGCCCCGATAGATCATTCGTAATGGTAGCCAATATGGTGTTGCAACTCTTTCTTAATCGAGCCCAAAACGATGCAATGCGAGCTCTGATAATAGCATAAAAATCTGCAACCCCAGCCTCCGCAAACAACGCTGACGCACTGCAGAAGCGTGAATGCTTTAATAATATACAAAATGCATCATATTTATCTTCTAATATTAGGTACTATTTATTATGTGCCACATTTTCGACGTAGATTGTGCAGATATTAGTATCACTGAACAGATGACAACCGGACCGTCTGGTTCGGTCATCATAATTAGTCTTGGTTACTTTAGCAGGTTTATTGAGGTGCCTTGTCAACGCTACGCTGTATCTGAGGTCAAAGGAAAAATAATTTTGACATAAGAATAATTTAGAGTAAATGGCTTTTTGTATGAATGTTTAATCAAGTATTGCCCTGTAATTGTGACGGCATTGATTAATCTGAGACTGTAATGATAGACTCTCTTACCGGTAGTCCCGGACCTCCTTGAGTTACTAAACAAGGTGTTAGGACAAGGACTTATAGTCCCGCTGCATACCAATAAGTGGATAACATAGAAATTATAGCCAAAAATAACGACTATTTCAAAAACTTTAATAGCTCACGCGGTGCTTACGGGCTCATTATTGAAGCCCAATATTACTGACTGCTTCGGTGGCGTGGTTGTATTTCGGTACGACTACTGTCCTGAGGTCTCGGGTTCGATCCCCAGGTCGGGCAAAGTGATATTGGATTTTTCCATATCAGCCCGGAGTCTGGAATTTGAGCCCGGTATGGCGATAGGCTCGCCCCCTATCACATCTGGGACGGAACTAAGCTCGGCGAAATGTGGGTGTACTAGTTGGCTAGTGCGCCTCTGCCTACCCCTTCGGGGATACAGGCGTGAACTTATGTATTTATCTGTGTGACTGTCAATAGTTTTCTTGTTTTGATTTTTACCTCCATCTAAAATTATTATAGTAATTGGCTCTTAAGGATTATTCCTAAATTGTTTAGCTGAGTAATTAAAGTGATTAATGGTTATAAAATATTGATAAGCTGTGTATGTTTTAATTCGGCGCATCTTACGACAATGACGTAGCCTCTGAGTCACGACTATACTGCACGACCGGTTCTAATAAATTCAATACTTACAATATAAACATGTTATATTTAACTTGTTTTGAATGAATATTATTCCGATAGGTTTCTCAGTTCAAACGGAATAATTGCGGAGAGCGCATGCGTACTCGATTTACTTCTCACAATATTATTTGCAGTCGGTGTTGTACGCTAGTTTTATATACGATTACAAATTAAATAAATATAGACTCTTGAAATGTGTAACTGTAAGGAGCACAGAAGCAGTGTGCGAGTAATTTCGGGCTTGCGGGTAAATATTTTTTATTATATATTAATTCAAAATTAAATAGTAATATTCACTTACTAATAGAAAGATTAAAATTAATATATCAACTTATTTGTAATTTAAATTTGAATTTTATTGAATGGTTTTAATGTGCATCTAATAAATGAATTTTGAAAAATATGAATGTTCGCAACTTAATTTTTATCGATAACTACTTCCTTATAATTATGTATGTATGTGCTTACCTAAAGCAAAATTTAGAATTCTAGACGGATCAAAAGGTCAAGGTTGATTCAAGATGTTGGCGTTGCCTGAATCTTAAACTAAAGATATAATTATTTAAAATGATTTCAAGCATTTATTTCATATTATATTATTTATCATTTAAGATTCTAACGTTACAAACTTTTATCCTATATCTATCCTAGATATGGCAGTGATTGTTGAGAATTATAACAGAAACAAATAGAGCTTAATTATGCTATCGCGTGTACACAATCACAAAAGCTAGTGACATAATTGTGATTACATCGATCGGAAACATGTCCTGCCTCAACAAGCAGGGCTCGCCAGTTCGCCTAGTCTCGGGTCTGCGTTGCAACTTGCACAATGCAATATGTCATTATCGCCTCGATTTGGGACGCGCTGTTCCGCTGCAGCTGCGTTGCAACTCACAGGACGAATCCAGGAATTGATTTTAGGGAACATTTTTTATTTTTATAATAAAAGCAATTTTTATTTACTTAAGTTTTTTTTATTCGACGGTAAAGTAACGGTAGACGGTAGAGTCGCCTCCTTGTAGGCGGGCAAGGCAGTATGTATGGGCTGGGGACCGGGAGGTCCTGGGTTCGATTCCCAGGTCAGGCAAAGCAAATTTTCTAATTTAATTTTCCTGCGACTGGATCCCTCATAGGGGGTTGACGTCAGGCAGGCGGCCGGTCGTAAAAACTAAGCCAAATCCTCTCCTACAACATGCTTGAAAAAGTGCGTTACGCCGACCCTACATTAAGGTGGGATAAGGGCAGGTAGAAAGAAAAACGTAAAAGTTACTAAAGTGATGGTAGGCGTAACGCAGTCCAAAAATTCCAGTGACCATCATCAGAATCATGCCGGCCTGCATAAATATACTGCATAATGTTATTTCGTTTTAAAAACAGGATTAACGCGCAAAATACACGTTTGAATGACTACATTTCTAGTTCGTCTTATTTTGTATTAAGTATAAAGTAAATACCTATGTTGCGGTATCACAAAGCAAATCCATACATATACACTACAATACAAGGAAAACTGACTTACACAAACGTAAACCTGTGATTCCAATCAAAATGGTAAATAATAAAAATAGCGGTTTTTTAATCCAAGATTCTGAACCCGCCCCTGGAACAGAAGTGTGGAACATATGCGCTAAATTGCAAGGGATCTAGGGTGTAGAATGCTAATAGGAAAGATGTGTGTACACTGTACAGATGTCTACGAAATCCTTTGTATTTATCTCATTCACAAACATATTTTCAGTAAATATTAATATATAATGAATGGAACTTCATATTGCAAGTCATTTATAATATTATTAGGGTAAGAGATAATAATATGATTATGCATTCGTTATTAATAAGTATTACGCGACAAGTTTATTTAAAGACGTGAATCAAAGTAAACAATACTAAGTTTAAGTAAAATTATCGTTATGATGAACGGCAATGACGCAAGGGAACTCTCATATGATAGAGACATGATTTATGTGCATGATTTGTGTGTGACAGGGCGATAAATTCCTAGCCTTATGTGTCTGCGACAAATATAGACGTAGACGCAAAGCTCTCCACAGATATTAATTGCCTAGTTAGAGAATATACTTCTAAGCTTTAATAATATAGCAATTAAAATAACAGGTTCTTTAAACATTTTCACATTAGGCTATTTGACTGCTGACTTTAACTACTTTGTTGGCACATTAATATATCATTGTATTCAGAAATAAGTTTACATTATATATTTTAAACTGTGATTATATATTAAGTATTGTCTGGACTTTAAAATAAGCGATAACTCTTGAGTTTGTTTCGGAATTTCTTCTCAGGCATAGCCGCGCCAAATGCCGACACCATTTTTATTTTTTAAATACATATATAATTGACATGTAAAACAGTTATTAAATATAGTATTAGCAGAATAAATTAATTGAATTTGAATTTTGAATTTATTTATTTTTTGTTGCAGTGTATGGCGCGAGCGTTGTATGACAATATAGCGGAGTCGCCGGACGAGCTGGCGTTCCGGCGCGGCGACCTGCTCACAGTCTTGGAGCAGAACACGGGCGGTAGCGAGGGCTGGTGGCTCTGCTCGCTTAGGGGCCGGCAGGTAATACAAGACACATACATCCTGACTTAATGATTCAACCTTAAAAGCATCAATATCCAGATGCTTAGGTCCTAGGTCTGGTAGGTTATGCTCTAGGTCCTCAAAGGGCTATAGTAATATGTAGATTCTTTGTTATTCACGTGTGGTTAATTAGCTTTGATCTCTACCATAGATTTTCTTATGGTCACTAAATGTAGTAGTTTCCTTTTTATACCTCTGCTCTGTTAAACTAACGTATGAAATGCTGCAATACAATATTGTTTATCGTCAATCGTCATGATATTTAAACTAAATTAACACTTGGGACATTTGCTATTATGTGGTCACCTCGCTTTGGGGAATTGACCACACCTTTGCTATGATCGCACGATATACATGTTATTACTAAGCTGCAAAACCCTAACTATAATTCCGGGCCATAATTCTGGATATTATGGCTGTCATTCAGTACGCGCGCATCGTCAAATAACATTGTTACTGCTCATAAATTTATTTTTATTTGCCGTCCCTGGTCGTAATTAGGTATTTTTTTAGAGTCGTTGTAACTTTGATAACTGATAAGCAACATTTAGCGTTTCAGGAACTATGATAAAAATATAATATGTTATATTCTAGCTTATTATGATGTAGTTTAACGGCTGAGCTACTTGAAAAAGTAAGATTCGTGTTACGTGCTCATCTTCTTTGTGTCATAACTACGGGGATATTTCGATCCTATTTATAATTATATTAACTCGTCGCATCGGCAACATAATTATAGGAAAATAATAGGCGGAAATATCAATGGGCGCGTAACGTCGCGAGTAATTTTATCAATGACGTGTACATCGTGACGCATGCACTATAATCCCATTCAGCTCTCCTCACGTACACACAGATGAATAACGAAATTATTTGTACCAATACCCGTTTGTAAACAGTGATGTAAGGGGTTACTGGATATGCTGGCGCCATCTACAGCGTCGCGCCGTGTCCTTTCCGATATCTGACTAATGTTTATTAGCAATAAAATATACCGGGAATATAATTGTAAACAATATATTTATGAAAACTTTACCTAGCGTTAGTTCATAACACTTTGGCTTGGTAAGCCATTTTGGTATTCATTTAGGTACAATAGGGCAGTAACAGAGGGTTCGTATGATAGAATTTCCCCCGGCTTATCTTTACCAAATTGTCGTCTTGAAAGAGAAACAAGCATTGGCTTCTCTTTTGAAGATTTTAACCCGTCACCACTGCACTAGGTAGTAGTCTGCAAAATACTACGTAGGGTCTACGTACCTTTGCCGTAGGTAATAAAAAAATGATAATTCATTATTCACACATATTTTCTGTTACCGTAGATAATAGTTAGATACATACCTACGTCCAATGTGCAGCACGGCTTTGAGTGATAAATACATAGGTGCTACTTACCAGCAGGTCGATTCTCTAAGAAACGCCACAACGTTGCGATCGACGACTGGCTCCCGCAGCGCACATCGTTGAGATCGACGGAGCGTTCAACGTTGTTAGGTCTTAGAGAATACCATTTTCCATACGTTTATGTCAAACGCCTCGTTCGAGAGAGCTAGTTCGCATAAGCGCCGTCATCACGCATAGCGGTAGTGCGTGCGCTTCGTACCTTGCTGAATACAAAAATGAAAACATCGTTGCCGCAACGATGCCGCAACGTTGTTAGCACAAATGAAACCTTAGAGAATCGACCTGTACATCCAATTGTGAATTAACTAATCAAAAAACGACCGCTTCTGCCGGTATCTAAGCACCAATTTGTAGTCATATTTATGTGGTACTTAAACGGACCTTGTTTTCAGGGAATATGCCCTGGCAACCGACTCAGGATAGTGGCTGGTGTATTCGACGCCAGCGGAGCGATGCAGAGGCGGCGCAATAGAACTCCAGCGCCCGTCGCGCACCAGCCCTTGCCCACACAATTATCACCCGCCTTCACTAAGGTAAATGTTGTTTATTATCTTAAAGCCAGGTATCCTTCTTTAATACATTACACAAAACACCTACCTACACAAAACATGTTTTTTTTTATCTATGGTCCATTGTTCTACGAGGAGGTTACAGCTAACATCGTTTTGCGTATGTGTTAAAAACATGTTTTGTTTCGAAAAAGCTCGTGCAGAAGACCCGGCTTTATAAATATAGAAACAGTTGTTTGTGTCAAGTTTTCCGAGAGATATCCGAGGTTGCTATTGTTTACTCAACGTTGCACTGGAATATAGTCTACGGCGTAGACTCTACCTACATAATTGTATCATGGTCTCAGAGTCAACAGTAACACTACTACTGTTCGGGGAACGAAGTAATCGTTCTAGCCGCCGAACCTAGAAGAGGCTCATTAATACGGATTTGTACAATAGGAATTAATATTATAAGTACAATAGGAAAGGAACAAGAGTAGCCTTAATTTTTTATCTTACTACATCGATCTACCTGGGTCCCGGTTACTTTAACACAAGACTTTAACATGAACATAAGAAAAAAATAATTACCTAATGACAGAATATGGATTTCATATGTTGATTATTTCATAATAACTTTTCATATTGGTGAGAAGTTAGAGTCGCCTTCTTGGTCTAGTGGTAGCATGTTTGGGCTGTGGACCGGGAGTTCCTGGGTTCGATTGCCAGGTCGTGAAGAGAAAATTTTCTAATTTAATTTGCCCGGGACTGGATCCCTCATAGGGGGTTGACGTCAGGCAGGCGGCCGGTCGTAAAAAACTGAGCTAAATCCTCTCTGCAACATGCTTGAAAAAGTGTGTTGCGCCGACCCTACATTAAGGTGGGATAAGGGCAGGTAGAAAGAAAAGATTGGTGAGAAGTTAGAGCCTGAGGTAGATACGTATTTAGGTTATGTCCGCCGGGATGTAAATATATTTGTCTAATATCGAATTCATGTTCTATTTGTAGATTGAAGAATGTTCACACTATGACGTGCCACGAGCGCCGATGCCGGTGCAGCGCATCGCGACGTACGACTACCCGCGGCCGCTGGGCGACTGGTACGACGCGCCCCGAGCCCCGCGGCCCGCCAGCGCGGACTCGGCCTGCAGCGGCACCGGCTCCCTCGCCTCCGCCACGTCCAGCGCCTCCGCCAACTCCGCCAACTCGGGCAGTTCCGCGCACTCCGCCGTCTCCGCCGCGTCCGCCGCTAGCACGTATGACGTGCCGCGGGCGCGCGCTCTACCCCTCCCTTGTGATGCTGCACTGGAAGCCTTGGAGAGATTACAGGTGATACCTTCAAAACACTTTTCAGTCGCATTCATAATAATAATAATAATCATTGTCCCGATAGTCGTTACCGCTAATGGGTTAATAGCAAAAAGCCTCGATCAACACCTTAAGAGGCTCTCAATCGGGCGTTGGGCCAAGAGTCAGATACAGAAGGCAGTGTTATTGGACACGGCACGCATTGTGAGGCGGTTTCTCACTCTGAGCTCCTAACCACCGGTGGTTTAGGTCTCAAACCTCGTCATCGGGAGGATATTTGTTTTTTTATATGTATTTTTACTTTTTTTATTATTTATATTTCAAAATGTAAAAAAAATATAAATTCAAATTAAATAAGGAATAGGTAATAATAATAAATAACGCCCAACAGTCACACACATAGTTCTGACACCACACTAAGACCGAGTTTTGTGTCGTGGGTATCAGGAACTACGAGAGACTTTCGGTCTCACAACACCCAGACACGAAACAAATATCTGTGGGCCACACAAACATTTGTCTCGGGTGTTCTTCACAGCCGGCTACTCGCCCGCTGTGCTACGGCTGTCAAATAATGAGAGTTAAGAAGTCCATTCACAATAGACAGTTTTAAATAGTTCTTTGGTACATCGTGCGGTTATATGAATGAGCTGAGTTTAATTATTGTTTTCATGTAAAAGTAATTGGCACCCGGAAAATTATAAAGAATTATATTCAGGTCAGTAATTATGCACGTCTGGCCGTTGAACTCCGTTCCCGCGAAATGAGTGCAGCGTTGTAAATATTGATGTGAATAAGTGTAGCGTGCGTGTAAACATCGACGAGAAATATAGCGCTGAAGAAGGATATCACTATTTATGAATGAATCGTATAATAAATATCAGTGCAAAATGAGTGCCCCGTTGTTAGTACGATATACTTTCGCTACAACTAAAAGCGATAGAGTAGAATCCTGGCGTCTATGTAGGTATTCCTAACTACTACACTTTTGATTGTAGGGTTGTAAAATATTAGCATTTTTAAGTTGAAGCTTTTAAATATTGACATTAATAATGATTGCAGCGTTATAAACATAATTAAAAAGGATATAGGGACTTCATTATAATAATAACTATTCCAACAGTTAAATCAGGATCTGGAAATGTTTGGGGGAGGCCTATGTTTAGCAGTGGACGTATTACTGTCTTTGTTCAAGTGTTGATGGTTATTGTAACAGTAAGTAACACTCGGTGGTTGTGGTTGTGTCGTTCAGGAGGAGGCGTCTGCGGCGGTGAGCCGGCTGCTGTCGTACGTGTCGCCGGGGTGGCGGCGGCGCGGCGCGCTGCGGGCGCGCGTGCTGGACGTGCGCGTGGCGAGCGCGCGCCTGCGGGCCGCGCTGCACGACCTCGCAGTGTTCGCGGACGCCACGCTCGCCAACGCACACGATGCTCACGACAAAGGTACGGGCTACGGCGTGACTTACGGCGGTCCTTATCATCATCCTTATCATCTACATCTCTTATTATTATGATTACGTCTTCTTTTTAGCTGCACTTATTCTATTCCTACATCAATATCGCGCAACAGTTTTTCAAACGTGTTGCAGAAAAGATTCGGCTTAGTTTATGCCATCGACTGCCTGTCTGACAAGTGACAACAATCTTGCATCTGGGAGTTAAATTTTTATTATTATGAAACTCAACTACCTACACGTAATGACTCAAAACCTCGCCTTCCCAATCCCGATTTACTTCCTACGACTAGCATCGCAGTACGTACTCACCCATGGGCCATGATTCCTTTCGTTAGGTTTCGTGGATGTTTATAGGCGATCGGGATCAATAAAAAGAATGTACCTATATTATATGGTACAAAATACGGATTTAATACTAAACAGTCTCGCAGCTTGCAGCAGTTCCCTATGTCAAGCATCACCTAATGATCGTCACCTGATGCGTCTCTATTGTCTACCTAAAAAATCTATACTACTTTTTTATTTGTAGTATTATCATTATTTTAACATTTCCTTTTTTTTCCCGCAGGCATCGCAGTGAAACTACGACCCCTAGTGAAAGCGCTTAAAGACGCGGAACGAATAACGCATGAAGCGACGAGCGCGCTGGACGCCGGCGACTGGGCGCCCGAGCGGCTCGAGAGGGACCGCGAGCCCACCGACGGCACGCAGGACGCCCTCGACCAACTCGTGTCGTGCGCCAGGTCACTGACTGAGGACGTGCGGAGAGCTGCCTCCTTCATCAACGGCAACGCGTCGTTGTTATTTAGGTTAGTTACGATCAACTCGTGTCGTTGCCGTTGCTTTTCATTCAGCGAATGAATTTTCCGGTGGCCCAATTCCTAACGCCCTCTTCCTCCTACTATACCTACTCTCCTCTTTTAAGGTTGGCAGCGCACCCATGATTATTTTTGTATCTTGGGTGTCTATGGGCAGTGTAGAACTGGAGATCAGATACCATCAGGCATCAAGTGACCCACCTGCCTGCTTGCCACTCTGTAATAAAAAAAGAACTTTATTCACTGAGTTAGGCAGTAATTAACGTTAGCGATGTCTACGTTGTTATTTGTGTTGGTGAATAACCAACTTTCTAATATCCGAGAATTATTTGAGTCATATACCCAAGTACTGATTTATTTTGCAGTTGGGTGGGTAGGTACTATGACGTAAGAGGATAATAGGGACTTCACGGTCACTAAAAATACTATTATTCTTAAAATGCAAACCACTCTATGTTCCATTATGGGCAACTTGCACCACTATTACTAACCTACAGTTAGGTAGTCCTAATATATGAAGGACATGTAATGTACTACATGTAAGTAATCACAGATAATATAATATGATGTCATTTAATTAGTTAGGTTAGTAATAGTGGTGCAAGTCGCCCTTAGGTAGGTACCTTAATTTACCTTAAATTACTTTCATTATACCTACGTTTTGACGAGGAAAAGTTTAATATATTAAATAATATCCTCATATACTTATACCTACATATGTTATTATGTACCTAAGGTTACGTGGTGAGATACACGCATGTTCAATTCGTCCTTTGATTTTTTCAAGAGACTTCTTTCATTAGTAGATACAGAAGCCGCGTACCTACAAGCGGCCAGCAATATTACAAGGCTGATAATATTGTAATTTATAGATTCTTTTCTTTCTACCTGCTCTTAACTCATCTTAATCTCAATGCAGAAAGGATTTGGCTTAGTTTTTACGACTGGTTGCCTGCCTGACGTCAACCCCCTCTGGGGATCCAGTCCCGGGCAAATTAAATTAGAAAATAGCTTAGCCCGACCTGGGAATCGAACCCAGGACCTGCCGGTCCACAGCTCATATATGCTGCCAGTAGAGCAAGAAGGCGACTGTAATTTATATACATGTATTTAAATAATGTTTCGTTCCTTAGGCGATCACCTGCAGCTGCAGCGCCCGAACACGAGTGGACGGAAGAGTACGACTACGTGAGACTAGAGTCGCGCACGGCTGTCGGCCGTCGGAACGCGGAAATACGAGCGGCGCTGCCTGACAAACTACAGGCGTCCTTCGACACCTTAGTGAGAGACGCTGACCACGCTGGCGAGGTAAGGAAACTATTTCATTTGTACATTGTTGGTACTTAAACACCTTCATGTAATAGGTTAAGCTGAAACTGACCCAACTAGCCTTTATTATCAAGCCAAAGCTATCAGCTAAATCCATGCGCTTTGAGTTTCTGTACCCAAGTACAGTTCTAGTCCAAGAGGACTAGACGTGCCGCTTTGGTAAAGACGAAACCATCTTCAACGAATATGATTGAAAGGTTTACAAAATAATTCGTGTATTAATTTATTTATTGTATGTGTACCTAATTGTATTGCGCTATGTTTACCAATCTGAGGTCTCTGGTTCGATCTCTAGGTTGGGCAAAGTGATATTGGCTTTTTCTATTCACTATCAGCCCAAGTCTGGAATTTCCATTCGCTAGATTGCTAGTCATCCTCTCTTTAAGTATAGTTATTATTGACACCAACTTTAAAAAAACATAAGCTCACGTCTATATCCCCGAAGGGGTAGGCAGAGGTGCAATAGCGAACTAGAACACCCACATTTCGCCGAGCTTAGTTCCGTCCCAGATGTGATAGGGGGCGAGCCTACCAACTTTATGAAACACCTGTAAATGCATGTAATTTGTAACGACTATTTCAGGTGAGCGCAGTGGCGGCGGCGACCCGTCTCCCCCCCGACGACCGGCAGCTGGCCGCGTTCTACGCAGCGCAGACCGCCACGTACGGCGCGCACCTCGCCACCGCCGTCGAGGCGTTCCTGCGCACCATCGACATGGGCCAGCCGCCCGAGGTGTTCCTCGCGCACGGCAAGTTCGTCGTGCTCAGCGCGCACAGGATAGTCCACGTCGGCGACATTGTTCATAGGTGAGACACTTTCACTCATGTTTGCATCATTATACTTCTTAGGGCGACTTGCACCACTATTACTAACCTACAGTTAGTCCTAACCTCAAGTTAAATTGAAAATGAAATATATGAAGGGCATGTAATTCATTACGTGTAATGTACTTCATGCAATTACAGATAATAAATGATGACATTTAATTAATTACATGTAATGAATTACATGTCCTTCATATATTTTTATTTCAATTTAACTTGAGGTTAAGGCTAACTGTAGGTTAGTAATAGTGGTGCAAGTCGCCCTTAGAGGTAAATAAAGGTGCAATCTGTGCATAACAAATCATTCACGTCTGACGAATGCTGATTGCTAACCTTATGTCTATCTCATGTTGTGAGAAATCAGATTGGATTTGAGATTAGAAGTTACCTAACTTGATTTTTAGTTTATGGCACGTATACGCCGGGCCGAACGAAGGCGAACGAATCATGTCTGTTTCATTCCCACAACAGCGAAAGTTTGTTTGTGTGAACACAACAGGTATAAATTCGTTCGGCTGGTGTGTAGCGCCATCATGCGAATATGTGTAATTTTTGTAACCGTTCAATTTTATTTCGTGTTTGACAGGAGCGCCCAACACACCGGTCTGAAGGCGAAAGCGCTGCGATGCTCAGACGCACTGTCAGACGCGCTGGCCACGACCGTCGCCAAGACGAAGGCGGCGGCGCAGCAGTTCCCGTGCGCGAGCGCCGTCGCGGAGATGGCGGAGGCGGCGCGCACGTTGGCGGCGCGTGCGCAGGAGCTGCGGCGCGCACTCGTCCGCGCGGCCGACCCGCAGCCCGCCGCCGACACGCCCGCCACCGCCGTACCCCCCTCCGCCCCGCACACGCCCCTCACGCCGCTGACGCCCCTCACCCCCCACACCCCGCACAACTCCGGCACGCCCTCGCTCACCGCGCTGCAGATATAGACCTGACAACTGAAGGACTGAGGTCTGAATGTGGCGACCCTTGCCCAGTGTTCGGTATATGTAAGCCGACTCTGATGGACTTGCGGATACGTCTAGAAACGTGTGTTAGGGCTGGTCCCACCGACACGTTACTGCACGCTGAACGGTACAGAAGATCAGCGTCACTCCCTGCTCGAGATAGGCGATTAGTGATGATAATTCCTGTCTACTCGGTGACGATGCGACCGCGATTGAAACTGTGAAATTACCAAAGACAGCTATCGATGTACGACTCCAAACGTTTCGACTGCCGTTTGAAACGATCGGAGTCGCAGCTTGTTTAAGTATTTAGATGTACCGATGTCAGAAGGCTGCTCTCGGGAGGTTTGATTTGCGAACGGGATTAGCGACGGATTAGTAAAGCGAATTTTAAATTGCTGGATGCTCATTTTGCCGTAGTGAGTTGAGTTGTCCGTCCAGTTTTATACAGTTTTGCAACAGTGTCGTAATTTTGTAGAAAGTGTGTGTGAATTTTAGTATGCGACATTATCTTGTCGAATGGAGATAGTATTTCCGAGATTATAACCCAACGAATGTGACGATAAATGAACAAATTAATTTATGTCGAGTTCTAAACGTGTCTTCCTTAGTTGATGGCCTAGATTTCATTTGTAACAATGATTTATGATGAATTTATTATTAATGTAGCAGCTTTTTTGGTGATTACAGCTCTCTTCGAATTTTGAAGTAAAGCTTAAAATTGCCATGTAACATTAGATCATGCCATCTATAAGTCTGTACGCCATTAATACCTAATAAGAACTCGACGTATCATCACACATTAAAATTTAATTGTTGTATCCTATTTAAATATAATATAGGCAGGTACACAAAATGAGTTAGTACAACTGTGAACATTGATCCTTGAAATGAACTGAACACCGATCAAATACAGAATAAAAAGAAAAAAAAAGTAGATAATATATACCAATTTGTTTTAAAAAAATCAGAAACAAACGTCAACGATTAGGTGCTCAATAAACAGCGACATTACAGGACTGGTTTTGTAGTGTCTCCTTCTGGCTTGTCGTTACTTAACTTTACAACTATTGTATGTATGTTTTGTACTTTATACATAATATGACATTATAGGCCCGAGAGCCAGTCGCTTTCAACATTCTCTTAACAACGCACAAATAATACTTGGAAGTATGACGCTCGGTACCTCAATATTTTGCGAGATAAAATGGTAACTGGCTCCGGGTCTATCAGTAGATAGACGTAGTAGGTATATAATATCAATGTAAAAAGCATGTTGTATATTAGCGATGCGATGTGTAATATATTTCATGGACTTCTTATTTTAGCTAGGTATAGATGAAATTGTACAAATGCATATTAAGAATAATTTTATTGATGAATTATAATTTAATCATCTTGTAAAACGCAATCAAGTAAAATATACAAATTTTCGTATCTATTTTATTGTGTCTTATTTCACCTTTAAAATTGAAACATAAACTTAAAACAATATTGAATTTTTTCTCCGAAACTTGAATCGCAGGAGTACGTTACCATAAAATGCTTTTCTTCCAACGTCATTGGCTCCTTGTCTAACTTTTCATCAAATTATTTGGATTCAATTATCACCATGCTCCAAGTACACCTCAGGTGGATTGGTTGAGATGTTTTTGGGCGGGCGCCTCCTCAGGAGTGAAGACCAGCGCGGGATGTTCAGGCGGCAGTTTGAAGGCAGCAGCCACCGCTTCAAGTCTCGCAGTCCTGAGCCGTAGCGAGTTCTCTAAAGCCTGGACCCGTAGAGCCTCTTCTATCCTTTTTCTTTCTAACTGTAAATAATATACCAATATTAAATTAATAAAACCCACCATAAAAACCTGTCTCGGAATCTCAGTTCTGGAAAAACAGTTTTTGTAATACAATTTGCCTGGGGCTGAATTCCATAAGAGGGGTTGACGTGAGGCAGGCGACTTGAAAAAGTATGTTGTGGTGACTCCACATTAGAGTGGGAAAGAGACGGGTGGAAATAAATTGAACCAATAAAAAAAATAGGTAAAGCTGAATATTTGATGACGGGTAAAGTATTGTAGTACTGCTGGTCATTATTTTTTCCTAGTAAAGAGGTGTTTGACCTTAGTCCAGCAGATGCGTGAATAAAAGTGAGAAACTTAATTAAGTTCAATAAAAAAGATGCCTCTTATGTAAAACTAATGGGAATAAGTAAGAATTATTAATAGTTATCAAGCAGAGGTAAATTGATTCATTTACCTTAGCAGTTTCCATTTTGTATTGTAATAATTCCATTTTTAATCTGACAATTTCTTTATTATCCATAGGATTTACTAAATCTGAAAATTAATAATGAATATATGAGTTAACGTTGAAAACAATATTATTTTAATAAACATAGTGAGTTAATTATACATTTGAGTAGAATATAATGCAAACAAATACTATCAATATAGAGTGATTATGCATGTTTACTAACACGAGAACTTTTTCAACGCGCGTTATAACATAACATAAGCACACGCCTGTATCCCTGAAGGGGTAGGCAGAGGCGCACTAGCGAACTAGAACACCCACATTTCGCCGAGCTTAGTTCCGTCTCAGATGTGATAGGGGGCGAGCCTATCGCCATATCGGACACAAATTCCAGACTCCGGGCTAATATGGAAAAATCCAATATCACTTTGCCCGACCCGGGGATCGAACCCGAGACCTCAGAACCGTAGTCGTACCGAAATACCACCACGCCACCGAGGCAGTCACGCGTTAAAAAAAAAGGTTGAAATGGAATATACATAGTTATTCACACGCCGGCGTTTTTAAAACGCGATGTTTTATTATTGGGCGCTATGTATTTTTTAAAAAGTGGCTTTTTAGGGCGTTATGTAGAATATACCTTATTACAAATAAGGCAAGAATTATTTTCAAACAATCATTATGAACAGATATGTGAAGACGCTTTATTAACGCGCGTGGAAAAAGCACTCGTGCGAATGAGGGCTCACTTCATTGTTTTCTCAAGATATGTGTTCATTCTATTTTTTTTTATTGTTTTTTTTAATATCAAAGCAGTTCATTTAGTTCTTTATACACTCAGGGCTCACCTATTCCAGAATCACCATTATGAGTGGTAGTCAGTGGGTCCGGTATTAAATTAATGTAATTTTTAGACATGTTATCATTCAGCACACTATTATCATTTAACCCACTATGGTCATCATCAGTATCTTCAATTTCTGCTTCAGAATGGTCTTCGTATAATGGTTCCGATTTGATTTTCTGAAATTATAATTATTTACTTAATTATATACATACATACTCACGTCTGTATCTCCGAAGTGGTAGAGTGTAGACTGTACAGAGGCGAACTAAAACACCTACATTTCGCCGAGCTCATTTGAGTCCCAGATGTGCTAGGGGGCGAGCCTATGGCCACAATGGACACAACATCCAGACTCTGAGCTTATAACTAGAAAAACCCGTGTAACTTTACTCAGCCTGGGGGTCGAACCCGAAACCTCAGGACGGTAGTCATACAGCACACGCAATACAACCACCCCACCAAACTTGTATATTCTATTCTTTCTTTCTGCCTGGTGTTATCCTAGCCTACTGCCAGGGTCCGCCTTCCTCCTTAGGCACTTCCACCTCGCCCGGTCTTAAGCATCCTCCATTGTGAGACTATTGTCTTTCATATCTTCCTCCAGAATGTTTCTTATATATTCTATTACAAATAAAAAATACAATGAAATGATGAGACAGTGATGAGAAAAATATAACTCACTTTATCATTTTCGTCACTTAATTTATTATTTTCTCTGTTTAAATCTTTGAAATACTTCCTAAAACTAACAGACCTAGCCATTCTCTTCATATTAGTAAACTTTGTTTGCAAAACTTTTGTGCTTCTTTTCTGTGGACTTAATCTGTTATAATTATTTGTTATCTGAAATAAAATGCAATGTTATGAGTTATAATAGAGTCGCCTCCTTGTTCTAGTGGCAACATGTATGGGTTGTGGACCGGGAGGTCGTGGGTTCGATTTCCAGATCGGGCAAAGAGAATTTTCTAATTTAATTTGCCCGGGACTGGACCCCTCAGAAAGGGTTGACGTCAGGCAGGCAGCCGGTCGTAAAAACTTAGCCAAATCATTTCTGCAACATGCTTGAAAAAGTGTTTTGCGCCGACCCCACATTAAAGTGGGATAAGGACAGGTAGAAAGAAAGAAAGTTATGAGTTATAATAGAGTGAATTGTTTTGTTTGATGGACAATAATGTGTCTACTGATGTTCTTTATCAGAACGAAGTCAGGTAATTACTTGGCCCATACAAAACCATAACTCACACACACAAGTTGTACACAATTAATGAAATTGCATTTATAAGTTGATTTACTATTTTTGTTAAGGCAGACTGGCAAACGAGCAGATGAGTCATCAGGTAAGACTACTTATCATCGTAAGTGATCTCCATCGCCCATAGACACCCAAGACAAGAAAATCATGGGTGCATTGCCAACCTATAGGGAAATAGGGATTTAATTGGGCCACCGGAAATCTCACTCACCAAATGAAATGGGACAGCGAGCTGCCACTTCGTCGGTTTTCTCTGAGACAGTGGTATCAAACCGGTCTGCCGGCCCATTCGTGCTGTAGACGTAACTGTCTACAGCGTGGCTCTACCACTTAAAATTGTTGAAAGTTGATTCATTAAGCCTCTTTAGTTCAAACAAGCTAACAAAGCAAGCAAGCAATCGTTTCGTATGTGTACTATAAGTTAGAGGAAGAGATCCAAAACAAAAGTAACAGTGCAGGACTTTCTTAAGGCGACTTGCAGCTCTCTTACTAATCTAGTATTATTCCTTGTCTCGATTTATCCTACAGCTCACTCATACCTTTAAATCAAGATTTGAGTTAAATGGAGATTAATCGCAGAGCTGCAAGTGGCTCTTATTGATTAATACAATATTTACCCTAAACCACGCCTTCCTCTTGAGTTTATTGCCAACTGAGGTGGTAGCTTTACTCAAAACTAATTTCTTCTCCTTTTTCACACATTGTATTAATAAATTACACTCTTGTGGCGAAAAATTCATAGACCTGTAATAAGATATATATTTCTTAACATTAATTCTTATAGAGTGTGAAATACGAACGTTGACAAAACATACATAAGCCAAAGGGGTAGGCAGAGGTCATTAGCGGACTAGAATACCCACTTCATTGACAAATTCAGTACTTTAATTGGGTGTAGTTTAGTAGAAAGGATTCTTTCTAATCTAGCCTTTCCTTCTTTTTACCTGCACTTATCCCACCTTAATGTGGGGTCGGAGCAACACACTTTTTCAAGCATTAGTTTTTACGACCAAAAAAGCGAAAGGGGTAGAGTCCTTCCAATCTATAGAAAAAAATATTTTAATGATATTATATACATATCATGTTATTAAAAATCACACTGATTAATATATGTACTAGCGATACAGGCGTGAGCTTATGTTATGTTATGTTAATATATGTAGATGAATCCTTTCAACTAAACTACAAAACATAATTTGTAATGTAATTAGTTATTACCTTTTATTGTCACTGGTGCCATCATTATCTGAAATTTGAAACACATAACATTAAAGTGAAAGTTAATAAAATCAGTGTCAGAAATCCACCAGGTTCATGATAACTCTAAATACATTAAGGCTGAGACCTATAGAGCAAACTTCGACTAAGCCTGAGTCAAAGTTACGAACACAGTGTGGATCTTGAATTTTTAAATCTAACATCAACTTGGTTCGATACATTTTTTACAAGAAAAACATACGGACACACAGACTAAGCAAAGTTTTTCTTGTAATAAAGTCTCTTGTAATAAACTCGGCCTAAGTCAAAGTTTGATTTAAAAATTCCAAACCCTCACTGAGTTTGTTTCTTTGACTTAGACTTAGTTGAAGTATGCTCTATAGAGCTTAGCCTAAATGAAGCATAATCATTACCATTTGAGTCTTCATCTTCACCACTGTTCCAACCTTGGGGTTGTGTTTGTTCTTCAGATTCTGTAATGTGAACAAACATAAATAAGTATGGGTTGTTATATTGAATATTTTTACATTGCATAAAAAATGTTGGTAAATTTCACATACCTTCGAAAATCTTGTGGAGAAATTCTCAGGTATGTGGGTTTCATCACAATGTTTACCTTCACTATTATAGGAAGTCACTATGCTTGCAATGTGGTGCGCCGGCCCCACATGCACATGGTGATTATATTGCGCGGTATGTTTTACGTATTTTTACCTATGAATATTATTATTATGTATATAAAATTTTGTTTTTGCCTTGCCACCATCGAGTGGACAAAATTAGCCGCGATCGACTGGTTGGCCACTCCTGGTATACAGTGTACTAGGCATGGCCCTTGCCTTAAGTCTGGCCTTATCCAGGGCCCTTCTAACCGCCGAATGGTCAAACCCTACTCAATTGTAACTGTTTCCCACATTGATTTTCGACATACAATTTTGACAGATAAGGCAGCCTTAAATAATATAAAGTAACCTTAAATATATGAACATTCACAGGTAAAGCACATATGTAAAACTAACTTACCATTAACTTCAACCGGTTTTATTGGTTTCTCCAAGCTATTATTAATGTTTTGTGCATCACTCAAAATTTGTACAGTCCGGCTAGCTACATCATCGAATTCATTGTGGCTGTTATCAAATATGTTTTCAGCGAACTTCTTTGCAACCTTCTTTAAGTTGTCCCATTTCATTTTAAGAGATTCAACACTACGTTCATGTTTGAAACCTTTGCTGTTAAAGGCTTTGGTTATGTTATACCAAGCATTCTCTTTAGCGTGGCATGCTGCTGCACAAGTAGATTTGTCCAATATTACACCTTTACAGCTTTCAATGAGATCTAACAAAATTTTTACTTCTTCTTTACTGAATGTTGGACTTCGATATCTCCTAAAAGTTAAAGATACTGTGTCATACAATAAGTAAAAAGATTGCAGTTTTTTTTATTATATAATACTGCAATCTGTTTAAGAACATTTAACAGTAATCCATACATATAAATAAAATTGGAGTGTCTGTTTGTAATATTGTAATAACCGTTTTTTACTACATGTATATGAATATATATATGGTATCTACACCAAAATAACATTTTTTCAATTTTTGTCTGTCTGTTAGTCTGTCAGTTTGTTCCGGCTAATCTCTGAAATGGCTGGACCTATTTGGACGGGACTTTTATTGGCAGGTAGCTGATGTAATAAGGAGTAACTTATAAGTAGTAACTTAAGCTACGCTTATTTTAGACATAATAAAAAAAACTAAAACTTAAAGAATGAACTGTTAGGCGGAATGAAGTTCGCCGGGTCAGCTAGTTTTTAATATAATAACATGTGAGGTACATGTCCAGTGACAAGTCCTCTATGAATAGGTACTAGTTAAAAGTAGTTGTTGTGGCACTCTCCTTTTAAGCCTCCTTGCAGTTATGTGCTTATGGTCTATCAAGTGTTTTGCCAGTAGGCCAACCATGAGTTTTTTTGACATTTCTTGCTACCGACTCTAGAAAATATTTGTATGACAACCACTCAAATGCCTCTAGTAGTTACAGAGAGACCTGACGTTTTCCATACAAATATTTTACATCCTCACTCGTGTAAATACGTGCAACAAACTTGAAGTCTTTCGATGTTAGAATTTGAGGCTCGCCCCCACAATTGAATACCATCCATATGGGTTTTATTAAATTGCAGTTAAAACTGTTTATTTACTTACAGAAGTGAAGAATGAGTTGCTTTGCCACCTTGGCTATCATCATACATTTTTTATGTTTGATCTACCTAGGTATATCCACAATAATATCCAAAGCTTACAATAATAATATTATCACACAGAAGACGGAGCTGATTGGAATAAACAGGATTCAGGAATAAATAAAAATATAGATCATCAAAAACAAGTCAAAAATACATCTCACACCAGGTAAAACCACAGCGAGGCCCCTATTGTCTATTACAACCTATCAAGTATAAATTTTTTTAGGATTACTAAAAAATAATGCTATCTCTTTTTTAGTAATGGATGTCAACTTAGGTAAAGAAGGACAAATATACAAGTGTTTGTTCCTATTGACCCGCATCCGTCAATAAGCTACGCCCCCGGTCCAAAGTAATATAATACGGCAACAGGAATGGCGGTCTAGTAACTGGGCGTGCTTCATTGCGTATATTATCGATATCGATAAAATGTTTTATTCCGTTATTTCACGGTATACATATTTTATTTACATTACATACATATTATCACACCTGCATACCATAAGAGTAGGCAGAGACTATATTTTTTTAAATAGTATGATTAGAAAAGCTCTAGTGCGCTTAGATAACGATTTTTATAGTAGAGATTAGCAATTTTTTGAGTTGTTCTCATGATTGATGTTATCATTGAGTTAAATGTTTAGAAGTGGACATTCTGTGGCTGATAATTATATCATTGACACTAATCGTGCCAATAGTACTCTATTGTTTTAACTTAATAATGAACGTCATGTTGATAATCTTAAATAAATCAAATTAAAGCAAGTAATAAATAATAAACGTACAAAAATATTCACTTTTGAACATTTATGTACTGCTTTTTAGAAACAATACAAAAATGTTTATCGACAAATCATCGACTATATTACATAGACACTCTAAACTTTCCGCCATCTTTAGCTGCCAGGCTGGTACCAAGGTCATGGAGATGGAACCGATCTCCCATACGATCTCCTCTCTCTCTCTCTCTCTAATTTAAAGGTAAGGTAAAAAATGGTAAAACGCAAAACTTCACTTGACAAAAGCAAAGATAATCTATTTATCACACAAAAGCTTGTGCCCTAAGCTTGTGCCATTGAATAGGGATAGTCTAAGATCAAAAACTATGCTGCCAAGTCAAAGAGTCATATCATGTAATGTACATCTTGTTACCTTTAGTTTCTGAATTGGCAGTTATTTCTGCATTAGAATTTAGAAGGCTAAAAATGGTGAAGAAGTTGGAGCAAAGCTTTAATCATGAACGAAATACGTCTGAAAACTGTTCTTCTTCTTCTTCTTTATTTAAAATATGGCCTCCATCAAAGTTTGATGATTTTGCCAACGACAGTGTTTAATAAATCCATTACTCAAAAAAATAGCTAGTCAGACATCTTGAAAATCCAAAACTGTTCTGAAAAATTTGGGACGAAATTAACTGTCAACTGTCAAGTCATTCAAGTGTCAAAGTTCGAAATTAGAGAGGTTATAATAATTTCAGGAATTTTTATTTTGAGACGTATGCTATTTATTTTTGTAAAGTACGTAAATATAGCTTTAATACTTTTATCAATTTTAATTTGATTGTACCAAACTAAATTCCTTAGTGGCGGAAGCTTTTGGTGTGCCGTGTGATACATGTTGTGCCAAAATGGCGCTCAGAAATCACTAGCATTCTGCATTACACATTAATCTTGTAGTAAAACTGGCACGTTCATTGTGTTAACTTACGTTTATAATATAGTATTGTTCGGGTAAAGTGAATGCATTCATATCGAGTTCATAACTATTAACATATGTTTAGTAAGACATGAAGGAAATCATTTTAGCTATTATAACCTTCGTATGTAGCGTAATTTTAGTTTTTGTGTTTGTGTTATTTTGTAAGTAGTCCAAATTTGCTTGGTGTTTACAGTTACTAACTTCATACGTGTACCTATTGTTTTATCACTCTTGTATTAAGCTAATGATTTGTTGATGTTTCTTTGTTCTTTGTTCCAGGTTGGTACATTGTGTGGAAGTGTTGTTTATCGAAGTTCCGTTTCGTTCGGGAGTTGCTGGGTGGTATGTCAGATACTCCCCCCGCGTCTGAGGTCAGGCAACCTAGCAAAACTAGGAAGATCAGAAGGGAATAAACACTAGGTATACATATATTTACCATCCATGAACAATGCATATTAATACATTTTCAAAGTTTATGATTTTTGTTACAAACAGGCTTAATTCAGATATCTGTTCACTGTGTTGGATAACATTTCAAATGTAAAAAATTACAGTATGTTTTCTTACATGAGAATTTCAGGGTGAAATAGTTCTAATAAGTGAGCTGATCTCCCATCTGTGTAACTGCACATATCCCCTCCATAAATAAAGACACGAGAATTTATAAACATTAATTATTAATATATAATTTTCAGGTCACAAAATCCAACAGTCAAAATGAACATCAGGTGTGCTCGCCCAAGTGATCTTATGAACATGCAACACTGCAACCTGCTGTGTCTGCCAGAGAACTATCAAATGAAATACTACTTCTACCATGGACTCTCGTGGCCCCAGCTCAGTTACGTCGCTGAAGATGAGAAGGGCCATATTGTTGGTAAGATTCTTTGGTGTGTTATGTACATTCTATATTTCATATTGTGTAGCATAAAATGTGCAAATTTTTTATTATTGTTAGAGGTGAACCGTTTATAATGCAATTCCACATGACTTGGGTATAAATTAATTGATGTAAATCTGTTACAAAAAATCCTTCAATCCAAATGTCACCTCCTTCATCTAGTGACAAAGTAATATTATGGGCTGTGATTTGAGAACTTGGAGATCCTGGGTATTATTCTTTCTACCTGCCCTTATCCCACTTTAATGTGGGGTCGGCGCAACACACTTTTTCAAGCATGTTGCAGAAATGAATTGGCTAAGTTTTTACAACCGGCTGCCTGCCTGACGTCAACCCCCTCTGAGGGGTCCAATCCCGGGCAAATTAAATTAGAATATTCGCGTTGCCCGACCTGGGAATCGAAGCCACAACCTCTCGGTCCACACCTGCTACCACTACACCAAGGAGGCAACAATTGATCCTGGGTATTATTACCAGGTCTAAAAAAATTTCATTTCTAAAGTGATGTGACTGCATCCCTCAGGAAGGGGGATACAAAAAAATCTAAAAATGTTTTGGAATTTGTTTTTAGTATGCTATCACACATTCTTCTGACACAAGTTTCTATGAATACTTAATAGAAGATCCTAATCATGTACCTATATTTGTAACAGAGAGTTAAATAAATATTTCAAATATTTCATTTCATTTCAAGATTGATCTCATACCTATTTTCTAGTAGTTCTAAATCTAATATTTATGTAAAGACAAACACTATTGCCTCTACCCTCACACTTGTTTTATTTGTACTATTTTTAGGGTATGTATTGGCAAAGATGGAAGAGGATGGAGAAGACAATCGCCACGGACACATAACATCACTTGCGGTGAAACGATCTCATCGTAGACTTGGTCTTGCACAGAAACTTATGAATCAAGCTTCACTTGCTATGGTAGAATGCTTTCAGGTTAGTTAAATCACATCTCTATTTTTTTTCTAATTAATTGGCTTTAATATTCTTTTCACTATGGATTTTCATTCTTCCATATATGATCATTATACAAAACATATTTATAACATTAATAGTTCAGACAAGCTTTGTTACTGGAAAAGATCAAATTGGTCCAACTAGTAAAGAGATAAGCATTCACAAACACATAGTAAACAGATACTGTTTTATTGTAATATAATCTTTTCTTTCTGTCTGGCATTATTCTAGCTTTATCTCTGGGTCTGTCTTCTTACCTTTTATTACAATTTACAATATTTATATCTTCTATTTCAGGCAAAATACGTTTCATTACACGTAAGGAAAAGCAACAGAGCTGCACTTAATCTGTACACAAATTCACTTGGTTTTAAAATCCTTGAAATTGAACCCAAGTACTATGCTGATGGTGAAGATGCTTACTCTATGATGAGAGATTTAAGTGCATTTGCAGCCGAGAATAAACCAGAGAGCCAGCCTTCTGACAATATGGAAATTAAATCTGAATCCGCAATAATTTCACAATGTTAAAATATTTATGTAAATAATGCACTCATAGTAAACTTAAAACTGAGTTTTATTTTCTGGACCCCATTCTTACTATTAATATTCATAAAAAATGTATTAATGGCAGAGCTTATGTATTTAATGTAATAGCTTATGTATTAGCTAATGTATTAATTAACACAACATAAGCTCACACCTGTATCCCAGAAGGGGTAGGCAGAGGCGCACTAGGGAACTAGAACACCCACATTTCGCCGAGCTTAGTTCCGTCCCAGATGTGATAGGGGACAAGCCTACCGCCATATCGGGCACAAATTCCAGGCTCTGGGCTGATATGGAAAAATCCAATATCACTGCCCGATCCGGGGATCGAACCTGAGACCTCAGAACTGTAGTCATACCAAATACCACCACACCACCGAGACAGAGTATTAAGTGTATAAATACCTAAAAGTAAGAAGGAAGACCCCCAGCATTATAAAGGGATAATGCCAGGCAGAACCATTTAATTAAGTGATAGCTATTTGGTACAAATACCAAGACATACATTAGAGCCTAGCAAAATAAAGTTCAATCAATTAAAAATATTAACTTAAAAAACTATTTTATTATAGCATAGAACACTCACTAAACATAAATATACTATTTAAATCTAACTTTCATCATCATAAAGATGGTCTAACTTAAGTCTGCTTTTATTTGCTGATTCCTGGCTTTCTTTTAGTTCTTTTTTGGGGACATTTCTTTTTTCTTTCTTTTTCGAAACTCCTACTACATATTCTGGCATTATAACCTTTCCACATTTAAAAACTGCTTTTTCATCTTCAGTCGTTTGTTTCATTGATGAAGAGAAGTGAAATGTAGGTTTCTTGAATATTTCTTCTGAATCATGTTCCATTTTTAAAGCCTCTTCTGCTTTTTCTTCCAATTTTTTCATTAATGCAAGTGCTGTTGCTGCATTTGTGGTGTCGGACATCTGTTCTGGCGTGACATCTGAGAGATTGTAATAAACCCATTTTTGAGGATTTTTTATATGATCCGGAATCGTTTTAGCACGCAAACATTCTCTGATGTTGGCCTCTGGTCGTTTGAATATACTCTCCTTTCCTCGAAATTGCTTCATTTCATGTTTCAATTTTCTGTATGTCCTTTTATCGATCATGCCATAATCTTGAGGTTCCGCATTTTTTTTCTTGTGAATAAAAGAAAATTGATCTTCTGCATCCTTCAAGTGATTGAACAGAGATTTTCGTCGTTCTTCAAATGATGACATTGCTACCTATTTATCGAATATTTTGTATGGTTACTGAATTTATTAGTATTTAAAGAGATAGATTATTTCACTTTAAAATTAGGAAATATAATATTTACAAATATGTGCGCATATGTGTGACAAGTGACAACCAGTGACAATTGATATTTGACAACTGACAATTAGTGACAGCTTTGCACATGCAAATATCGATATTTTTTTCATGAAAAATCTATCTACATCTATATTTTTTATACGCGATATATTTAATGTTTATTTAAGATTATAGATTTTTTATGATTTGGTTTTATCTTTAGACTAAAATTATAAAGATATTTGTTCTTTTTGAAGTAATGGATAAACTGTAAAAGTACTGGTTCGATTTATAATAGTTTTATTAGCAGAAAGCTACATCATCAGTGACTATTGAATTTCTTTGTGTATAATATTTATGATATAATTTTTTTTGTAATAATAAAATATGGACTAATTTCAATCATATTTTACCAAAGATATTAAAAATCGATATTATTCTCTCAAAAATTGTGGATATTGATAAAAATATAGTTACGTTTTTCACTTTCTCATCCCTATGCCGTTGTTTTGAATTTTGATATTTATATTTTTTAATTTTTCCAATTTTCGCAGCTGTTTCGCAGGCTGCAATGATCAATCATTGTTCCGCAGCTTATAGTTATAAACTTCCGCAGGCTGCGCGGCGGCTAAATTAAAAACTATGTTGTCAAACTATAAATATTTTATTTAATTACATAATATATACAAGCATGCTCTTTGTATAAAAGATGCAAATGAATTATAAACTTCACTTTTTAGATCCGAATAATCCGATTTCTCGTGTTTGACGATTTTTTTTACAAAGAGATAAGTTAAGGAATCTTAGACTAAATATAAGGAATCATAATCCATGCAGCCTCATGTCATATTTAATTTAAAATCACGGATGATAGTCAGAGGTGAAAGGATTGACCTCGAGAATCTTTGACGAAGTAGGTCTTCGTCAAATATTCTTGAGGTCTTCAGTTCGGAGGTTCGTCAAATAATCTCACTGAAAATCCATGAATAAATGACATCTTGGTATTACATATCATATAATCTAAGCATATCATAAACATTTCTTACAGCGGAAATCCTACTGTTAACTGAAGTAATTTGGAACATGGAAAAGGTTTCAATGGCGACGATCATTTAAATGACATTGATGTATTGTGGACCATCTCCTCGTCATCAATCAAAAGCAGTTGCGGATCCAGTAGGTATTTCGCTGAGGGAGTGTTAATTTTTGTTTGATATACCATCTTAGTCGCGTCCGTTAATCTAAGGATATGGCATGATTCATGATGCATGGTGATATTTTCGTTTTTTTGCAACATAATTTATAAAAGTAGGGGATAACAACTTAACAAGAGTTATTTTTATGGATTAAAACGAAAAGTATGAATACATGAGCTTAGCGACATATCGGAGACATATTAAGTACAAAAACACAATATCCCTTTGCCCGACCGAATTCGATCGACCGGGGATCGAACGTGAAACTTCCCGAGTTGTCCGCGCATGCAATAGTTAGATCTACGCCACCGACGCGCGACGCAACCATGAAATATTAGACTGTTAGAACTATAGCCCTTTACTTTTACATACTTTTACACCATTTACGTGCTTATCTTTATAAATAGTTTGTCACATTTCCCATTGCGTCACATAGTTTGAAAATGAAAGCGACAAACTATATAAGAAGCGCGTAAATATTTAGTAACGCATTGATGACAAGTCGCAAACTTTTCTGCAAGAGACCGTTTGCGATCGGTCGATATTTTTCAACTTCTATTTAAATGATATAGATGCGAGATGGCGCGGTGTAGACTGTAGACAGTTATGTACAATGGCGTGCAGTCCAATAGACAAAGAGAGCTATTTAGTATTTATATAAATAAAGAACAAAAATCATAATCAAAAACAGATTTCCAAAATAGCAGCGTGTGGCTTAAATCGACGGAGATGATGATTCTAGTGATGGTGATGCAAAGAGTTGAAGAAAATATTTTACAGATTTCATCTACCCCACGGATATTTAATATTTCTAACTATCAACAGTTATCAAGCAAGTTGGCAGTATGGCCGTGACGTCAATATACTGATGCTTCTCTTTTCGGTATTTTGAGAGTTCCTCCAGATTTATAAGATAACTTTTTATTTTTAAATATTTTCTGCTGTATTTTATATGACTTAATTATTACATAAAATTAATAAAAATATTTAAGACAAGTTTCCAATTGTCACACCTAAAGAAACGTAATATTATCATCAATTTATCTAATTATTACCAACCTTTTTTGACCGGTATACCGGAAAGAACTTAGGCCTTCGTAAAATGAACTATACTCACCGGAAACACTTGACGGCCGATGTTATTTATTCAATACATTAGAATGTTGTAAAATAGAAAACATAAATGAACTAATAAGGTGTAAGATTGAAACCTCGACGTGAACAATAACCCACGTTGTTATTGATACAAATTTTAAATTGTGAGTGACTCACGAGTCGATACGCGCGCACGCAAATGATTGATGTACGTGCTCCAAACTAAGATAATTGATAATATTCAATTCAGTATAAACTGTACAGTACTAAACAACATAGTACTACTAACATAATAGTAACAGTAGGACTGTTGTATTTCGGTACGACTACCGTACTGAGGTCACGGGTTCGATCCCCGGGTCGGACAAAGTGATATTGGATTTTTCCGTATTACCCCGGAGTCTGGAATTTGCGCCTGATATGGCGATAGGCTCGCCCCCTATCACATCTGGGACGGAACTAAGCTCGGCAAAATGTGGATGTTTTAGTTCGCTTGTGCGCTTGTGTGTCTACCTTTCGGAGATACAGGCGTGAGCTTATGTATATGTTTATGTAAAATGAGATAATATTATTTTAGCCCTCTACTAGACTGTGGATTGAAAGGTTTGGATTGGAATCTCGGCTGGGCAACGCGTTTTTAGGGTTCTAGAGTCAAATAGGAAAACTGAACACTTATAAATTCTGAAACGGGATTTACCCGCGATTGTATCCCCAGAGGAGGTTGAAGTCAGGCAGACAGCCGGTCGTAGAAATGAAGCCAAATCCGTTCTGTGACATGCTTGAAACACATAACACACTTGTCACTTAATGTTATATACACCGAAAGTGGTAGACCACTTTTAAATACCTCTATATTAAAAACGGAGACGCAGCTTCGTTTCATTTAGGCTAAAGTGCTTGTATTTTTTGGAGGCAATGACACTCTACAAATAAGTTTGTACTCTTCTCTCATCTACTTTTTACGAATGGTAGAGTCACGCTATCGGCTGTAGGAAGCAATACGGTTACGGTACCAATGTCTCACAGAAAACCTGTCAAAAAACCTTAACTCTTCTTAGTTATGTAGTGTCATAAATAGGTCTTAAAAAGGCGAATAATATTTATGAAACAATATCCTATTAATAATACTTTGTAATAAGTCCGATGTTTTAATATAGGTTCATGAGTAGAGCACAAACAAATTAAGTTTTAGTACGCCAGGGAAATCCTTTTACTAAAATATTCCGTACCCTGACGGCATGCGGCAATCTAATTTGAAAGATAACGAACTTAAATGAATTAAGTTCCTGCAGCGAAGCGAGAGTACATGCTGCACAGACTCTACCTACCTATCTACGCAGTTATATCTATAGAACCTTAGGTAGTGAAGTCAAGTTAATAATCTTCCAGTAAACATTGTCAATATATACGTGGTATATACAGTAGTTCCGAGAAGGTTCAATACTGCCTTGGTTACGGGAGCGTTTGTAGCCGATGGCGCGACGCATGCGCACTGGTGGCGGCTGGTGGCGCTGATGGCCGGGTGGCAGTCAGTAGTCACCAGTCACTACACACCACCGGCCCCCGACCACACGTAGTCGGAGGCTCGGAGCTCGCGCGCGCAGGTCTCGCGAAAATCGCCCGCTAATATTAGCATTGGCAGCGTCTCCGCGCATGCACTGCGCTGAATACTGTTGTTTTTCCGGACGAGGCCGCGCTCGGCGCAGGGCGGGCGGCGCGCGCCGACTCCCCGGCTCTCCGGCTCTCAACAATCCTTAATACAACACCCATCACACACACAACACCACGTTTCAACAAGTGTATAAACAAAGAAACGGTTGCAATATTGTCAAATGCAGTTTGCCGTCTGGTAGATTCCGTGCAGTGCTGAATACTGAGTCAGCTGACTGTAGGAGATGTGAACTGGTTTTCCTGATCGTAAAAAAACAAGGTAATATTTTGTTTTATATGAATACTTATAAACGGGATTCAGTCAGTTATCGGCGCATACAAATTTAAATATACCTCTACATAATCGATCTTAATGGAAAATGGATGATTTTGTATATTATTGATATTGTAATGAATTTTATGAAGGATATTACTATGTATGTATGTATATGTAATATAATGACAACATTTACACGGAGCGTTAATAATTACTGCACACCTAATTAAACAAAGTCTTTCAATGTAACACACATTGCCTGTAGAGTTAATAATAATTATTTAAGGATTTCAAGCTATAAAATATTAATGCAGCAGTTTCAATCGTTTTTCATGAAGGTCAGAGGGAATATGCCTCCTGTATTAAGCGTGTTACTACATAGAGTTAAACCTAAACTCAATTTATCGTACAACTCACTCCTATCTTTAAATCAAGATTTGGGACAGAGATTTATCTTGGAGCTGCAAGTGGGCCTAGATCCTGTATTGATTATTATTTATTATTGATATTATTAGTTTTATATTTATACATATAAAAACATTACCTTACGTATAAAAACATTTTCGCTTATCTTTTCGCTAAGAATTCTCTGTCACTTTTTTACTTGCGTTACATTGATTAAAAATGAATGGGACAACCTATGGTTAAAGATAAGCAGCGCTTAAATATTGTTATAAGTAAGGGAGAATATGTATGCATAAAAAATAATTGTAACATAATATAAGCTCACGCCTGTATCCCCGAAGGGTTCGGCAGAGGCGCACTAGCGAACTAGAACACCCACATTTTGCCGAGCTTAGTTCAAATAATTGTAATATGGCAATAAGCGGCTAGTTTAAATGCTTTTTACTGATTAGGTACAATCTGCAAATATTTCGTCGCTTAGCCACTTCGTAACGCACTACTAAGCCTAATTTACACAAGATTCCATTTATGATGTCACATATTTATAAAAGCATATTATAGCTGCCCTGTTTTTCCCTCCTGATCTGGGAATCGAACCCGTAGCCCTCGGTTCACGACGTATATGCGCTACCACTAAACAAATAAGACGACCTAACTTTCCAATTCATTCAAGTTTAATGCTGCGCGGTTCCTCTGGGGTTTTTGGGACAAACTCATCACACGGTGTACGTCGCTTTAATAAATTATAAACAACGTTTGCTTATATTGCAGATATACTACACAATATACATTTTAATGAATGGTAGAGCCACGCTGTAGACAATTACGTCTACAGCGCGAATGGGACGACTCGACCGGTTTGATACCACTGTTTCACAGAAAACCGACGTAAAGTGGTAGCTTGCTGTCGCATTTCATTCAGTGAGTTAGATTTCCGTTGGCCTAATTACCCCCTTCTCCCTTTCCCAATCCTTTTTCCCTCCCCTTCCATTCCCTCCTTTTAGGTTGGCAACGCACCCATGATTCTTTTTGTGTCTCGGGAGTCTATGGGCGGTGGAGATCACTTACCATCAGGTGACCCATCTGCTCGTTTGCCAGTCTCTGCTATAAAAAAAAGGTGTAAAACTATAGTTTAATATGTAACATAAATGGTTAATAATTAGTTGTATATGTGAAAAGTATTACATCCACTAAGATAAGGTACTTTTCAGTAACATTTTTCGGCGATTATATATTTTTGATACCACAGGCATAGTCAAAATACGTAACAAGAAAAATATAGATATATTTATTAGACCCATTAAGAAGTAGGCTTTATAAGATGCGATTTGTAATAAAAGTAATGTAAGCATTAAGTACAAGTATATTATACACTATAAGTCGCCTTCTTGGTCTTGTTGCAGCATATATTATGGGCTGTGGACCGGGAGGCCCTAGGTTCCCAGGCCGGGCAAATCGATTTTCTAATTTTATTTTCCCGAGACTGGATACCCCAGAGGGGTCGAGGTCAGGCAGGCAGCCGGTATTAAAATCTATACCAAATCCTTTCTGCAACATGCTTAAAAAGTGTGTTGTGCCGACCCCACATTAAAGTGGGATAAGGGCAGGTAGAAAGAAAGAAAGATCTACCGCTAAAGTTTTTGTCAGTCATAAAGTAAAAAGAACTTGGTTTCGTTTAGAAATATTATATTTTTGTGTTATGAGCACATTGGCATCTCTCCAGCGATTACTGTAGCTTTGAATCATAATTCGGATGCCGTCATTCATGTTTTCAGAAGTAATCACTTCATGTGATATAAATAACCAGTAATGAGTTCAGTTAATAGCATTTAGTATTTATTTTGCTACCTCATTGTTTTCAAACAGCCAATTAATTGCATTTATAAAAAAATCTATTTAAAAATCGTTTTGCATTGTCATTGTTTTACGCGAGAAAGTAAGATACTTGGCGGGTAATACATACATACATAGACTCACGCCTTTTTGCCATAAGGGTAGGCAGAGACAACGGATTTCCACTTGCTACGATCCTTATACACCTCTTTCGCCTCATTCAGTCTCATTTCATTCTTCATGCATGCACGTCGGTTCAGGGTAGGTACTTTTAACTTGACCTTTCTCGAGTATATATCTGACTTGGTCAGAGAAAGTTCAACGAGGTCTTCCCCTAATTTTAGTTTTAATTTAATTAATTAATTATAATAATTGTTCAATTAAAAATGTAAATTATAAAATATATTTAATATATATATAAATTGTAAAATGGGGTGAATAGAAATAAATTCATTTTGTTTTTTTAACTATCTAAACTAGTTTAATTGTAATCAATAACAAAAACCTTATTAGATCGACTTCAAATATTTATTCGATCACTACCTATAAATTAGGTAGATATACTACTACTACTTTACTCTACTCTTGGAAAAATCGATTTTTTAATTTTTTTTTCATAGCAGAGGCTGGCTAACGAGCAGGTGAGTCACCTGATGGTACTTCAAATGAGGTGGCCGTTGAAGTCGAGTAAAAATAAAGATCATCGCAATAAACTATTTACACCATTGATATATTTTTAAGCCAATAAATAAAGAATGTTGTTTAGCTAACATTTATTCAATAATGTTAATTTGTTCTGCGGGAAGATAGCGCCGGTACTCGGTAACATTGTTTCTGTTAGATAAGAGGCAGATTAGTAATGTTTACATTTTATGTATAATTCCCGCAAAACTAATAATCCAATTTCCATACCGGTACTTTAACACCATCCTGGCTTCACCTAATATTGAGAGAGCGATGAAGTTGATAAAATTATATATTTCTTCCAGGGAGGATACCTGCTGAATGTATTGTAGGTGTATTGTAACATAGATGTAGGAATCTTCTATGTCTCTGTTAGTCGATTCTTACATTTATGCAATGTACCTAATATTAAAATATTTATACATATTACATATTATACGGGAGTGATATTGTCAAATGTGACAAAACTCCCCTTTAAATATTAAATTTATCGACTGCCTCGGTGGCGTTGTGGTAATTCGGTACGACTACGGTTATGAGGTCTCAGGTTCGACCCCCGGGTCGGGCAAAGTGATATTGGATTTTTCCATATCAGCCCGGAGTCTGGAATTTGTGCCCGATATGGCGATAGGCTCGCCCCCTATCACATCTGGGACGGAACTAAGCTCGGCGAAATGTGGGTGTTCTAGTTCGCTAGTGCGCCTCTGCCTACCCCCTCGGGGATACAGGCGTGAGCTTATGTATGATGTATGTATGTAGGTATGTATTAAATTTAAAAAAATGCCGGTACTCCAAACTTACATACTATAATTGCTGTTGGTATTATTAGTAAAATAATTATATTCGAGAAGTCTATTATGATTTTATATAAATACAATTTTAAGATCTAAGATTATTAAAACCATTAAATCTAAGAGACTCGTAAAGCGTAAATAGTACCTATCTGTAATATTACTTTCCCAGTTCTGGGCACGGGCCTCCTCTACTAATGAGAAGGGTTAGGCCTTAGTCTACCACGCTGGCCTAATGTGGGTTGGTAGACTTCACATACCTTCGAAATTCTCGGGTATGCAGGTTTCCTCCCGATGTTTTCCTTCACCGTTATAGCAAGCGATATTTCACAATGAAAATACACTTAACATAAAAAAGTCAGAGGTGTGTGCTCTTTTTGGGGTTGGTCTCGAACCTGCGACACACGTCTCAGCAGTCCGTACCAACTGAGCTATCGCTGCTATAATAATGAAATGGAGAATAATATTGTTATTGTTCGTAGGTATTATTTCAAGTAGCTTGTGTTATAAACAAAATGCATGTTAAATATGTCTCTTTACTGCGTAGAATTATACAGTATTTTGTGGTTAAAATTGCGGTATGTGTAAGACAAAAGTAATTAATGCTAATAAACTGCACTTATGTTACGTTTATATTGAACTATAACAGATGTTACTTTACGGATTATTCAGAATTCTTGAGGTCTCTATTTACGTAGTTTATTTGGGGATGTTTCTATACAAAAAATATTTAATCTCATTGTTTCATTAAAGCTTGAATAAACGTATGAATAATATTTATGATTCATTAACGTTAGACGTGTCTTGGACTTATTTTTTTGGACAAAGTAACATTATACTTTTTCGAATATTTCCTAATGACATGCAAGCAAAAAATACCAATAATTTAGACGCATGACTAAATTTCTAAACAACATATACGCAGTTATGTTATCTGAACTTGGGATGACTGTACTCTAGTAGCTTTTTATACTACAGTTGGTCAACACGACCGAGAAGACTAGCTGTTTCATAATGACCTCTATTTACCGCAAATAAGGCACTTACCTATACAGGAAAACGTTATTAAGCCACAATTTAAGTTTGCAACAGGCTGTACGTCATCACAAACTCAATGGAAACATTATATGGAAGTTTTAGAAGCTACATCCATCTTAATGACTCCCATTATTTCCATTGGCAAAATTTTCCCTTCAGTTGAAAGTTTGCATGAATAATACTAACCCTATATTAATCCGAAATAGTCTAAAGTTTTGTTCAGTTCGTATGCTATTGGCATGGAGTTAAGCTGTAACGTCTATTGCAATATACTGAGTGAGTATCTATACTTTTACTCCAAGTCATTTTTCTAAGCGTAATAAAACTTAATTTATGTCGATTTCTCACGTGGAATCCAAAAGTCTGTATTAACTATTGAGTTTATACGATTGTATCAACTATAAAGTAGCATTTTAACAGTAATGGACTTGCGTTAAACAGATATAACGTGCTAATGCAGAATATTAAAGGATTGATTTAGATGGTTCATTTGTTTAAAAGATCGTTTATCTGGTTAAAATTCATTATTTGCTCATAGACTTGGCAAAACAGTTTGGGACATAGTGTTTACATTGTGAATAATAACGTACATTAACTAGAAATTCAGTCATTAATTGAGAGAAAACATAGATAATATGTATACTCGTTTTCAGAGCTTTAACCTTTGTAGGAGGTATTTTTTATATAAGTACTTTTAATTTCAGTACCAAACTTTTAACGAAATTAACAGTAGGTAACTAAAACTTTTAACTAAATAACTGTTTGCTGCATATTTATAATACTGTTGCGTTTATATTGGAGTCACTGTTTTGTAGAGTAGTATACCTTCTTTTTTACTGTTCAAATTGTTGTTTATGATTCAGACTAGAGTGAAAACAAACTACCTATTACTGAAAACGTTAAGTTTTCATTATTCTTACGATATACACGCTCATGGGCAAACGCAGATTAAACGATTTGTATTTTGAACGTAAATTGATGATTCACATAAAGTATACTTTACGCGTGAATCAATCATAGATTTATATCAGTTTATTGCCAAGAATGTTGACCTTCCAATTTTAGTGTTTTTTTACACCCAGTTCGCCTGTAACGTCCGAAAACTAGTCATAAATTGTAACAACGAGATGTTATAGCCCTCACGCATCGCATTTTAAGTGAAGATGCTTCAGAACTGATATGACTAACAAATTGACGCATCATACCTAATGTTAAATTAAAAATGTATTTTATTACATCGGTATCGGGCTCGATTTATAACTGTAGTTTAATTGGGTTTAATATTAAATGCTTCTTCCTTAAAATGGCGGTTGTTATCCCCGTGCTTATAAGGTAAAGAGTGCAATTAAAAAAATGTAAACTGTTGCAAAATTATTGTCAGTTTTATTTAGAGTAGTTGAACTGACAACAAAAATAAAAAAAAAAATTGTTAAATTATATGATTTGTAAATTATGGGATTAGAAATTCATTGTTTGTTTTCAGTAAACTCAGCCATGTCAAAATAATTATGAGAGTAAAATAGTTTTATTTTTCATACTTATCAGCTTGGACCGTTAGACTGTGCCTGCGATGCCAAATTTTCCGATATGAGACCGTACAATTTTCACCGGATGGGAGCTACTCTTGACCCAGTTGGAGCTATGTAGGGCGGTTCGCTGGGGCCGCCCGCCCGGCACCCGCGCCATGCCGCGCGCCCGCCCCGCCACGTTTTGGGCCACCGACCAAAAACATTCCATTATACAAGTTTCATTTACCTGCGCTCAATATCGACTCGTCTCAATTATTGGATATTTTTATGATGATATTATTTTTTATGTGGTAGAGCCACATTACGCCATTTTGTTATGTGTTATTTTATTGGTTTCGTGTATATCGTAAAGATAGCACGTCAGTTCGTGTTCGTTAACAACTTTAAGCATCATATTTAGAGTTATATGCGTTTTCGCAAAAAAAAACCTGAAGGAAGAGTATACTCAAATAATATTTTAGTAACATTCTTAAAACTACACCTGACCCGCGGCATGTTAATCTTTTATTTTGCGAACATTAATTTCAAAGTTAATAATTCTCAACGAATATATTGTAACCGACGACCTGATAAAGGTTGCAGGAAGTCGCTGGATGCAGGCCGCTTCCAACAGGTCGATCTGGAAATCTTTGGGGGAGGCCTATGTTCAGCAGTGGACGTCCTATGGCTGATGCTGATGATGATGATGATATTGTAACGTATAAACTAATTAAAGTAATCAAATAATAACGTAAAAGTCAAGTTAATAAACTAACATTAGGCCCCTTACTTATAAAAATATTTAAGCGCTGCTTATCTTTATACCATAGGTTGTCCTTTTAATTTTTAAACAATGTAATGCAAGGAAAAAAGTGACAGGTTATTCGTTACCATTTGCTCAGCTAAAAATGCTGTTTAAAGTAAGGCCCTATATGTAAAATCCTTACTATATCACAATTTTTGTTAACCATTGTTTAATGTTTTCCGGCCAATGTCAAATGGCCGGTAAAAAGGCCTTCTTACGCAAGTAACGCAACTATAAACATTTTAAGTAAACATTGTTCAGTTAATCTGAAAAGAATACTGTTTGCGTACAGCTTAGACAAATTGCCTGAAGCAACGCTAAGTACTGAACAAATAGCCGGAGTAGGTAGTTCAATTCGAGCGACCTTTGTATGCGTATTAGAAGTATTTAATTGGTTTCCATATTTACCATTCGGAATAGTGAATGGAACCTTCAACAGATATTTGAACATTATTATAAATACATATTATAGGCTTCCCCAAAATGTTCAGCAGTGGACGTCCTATGGATGATGATGATGATATAGAGGTACACATATAATATGAACACAAATTTTCAAACTTAAAATCGACATCAATAGGTACCCAAAATTTATACGTGGCCATTCAAAAAATCGGTCTTTTGCCGGAGATATCGCGTAAAGCCACGTCTCCTGCAGTAAAAAATACACAAAGCACCTACACAAAACATGGTTTCGCTACACAATTTTATCAATGTCGATTGTTCTAGGAGCAGGAGAAACCAAACTTCATTGTTTTGTGTATATGTTTCTGTGTTTTGTTTCTAGAAAAATAGGTGCACGAGACGTGCCTTAACATAGACAAAAACAACGAATTGAAGTCCTTACTTCTCTCTGTTAAAAATTAATAGCATAATCAACAGTCGGGAGCACATTTTATCAAAGAGCACAGATGTCGTACGGCTAAAGTCGATTCACTGCACATTCATTTCCGCATGTCGCTGAGTCGTAGTCGAGTGCTATTTCCGAAACGCTACTGGTCGAATCGGCAACAATTTCATAATGTTAGCATGTACAATAAAGCAAAGATAAAGCTAGTTATCTGTATCGTTGTTAGCTTTGAGATATTACAGATAATCACAAGTTTAGAACTTAAAAACCCACTTAAAATGTATCCTATCTTGATCAATGTTAGACAATCCTTGGAGAACTAGAATCTCTTCCTATCGAACACTTGAATATTTTGAAAATCGGTCTAAATCAGGTGATATTGAGTAACATACATAAAAAATGCCGACAATTTGAGAGTGTCCTCATTTTGCAGTCATTGAAAATAGGAAACGATGAAACGGACCAATAGGGGAGTAGTATGAATATTAACTACATAAACTTCTTTTGGAATACAATAAGGAGAATATTGATATAGATTCAATATTGTTTGTAGTTCATATAAGTATAGACAGAAACATATCCACTATAATTATGAACACTGTAATTGGTGATCTGAAATCTTTTTAATTACAGTCTTTAATATTGAAATTAGATATGTACAGTTAGTTATGTATGTATTCTTATTTTGTGTTAACAAAAGATAGATATTTAAGAGATAAAGAACTGCATAATAATTTCAATAATGTTACCCCTGTGTTTATTAGATAATGTAAACGTGCCTTGGATTCTTGGAAGGTTAACATTCACTGCTATCTGTATTAATTGTATACATAGTTAGGTAATTTGTAGGATCCACGCCTGACGGGAACTGAGGGCGTTACCCGACCGTGTCTTATTACATAATTTCATTATGATTAAGACTTAAATAAAATAGTAGGATATAAGATAAGATCGTAGTTTACATTTATTAGTAAATGTTGCAAAGATACATCACAAAAATATTATAGCCTTCAAGACTCATTGGGAACAAACCATTTAGATTAAACCTGAGGTTGATTTGCAGATGATTTGTATTTGCTGGAGGTAGAAACGTATTTAGATTTAACAGAAGCAGAATATCAATAATTTATTTCCACTGAAATATTATGAGATTCATTCCTTTACTGTGAATTGACAATAAAATACACAAATAAAAATAATGGCCAATCACTTAGGCACACATGTCGAATGGGTAGAGAAACGCATATGCTTTCGTAACATTGCACTAACTTTTTTTTTTTTTTTTTTTTTTTTTTTGGCCCTACAGCTGCTTGCCTGACCGAGTCGGCAAATTCAGCCACACCGGTCTGTTGGGATGAACGCAGGTGCGCCCAACCCATAAAGTTAGGTGACCACGCTGAGGGCAACCCACTAACGGGTTACGAACCTCGGCTCAGGGCGGTCACTGAGAGGGTGATGTTGAAGACATCAACGATTAGGGGAGTGTGGACGTGTTTTCCTAACTATCCATTTCTGTCATCGGCACGCGGGCCGGAATTGTTAACAGGGTCGGGGGGGCTGCTACTGGGAGCGCGGCGTGGTCCTCGTCGGCGGGGACGGAACATCGGTTGTGTGGAGTGTGGGAGCGATTTAAGATGCTCGATCTTACGTTGAATGGCCAGAGTGATGGCGTCATCAGGGTCTGACAAAACGGATCTAGGACGTCTCCATTTCGCACGGTCAAATGGAGTGTATATTGACGCTTGACGGACAAGCGTGTTTGGGTGGTGTGCCGCCCGATCGAAGTAGCGTCTGCTAGCCATCTGCATAAAATGCCTGATGGTCGGCAAGTTGGTGTCCACGTGGAGGTCGTGGTTACGTATGTACCACGGAGCGTTAAGCGCTCGTCTTAAAAAGACGTTTTGCAGGACTTGCATACGCTTAAGTCGAGCGGGCGGTATGTGAGCGAACACGGGCGACGCGTAAGTCATTATCGGCCTAATACACGTTGTGTAGATCCTAATCTTGTTGCGGGCTGACAACTTGCTCTTACGGTTTAAGAGAAAATGTAATCGTGCTAACGCGATTGCGGCTCGCGCGCGTACCGCATTTACATGAGTGATGAAGTTCAGTCTCCGATCAAGGTTGACTCCTAGATATTTGGCGTTGTTGGTCCAAGGGATAGCCTTATTGGCCATGGTGACTGAAGCGTTAGGCTTTTGGGTGAAAATTCTCTTGGTAAAGAGAATTGCCTGACTTTTGGCGGGGTTGACAGTGATTCGCCATTTGCGGAACCACTCACCGAGTTCATCGGCTGCGGTTTGCAAAATGCGAATCACTTTGTCCGGGTCTCTACGTGAAGCGTAGATTGCCGTGTCGTCAGCGAAGAGCGCCAGATGGGCGTCTTTCGGTTTAGGGATATCGCTTGTGTATAGCGAGAAAAGAAAAGGGGACAAAGCGGAGCCTTGCGGGACTCCGGCAGTGATGGTGTGTCGGGAGGAAAGAGTTCCCTCCACGCGATATTTGAAACCGCGATTCGACAAAAATTCTCGTATGATGTGCACGAGCTGTGTGGGCACATTGAAGGTATACAACTTGTAGAGCAAGCCGTTGTGCCACACTTTGTCGAATGCTTTTTCAATATCAAAGAAAAGAGCACCGGTAGGGATTCCGCGCCTAAAGTTGTCGTGGACATGCTCCGTGATGCGGAGGATCTGATTCACGCAACTGTGCCTACTACGAAAACCAAACTGCTCTGGAGGGAGCAGATGGTGAAGGTGGGCGACTATCTTGATGCGATCGAGGACGATTCGCTCGTAGAGTTTACCCAGAGCGCTGAGTAAACTGATGGGACGGTAAGAGGAGGGTTCGAAAGCGGGTTTCCCCGGCTTGTGAATACCTATCACAACCGCCTCTTTCCAGACGTCTGGAAAGAGGCTGTTTTGGAACGCTGCATTGAAGATGTCAGCGAGAATTTTAACTAGATGCTCCGGGAGCATTTTCATGACTCTATTGGATATACCGTCACCCCCGGGGGCTTTTCGTCTTTTGAGCGCCTTGATCAGAGAACTGACTTCTTCGATTGTCACCGGCGCGAGTGGGTCGGGCGGTTGGTCGACATCCGGGTCGACGTTTGTCGGGCGCGGACGCGGAACCGGTATCGGTATCGGTGGCGGCGGGATTGCGTTCCTACTTTCGACAAAAGTGTCAACCGCAACGAGATGCTCTGGGTCAATGGGAACTGAGGTGAGTGAACATTGAGCCTCCAGGCTGTCGGCAAGCAATTCCGCTTTCTCGTCGTCGTCAAACGCCGGGCGTTGATTCGGACGATTGAGCGGGGGCATGGTGACTGTATCATTTCTCCTGAAGGAACGGCACAACTGCCAGAAAGCCTGGTGAGTTGGATCTAGCTCTGATAGGTGAGTTTCCCACCTCGAATCGACGGCCTCTTGGATGCGACGTTTGGCCTCGCGTTGGAGGAAACGCGTTAGATGCCGTTGATCCGGGGAGGGATTCGTCTTACAGGCTCTCAGCGCGGCGTTTCGCCTCCTCACCACACATTTCACGTCTTCGGGAAGGTGCCAATGGCTAAGCATAGCCTCCGGCACCCTCTCGGAGCTGTCGCTCACGACGTTTTGGATATGTGCGGTGAAGGAGCGAATCGCGCCGGACGTCTCTTCAGGAGTAACTATGTTGGTCGGGATCGCGGAGAGATCAGGGGATGAGGTGTCCTCGAGCTTGGTGCCTAGGAGACGCCAGTTCGTTTTCACCTTCATCGGTACGTTAGGACCTGTGTCTGTGGGACCGTTTATAGGGACTAGATCTAGGATCACAGGTCTGTGGTCAGAGTCCAACTCTTGTAGCACCTGCATGGAACGCACGCGTAGGCATACGTTCCTTGCAAGCGCTATGTCGAGTATGTCAGGTCGGTGATTGTCGTTAATTCTACTATAATGGGTGGGTTCTGATGGAACTAGAATTTCCATATCAATAGTGTCTAGACACCGCTCTAGTGCTGCACCTCTGCTGTTGGTAGAGTTGCAGTTCCAGAGCGTGTTCTTGGCGTTGAGGTCGCCCGCCAGAAGGACAGACTCCCCCATGCTCAGTAGGGTCGAAATTTCATTGGAGTGAAGCTCTTTTTGGGGTGAGAGGTAAGCCGAGATGATAGTGATCGGCGGATGTCCTGTCAATGCTAGCCTGCAGACTGAAGCCTCAATGTTCGTCAGGTTTTCGGGGGGGTCTAGAGGTATGCAGTGCAGGGACCTTTTAAAGTATATTAGGGTGCCACCAAAAGGGCCAGTAGTGCGGTCGTTCCGAACTACTTTGAAATTAGGGATATTAGGGTTTCGGTGAGCAGGTTTGAGGAACGTTTCCTGGATGAGGAAAACGTCCAGATTGTTATCGCGGACAAAGTGTGCGATTTCGGCACATTGGCCGCGAATACCATTGGTATTGAAAAAGCCCACTCTGAGGGAGCGAGGCTTGGTCCGCGACGGGGGGGAAAAAATATTATTGTTGTTAGCCATCGGAAGGCGGTAAAATTAAGTCAGCGATGTAGGATCGGTGTTCCCTATAGAGAATTTCTAAGTCAGACACCAGTCTTGCGTCCGGGTGGCCCTTGGCTGCTATTTCCCTTATTTTATCAGAGATAAGGGTGTAGTAGTCGATCGGGGGGTTTATGATGGCGTCGTAGATGGCATCTACTTCAGCCTTAGAGAGTGTGCGACCCGCCGCGGTAGGGGGTGCAGGGTTTTTGGGGCGCGGCTGGGCTGCCCTGGGAGGGTTAGCCCGGGAGGCCGCAGGAGTGGGAGCTGGAGCAGGAGTGGTAGGAACCGCGGTGGGTTGACTGGGAGTGGCGGGAGGTGTGGCCGGGGTGGCGGGAGTGACTCCGCCGAGGGCCTGGGTGGTGGCTGCTACCTCTTCGGCTTGCTTGCTTGGCAACTGCCAATGGTTGCGCGCCGGGATGGGTGCAGGGATGAATTTAGCCTGAGGGGCCTTGGGGGGTAGAGCTTTAGGAGCTCGGGTCGGTTTTTTGGGGGCATGCGTGCACCCACGATAACTAGCCGGATGGCCTACTTGGCGGCAATTGGTGCACGAAGGCGGCTCCGTGCACTGGGTCCTATCTTTGGGACGTGGGCACTGTGCAGTTCCATGAGTTCCGAGGCACTTGACGCACCTGGCGGGCATGCGACAACGCAGCGATGAATGGCCATACAGTTGGCAGTTGTGGCACTGCCCGATTAGCCGTTTGCGGTGGGGGGTCTCCACGGTGAAGCCGCGGAATCCAAGAATGTCGCTGATGGCAAACAGATGTTTGGCATCAGCGGGGGTCTCCAATTCTACGAGGACCATCTCGTAGGGCTGCTGAGTGGCGTCTGCGCGGGCGGGACGGTGCATACGGGTAACCCGGACGCAAGAGATGCCTTTCTCTTGAAGGCCTAATGTGACTTCATCGGTCGACATTTCTAGGGGGATTCCGCGTATAACAAAGCGGTAGGTGCGCTCCTCGGGGAGGGCGTAAGTGTAATAGTTGATGTCTCCGGAAGACATCCACTTGGTAAGGGCGCGGTGGTCGGCCACCGTATCCGGCATGACGGTGACTGTTTTGTGGAGGCTATTCCACCTATTGTTTCTCAGGGTGATGCCCTGAGACTGTATTTTCGCGAGAAGGGTGGGTAAGGAGCTACCATCCGGGACGCGGATGTTGATTGGGGGAGGTTTTTTGCCCTTTGGCTCAGAGGGAGCGGAGGGCCTAGAGGGTGCGGCTGGTGAGGACGGGGGTGAGGGGGAAGCCGGCGAGTCGGTGTCGAAGGCCAGCGCAGAGGGCGTCGGAGTTGCCACCGACACGGCGGTGGCCGATCGCGGCTTCTTCCGCCTCCCGCGCTTCACGGTCGTGAAACCGTCGTCATCCTGCTCGGATGACGATGATTCCGACCGAGAATCGCCGGAGGTTGAAGAAGCCGCGGGCCTCTTGGTGGATGCGGGTGAATCGGTTTCCATCGCCGTAGCGATGGGCCCCGAGGGAGCGGTGGGCGAGGCGGAGGGTCCGTCGTCCGTTGACGGGCTCTCCGTCTCGTCGGCAAAAAGGTCCGGCATAATCTCTCTAAAGAGAGTTTCAATACGAGCCCACGCGAGTGGGTTTTCCGCCGCCTTCGCGAGGGCCACGACAAGCTTCTGTTTTGGCGGGGCCATCGCGAGTGCTTGGGAAGTCGAGGTTTAAGGCGCGAGTGTGTTCCGACGCGGGGTGCGTTCCGCCCGGGAAAGAACACACTAGAAGAAACCGGGCGGCGCTCGCACTGACGTACGGTCGCGGATCGCGGGTCGCGGGTCGCGGTGGGACGCGTGAATTTACGTCCCCGGGTGGGTGTGCCCGGGGCTGAGTTGGTGAATGACCCTCCTCGCCGGGTATAGGCGAGGGGGGGTGTACTTAAAATTAGGTGTGCCCTAAGCTGGTATCCCTTTGCCAATCTTAATGTGCGAAAGGGTTCCTAACAGTCCGTGCACCGTAAGTGGTATTGGTCCGAGGACCGCACACTCAACCGGATACACGGGATGGAAATCGGGATGGGTAGGGTTGGGAAGGAGATATGCGGGGGAAAGAGTGGTGTGCCTCCACTAATTCCTTATCCGCACCCGTCCGGCTTGCTTCAGCCCTGAAGGGGCGTGGCGCGGGCCGGGTCACCGCTAGCTTCGGCTTGTTGACACCGTGAGGTTTACCACCGAGCTAATTCCCTGAAGGGGACAATAAACAATATACCGAGAATTCGGGCTAATCCCTGTCCTGAAAAGGACGCGGATGGGCCCTTTGTCTGGTAACCGACAAAACAAAGCGGAGCTTTGTTTTATGGTCGGATTACCGAGACGGCAGCGCGGGGCTGCAATCCGACCTGACAAACAGGCCGGTAATCGGTTGTAAAATCACTGCAGGTGCAGTGACAATACGTCCGAGAGCGACCGCTGCCAAGAGCGGAATGAATGAGTGATTGCACTAACGGATCACTGTCTCTAAATATAGGGCAATTCCAGCGCAGTCGTCAGCTATGCGAATGTTTGCTATGTGGGCCACTGAGGGCTCACAAAATTTATATTGTATAAAATGTCCTTGTTGTATTAAAATTATTTAAAAATAAATATATTGTTAGAGTAGCTTAGTAATGCAATTTATACCTGTATTGTCTTTAAATATCTGAAATTGTTGAGCCAGACTATCTCTGCCCTCAACAGGTCGTCGGAAACCCCGAAAAGGTAGGCACACCTAGTCCTATATGTCCATCCATGGCGTGATAGATGGCAAGTCGATGGCTCAGATCATTATTGTCTAGTCGAAAACTGAACTACATTTCGTGATTGTACGACTTAGGATGGAACTTAGGGCTCCATCGGTTCGCATCCTAAGCAGTCTTAAGCATGCGGCCACTACACCGAGGAAATTAAAACTGATTTGTAGTCACGAATAAAAAAAATCTACCATAACATTTCACTAGGGCAGCGGGAAAACATCTAAATTCGTTATTTTATTCGGGTAATAAAACATTTGGAACAAGGAAACGAATCGTCGCGTCGTCACAAATAGTTGGAGTCTAGGCTAAACGGTTTGCTGAAGATTTTTTGGGCCCCAGCTCACTTCGAGGGACAAAGCCAAAAATATTACCGCAATCAGTATCTACTAGGTTCTAAGTTCTAAGTTCTATATGAAAGTGAAAATGAGTTGCAGCCTAAATATTTTTGGGACAAACAAAATGGGTAAATATTTATCGTCTGTGTTGTAGAAAAAGGATCTACACTGAAATAAGACACAAAACTATAAGAAAAGAATTATCGCGTCGATGCTCAAAAGTTAACGAATATATTGTTTAAAAGCGGCCTGAATTACATTCGCGGCATTTCACCGTATTTTTGTTTATGCGAGGGGAATGCGCTAAGTGCAGTTCTCGGAGTGTTGACGCATGATTCGCGAAAATGCAACATTCTGCCGACCCAAGCCACGCATTATTTTTGGTATGATATTCATTCTTTACTGTTTTCCTTTTTCTTTATTCAATTGTATTTTTAATTAAACTTAAAATAATAAGTCATTTGTGGGAAAGTCATATAACAAATCTCCATGTAATTAGAATAAAGTTTTAAATAAAAATAAGACAACAAAGATTCATATGAGAATACCCGTAAATTTTTATGGAAATTATACCTTTTTTATTAATTTTTGTTAGCATTTCTCAAAACATTACAACTTCGAATGTACGCAATTATTCTGTAAGAACAAACTACAATCCATTAATATATTAATTTTGATATTTATACACATCATTTTTTTTCATTGCAATTTATTGCTTAACTCGGTTCAAATGTATTTTTTTAAATAAAGAAGACAATGAATCGTAAATATCGTTACATTTATTTGAATATAATTTTGCTTATTTTTTATTCTAGCAGATTAATGATTTTGAAGCTGCAGTTTCATAAATTAATTAAGAGTAGACAGAGTACCTAGTAGATAAATTACTTCTATAATCTCTACATAGTAATACAGTTTGCATACTTAGTCTTGAAACTACATACACTTTCAGTTTTTATAAGGGAAGGGTGGAGCTCGTCTAGTTTATTGCTACATTTGCCTGTCTAGAGCACGGCGTCTAGCCTGAAGTAGAATCACGACGGCAAATCAATACAAATGCTACGAGTGCCTTACCGCATAAATGCAAGTGGCCCTTAGTAAACTAAGGCTGAGATCTATAGAGCGAACTTCGACTAAGTGTAAGTCAAAGAAACAAACTCAGTGAGGATTTGGATTTTATAATTCGAAATTTGACTTAGTCCGAGTCGTTTTTTACAAGAAAATCTTTGGTTAGTTTGTCTGTAAGTCTGTTTTTCTTATAAAAAAATGCCTCTGACTAAGTCGAAGTTCGATTTAAAAATTTTAAATCGTCATTGTGTTCGTTTCTTTGACTTAGACTTATTCGAAGTTCGCTCTATAGATCTCAGCCGTCAGCTGAGACTCAGCCTAATGGCCACTCCGCGGCAGCTCCGCGGTAAATCTCTATTAATCCCAAATCTTGATTTAAAGATAGGAGAGAGCTGTAGGACAAATCGAGATAAGGAGTAACTCTACATTAGTAATGGCGTTGAAAGTCGCCCTAAAGGTGTATTCCAATACGCAAAACATAGATTTCGTAGTATTATAAAGAGAACTCGGTGACGTAGTGGTGTTGCATGCGCGGTACGACTGTCATCCTGAGGTCTCGGGTTCAATCCCTGGGTCGGGCAAAGTGATACTGAAATTTTCAGTATCTACTCTGAGTCAGGAATTTGTGCCCGATATAGCGATAGGCTCGCCCCCTATCATCTGGGACGAAACTAAGCTCGGCGAAATGTGGGTGTTCTAGTTCCCTAGTGCGCCTCTGCCTACCCTTTTGGAGATACAGACATGAGCTTATGTTTATAAGGAAAAAATCAACATTTAAATACTTCAAAGTGTAATTGACTCTGATTCATTGACCTATAAAATTAACGTAGTTATTATTATATGGATAACTATGAATTGCAATACACACGTCGTTATGTCGTAACATAACTCCATGAATTACCTATCACTGGTACACGATATTTCTTCCATTATATTCATCGATATATTATTTACCTAGATGCGCAGTTGACGCTCGGAAAATGGGACAGCAAAGGGGTGCTTAAGCACTCGTTTTGCATACAGTCGGACGCCGATAGAATTCTAAATTTCAAAATTCAAATTTAAGAACGCTTGCTCGTGTCAATTAAAAAGCTACTTTATAACACGGGCATAGCGTTATATTTGTCTTGATAGAATTAGAACTTGTGATCTTTTTCTTTGTTTTGTTCCTAAGACCACTTTTTAGGATATTTGTAAAGAACTGTGCATCTAGGGTATATTATATTGATGATTATATTACTTAAATAAAATATATAGTAATCCTACAATGTACAATGTGCACATGTTTTCATAGAGCAAACAAACAATTGTATGCTTGTAAAAAATACACATACCTGTAATTGCCCTTGGTGTTCTATTTAACACTTTGGATGACTAGTAGCATACAGATGTAATAATGATTCTTTATACGGCGTTGATGCTCATACAGGATATAATGGAGGGCGCTAACATAACTAGTTAGCAGCAAACGGGCACAAGGAAATGCGAATAGGAAACAATCATATCATAATAATACTTTTGTGTACTCTTCTCAAATATAGTATTCGAAGTCGCTGTTGACTAAAACAATTTAGAAGTTGACATACGACCTCGACACAGTAAAATTATTTTGTATCATAATGGGCAATATGGATAGTCTCCGTGGTGCAGCGGGCGAGCAGCTGGCTGTGAAGCGAGAGGCCGCGGATTCGGCCTGCACCGAGACAAATATTTGAGTGGCCGAAAGATATTTGTTTCGGAACTGAGTGTTGTCTCTCGTAGTTCCTGATTCCCATCGACACAAGACGCAATCTTAGACTGCGATCTATAAAGCGAACTTCGACTAAGCCTGTTTTTCTTGTGAAACACAACTCGGTCTAAGTCAAAGTTCGATTTAAAAATTCTAAATCCTCACTGAGTTCGTTTCTTTGACTTAGACTTAGTCGAAGTTCGCTCTGTAGATCTCAGCCTTAGTGTGGGGTCAGGATGTGTGAGTGGGGGTTATGTTGGGTGGGTGTTATTATAGTGCTTATTTCAACAGAGGTTTTATTTTAATTTCAGATAGTACGACCTCAAGATTACCAAGATGACGATAGTGACGAATCCCGCTCGTACTCATGCCGATGATGAGATCGATACGATCGATAGCGCCAGCGGCTACAATGGCGAGTCTTCTGGCCTCGAGCTGGATGACAACGCGCGTCTCTACGACGACGAGAAGGAGAGCGACATCGTGTTCGTCGCAGGCATCAATGGCGACACCTGGCGCTATCCCGGACACCGCCGTGTCCTGGCCGCCACGAGCCCTGTGTTTGCAGCTCTTCTTACTGCCAAAACTGATGTCATTGTTGTTGATTATGTCGACAGACGAGGCTTTGAGCAGTTACTACGTTACCACTACTGTGAACCAACACAACTCAACTCGGTGGCTACAGCTCGTTGCTCACTGGACGCTGCTTACAAGTTCCTCTGTCCACTGTTGGCAGAGCGGTGTGCTCGCCGCCTTGATGAGATGCTAGATGCCGGAGTCGCCCTTGAAGTACTGCGCGATCTACGCTACCTGTGCGCTAGGCTGCCCGGTGCCGCTTCAGCGCCGCCTCTACCAGCGCTCACCAACGATGCGGCTGCACGATCACTAGCCCAGTGCTCACGGTGGTGTGATTCACTGGCACACAACGCACTTCTAGTCCTCGACGACAATGCCGATGCAGCCCTTACTGACGAGCGGCTCGAGGAATTAACTTATGAAGATCTCGCGCTGATCGTGAAGCGTGACACGTTGCGGGTGTCAAGCGAGCTCGTCTTGGCAGAGGCTCTATCAAGATGGAGCACCGCCGCTTGCAAACGCACAAAGCGTGAATTGACCCCGAGCAATAAGCGAGCTGCGCTGGGTGAATTAGCGTACTGCCCTCGGTATTTATTGCTGTCAGGAGAGGAATTGGATCGCGCTTTAGCTTTGGAGCTTTTGGAGCCGATGGAACGCGCTCTAGTTACTGCTAGAGCTCGAAAACTTTCGGCCCCTGTGCCTGTGGGGGCTGAACAAGAAAATATGCTGCGTCGCTGGGCACGACCACGCCCCACTCAAGCTGCTGCTTTACCGGTGCATTTGAGTCCACGCTCCGAACAATCGAGTGACGACCAACAGGGAAGCAAACTGTGCGTGCGCCGCTCTAAGAGACCAAAGCAGCCAAGCTTTGCACCCGAAGAGAAGACTAAGAAAGAAGGCTGCTGCGCTTGTTTTGGAGATGGCCTATTGAGGGCTTTTATTTGTCTTTTTGACTGAGAACCAGCCCCAACTTATTACGTGTAAACGAGATATTTTCTTCACTCCTATACGTATTGATGTCTCTCGCTGTAGATGTGATTGAAGTGACAATGTGGTAATGACTCGAAACTTTCCTAAATGTCTTCTTATGATGTGTGTAGAACTATACTCGTGTCAAAAAGACTCTTGAACGAATTTTTAATGTTAATAGAAATCTATGTATGTATCAACATGAACTATATAAAATTTTCTAAGGGATAAGTGAAAAATGGTAGACGTGGAAAGTTAGTCAAAGAAAGAAGCCTTCTTTTGTATTTTTTTACGAGTTGTTATTAAAACTGGTTCGTGCTAAATATCTCCTCAGTACTTCTTTAGTTTAGCTTCCAGTGTTCATTTTGAGTATTATATCGTGTAAAAGCATTTATTATAATTAGTTAAGTTAGTTTACGTTCCCGACTGAATTTTAATATGTTATCAGAACCGGTACGAGGCAGCTATTGTTGAATGTGTTGTTACTGTAATTTAAAATTAATAAACACGAAAATGTAAGGAAAATTCCAAAGATTAATTTTAAATTATTTACAAGGTTCTAAACAACGCATGATTTAAATAATTCAGATTTGTAGCCCAGCTACTTTCGAAAACTATATACCTATTTATAAACATCTCATGGTTTTGAATCTTAAATATTGTGATAGTTATATGGTATATTGCTTTGTTATATATTTTGACATATCAATGTGAAATGTTTGAATTTTCGACCGACTTCAAAAAAGGAGGAGGTCCTCAATTCGTCTGTATTTTTATGTATGTTCCCCGATATATCCGCCAAGTGTGGACCGATTTTCAAGATTCTTTTTGTGTTCCAGAGATCTTATTCCAAGGGTGGTCCCATATATTTGGTCACGATACGATTTGTCACGATACGACACGATTTTACGAAAATTTTGAAGTCGGTCCGTTAAGTTTTTAAGCTTGTGATTATGTTGTTTATGAATGAAGTTACCGATTTTGCACAATTTGTGTTAATTAGATAATTTTGTTGCATTTATAATGTGAACTAAAACTTAGTTAAATTGCTTGTTAAAGCAGGATGCTTAATTTTGCTTAGTTAAGTTAGTTGAATTCTTCCATTGTACCTAAGTTTAATCAAATTTTACTAGTCGTATGTAAAGTACACGATAAGGCCGAAGGATAGTCGAATGACGAATAGAATTAAGTCATAGATGAAGTTCTCAGAACGATTTCACTATAGTAATATAATTAAATTATCCAATTTATATAACGTTAATCTCAATGGATGTTTTGTTAGATAAAAATTTGAATATAATTGCACATGAAACATAGTATCTTTAACTTCTTTATGTGCCATATGGAATGTGGTTAGTTAACTAAAATACATTATGTATTACCATTTAATGAGAATAGATCCGAGGTATACTCTCAATGTTATTGTATGTTTAGCAAATTTAGATAAAGCTTTTTATGTAATCAAATTACTTAACGTAATATATGTGGCGTTTGAAACGATTCCTTGTCTTTTTAAGAACAAACTTTTGTTCGCATTTAAATTTTAGATCGAAAATAATTTATTGTAAACGACATAGATCGATGTGTTCAGCTGTGAGCTGTAATAGTTAAAATGATCCCATCCTGAAATACATATATGATGTTCAATACACTGTCATTTTATTCATCTCTTCCTTGAGCTCTGTGCCTTTCGCAACGTGCCAGAATCTACCCAAAGTTTCTGAAAGCATTTAGGATTAGTAAAAGTTAATTTAACGTATTAGTATAGGTTGTTATTAATAAAAGTTGGACAGACGACCTGATAAAGATCGCAGGAAGTCGCTGGATGCAGGCCTCTTCCAACAGATCGATCTGGAAATATTTGGGGAAGGCCTATGTTCAGCAGTGGACGTCCTTGGGCTGATGATGATGAAAATTTGATTTAGTCTTGAATTTTGAGTAAAGTCATTCTTCTTCCACCTGCCCTTATCGCACCTTAACACGGGCCCGACAAAAATTCTCGAATATTACAGAAGGATTCGGATTTGTTTTTCCGCCTTGCCTGCTTGATATAAACCTCCTCTCGGAGACCCACTTAACCCCCACTGCGGGACTTAAAAGTCATTAATGGCAATAATTTCTCACTTACATAAACAATTTAATAGCTTAGCCCCCTTTTGTTTATCGGTGCCAGATTTTTACTAGATCAGCATCAACACAGAATGTGCAATTTTACCTTATCCAACAGACTTTTAGTTTAGCCTAATATATTTCATTTAGGTAACGTGTATTTTGTTTTCATTCCTCAACTAGACATATGAATAGTCCTATACAAACCTATATTTAGATACATACATACACATACATACAAAGACTCGCGCCTTTTTCCCATAGGGGTAGGCAGATACAACGGATTTCCACCTATATTTAGGTTTATCGAAATCTCTTCCAATGCTCAATTTGTAACAATAGTTAAAGCTAAGGTTTGTTTAGTTATCAATTATACTTCATCTTTTATTTCGTTCGTAGGTCGTACCAAGTAAACTATTTCCATCAATTTATTGTTCCACAGTAAAACAACAATTTATTCAGCACTAGGAAACTAACAATAACAAACTATAAAGGTGTTATATTTGACGCAAACATTTCCTTTTCTTCAAATATAGGGCTCTGGCATCGGTACACTTCCCTATGAGACTGCAAACTGTAAAGTTCACTGCCGTATGTTGCTAGATCTAGTTTTCCAATTCTCTCTACCATTTCTGTCAATGTAGCTTCTGCAGTGTGCAAATCATGTCTCATTGTGGCTACGCTGTTCTGCAATTCAAGCATTGAGTCGATTTTGGCTTCAATCTTCTCTAATTTCTCATTTATGAACGCGCGCGTCCTTTGTGCTTGGTCGAGTTCCCTGTCAATTCTGCTCGATATTTCTCGTTTGAGTTCTCTCATTTTTTTGTCAAACGTATTATCTTCAATACTTTCTCGTCTTCTCTTGTCGCCTGTGTTTGTGGCAAGGGTCCGGTACTTGTAACCAGCGCTGCGTGCAGTGTAACAATTTTTGTGAAATATTTGCGACATGACTGGAAAGAAAACGATCTTCAGGCCAACAACATTTTAAAAGATTATACTTAAGTAATATTTTATTCCATTTATTAAGCAATCATAAATTAAAACTCATGCAATTTTGAAAGAAATATCCATAATAATGACGTTTAACTGACATATCTATTGAGTGATCGGTTTTAAAGATTTTTAAAATTTTTAGTCTATCTAGAAACGAAGTAGCGCCATCTAGTATCTAGAGCCTGTAGTATTTAGTAGTGTCTGTATACTAACAATAGAACGGAGGTTGTTATTTATATGCTTAGCTTACCATGTAGTTGCTTTTGTAGTCGACAGATGTCTCTGCATAAATGGTCGAGTTTGTAATAGTGCAATTATTTTACAATTTAAAGAAAGTTAGAGAAGTTCTTTCTTTTTAGCTACCCTTATTCGACCCCAACTATAGTTAATTATGTTTTCTCATTATTTACTTAAAAATTATCGAGACTAAGCTGGTAGACATCATATTATAGGACCTTCGCAATAACTCCATGGTACAACGGGCAAGGTTGTGAAACGAGTTCGATTCCCTTTCCGCGGGTTCGATTTCCGGACCCAGATAAATGTGTGTGTGATCCACAGGTATTTATTTCGGGTCTGGGTGTTGGAGTCCCTAGTATTTTCTGTTCCTGATACCCATGACAAGTCAAACTTAGTATGAGACAGGACTATGTGTGTGACTGTTGGGTGTATTTTTTTACTTGATAAGTACTCAGTATTATTGACCATATCAAAACAAGGTTTTTCATTGTCTCCTGCTCATGTAATAATGGGCCATAGACAAAAAAATGTAGAAATACCATGTTTTGTGTAGGTGTTTTGTGTAATGTTTTAGTGCAGGAGACGCAGCTTAACAGGCTTAGTTCTAGAGTCAAACTGATTCTGACTAATGAGATATATTATAGCTGTATACATCTATTGTTTTAATTTGAAAACAACATAAACGCTCAACATGACTTCCGAGAATTTGGGCACAAATGTTTCAATTAACTGTAGCACTGTTATGATGACGCCTACAAGCATTTAGTGCTGTGGTAATGTACCTTTTTATATCGACATAGTAAATAATCAACATATGAATAGTCATCATAAGTTATGTAAAATATACGTATTTTATAAAATAAAATCTATTATTAATGTAAGATATTTTACTCTCAACAAAAATATAATTAAAATGGAAGATATCAATACTTTGTATTCTAATATCGTACAAAAAGTAAATATACAACAACAAGATAAGCTCACGCCTATATTCCCGAAGGGGTAGGCAGGGGGCACTAGCCAACTAGTACACCCACGTTTCGCCGAGCTTAGTTCCGTCCCAGATGTGATAGGGAGCGAGCCTATCGCCATATCGGGCACAAATTCCAGACTCCAGGCTGATATGGAAAAATCCAATATCACTTTGCCCGACTCGGGGATCGAACCCGAGACCTCAGGGCGGTAGTCGTACCGAAATACAATCACGCCACCGAGGCAAGTAAATATATGAATATATATTATGTATTTTTCTTAATATAATCTCACCAATACCTGTTAGTTTTTTTAAAGCGAGTTTTGAAATACGCTTTAAACGTTTACAAGCACAATGCACCAAAACGGCGTGAATATAAGCAATTCAAAAGACAACAATCCATAGGCCACTTGAAAATGTCACATAAAAAATGCAGTTAGAAACAATAATTTACTTTCTTATCCACTGTGACAATGGCGAGGAATATCGTTGGAGCCAATTTTTTTAATGCTATTGTTCACGCAACAAAGGTAGAGCAGGTTGGGACCGTATTGTTCCGAGATAAATTTATTTTTGATGAAGTGCAGAAGTCGACGGAGTCTTTGACAGGGTTTGGGTAAAATTTGTGATTTGGACACAATGTGGACACAGTGGGCCGTGAAGGGTTTTGGCACACATGGGCTCAATATGCCCATTGTGCTTTGTGAACTGGGCCTAATGAATGTTGGTGTGAGAAACCGACTTTACAACACATCATATGTTTTGATCAGTTTTTATACTTTTCTCACGACACGCTTCTTATGTGCGTTTATAAAAATGATTAATAATGTGCCTATAAGCTTTGGTGTGTTTTTATATAGAGGTTATATGAAACGCTTCATTCAAAAGTACGGTAACTAAACCGCGTAGCCAAACCATACAAAATATGTAAGAAGTGACGATGTTTTTATCTGAGTTCAATACACATTCGTTTTTTCTTCTTCTTTTTCTTTTATCTACCCTTATCCCACCCTAATGTGGGTTCGGCGCAACACACTTTTTCAAGCATGTTGCAGAGAGGATTTGGCTTAAGTTTTTACGACCGGCCGTCTGCCTCACGTCAACCCCCTATAAGGGATCCAGTCCAGTCCCGGGCAAATTATATTAGAAAATTTTCTTTCCTCGACCTGGGAATCAAACCCAGGACCACTCGGTCCACAGCCCACACATGCTGCCACTAGTCCAAGAGGGCGACAAGTTTAGTTAGTTAGTTTTTTACGTATAGTAATTATATTAATATAATTTGGTATAATTATAATATACTATCTATTTAGTTTGACACATATATATAGTAAAAGTTAAACCAAAATCGAAATATATACATGCGGGTAAGCATGAATACGTAAAATATGTATTTGTTTGTTTTGTTTTTATAATTGCTATTAAAACATAAACGTTTATTGTAACTAAGTACCTATTCATAGGACTACGTAAACGACATACTTTGAAATCTGGAAATGTAGACCTATTATGTTTCCTAAAGACACCAATTGCTTATTTTTGTCATCTATTATCATTATATTTGTAGAGCACACCCACAATCGTCTTCTATTGTCACCGGTTTAACGAATACTGGGAATACATACAAGTACTTGTCCATTAGTACAGAGAGGCATTCAGCAACACCAATAAAATTAAATATTTATTACTAACTATAGAGGGCCCCTCTATCAAGCAAGTTTCCATACTAAAAAAATGATCTCAGACGTCAATAACGCTATCTACCACTTATTACAATACGAGGGCGTTTATTATAATTACAATTATACTTACAATTTACACCCTAGAATGTTTTGTGATTGTTCAAGAATCAGTTAAGACAATTTTACTGCCTAAAAATTATTACGCTGGCACGACCTTGCGCGCGTATTTTTCAAATACGACTGAGTGACTTATGACCTCGAGGTCACAACATTTGGATCACAAGTTTCTTACTGTTGTTCCGTCTGTGGACTGTTGAATGACTTTGAGTCAAATATGACCGAGTGACTTATGATCTCGAGGTCACAACATTTTTGGATCACAAGTTTCGTGCTGTAATCTGATCTATCTACTGTTGAATATCTTTGAGCAACACGTAAAGAGGCATTACCTCAATATTTATAAGGTTATGTATTCCGATTGGTCGGATCTTACAGAAAACCAATGGATCAGATGTAACTGGGGATGAATATGTTGCGATATTTAAAAAAAACACCAATAAAATTTTAATGAGCTTGCTAAAATATTTCTAATTTGTTAGAAAGCATGTCATAAACACGCCTTTTTAATCTTAATTCTTTTCCCAAAGTATTAAATCCCTCAAAGCATACACTAACTACGGACCTGTTAAAAGTATAATAGCGCTCTCGAGTTGTGCTATTCATCGTTTATTGCATTCTATTCAATAGGAGTCATTGGGCACAGCCCTTTGAGATGTAAGCGCCACCTCTCCAAGGCTATTGACATATTTTTTTCTTGAAAATAGTATCGTAGTAAGATTTCATCAGAAACAGGTTGGGGTACGAGTGGATTTGCTACAGGTAAAAGGTTTTTTGCATGGGTCTTCCCCAACCTTATTTTATGGCCGCCAGGTAAATCTGTGGCCAATTTAGGTGCATTTTGGTTAGTAATCTTTGTAAGATATGACGCATAAAATCTGGGCAGCGGAATAATATCGGGCGTTTACATTTTATTGGCAATAAAATGATTTTATTTTAAACTGGCTGACCCGGCGTACTTCGTTCCGCCTAACAGATGATACTTTAATATTTTTTTTTATTATGTCTAAATTAAACGTAGCCTAAGTTACTCCTTATTACATCAGCTACCTGCCAATAAAAGTCCCGTCAAAATTGGTCCAGCAATTTCAGAAATTAGTCGGAACAAACAGACAGACACACAAAAATTGTAAAAAATGTAATTTTGGTGTATATACCGTATACATGTAGTAAAAAACGGTTATTTCAATATTACAAGCAGACACTGCAATTTTATTTATATGTACATATATAAGGATATGATACTCAATAAAGCAGTTATAGAGAGCATTCCTACGATGTAATATCCTTAAAAAGCAGACAGAATTTTATGGGAAATTCGAAACGTATGCATTCTTCAGTGTCGCCTTGTCTAGGCTCGTCTGCCGAACATTCCGAGATAGTAATTCGAAACCACTTTGCTGTAGAATAAGAAAAAATGTAAATAATGTGGACGGTGCGCTCCGGGAGTTGGCTTTTTTGTGAGTTCTCGAGTGTTGATCGGTTTTATTGCCGTCAGCGGTCCGAACTCCGACGCCACGTACAACCATAAAAACGATCTTTTTAATTTTTTTACACGCCACATTGTCCGACACTAGGCCTCGAAATTAAAACGATGCCATCAATAAAAGGAGCACAGAATTATAACGTGCGTGTTATATAACGTTAATTAACTTTAGTACATAGCCTTGGTTAGTGGCGGTAGTTAGGTAGCGTGTCAACGATGTTTCAGTATATATTATACTAGCTGACCCGCGCAACTTCGTCTGCGTATGAGAGAGAGGGTTGAAAGAGTGAGTCGTAGGCACCTATAGCACAATAATTCTAAAAGAGGTAATGGGATGATCTACTTCGGCCGTCAGTCACCCCGTCTCTCACACCGTCAGTCACACCGTCTGTCAAACCGTCTGTCACCCCGTCTCTTACCCCGTCAGTCACACCCTCTGTAACACCGTCTGTCAGTCCGTCTGTCACCCCGCCTGTCACCCCGTCTGACACCTTGTCTGTCATCCAGTCGGTCACCCGTCTGTCACCACGTCCGTCACCCCGCCTGTCACCTCGTCTGTCACCCAGTCGGTCACCCGTCTGTCACCACGTCCGTCACCCCGCCTGTCACCCCATCTGTCACCTCGTCTGTCACCCAGTCGGTCACCCAGTCGGTCACCCCGTCTGTCACCCAGTCTGTCACCTTGTCTGTCACCCAGTCGGTCACTCCGTCTGTCACCCAGTCTATCACCCCGTCTGTCACTCCGTCTGTCACCCAGTCTATCACCCCGTCTGTCACCCCGTCTGTCACCTCGTCTGTCACCCGTCTGTCACCCCGTCGGTCACCCCGTCTGTCCCCACGTCCGTCACCCCTTCTGTCACCCCGTCTGTCACCCCGTCTGTCACCCCGTCTGTCACCCAGTCGGTCACCCCGTCTGTCACCCAGTCTATCACCCCGTTTGTCACCCAGTCGGTCACCCCGTCTGTCACCCAGTCTATCACCCCGTCTGTCACCCAGTCTATCACCCCGTCTGTCACCACGTCCGTCACCCCTTCTGTCACCCGTCTGTCACCCCGTCTGTCACCCCGTCTGTCACCCCGTCTGTCACCCCGTCTGTCACCCCGTCTGTCACCACGTCCGTCACCCCGTCTGTCACCCCGTCTGTCACCCAGTCGATCACCCCATCTGTCACCACGTCGGTCACCCCGTCTGTCACCCAGTCTATCACCCCGTCTGTCACCACGTCCGTCACCCCTTCTGTCACCCGTCTGTCACCCCGTCTGTCACCCCGTCTGTCACCCCGTCTGTCACCCCGTCTGTCACCCAGTCGGTCACCACGTCTGTCACCCCGTTTGTCACCACGTCCGTCACCCCTTCTGTCACCCGTCTGTCACCTCGTCTGTCACCCGTCTGTCACCCCGTCTGTCACCCCGTCTGTCACCCCGTCTGTCACCCCGTCTGTCACCCCGTCTGTCACCCCGTCTGTCACCACGTCCGTCACCCCGTCTGTCACCCCGTCTGTCACCCAGTCGATCACCCCATCTGTCACCCCGGCTGTCACCCAGTCGGTCACCCCATCTGTCATCCCATTAGTCACCCCATCAATCACTCCGTCAGTCACCCCTTAGTCACCCTACCATTCATCCCCTCGGTCAACACTAAAATATTTTTTCAAATCGAACCAGTTGTTTCTGAGATATAAAATTCCCCGCTAGCAGCATTTTTCATTTCTGCTCCGCTTCTATTGGTCATAGCGTGATGTTATATAGCCTATAGTCACCGTCGATAATTGGGCTATCCAACACAAAAAGAATTTTTCAATTCGAACCAGTAGTTTCTGTCTGAGATATAAATTTTCCCGATTTGGTAACATTTTTCATTTCTGCTCCGCTCCTATTAGTTAAACCGTGATGTTATATAGGTTATAGCCATCCTCGATAAATAGGCTATCCAACACAAAAAAAAAAATTCAATTCGAGCCAGTAGTTTCTGAAATATAGTCTTTTCAACATTTTTCATTTCTGCTCCGCTCCTATTGGTCATAGCGTGATGTTATATAGCCTACAGCCATCTTCGATAAATAGGCTATCCAACACAAAAAGAATTTTTCAATTCGAACCAGTAGTTTCTGAGATATCGCCTTCCGCGGTTTTAAACATTTTTCATTTCTGCTCCGCTCCTATTGGTCATAGCGTGATGTTATATAGCCTATAGCCACCGTCGATAATTGGGCTATCCAACACAAAAAGAGTTTTTCAAATCGAACCAGTAGTTCCTGAGATTAGCGCGTTCAATCAAACAAACAAACAAACAAACAAACTCTTCAGCTTTATAATATTAGTATAGATTAGTTTAGCTTTTGGGCTAGTGTTTGCGTTAACTGACTCATTAGAAGAAATGTTTAGTCCGCGATGCCTAAAACATGAAATAATATTTAATTATGAACTCAAACAACACGTCGACGTCGTCTCATGTAGAGTCAATATCCCATTATTTTTTTTGCGGTGAATAGGTGTATGTTATATACCTATGCAGTATGCATAATGTAACTTGTTAATTCACTGTATCTACTATAAATATTTACATTCTATAGTTTATTTAAACTTTTTTTTTTCAAGTAAATACCCTATAATACTCATTGTAAATATGCAGCGTAATGAAATAACATAACATAAGCTAACGCCTGTATCTCCGAAGGGGTAGGCAGAGGCGCACTAGCGAACTAGAACACCCTCATTTCGCTGAGCTTACTTCCGTCCGATGTGATAGGGGGCGAGCCTATCGCCATAGTGGGCACAAACTCCAGCCTCCTGGCTGATATGGAAAAATCCAATAACACTGCCCGATCCGGGGATCGAACCCGAGATCTCAGAACGGTAGTCGTACCGAAATACAACCACGCCACCGAGGCAGTCCCCATATCCTGAAGGGGTAGGCATAGGTGCACATACGAACTAGCACACCCACATTTCGCTTAGTTTGATAGCTAGTTCGCTAGTTTTCGCGAACTTAGTTCCGTTCCATATGTTATAGAGAGCGAGCCTATTGCCAGACTATTGAAAAAATATGATTCATTACACTTGTGTTTGAATTATGTTCTTTATTATTTCGTTGTAATCTACGAATCTAAATACATAGTCTGCCACGTTGTAGACAGTAACGTCTACAGCAAGAATGGGCCGGCTTGACAGGTTTGATACTAGAGTCCCACAGAAAAGTTTGGGTGTCTGCGGGCGGTGGAGACCACTTACCATCAGGTGTACTTACTTGCTGTTTACCAGTCGCTATTAAAAGTGCTCCGTATGGTACAGTGGCATGCCTCTATATAAGTGCTAAAAGGCTTTTTATTCCGGTTGTGTCCGTCGACACGGCTCGCTGGTCGCTGGCGAGTGGCGGTAAACAAAGACATTTAACAGTACACAGATGGGACAACAGTATGTTTCTGATCTAAAGGTTGTGACCTCGTGGTCTTAAGTCATTCAGTCATTGGAGACATACGCGCAAGGAAGTGCCAGTGTAATAATGTTTAGACAATAACATTATCTTACGTGATTCTTGAACATAACAGAACATTCTACGGTTTAATTTTTAATAAGCACCATCGCATTGTAATAAGTGGTAGATGGCGTTACTGACATCAACATCATCATCATCAGCCATAGGACGTCCACTGCTGGACATAGGCCTCCCCAAAAATTTCCAGATCGACCTGTTGGAAGCGGCCTGCATCCAGCGACTTCCTGCGACCTTTATAGTTACTGACATTTGAGATCAATTTTATTGTATGGAATCTTGCTTGATGGCTCCTCTATAGTTCTTTCTACCTGCTCTTATCCCACCTTAATGTGGGGTCGGCGCAACACACTTTTTCAGCGCATCTTGCAGAAAGGATTTAGCTTAGTTTTTACGACCGGCTGCCTGCCTGACGTTAACATCCTCTGAGGGATCCAGTCCCGGGCAAATTAAATTAGAAAATTCGCTTTACCCGACCTGGGAATCGAACCTAGGACCTCCCGGGTAACAGCCTATATATGCTGCCACTAAACTAATGAGGCGACAAAATAAAAAAACCCTCTATAGTTAATAATGTTAAATCTCTTTGGCGGTAAACAATAGTATTCAATCGTCACACCGGCGCCACTACTATTACCTCACCTCAATGGGACCATTTCTTTCAGATAACCTTTCTACGAGCATAATGAATCTCCTCAAAGCTTTGTTCTGTAATGTAAGGCCTTATTTACACGGACTGCGTGGCTCGGATGAAAATATAATAAAGCTTTTTAAAGTTAAAGCTCTTATTTATGAAACAGCGTCATTTTAAAGCCGCGTCTCCTGCGCTAGTTTTTCTCGAACCACAACGATTTTAGCTGTCTCTTGCTCGTAGAACAATGGACCATAGATAAAAAATGCATGTTTTGTGTAATGTTTTAGTACAGGAGACGCGGCTTAATTCACGAGGTAAGCATATTTACGCTGTTCTGTAGGTGAGGAAGATTTTTTTGTACATACTCGCTCTGTCTAAACGGTGTACGGAGACTGATAAACAAATGAAATGATGTTTTAAATCACATTGTTCGGATGTTTGTAACAACCACGCCAACTATTGTAGGTAATTAACACGTAACTTGGCATATGTCCCACATTCAAATTACGTCTGCCCTTTTTAGCTTACAATAGCGTATGCATCCACAGACAACTTTTGAATCAACCCACGCACTACCAAATATGCACTATAATAACATACTATGTGTTTAATGTTTGTTGATAGATGTTGTGAAATGAATTTAAAATCTTTATATAAAATTCTTGCTGGACAAGTAATTGGCGCAAATACTGCCGCGAGTAAACGCGGGCGGTGTATATTCGTTTGGCGCAAGTATTTGAAGCTCGTAGTTGTCCGGACAATGCGCAAAGCTAATTCCTCCGTAAAAGCTCTAATTGTTCGTTTTTCATCGTCGTCAGAGGACGGCCGGCGACCGTGGACCGGGGACGAGCAAAAAGCGCTGGCGTCGCGGAATGCGCCCGGTTGAATAACCAGCCGCTTAGCCGTCTGCCGAGTACCGACTACTAGCTATAAACAAAAAGGCCTGTTGCGTAAAAATACGTTATCCCCACGGTACACCATATCGTTGTGATTTATTTTCCGCGCCATCGCCACCGCGCGCACTTTCAATGCGAACGCTTATTTACGTTGGTGTTCGTTTATTTTTTTCCTCAGATTATCGGAGCCGCGCCAAGAATGTCGAAATCATTCAGGCCAGTAAGTGGGCAGAGGAATTTGCCATTCATATTGCTGATGCCGTCAGAATAACAAAGTGATTTTTGGTACGACGAATTTAGGGTTTTTGTAAAATATTGCAGTGTGAATAAAAACTTTTGTTTTTGTTTGAAGTATGCGGCAGTCTCTTTATTCCTAAACATTTATATACCTACTTTCAAAACAGATTTTGTACCATTCAATGATATCAATACAAATAACATCACTTTAATGTGTAACTAGAAATAATCACAAGTTTTCTCCAGTTTTCCAGACAGCCTTCGTGGCGCAGCGGGCGAGTAGCCGGCTGTGAAGCGAGAGGCTGCGGGTTCGATACCCGCACCAAGACAAATGTTTGTATGGCCTACAGATATTTGTTTCGGGTCTGGGTCTGTGGGAGACCGAAAGTCTCTCGTAGTTCCTGATATCCACGACACAAGACTCGATCTTAGTGTGGGGTCAGGACTATGTATGTGACTGTTGGGTGTTATTTATTTATAGTTTTAATAAAAAGTTATGATATTTTGTATAAGAGTATTATTCCATATTTTCCTTTAGATCTACATACGTACATAAGCTCACGTCTGTATCCCCAAATGGGTAGGAAGACTAGCGAACCCGGGGGTCGAACCCAAGACCTCAGGACAGTTGTCGTACCGAATTCAACTACGCCACCGAGGCAGTCCTTTATATATTTATATATATATGAGCATATATATATATATATATATATATATATATATATATACACACATACATATATATAGCCTCAGATGACGAGGTATATATTTTTATTCATAATATATTTTAAAATGTAATAAACATACACACATACACACTCACGCCTATATCCCATGGGAGTAGGCAGAGACTACTGAGCGCCACAAGCTACGATTCTGACACACCACTTTCGCCTCTTTCATACTCATGTATCATTTTATACATTTCCGCCGGTTGACTAGACCGATGATACTCATCACTTGCCCTTTTCAGGGAAGATCACTTATTTGATCTACAAATGTCTTCCTCTGGTGGCCTCTTCGGATCCTTCCATTCACTATTCATAATCAATACCTTTCGTAAGTCGCCCTTCATCCATCCCTTCCACATGCCTTAACCATCTCACGTCGTTTTAGAAACCTCTAAAAACATTTTGAAATAAAGAGAGTACTCTTTACTACTTTCTTACTAAACCATATTGATTGTGTTACTCAATAACATCTTATTTTAAATTTTCCTTCGATATCCGCGTAAATCAGTAATAAATTGGTTCATGGCTTTATTTCGACCTCAACAAGTATTTCGGGATTGTATCGCAACAATCATGTGCATAAGATAAATATTATTACGGTGAACAACTCCAAATATTTTCATTACCAGCATAACACAGATTATTTGCATATGAGTTTAAAACAAGCGTTGTTTTAGTTATATTTTATTGTGAATTATATTAAATTAGCTGTGGATTTTATGGGCCTTACTTATAAAAACAGTAAACTGAGCAAATGGTAAAGAATAGCCTGTCCCTTTTATATTCAAACAATGTGACATAAGGAAAAAAGTTAGTCAGGCTATTCTTAGCCATTTGCTCAGCTAAACAGTTTTTATAAGTAAGGCCCAATATACTTAGGCTTTGAACTGGTTCTATATGACATTTCTTTAGAGAGTTTTGGTAGAGTGAAGTACTAAGCTTTAGAGACTTTCAAGGAAGAGATAAATACTGCCTCGGTAGCGTTTATGGGCTGTGAACCCGGAGGTCTTGGCTTCAATTCCCAGGTCGGGCAAAGCGAATTTTCTAGTTTAATTTGTTGACGTCAGGCAGGCAGCTGGTCGTAAAAAACTAACACAAATCCTCTCTGCAACAGTGAAAAAGTGCTGCTTGAAAAAGTGCGTTGCGCCGACCCCACATTAAGGTGGGATAAGGGCAAGTAGAAAGAAAGTCGATACTTCTACTTATAAAACAGTGATATTTATAAACAGACACGGATTTTACTACGCTTTGACCACCTGTTGCTCCTCCTGAATACGTATTTTGTTAGTTTTCATAGTCGCTTGTGAGTTGTGGTTATCATAAAACGTAACCGGAATAATACGAAGGGGAACAAAGGCCTTTGAATTTAATATACAGCTTACAATGTGGATAGATTGTTGAAGTATGGAAAACGTGTGGTTTGCAGCCGTATTGTTAGATGGTTGACAAAGATGCCCATTTTACGTAGTGTTTTTCTCGGGTCATTGCCCCATTTACTTGTTCTTAAGAAGGTCACTATTGAACGTCTCCTGCACTAGTTTTTCTCGAAACCTTACAGGAAAATACACACACCCAAAACAAAGATTTTAGCTGTCTCCTGGGGGGTTACCGTCACCTCTTATTGCAGTATTATTATAATGTTACTTGTCAATATTCCCATACAAAACAAACGAAGAACGATTATAATAATACTGCTATAAGAGGTCGTGGTAACCTTGTTGTTCGTAGAACAATGGTCCATAGATACAAAATACATTTTGTGTAGGTGTTTTGTGTAATGTTTTAGTGCAGGAGACGCGGCTTTACACGAGCAAAGACATTTTTTTTTAATATTCCGTTGAACCCTTTCTCGATCAGGATTGAACATGTAATGAGTCTTATTTCTCTAAGTCTATTTAATTCCGCGACCCAATTTGACCAAATCCCAATCACTACTTCCCTCCTTTTTGTTGGTAACGCACTATGATTCTTTTTGTGTCTTGAGTGTCTATGGAAGGTGGAGATCAGTCGTCATCAGGTGACCAACCTGCTCATTTTCCAGTCCCAAAAAATTGCTATTTCAACTAAAAAGCTACGGAAAATGTATCGAATCTCGATGTTATATTTACAATTCACCTTAATTACTGACGGTTTCAATATCGTTAATTAGAAATGTGTCAAGTAACACAATCAACATTTTCTAATTAAATTATTAACACAATATATTTATGTCCTATTTTACTAAGGGCCTCGTTCACCACCCTCGAGTAAAGTGTCAAGTAGGCTAATCGTCAGTTAAAGTCACCCGTAACTGAACGTGTGAATTTCACGACGTTCGAGTAGCATGCATCTTGTGATTAAACTGACCAGTAAGCTACTTGCCATGTCGTCTGCCAAGGAGCGCGTTTACTTGACGATTAAAGTTTAAAGTAGGCAGTTAATTGTACATTTTATCGTAGTTAAATAAACTATAAAATCAAATTATAGTAGTCATACCTTAATAACGATGTTTAACGTTTTAAATGAACGTGTTAACTGTAAAATAGCCTTTCATTTAAAAAATCAAGCAGTTTCAACAAAAATAAAATGCAATGCGGGTCACGCAAAACTCGTCCTTATTGACACACGATTTAGTACCTGTGTAACTATTTATATAGCAAAAAAAGGGTCCGGTAGGTTTTTGTGCCATGTGGTGCGGACCCGCGACGAGTCACGACTGTTTTTTTTTCCAAAATAAGATACTTTTGACGTAATATTGAACGAATGGGACGCAGGATTTGTGATATCATTCACTTAACCAGTAAGTTGCTACTCAGAGCTCTAATTTTGCTTGTGGAATTAACAGAAGTTACTCGCAACTCTTACTTGTCAATTAACGCTAGTCAGAAAGTAACTAATCAACACTTTACTTGGAGTTGGTGAACGAGGCCCTAAGTTCAACAAACCCGGGATAAATAGCGTATTCAAATTTCATTGCCTAATTAACTACAATTTTATAAATTAATTAATTATAATGTAAGTAATTTATCTAAGGAATTATACAGCACGAGTCTGTATCCTTTACGAAATGTAATATTTAATCGATACAAAACAGGAAGCTTGGAGCGGTTTTTATCTGTAAAATATCTTGTAAATGCCGATTAGATTTGTCAGTTGTGATGGAGTAGGTATATTTGGCTGAGGATAGTGGGTAAAATACGAAAACATTGTTGATTTTAATTGGCGGACTCAAGGTTGCGGAGGTCGATGTCCTTGTAGTGGCGCGGCGCAGCGCAGACGCAGCGGCAGTAACCCCGCACTGCGCACGCGCACCACCGCCATGCCACACCGCGTGTAGTGACGGACTCATCCAGCTTCCATTTGTCGATATAAAAAATATAAACTTATCGCCAGCCATGTTACAAAATGTAAGCAAATGTCTGCCCATTTTGTGTGGTGTGAATTGTAGTTGCTTAGGAACGATGTAGATAGGTCCATGTTTAGATTATATGCTTATATTTAACACATAAAAGCAAGACAAAAAAGTTCTATAATATTCATAGGTACAATGTGATCCATGAATGACGAGATGATTGTATTAGGTACTTAAAAAGTGCTGACATAACTTAATATCGTGTTCTGGATATTTTATAAAAATAGTTAAAACTTGGTAGAGCCATTTACAATCTATGTAATTAAAAATTTCTTCAATTTAAGAATCGTTTTAACTTTGTAATTTCTTGCTGTTGTCACTTATCTTACTTTTCAACATGACGCAAAACGTGTACGTACAGATTGTTTCTTCACCCATATGAATACAAGTTACTCATCAGTTTCGTAAACTCGCAAAATAAATATGATCTAACACGATTTCCGCATTTGTTGCAACATGATCGTTCGAACGTCTATACATTTTTTGAGTTTAAAGAGTGCATCTTTATTTGAGAACACTAAAGTTAATATTATGTTATGGGTGAAAGGCACACTGTTGCCCCCAACTCAGTTCGCGTGGACATTTATTTCCCGAGATAAAAATTTTTTTTCTTTAACTATAGAGTGATCGTAGTAGAATCGATAAAATAATTTGGATCCATTGTTGATGATTGGGCACAGCCTTGGCACGGCTCGAGAGTTGTGGGCTACTACATTACGCGCGAGAATAAGGCTGAGATTTATAGAGCAAACTTGGACTAAGTCTAAGTCAAAGAAACGCACTCAGTGAGGATATGGAAATTTTTAAATTGAACTCAGACTTAGGCTGAGATCTATAGAGTGAACTTCGACTAAGTCTAAGTCAATGTAACGAACTCAGTGAAGATTTTAACTTAGTCTAAGTTATATTTTACTAGAAAATCTTTGCGTAGTCTATCCGTCAGGCTGCTTTTCTTGTAAAAAATTACTCGGACTAAGTCAAATTTCGATTTAACAATTCGAAATTCTTACTGAGTTGATTATCTTGTCTTAGACTTAGTCGAAATTCGCTCTATATATCTCAGCCTTAGTCCCAAGTTCGCTTTACAGTAGCCCGAGCACGAAAAACGAATGTAAATGTAAACTCGCTGCGCACTGATGACATTTGATTAATATTTCATACAAATTTCATAGACGCGCATCAGGCACGAATACGGCACGAATATTTACGGTGGTCAGAAATTTTCCTGCTCGGGCTGCTGATCTCAGTAGGCGCGAGACGAAGGCACTAGAAATCGCTACAAGCGCACCTCACCGCTCTGAGCCGGGCCGCGCTGCCCGGCGCCGACGCGAAGTACCAGTCTACGATCATATCATTTGTTTATTGGCGCATAAGCTTTATCGTTTCGCACTACACTTATTAACGATGCTATTTTAAGATACTCGTACGTTCATCTGTCCCAGTTTCTGATGATACAAAGCTATTGACGTCGCGTCGAGACCAGTCTTGTTAGGAACAAGATAAACGTTGACCCCCTTTGTATCTGATTATGAGATCGTGGCGCCTAAATATTATAATTCGTTCATCCATTTATCACTTCGCTATAGACAACAAATGGAAGGACTGGAATGGAAGGATTGCTTGATACCGACGCGACGCGACCCACGCAGCAATTAGGTACTTGACTATGTTTGACTCTGTACACATTTTTATATGTACTAGGAAATAAAACAAAAAAGAAACTCTTCTGTAAAATATGCATCGAAATTGGTTAAAAAATTAGTCAGTAATTCATGTTTTAAATTCTGCAATGAGCAAGAGTGGGGACGTAGGACGGACGTGGTATCTTGCTATCCCTTTCTAACGCACGTAACGTTATGGCCCTGACGTGATTTTACTTATACTTCTCTTTGCCGCAGTTTGAAGGTAACACCAAATTTCAAATTATTATAACTTTCTTATTTTTGAGAATATTTCAATAATTTTTTCAGTGTTATATTTTGGATGGCGTAAATTTCATATACAATTAAAAAAAAATAGTCATGTACCCAATGACTGAACTTCAGGATTTGTTAATTGTTAAGAATGTTTTAATGTGGAAATAAATAAGCATGTGTTATTTCGACGAGTGGCTGTAGGCAAAAATCCTAGTTAGTGGGTTGTTTATAATATACTTCAAATTTGTAGCACGCATTTATTCAACCCACGCCCTTCCGACAAACGAAAACATCGATTCGTTTATCACTCGTGTAGTCGTGAAACGTGTTTCCAGTAATAATCTGCAATCCTAAAATAACATGTTATAGTGTGAGTGAGTATTATAAATAAATATTTGAAAAGCTACCTCTGTGGCGAAGTGGTATTGCGTGCGCGGTACGACTACCGTCCTGAGGTCTCTGGTTTTGATCCCTGGGTCGGGCAGTGATATTAGGTTTTTCTATTAGGTAACAGCCTAGAGTCTGGAATTTGTGCCCGATATAACGATAGGCTCGCCCCCAATCACATACGGGACGGAAATTAGTTCGGCGAAATGTGGGTGTTCGGGAATACAGGCGTGAGTCTATGTATGTATGTATAATAATTTATTATCACTTATTAAGACGGATAGTATTAAGCTATTATTCTATTTTATTTCAGCTTAGTCATCTATTACATACATTAAACAATTGAAACGTATCAAGTAATTTAGATTATACTGTCGACAAAGTAGTACCTACTACTGAAAATGATTACCAAATTGCACCTTTATTTCGTAAACAAAGATCCACTTTCACTAAAAATAAGTAGGACTATTCATATGAATACATATTGGATTTGTATCATATAATCCTCATTAACAATCAGGCGTAAAGTGAAAAATATAAATAGCAATTTATTTAGGCCGAATTCGCGTCCCTCACACATACAAATATTTATTACGTTCAATTTTTAAATTGTCGAGTAAAGTGGGTGATCTCAAACTGAGCACACGCCTGTCCCAAATACTAAACGACAAAGAGATTTACAATGTTTTATATTATTTCTTGAGATATATTATAAGTGGATTTATCCTTTGAACAGTGTCGAAGTTACATTTTAATGAGCACAGAAATAAATCAATAGATGAGTAGGTATGAAGACGTAAATGCAAATTACAACCTTTACATTATAACAATGATTTTATAAAATTATTTATAATATTTTAGGTGTTTTATTTATTTGTTCTTAACTAATCACTAAGGCTGAGATCACTTCGGCTAAGTCAGAGTCAAAACACGAACTCAGTGAGGAATTGAATTTGTTAAATCGAACTTTGACTTAGTTCGAGTTATTTTTACAAGAATAAGTTCGTTTTTGACTCCGACTTAATTGAAGTTAACTCTATAGATCTCAGCCTAAGAACATTAAACAGTTTGAACGAATTTTTAGGTAATTTTCTGTAAATAATGATTTCGTAAATGGTTTTAACAGGTTTATTTGTACATGCTTATTAAAAATATTTTTGAATATAGTAAATCTCTCACGAATGCACTTGTACAATTCTTGTTTTAAATATTGCATAGCTAAATTACTTGGTATGATGACCTATAATAACCATTTGTGCGAAATTCCATGTGATCAGGAATTTGAAATAATTTGGTAAGCAATCCGGTTCGAAGGACCAATACAATTATACTATCATCATCATCATCAGCCATAGGACGTCCACTGCTGAACATAGGCCTCCCCCAAAGATTTCCAGATCGACCTGTTGGAAGCGGCCTGCAACCAGCGACTTCCTGAGACCTTTATCAATTATACTATACAATGATATAATTTATAACTAGACTAAATATTTGCTACGTAGTAATGAAATACTAAATGACTTTCTCTGCGAATTATGAGTCATTCAAATCGGAACTCTATTCACAAATCTATACTCAATGGATTGGCTGAGTCGTGACTTCTCGGATAAGAGGCTTTATTACTCTGGCTTTATCTTGCAATCACGAAAGTCCATTAAAACAAAGATATTGATAACAGTAACTGTTTGTTACTTCAATACGCACTTAGCTTACTTTTATAAATGATGTTAAGTCGTTTAAAGATAGTATTATAGATATACACTAATATCTCTATTATTTCCACCTACGAGGTGGCCAGCCGACCTGATAAAGGTCGCAGGAAGTCGCTGGATGCAGGTCGCTTCCAATAGGTCGATCTGGAAATCTTTGGGGGAAGCCTATGTCCAGCAGTAGACGTCCTGTGGCTGATGATGATCCCTATTCTTTTTATATGTTTATTTATCTTTATATGTATACTTGCAATATACATATATAATTATCCACATAATATGCATAGACTTAGTGATGTTTTTAATCTCCATCTTAGTTATTTATTTTTAACTACTATTTAATTGGAATAAATTAATTATGAATTATTTAACAGATCTTTGACCTGTGTTGGAATAGAACATATCTTGCTAAATATTTTCCGGCAACTGCAGAAAATTTGATTAAATCCGAATGAAATACATTATAGTGGCTTTCAGTTCATATAGGCAAAAAATTGCAAAAAATAGGCAAATACTATCTATCCTGACAATTTGCTAATTAAATGAAGTAAGAGAATTTTTCAAATTGCCGTGCTTGACTTAAATTGATACATTGCTGATATTTATGTTGGGGCAAAAAAAAATTAAAAGCGTTTGCACCTTACTATGAAGCAACGCAATTCAGTTGATTTTGCGTACGCAGTCAATAGACATAATGTGACGAGACGAATATTTTGCATTGCAGTAGAAAATTGGGCACACCCGTTTGCGTGCGCAGTGCACGTGATCTGCCAATTTGTGTGGGCAGACAAGCCACAAGTAGCACACTTGTAGTACCAACTTACATATTATGGACACTTGTATGGTTGTTCAACGTTAGAAAGGTAAGTGTTGTTGACAATAATGTGGTAAATACCTAAGTATAGGGGCAACATGGAGCACTATTTCTAATCTAGAGTTAGCCCTAAACTGACTAAGACTGCCTCGGTGGCATGGTGGTATTTCGGTACGACTACGGTTCTGAGGTCTCGGGTTCGATCCCCGGGTCGGGCAAAGTGATATTGCATTTTTCCATATCAGCCCGGAGTCTGGAATTTGTGCCCGATATGGCGATAGGCTCGCCCCCTATCACATCTGGAACGGAACTAAGCTCGGCGAAATGTGGGTGTTCTAGTTCTCTAGTGCGCCTCTGCCTACCCTTTCGGGGATACAGGCGTGAGCTTATGTTATGTTCTTTTTATGTTTTAGCCCTAAACTCGATTTAAATTACACCTTATTCTTATATTTAAATTGAGATTTTAGATAAGTCGAGATTCACAAAAAAATTCAAAACTCGACAATGTAGTATAATTATTATTGCACCCATGGTTCGCATGGTGGTGTTTCTGTCTCATTTTATTATGATAGATAATGTTTGATGTAATGTTAGTCGCCTCATTGACCTAGTGGCAGCATACATGGACTGTGGCCCGGGAGGTCCTGGGTTCGATTCCCAAAGCAATTTTTCTAATTTTATTTGATTCCCCAGAGAGTGGGGGGGTTGATGGCAAGCAGCCGGTCTCCCAACTAAGTAAATTATACCAAATAATTTCTGTTATATACTTGAAAAAGTAGAAAGAAAAGTTGAATGTAATTTTCAACCGACTGTAAAAGAAGTAAGTTCTCAATTCGGCAGTATTTTTGTTGTTACTCTATCGAGTATCTTGAGCAAATGTAAAAAAAAAAATTGTGTTCAACAGAGCTGACTTCAAGGGTACCTATTCCCAAATAATTCTTGTAAGGTGTCGGTTTTAAGCTTTTAACCGACTTAAAAAAAAGGAGGAGGTTAACAATTCGTCGGATTTTTTTTATGTATGTTCCCCGATTACTCGAAGACCCCAGGCCGATTCAAGAAATTATTTTTTTGTTTAAAAGGGTATACTTCCCAGGTGGTCTCATTGGCATCAAGTCAGGATCTGATGATGGGATCCCAGAAAAATCGAAGGCAACCCTCAAATTTTATATAGAACAATAGTGTTTTTTATATATATTCTAAAACTATTCAGGTATTTGCGTCGGGTACTTATCATCTCATGTTGCTGAGCTGATGATGGAAAATATAACTCCTTAACTATAAGGAGTTGGTGGATATTTTTTTCAATATTACAGGCTACTGAACACTGAAAATAGATAAATAATAATTAAAGTTTAACAAAAACTGAAAACCGACTTCAAAACGAACACTTAAAAGTAAAAGATAACCACAATTTCTTACTCTCTTTGGAGTCAGTGCCTTTTTTATTTAATCTGCTTCGGCCTCAGCACCGTCTCCTAAGAAATTGTTGTTATTTTTTTACTTTTAAGTGTTCGTTTCGTTTTTGAAGTCGTTTTTCAGTTTTTGTTAAACTTTAATTAACATTTATGTGTCGGAGGGCCAATGCTAATGTTGTTTTTAAAAATGGTGACGTCAGCATGGTCGACTTCACTTTTGATACTCATCTTATTTATCAACTGTGAACACTGAAATGCACTAACTCCCTTTATTAACGGTGCACAACAGTACCGTCTATTTGCGGATGTGGAAAGTCCGGGTGCCGGAGCACGAGTCAAAGAAATAATTATAACGATTATTTTAACTTTTTTAACACTCCTTTTATAGGGTGCATATTTGCAACTACCTACTCGATACCGAATATCGAATGTCAAAGAAATAATTATAACGATTATTTTAACTTTTTAGAATCTTTTAACGTTTTAGCAGTTTAACAATTGTGAAATAAATTAATATCGTGAAATAACAACGACTTTTTAAATAAGATTGTGATTTTGCGCCGATATATATATTAAAGTCTTGAATGCACCGTTCACTATAAGCTATGCCTTATAACAGTGACTGTAGGTGTCATTAAGGAATCTAAGTTATAACTTAAATGTCAGCTTGCAGCCATACTTACCAACTTTTGCGTACGTCATGGGCGACTCTACATATTATATGACAACGGAACAAACCTGCTGGCTTACTCCGGAAATCTGGTAAAATTTTAAACTACAACGAACTTAAAACAGTTCCAATTCCAGTGTAGAGTCACTAGATCCTTATTTACCGATCAAGATATCTAAGATTATGATGCGATGGACAAAAATCTAAGCTCACGTTTTCTTTGACATAAAATAAAATATTTTGTAAATGTCTTTATTGTAAAAAATAGTAAAAACAATTTGTAAACGACACATGGGTCACATGATGGTAAGTGGTCTCTACCGCCCATGGACACTCAAGACACAAAAACGATCAAGGGTGCGTAGCCAAACTAAAGGGAGGGAAATAGGGATTGGGAAAGAAGGGAGACGGGAAGGGGGAATTGGGCCACCGGAAATGTCACTCACCGAATGAAACAGCGAGTTGCCACTTTACATCTATTTTCGACACATTCTGTGAGACGGTGGTATCAAACCGGTCGAGCCGGCCCATTGGTGCTATAGACGTAACTGTCTACAGCGTGGCTCTACCACTCTTACCACTAGAGTCTTATACATTATACAGTCTGGTCATCAATATAATATACCCTGCAATTATCCTCCTAAAAAGTGGTCTCAGGAATAAAACAAAGAAAAAGATCACAAGTTTAAATTAAATTAACATAAATATAACCCTATGCACGTGTTATAAAGTAGCTTTTTAAACGAAATGAGCAAGCGTTCTTAAATTTGAATTTTGAAATTTAGAATTCCATCGGCGTCGGACTGTATGCAAAACGAGTGCTTAAGCACTCCTTTGCTGTCGCATTTTCCGAGCGTCAACCGTGTATCTAGGTAAATAATATATCGATGGGTCTGGTAAAGAAAAGACGATAGGATTATAGGAATCATGTCATACGGTGCCTTCGCTACTTATCAACACTACGAAATCAAGTAGATTAAAAAACCGAATACGATACGTTAAGAATGCAAGTAATGCATTTTTAAGGTAATTCCCACGCGACTGGTCGGTTCCAAAGCTCGCGTGATCGCGCACCATGTGAGGCTTCGTAAAGCTTCCGTGGGAATTCGTTTTCTCCAGATTTAAGGCCGTATAAAATGTATCTAGCGACATGTAGTACTAATAATGATCACAAGTTTAAAAACTTAATAGACTGACCTCAAATCCGATCACGATCAAATTTATATGGGACCACCTTTGAGAGTTCTATCGATTACAATAAGAATTTTGATAATCGGTCCACATTTGGCGGAGATATCGCGTAACATACATTAAAAAAAATTGAGACGACGAATTGAGGACTTTCTCCTTTTTGGAAGTCGGTCGTAAATAATAATAAACTTTAACAATTATGCAAAGGATTAAACAAAGATATTATCAATGTAAATATTGTTTATAGAGTAAACCTTACATGCATTCCCGTGTTACGGTTGAATTAATAGAAAATAAGTTAGTAACTAATAATGCTGTGCCACTGTGACAGCCTCCGTGGCGCAGCGGGCGAGTAGCCGGCTGTGAAGCGAGAGGCCGCGGGTTCGATCCCCGCACTGAGACAAATGTTTGTATGGCCTACAGATATTTGTTTCGATTCTGGGTGTTGTGAGACGAAAAGTCTCTCGTAGTTCCTGATACCCACGACACAAGACTCGATCTTAGTGTGGGGTCAGGACTATGTATGTGACTGTTGGGTGTTATTTATTTACTGTTATCATGTTTTGTATAAACGATTTTGCGTCATTCATGCGTATACTAAGCGTTTAATAAGGAGTGCTAGATCGAAGGTTGGACTTTTAAGGAATTTATTTTAGTGAGGAATCATCATCATCAGCCAGAGGACGTCTACTGCTGAACATAGGCCTCTCCCAAAGATTTCCAGATCGACCTGTTGGAAGCTTCCTGCATCCAGCGACCTCCTGCGACCTTTATCATTTTTACCTTTACCTTTAGTGAGGAATATTATTGGGTAATTTTAATTTACTTTAGTAATTAGATAGGATTGTGTGCGAATAAATTAATAAGTTCTTTTCGAGATTGCTCTACCCCTTGGATATTGAAGATTTCGTTTTTTTTACATTAACACACATGTCCTGATCCTGACGCCACAATAATTCTTTTTACCTGCCCTTATCCCACCTTAATGTGGGGTCGGCGCAACACACTTTTTCAAGCACGTTGCAGAAAGAATTTGGCTTTATTTTTATAACCGGCTGCCTGCTTGACATGACCCCCTCTGAGGGCTAGACAATAATTATTTATTCCATTAAGTCACTTCACATCACTGTGAAGTTCACACTTCTTTCACTACAAGAACTACATACATACATTGACTCGGAATTTGTACAAAACTTGGTTTTATACAAAACTACATTAGATATAGGCAATAAAATATTATATAATTGGATATAGGTTATATAACGCATTTTAATACAACATAACATAACATAAGCTCACGCCTGTATCCCCGAAGGGGTAGGCACAGGCGCACTATCGAACTAGAACACCCACATTTCGCCGAGCTTAGTTCCGTCCCAGATGTGATAGGGGGCGAGCCTATCGCAATATCGGGCACAGATTCCAGACTCCGGGCTGATATGGAAAAATCCAATATCACTTTGCCCGACCCGGGATCGAACTCGAGATCTCAGAATCGTAGTCGTACCGAAATACCACCACGCCACCAAGGCAGTCAGTAACTTAATATAACTAAATTTAATATAACTGTCATAAGAATAACCTGTATCATAAGTGAATAATACATAAAGTATCACAAAAAACGTAATGCATAAGTGTATATAACATTTAGGTTATCTAGATTTTTGTAAGAAAACTGATCTATTCTCATAAATTTATGAAGCTTTGTTAGACTTACGCGTATTATAATAATTTGGATTACTATAAATACAAAGTCTGTTCCTCCGACCCTTTATTAAATAAATTATAGAGCTTTGATTACACGCATAACTGCGCAAGCGTTATAATCGATCTTAAATAAGGCTATAAGAAAATACATAATAGGCTACTTTTAGAAGGCTAACCAGTTTTACTTTTAATTATAATATATTTTACTCTAATGCTACCGATTTCTTAAGTTTACGCGAATATTATACATTGAAATAAAACTATTCTTACGGATTCTATCACGATTAGGTTTTAATTATCATTCCCGACGTTTCGAAGGCTTTGCAGTCTTCATTGTCACGGGTCAGACTGAGGTGTCAACGAAGACTGCAAAGCCTTCGAAACGTCGGGAATGGTAATTAAAACCTAATCGTGATAAAATCCGTTAGAATAGTTTTATTTCAATCTAATGCTACCATTTCTTTCGAAAAATTATCTAAATATGGGTCTGAACACACATAGTGAAAGGTTCCGTTGTTTAAATTTATAAAAAAAGAAAAATTTTAAACTAACAGAAAGGGTTGACATCAGGCAGGCAGCCGATCTTAAAAACTATGTCAAATCCTTTTTGCAACATGCTTGAAAAAGTGTGTTGACCCCATATTGATTTAGGATAAAAGCAGGTAAAAGGATGGAGTAAAATTTCAAAAGTACCAACATATTTTATTCAATTTAATTTTCAGTCTTATATTTATCGTATAAATATGTTTGTTTCTATAACAAAATGGATGGATTATAAATCAAGTCGCACTTACTTAATTACTTTACACGTTTTTAAATTTTTAAATTAACAAAGCTATTGACAGCACTTCAATGACTTATATCTTAAATCACAACGAAACACTTGCATCCTTATTTATACAAACATTTTAGCTGAGCAAATGGTTAAGAATAGTCTGTCCCTTTTATTTTCAAACAATGTGACACGAGGAAAAAGGTTACAGACTATTCTTAACCATTTGCTCAGCTAAAATGTTTTTATAAGTAAAGCCCATGAAGTCTGCGAAAAACATATATTTCCCACTTGATCTGATGATCATTGCGAGCACTTGTGTAGGACTTCGGCGTGTTGTTTATGGCACAGACCACAGACAATTAAACTTTTAAATTTCTAATAAAATGCTTAATGATCCGGCGTTCCTGCAATCAACGTATACCATAAATAGAATCTTGTTTTGTCATCATATAATAAAACAAGTTAAGGATTGCAGACGACACAAAAAAAGAATGCCACAAATGCCCGGCGGCTGCGTGCTTAGCGTTGTTTTTGTTTTTCGAGTTTTCTTTTTAAAATTCAATGACAAATCATAGGGACTAATTGCTGTGCCTTATGTACAAGAAATATCAGTTAAAAAAGAGATATTGGTATAATGATTAGCTTATAATATGTGATGTATAATATGTGTACAAAATATTGGCATTTAAAAGAGAGTGATAGAAATCTGATGGTTCAGAGCGCGCTAATATCAATTAATCATGGCAATCAAATAATTCTACATAGAATCCAAATCCCAAAATAAATTATTTATTCTGTAAGGCGGTTTGTGGATGATGTTGCGTGGATGAGATCTATCTCCTTTTATCAGATGTTTGTTTTTACTTCACGGCCTCGAATGATTAAAAAAAATCGAACATCCTCATTGCAATGAATCGGGGGCGCTAGGCGTTTTGATTTCGTTTCGTATTACAGCGATAAAATGCAACATGGTACAACGTAGTTATTGATTCACCTATGTGCTCGATGGCCAGATTTCGAGTTGCCATAACCTGCCATGACATACGGAATGCGCTCGCTGACCGCTCCTTGCCGCGTCGCGTCGCTCGTTGTCGACCGGTCACTCTCGACTTGCGACTTACGTCTCGCAGAGTCGCAGTGTTCATCCCAATTCCGCCTCCCAGCGATTTTTTGTTATGAAATCATATTAAAGTAATTTCATTGATGTAATTGCATAGCACTGTTGTATTAATCGTAATATTAATTATTACATATGCTAACAAATTCGTGATTGTTTCATTTATGAAAAAATATGTTATTCGTATTTTCGCTTAAAGATGATTGTTTAACTAACATTTTAGTTAGATAAATTAAAATAGGTGTGATAAATAGTTATATGAGATTAATAGAGTATTTTAGATATAAGCTAAGATAAACTAAAAAGCCAACGTCACACATGTATACTTAACCATACAAGTTGTAGAGCCATGAACACTTGCATTAATGTATGAGATTGCATCATAATAATGAATCATGTAGCTTTAATTATATTTCGAATATTTAAAAACACTTCTTGTAATTATTTGAAAAGATTGGTAAGAAGTTACTATTATAATGTTAGTAATTTATTCTTAAGAAACTAAATAAAGTCCAACTCAGAAACAATATTATTCATATTTCTCAGAACCGTGCTCTGCTATTTCGATCACAAATTATATCAAAACCGATTTTACCAGCCAATAACTACAAGTAATATTAGGTAGGATTATGTTGTGTGAAATAAGGAAAACATACTTCGAAAAACGAATGAGGAAATTATCAAACATTACGTTTCAGTGATATTTTGACATGCTTTCGATGGTATATTGACAGCCTATCGAGTCATTATCACCAATTTACAAATAACATTACTACAGCAGCTGTCCATAATTACATACGATAGATTATATAGAGATGTTATGTAAGGCACACGACCTTATGTAACAATATTGAATCAATTACTGCGCGCACGACGCGACGCGACGGCCGCGGGCGGTCATCGGCGACGCGACGGTCGACGGATTGCCGGGACGATGGCTCACGGCAGTTCACTCACGGCCAGTCGCGGCACAAACATACCATCTCGAAAGCAAAAACTGAATCATTGCGAATAATTCATGCCGTGTACGCACATCTTAACATTGAATGCTTTCAAATCACACAAACAATCGCGCGTAAGTACGCATTGCATACCTTTTTCAAATATTTCTTTTTCTCATTTCGCCGTTTCCTTTCCTGGCCGACTGCCACATGTTTTATTGATGGTCGGTTCATTGATATGGCTGGCTCGTTCAGCCGGTGGGTGAGTGGCCACTTATATGAGCCATAAAAGGCCTAGCCTTGGCCATATGGGGAAGCCGTCACACCGCGAATGCATTCATGCGCGCGCGCATATCAGATCGACGGGTTACAAAACAAAGTGACGGCCGTATTTGTTATTCCACTTTATACGTTTGTATTATACGAAATCGTTCTTTACTTGGCACGATATATAAAGTTGAAAAATGCATTCTACAATGCGTTGCATAATATGCGTTCACAAGACTATCTGGGCATGCGCATGGTGCATAACTAATTGTAGAGTTTAAATGCGGACATACTTGTCTGTATCATAGACAACATAATTATTGGTATATTACTAAATTCATTTTGAGGCATGTATAAAATAACATAAGCTCACGCCTGTATCCCCGAATGGGTAAGCTGAGGCAGAACTACATACATATAACACCCACATTTCGTCGAGCTTATTGTCCGTCCCAGATGTGGTAAGAGGCGAGCCTATCGTAATATCGGGCACAAATTCCATACTCTGAGCTGAATATTAAAACCATTACGAAAATTATATATAAATCCAATATCACTTGCCCGACCCGAGAATCGAACCCGTAACCTCAGGATGGTAGTCGTACCGCAATAGAACTATGCAACCAAGGCAGTTGAGGCTAGGACATTATGTGAAACATGGAATAGTTGTAATGGTTTCATAACTACTTTATACAGTGTTTCTGGTATTATCTATTTTAATATTCAAATATTTAAATAGTACCGCCGTTTTGTTAACAGCTATTTTTACTGCATGAATGGGAGATACTGCAACATATTTTAATTTTACCTACACATAATGTGTAGAATAAACTTGTTTTCAATACCCAAAGTACTGTGAGTTGTGTGATCTAAAGGAAGCAAATGTAGCAGGTAGCTCGTTTATACTCTGAATGAACAATCTAATACATATCTATATATTCCGAAGGGGCAAGCAGAGGGGTAACTGGAGCTCTCCAACGAGCTTATTTTCTTGCCATGTATTAAGGGTTGAATCTGTTGACGGCATATTCCGAATTACCACACCAAGCGAAGATTCATATTTCAGGATAATTATGAGTAAATTTCAAGTCGAAAATTCAAACTACAGTTGCTCAATCAGGGATAAATGATGAATGATGATGAACCTAAGGTCTTACGGTTTTTCAGATCAAGAAGGTAGAGCCCACTGGACCAATCAGGCGAGCTAACAAATAATTCTTCTATACCGTTGAATATTTGGTACACGAGTTTTGTTGCGCAAGTGTGTAGGATGCCGTAAGTATTCTCCGATGTTGCGCAATATGAATTATAGTAATTTTACTACGTCTTTGTTTGTCTAACGCTTAGTTGTCTCTATAATTGGCAAACATTTTGTAATGTTTATATTTATACACGGCTTTAGCGTCTGTTAACCAAATTACTAGCGGTTATATAGTAAAAATATGCGCGTACATGTGTGAGTTGGCCCGAGGCTGACCCGAGCTTCGAGTACAACTAGACAAAATAGTATATTCGACGCACGTGTCGCTCAGCTGATAGAGAGAGACGCAAGAAGGGGGAAGACTACCCTACACCCGCCACCCAACTAGGCCCGTAGTAAGCCCGTGGGAACCACGACTATCGATAACTGGTAAATTGATTTAAAGTTACCGATGACGTAAATGTGTGTGAAAGCATATTAAAACGACTAACAGCAATTTGTTTAATGTTAAAACTATCACGTTAACGTAGGATTTAGACTACAATTACTTCTTTGAAGGAGACTTGATGGTTCTCTTCAAATCAAATGTAACTCTTGGAGGTTATACCTCTATTTATTGTGTAGCAACATATTATAATGTCAATCACAGTATTGTTCGTTCGATGCCCAAGAATCCTGGTCCCTGTAGCTCGAAAATAAATGCTGGAGTTTATCTATTTATATTGATTATTACTCACTGCTTGCGGAGTGGTTTATCTTGAGGCTAATGAGAATTTTCCTCTTATATCTCTTTGTGTGTTTACGAGGAATTTTATGTTCGCACATTTTAGATGAAGCGATACTTGTTTTGGATTGTTTTGATTAATATTTAAAAGATATGTTGCGAGTGGAGTTAAATTACTTTTATTAACTTTTTTAACATAATATTTTATTTCTAAGCCCATACTGGAACTAAAACTTGTGGAACATGAATCATAATAGGCCGGTTCTTATGATTATCATCACAAATGAATTCTAAAAATCTGCGCATCAGTGCCACTATGTAGCGTTTCATTATGTATGTAAGTTTACGTCAATGACTACACCACAGGTACACCTGCTGGTAAGCGCAGTGCAGAGACCAGTGACCACCAATAAATAATGAGATTATACGTTGTCATATTATGCATGTGTACTTAACGGACTGGTTAGTTAAAAGTACAACTAGAACTTCCAAGCTTTGAATATCACTCTTCGTCCAGTGATTAGTGGTTAATTCTACATAATTTAAAAAAATCGTCAAGTAACTATCGATAAAAAAGTTGTAGGGCTAAGGAGCCGCCCTATTAACGCACGTGTCTCGCGGCCAAGGCTGCGTCGTGAAAGCTCTGTGTACGTACCCGCCTACGCTCACCCACACCAGTGCACTCACACAGCGACATGCCTCTGTGTGGAACCTTACCTTAGCTCGTCGGCTCTGTTGCCAGGCTTTGAATATTGTAGTCTGCAGCAATCACAACGGATCGGTGTGTGCGTACGGACGGCCGAGTGTGGTACCTCGCTCCATAACTTGTTTGGTGAACAAATTCTTAGAATCACGCTAATGTTAGTGTGGTTTTGTCTACACTGGTTTAAGTTTCGTTCATCAGTCTTCCTTGTCTTGTTAAGTGGATGCGTGAAGAGATATTCGGAAATTCCATATCATCACTTCACGCATGATTTTTTCCTTTAATGTGTTGATGTATTGATTTTACTACTTGTGTATTATCTTATGAGAGTGTGCTACTCTTATGAGAGTAAATATTCGCTTATCTTGATGATCACGGATGGCTGTCGGTTTCCCACACAATCTGTACACCCAAACATGATGGATGGCGCAGCCTCAGCTGTGGTGGATACGATTCAGGAATTTAAGACAAAATTCCGACAAAATGCGGGACTTACAAAATCATCGCAGAATAAATAAATGTTGTACTATTACAACCTGCCATTAAGGGCGACTTGCAGCGCTATTATTAATGTAGAGTTAAACCTAAACTCGATTTATCCTACAGCCACTCCTATATTTAAATCTAGATTTAGGATAAATAGAGATTTATCGCGGAGCTGCAAGTGGCCCTTATATTTGTTACTGTGAAGTCTTTGCTGTGAAGTAATATCACAGACACCTACCGTTATATTAAATGTTACATTTTTCAGAAATAGATTAGGATATTAAATATTTCCATTTTCAGTACATACTGTTTCATCAGTTCGTTATTGGATAAAGTTTTTTATAACCTTATTGTAAAATATTAATTAGTCCGCACTAATTAATGTTTTACAAAAAGGTTATAAAAAACTCCTGTTACTGTTACTGAAACTGAATTTATAAAGCAATATTAAAATATTTTCCTTGGTTTGTTTATAGTGAAGCAAAGAGGGTTTTAATTAACATGTCTGCTTTGAATGAGTTTGATTCTGTAGATAGGAGGTAGCACGGACGTAAAAAAAAGATGGACGGAGCGCTAGGAACATTGAAAGTGAAGCAGGGTTTTCGGCCCATTCGATCTATCGACACGTAATGGCGTGTGCGTGAGTAGGGCACTTTTGTATAGGCGCGTTTGTGTGCGTGGCTTCTCTCTGGCGTTCGTTTAACTATAGGCGAGATGGTGTCCTTCTTTTTCTTTACGTCCGTGTTAGGTACCTACTCCAAACGTAGTCGTAGGTAATAAAATAACCACTATTATTTGAGTAAAGCTGGATATCAAATAGATAAATTGCGAAGGAAAATATTTTCTTTTACTTTTGTTTATGCTTATTCCTTAATGTAATTACTTTTGCTTATTACATGATTATAAATACGGATGTTAGGGTACTTCTTTATTTACTCAAATTATGTAACGATTGTAATTCTTAATGCTTTGTTTAAATAAAAAAAAAATATCAATCGAGCTCAGCAGGATGCCTTGGAGTATACATTTCAATTAGAATTATTAAGTTTTATTTTCAGTGGGTACTATTACGTCACTTTTACAGAAATAATTAAAAATGACCTAATGTCCACACAACTAATATCGATTTAGACTGTAGCGCCGACGACAAAGCCGTCGCACATTATCACAAACCCTAAAACCACTGATAAAGTCCACTTCACGAAAGTAAAACATTTCTAGTTATAACGGCAACCCTGGATAAAACATTTACCTTGAGGACTATCATTAAGTAATACAGTGATTTATACCAGAGTAGTATAAATATGTGGGATTTAGTTTGGCAAAAATCAAACACTTTGAGTACTTTTCGTCGTTTATTCTTAAAAATCTCTAGTTGCGCACGCTCACTCGTTAGCCGTTCGTCGTCTATCTCGCCATCTTACTTTTCTCTCTTTCCATCCTTCTCGCACACATACTGCTCTCTCATTTCTTTACTTTCACGTTCCATATACATTTTGTTCCATACCCAATTCCCACAAATATGTAGGTAGATCTTTCGATGTACTGATGCAGGAAATGTGGCTAAGAGGTATCATGGACGTTATTGAGAGACTTAGATGATATGTGACGCATCAGTCACGGACGAATAAATAAAGGGAACACTGTCTCGCGCCTCGCCTATAGTTAGACGGACGCCACACATAAGCCACGCACACAAATGCGCCTTTAAAAAGTGCCTTCCACACACACTAATACTCAGTCGCCGCCATTACCTGTCGTCGCGTCGTGTCGATAGATCCGGGGGGTTACCACCACCTCTTATAGCAATATTATTACAATCTTGCTTGTTGCGATTCTCGTACAAAAAAACGTAGTAAGATTATAATAATACTGCTATGAGAGGTGGTGGTAACCCCCCTGATCGTCGGAAAACCCTGCTTCGCTTTCAATGTTCCAAGCGCTACGTCCTCTTTTTTATACTTCCGTGGCATTAGTACGATTTTTACGTAATGCTGGCAGGCGGTAGGGACTAGGGACACGATGTAATTTACGCAGACGGACTCTCATATGTGAGAGTCCTACTGTCAGTGAAACTCCGGCATCATGTTACGTTATTACAACCCATCACTTGTTATTCCAGAAACGCAAGGATTTCTTCCCTTTTTTTTCTGCCGAAATAAATTTCTCAAAGTATTTAGTTACGTAGACTTTAAAAAATTTAATACAGAATGGTCATATTATGGATTTAATGTTTCTTCGTTGTAAAATTTTTATTTCTATTTAAAATCCGATTTCGTACCTCTATTATAAGACACTGTGAATATAAAGTAGTCAATCAGAAGAAAGTATATCCTAGAATAAAATAAAACGAAATACATTAATCTAAAATTGTTACTATTTTATAAAACACGAAGTTACGTCTCTTCTGAGAACCCTATATAAAACAGAAAAACGGGAGAGCCAGCTATGGTACAGGGGTATGGGTTGTGCCCTTGTCTGCATCTGGGTTACCGGGCCAGCGTTGCATGCAGCCTCTGGGCCACGGTGACCTGACCTATTTCGGCACTCCATGAAAAACATCCTGCTTAGCGAGATTGTAAATATTAACAGGGGAAGATACTTAGATAAATGGGATTTTGTTGATAAAATACATTTAAGTTACTCATTTTTGAGTCATATAAATGCTAATAATAATTGTGACGGCGTAAATTGATAAAAATTATACAATGTTTAATTGATAAATATTTCGAAATGTAATAAAAATGCAACTGAAATAATTTAGTTGAAACAAAATAATTAATATATCAGTGTCAGTTCTAATGACCCATTTTCGTTGGCACTTGGCAGTATGAATGATACCCGAGTGTGTGCGGGTGGGTCCCCCTCGCTGGGCTCCCCGGCCGCGGCGCCCGGGGGGTGACGTCACGCCCTGGAACTATAATGTGTTTGTATTGTGTCGTCGCGATTCTATGACAAACTGTTAGAGCAGTTATGGAAACTTATGTAGAATATGGTAGAAATTATTGAGAATTAGTAACATAACTGATATCATATAACATTGATTAAGGAAAGGAGATGGGGGTTGGAAAAGGGCAGCAGCGTGTAGTCCATATAGACAAAGAGACACTGTCTACCCCGAAAATTTGCTATTTCCATAAATAAATAATAAAAATCATGACTAAATACAGATTTTGAAAATAGCAATTCTCGGCTTGTGACACCGCAACACACACAGCGAGTTGCAAATTTACGTCGAGACAGTGGTATCAAATCTGTCGAGTCGGCCCAGTCGTGCTGTAGGTAGGTGTAACTGTATACAATGTGTCTCTGTCTCTCAAAATGTAAAGAATAAGATGATGATGATGAGTGGTAGAGCCACACTGTAGATAGTTACGTCTACGGCACAAATGGGCTGGCTCGACCGGTTTGATACCACTGTCTCACAGAAAACCGACGTAAAGTGGCAGCTCGCTGTCGTGTTTCGTTCAGTGAACGAGATTATCGATGGCCCAATTCTCCCCGCCACCTCCTTTCCCAGTCTCTGTTTCCCTCCTTGTAGGTTGCGAGTACTTTTTTCTTTATAGGTCTTTTGAAAAAATCGAAAAAGAAAATTTCTTGCTACCAAAAATAATCTAACAAAATAACACCAGTTCGCGCGAGTTTAATGAATATTATTTCCACGAGTGTTATTGTATTAGTCTATCATATGTTTTACCTTAATTATTTTTGTTATAATACCTACGCCATTATGCGTAAGAAGATTTTCTTAGAAACAAAAATGTTTGTAAGACAATACCTATTATTGTACAAGTTAATGTGATAAATACATAAATTAAAAATGTTCGGCAACTAAGTGTTGTGACTTTTTTGTTCCACGAATTCATTGCGCCGTCTTCTCTCTCTGAAATTACATTATTCTCTCAAAACGTCTTTATATTTCAAGTTGTTGATACAATATTCAAGATTCCAGGAACAAAATAATGTAGTACCGAGAACTCTAAATTGTCAATTAACTTCGTTGAAATACTAGAGCCCGTATTACACAATAATACCCAGGCACGAATCTAGATTTAAGGTTAGTTTTAAATACCAATCATGTTTAAAACTTTTAAAACTTAATTAATGTCCGAATCTGTAATAGGTACGTGCCAGTATATTTATAAAAAAGAAAAAAAATCTATATACAAACAACCGAGATAGACACAAATTATTTTTTTATTAATAATCTAATTATTAATTATTATTCATAACATATTACCCAATTAACCTATTTGTTAATCTAATTAAAAATGCAACAAATATTATAAATGTTTGTGTTCAATAAAGTGTTATCTATCTATCTATCTATCTATCTATCTATCATATCCGCAATAGGGGGGTTACCACAACCTTTTATAGCAGTATTATTATAATTTTACTTGTACCGATTCCCATACAAAGCAAACGAAGAAAGATTACAATAATACTGCTATAAAAGTTCGTGGTAACCCTGCAGACCTTGGTATCATAAAGAAGCAAAAACCAAAAGGGTTGTTCGTAATAACATTTCTTTATTTGATTTGTAAAGGTTCCTTTCTAGTACCCATGTTTGTATCAAAAACTATTATATCATTGCATGTTCGTGTAAAGGTAATGTAATTACCGTAACCCATACAAATATTTTTTTTGTTTAATATCGGCTCGAGTTTACTCTATTTTCTATTGCTATATTTTCTGGAGTGTTCATATTGTTTCATTAATGTACCATATAATGACTGATAAAAAAATATAACCAAATAACTAAATTAATTGTAGATAAAATAGGGATAGAAGTAGCTGTTTAGTGGTTGGTCACCCTGATTTCTTTCAAGGTTTATTTAATTTGCTCGAGAGTGGAGAGATGTTGCCCTTCAAGAACTTGCTACGTCACTGTCTATGTTGTTTACGTCTACAATCTTACCCAGAATTGTTAAATTTATCAAGTCATACCCTAATTACCTTGACAGCGGAGTGACTCTAGGTTTTAAGCTCTAGGTTTATATTATCTTTTTTAGTTTGAATGAGATGTGAGGCTCGCTCGTCTAATACATGCGGTAAGAATCCTAATCTTAGGCAGGAATCGATGATCTTTGGCAAGCTTTCGTAGCTTGTCGAATTTAAGATAATGTTTGGAGCCTTACTCTAAACATTTTGTTGAACATTAAGCACATTCATTCTGGTCGTATGATAAATAAAGCTCAATAAACAATAAACCCTCTGAAATGTAAATAGAAGTAATTTTTTTTCATCCTTCATAACAACCTCGTATAATATTATGATATTCTTCGTTGTATGTCAGAGGTCAAAATTGCCGAAATAACAAAGTTATTTATATCGTCAGCCCGTGGGTATTCGTTTATGTTTTCGTCTAAGGGTTTTTTACACTGACACGACAAGTTGAGACTGTATTTGCTGATAAATACATTGTATTTCAAACGGCGAAAAGCATTGAGTACCTGCAGGGTTACCACGACCTCTTATAGCAGTATTATTATAATCGTTCTTCGTTTGTTTTGTATGGGAATCGGTACAAGTAAAATTATAATAATACTGCTATAAAAGGTGGTGGTAACCCCCCTGAACAGTCGCCATGATTATACCTCACACGCTTAAAAACTGGAACGCTACTCAACTTTAACGGCTTCTTACCTTGTTGTTTGTCGCCATAACATTTTAACAGATAAGGCGACCTTAAGTGTTTGAGTATGCAGAGGCTAGAATATAAATAAAGAAATAAATACGCTCAACAGTCATACACACAATCCTGACCCCACACTAGATTTAACCTGTATCGTGGGTATCAAGAACTAAGACGGATTTAAAGTTCGTCAACACCCAGACCATGGACTCTGTAGATCACACAAACATCTGTTTCGATGCGGGAATGGAACCCATGGCCTCTAGTTTCACAGCAGTTTCTAGTTTTTGAGAGGTAAAGCCACGCTTTAAACAGTTACGTCTGCAGCACGAATGGGCCGGCTCGACCGGTTTGATACCACTGTTTCACAGAAAACCGATGTAAAGTGGCAGTTCGCTGTTGCGTTTCATTCGGTGAGTGAGATTTCCGGTTGCTCAATTCCCCCCACCTTTTCCCCAATCCCTTTTCCGTCTCCTTTTCTTCCCTTAGTCGGCAACGGACCCATGATTATTTTTGTATCTTGGATGTCTATGGGCGGTGGAGATCACTTACCACCACACAGCTGCCCGTTTGCCAGTCTCTGCAGTAAAATATAACTCTTGCGCTGCGCCACGGAGGCTGTCAGAAAAGCCACTATCCGTATCTAGATCTACGAACAAATTAGAATTTATTATCGAGAAATCTCAAGATTTAGTGCAATGTAGATATAAATAGTTACACCAACTATACATTCTAGTGGGTAGTGTAAGAAAGTTGAGAGTAGAGTGTAAATAACTTATAAGCACATATGTGTAAAATGTACCGCCCACGCAGTACGTATGTAGGTAGGTCAATTGGTGAAACAGCTTGTTTTTTTTTGGCTATATGTGTATATTTTTATATAAGAGATATCGCTTGAGTGGTAGAGTTACGCTTTAGTCGGTTACATCTACAGCACGAATGGGCCAGCTCAACCGGTTTGATACCATTGTCCCACAGAAAACCGACGTAAAGTAGCAGCTCCGTCGCGTTTTGTTCGGTGAGTGAGGTTTTCGGTGAATTTGTTGGAGGCGCCTACTTCACCTGTACAAAAAACTTTGTCAAGCTGCATTAATATTATGAAATCTTTTATCTATATACATATATATTTAACTGCCTCGGTGGCGTAGTTTTATTTCGGTATGACTACCGTCCTGAGGTCTCGGGTTCGATCCCCAGGTCGGGCAAAGTGATATTGGATTTTTCCATATCAGCCCGGAGTCTGGAATTTGTGCCCGATATGGCGATAGGCTCGCCTCCTATCACATATGCGACGGAACTAAGCTCGGCGAAATGTGAGTGTTCTAGTTCGCTAGTGCACCTCTGCCTACCCCTTCGGCGTGAACTTATGTTATGTTATGTTTTATCTATATACCGACATTGAATGATTAGATACATATAACTTAATGTAAATCCATCTCTAAAGCCGCGTCTCCTGTACATGTTTTTTCGAAACAAAACACAAACACCAACACAAAACAAGGTTTTTCATTGTCTCCACAAAGGACCATAGACAACAAATTGTAGAAATACCATGTTTTGTGTAGGTGTTTTGTGTAATGTTTTAGTGCAGGAGACGTGACTTGACTTGCACAGGAGCAAAGCCGCGAGGGAAAACAAGTGTCAATCTATAATAGAACCAGTTCTAACGATTACGCAAGGTGTCTACTTAGAATGGAAAATTACGATGTTTACTAGCAATTTCAGTTTCATGATATTATAGAGGTGTTTTGTGAACGGCGCGGCGCAATACTAATATTAAATTGTTTTACAAAATTATGTGCCGAGACCGTTATTTAACCTATTTTCCTGTGTATACCACTGTTTATTGTATTGCAAAATATATTTATTGTAATTCGTTATTTAAAATCGCTCAGAAGACCTTTTTAAATGAAATTCTAAATAATTATTGATGTTATAATGATTATATTTAATTCATATTTTGACCCATAATGAAACTGCACTAGTTATTTTTTTCTTATTTCGTGTTTCTCTGTGATTGTAACTGCTTATTTTTTTATTAAAAAGAGCAACGTCAGAGTTTTTTGCCTGTTCTTTGTCTATCTATCTTTCTATGTCTCTGTCGTCTATCTTTCCGTCCTTGCGGTAGAGAAAAATAATGACGGAATTTTAACAGAATATAGCATTGTATGTAATCAATAAAAGATTTTATTTGAAGTTGATTGAAAAAATATTGGCCAGGATTTTTAAGGCAGACCTCTGACGCCTTTATTAATGATGATTCACAAAGATAGCAAACGATACGTGTCAGTTATTTATAGACAGTTACTTTATTCCTCAGTTTATCCTTATAACTGAATTGTATTTATATTCTTAAGAGATTCTCTTTGACAACTTAATTCCATTAAATCCTCAAGTCTTGCTGGTCGAACAGCAAGCAGTTCAACCATTACTTACATTCAAAAGGATTATTTGTAAAATACTTGCGACGAGAGTATCCGCAAAATACTGAAGAACTGTGCTAAAATGTTAATTGCTGGACTTTCCACAAAATTTAGACATTAGGCCAAAAAAAGTGTGATGAATAAAGAATGTTGAGGAAAATAGTTGGCATAATTAACACGTATCTATTAAGAGGTCAAGGCACCGTGAGTGTATACACATTCTTAGATGCAATTGAGTGTTTTGTAATATAAACATATAATAACATTATCAGAATTCTATATTAAGTATCTGATATTGACACCCTTAGCCTATTTGCCTTCTTCAATATTTATAATGTTTATTGTCAAGGCTAAGTATTATTATGAGAGCATATAATTTCACGTCACAGTTTTTTACACCAATCGTCGCTAGATCTTAATAATTCGTCACAGATTAGTCAAACGTTTACTGAAGTGTTCAAGAGTATTTAATTTATAATAGCTACTTTAATCATGAATGTAACCAGTTTTAGCTTGAAATTCCTATAAGTAGATAATTCAAACCACACTTAAAAGAAACGTATTTTATTTAGCTATGCAATATACATGAGGCTGTGTAATAGCATTAACCATTTACAAAGTATTATAATATGAAATGATAAAGAATAAAATACTGCCTCGGTGGCGTGGTTGTATTTCGGTACGACTATCGTGATATTGGATTTTTCCATAGCAGCCCGGAGTCTGGAATTTGTGCCTGATATGGCGATAGGCTCGCCCCCTATTACATCTGAGACGGAACTATGCTCGGTGAAATGTGAGTGTACTAGTTAGCTAGTGCGCCTTTGCCTACCCCCTTGGGGATACAAACGTGAGCATATGTTATGTTATGTTAAATAATAAAAGGGATACCAGTAGTAACCAACATTATAGCTAGAGCAATGTTACTGTTGCCGGCTGGAGTGTGTCTGGTAGAGTAGTTGGCACTGGTGTTTATTTTCTAGCCAAAAACATTAGTGCTTGTCAAGCGAACGGTTGCGTCGCAACAATAGCACAATTAATTGACGCCGGTCGCTGCTGTGCCGTGTAGTTCATGTACTAGTTTTAGTACCACCCAGCGACGATGTACACTCGGCTTGCTGGATAGTACATACTCCAGTAGACACCTAAGGCCTTACTTTTAAAAACATTTTAGCAGAGCAAAAGCTGTTTAAGAATAGTCTGTCACATTTCCCTTGAAAATAAAAGGGGCAGACTATTCTTAACCATTTGCTCAGCTAAAATGTTTTTATAAGTAAGGCCCCTAATGTTTGAAATTTTTTCCCAAAGCACGAGGAAGCGGGGTACTCTGTTTACTGGTAATTCAAAATCTGATTGTTTTTACGACACGGCCGTGTCGTTCAAGGAGCAATTTTAATATTTAGTTTTATTTTTTTATTCGCTAAAGCGAAAGTCTTTACTGCTCGAAGATGTAGCGATGTGTGATGGTGGTGAATATATTGAGCAGTCCACTATATCAGATCTTATAGTCAGATATGTTGTCAGATGCGGCGTCTATTAGTGTGTAGTCGTTGGTACCACCAGTCACCACGCTGAGCCGCGCCGCACTGCCGGCTTGACATTTACGCGGATGACATGCGAATGTGGCACAATGGGGATTAGCACTCGACATGTTTATCGAGAATAAAATTATAAATAACTGTAAAATAATATTCCGTATTGAAACAGAAATATACTGCTTTGTTCTTTTTGAAATAAAATATAATTACCGTTTGTATCTTGTTTTAGCAAACATGTTTTTATCCTCTTGGGGTACGCTTTCTTTTTATAGTTCAACCTTTAAGGGAATATGGCTACCTCGGGCGTTATATATTAAACATTTCTGATTTATGAATCTTGAAACTGTGTGTTTTACAAAATCATCTGCCCTTATCCTACTCCAATGTAGGGTCAGCAAAACACACTTTTTCAAGCCTGGTGTAGAAAAGATTCGGATTAGTTTAATGGCTGTCGATGTCAGTCCCCTTCGAGAGATCCAATCCCGAGGACTTGTTTTGAGAAAACAACTTTTCACAACCTGGGATTGGAACCCTGACATCACAGCCTGTACATATACTTTACCGTCCACTACTTAATTTTTATTTCTACCTGCCCTTATCTCATCTTAATGTGAGGTCGGCGCAACACACACTTTTTCAAGGATGTCGCCGAAAGGATTTGGCTTAGTTTTTACGACGGGCCACCTACCTGACATCAACCCTCTCCGAGGGATCCAGTCCCGAGCAAATTAAATTAGAAAATTCGCTTTGTCTGACCTGGGAATCGAACCCAGGACCTCCCGGTCCACAGCCCATATATGCTGCCGCTAGTACCAAGGAGGTGACGTAACCGCCTACCAATAAACTAAGAAAGTGGAATGATGTACACAAATAAGTATTACCTACATTGAATGAAAAACACAACGATCACTAAACTCGTAGCAGAAATTGTTAATGAAACAAAAATAAGATTGCAGTATTAACGCTACTAAAATAATGACAAGCATATTCGGACATAGTTATGCGAAAAGGAGACAAACCACAAAAATTATTATTGAAGGCAATCATTTAATTTCTTAATAGACTGTACTATAGAATGTTGTGCATGATACTACCTCTATAATAAGTGTGGTCCTCAAGATTTGGGGAAATGGAACAGTTTACCCTGAAGGAAAAAAGAAAAAAATATTTTATGATAATAATTTCTATTTCTTTAAAGTTGGATCTTTATTGCATAACTATGTTTATTTCCTATTAGTGATAGAAATTAAAATATACAGTTACTTGGAACAATGGAAGTTCTGTGTCGAGTATCCTTCCTGCACAAAAAGTTCACATCGTTCGCAAACGGAATACATTCAATGCACAGCTTCACATGTCTTGGCTCCTGTGAATGCTCTTTCATCTGAGTGTTCGTTGTAATTAAAATAACTGGTAATGAGTGGCGCATACTTAGTGATCGGTCATGACACTATGACGAATGTGAGATGGACTCAAACGGCCACTCAGTTTGTAATTATAACTCGGTCTAATTTTTCACTGCGACTGTCGGCTGCAACATTTAGAAGTGTCTCTCTGGTGTCTAGATATAAACTAGCGGCTTAAATATCAGAAAATGGACGGTTATATTTGTCGGCTTTACCTTCCAATTAAATTTGTATTTAAATTTTCTTCTTGTATTTTCACAGTAAATAAAATTAAAGAATCATTTTATAATTTTAGTCTGTTTTAATCTGTAGACCGTAAGACGATTTAACTAAATACATAGACTAAATAATAAATAAATCAACAAAATGCAAGATATTAAACAGGGATTATGCTTAAATATAGTTTATTTTATTATAAAATAAATCGAGATTTATATAAATGTTGCAATGCAATTGAATATAATCTATTAGTTATATGTAGCATTAATTTATTAAAGAAATACTAAAATATGTCCTTTGGTATACATGTGTTGTTATCATCATCGTCATCATCATCATCAGCCATAGGATGTCCACTGCTGAACATAGGCCTCCCCAAAGATTTCCAGATCGACCTGTTGGAAGCGGCCTGCATCCAGCGACTTCCTGCAACCTTGTTATAGCTCAACATTATGCTAGAAATGCCCATAATATTATTAAAAACGTTTTAAAAGTAACTAAATGTACGATTTCAGTTTTAGGTCGCAAGTAGAATGTAGAGTCGAGCGTGCAAAAAGTAGTTAGGTGCAAACTATACATTCAAATAAGGAAGCGAATGTAGTGTGAGGGTAAACAAGCACGCTCCTAATGAGCTGGCAACTCGCTTTGAACTCGAACCTATTTTCAGTCAAAGAACAATGTTGCTTTGTCGTTCTGGGAAAAATAAATCTTCACACGGACGCCGCGTCTCGTCGCGCCGCGCCGCACCGCGCAGCTTCGACGTGTTTACTATGAAAACTCACTGGCTCGTATTTCTTTTGTAACATGTATAGGTTCGCAGTCTTCGCACTGTTTGCTACAGTTATATCAGTCCACAGATCATGTATGTTCTTGGGTTTTGGTACTGTTATAGTACATACCAATGACTAAGGATAAAATAAGAGGATCTGGCATAACTTAACTATGAAAGGTATTACGAACTACGCAAAATACGTATTTTCTTTAAAGCCGGTTTTGTCATTTTAGGTTCGCGATTTATTTACATGTAAGTTGTCATTGTGACATAAGAATAAAATAACGTATAAATACTTATTAATTCTATTCAAAGATTCTATTATAAATGCGGTGTTTTATTTACAAAAATACTAATTTCGGAACATAAAGAAGATGCCTAACTGCTATATTAATGGTATTTTTTTTTTGCAAATTAGGTTGCAATTTTGGTTTCTTTCCATAAATTAGGAATGCTTCATTTTAACTTCATTTTCGTAGTTACATATGTTAGCCTCGTCCTCGATCTTCTTTAGTCTAAGGTGGGTACAGACCTTTTTGGTATCATTAGAAATTGTGTAACAACTACTAAGTTATATTTAAATGTCTGGCAATGAAATGGTATTGCAGAAGGTAGTGAGAGTTTTGGCGGGAATTCTGACGGTGCGGGTTGTCGCTTGTTTTAATGATTTCTTATTCTAGTCTAAAGTTATGCTTGTGGTTTAAATGTGATGTGAATCTAAGCGATAAACATCAACGAAGATGGACAGTATGTGGACGCTTTGAAATAGGTGATTTTGGACGCTTTTTGTCGGGTGGATGGGTCGACCGTGTTCGACTCCTCCGCTGCGAGAAAATCGTCTAAAAAGCATCAAACTGGAAAGAATTGACGCTAAAACTCCAGCAGGATCTTGAAATCGAACACATCCGACTTCAATGCACTTGCGAAAACTTAGATATAGGAAACAAAGTGTAATAAATAATAAAAAGTATACGGCTGAAGGACATTGTATCCATGGCTATGAACAATATAAAAAAAAGCAGAAGGTAGTGACTGATTCATCTTATCGGTATACTGGGCATTGAGTACAAATTCACGTATGATTCTTCGTGTCAAAAAACTCAATTACATACATATTGTGATTGTACGAGCTAGAATTTTAATTTATGGGCTCACGTTTCTCAGCCTAAGTACGATGCCGCTAGATCGATGAACGAGTATACGAATGAATGTGATAAAATATGATGCACCTGTTGTCGAAATATCCGCGTCGTTTCTGTTGGCATGTATGAGTTAATATATTTGTCGCACAAATAACATTCTTTGCCAACGAAAAATTACTCAATTACATTAACACTTCATGATATCGTATTAGTAGTGTACCGTGACGGCAATCTTATTTAAATTAGCGTTTATCATAAACATGTCATATCATCAGGCTGTATCAGTCCACTGCTGGGAATAGGCCTTTCCTAGATCGCCCCATTACATGACATGACATGACATGACATGACATGACACGACATGACATGACATGACATCATATGACATCACATGACAAATAATACGATTTTATTATAAACATTTTTCGTTAAAACTATGTAAACATTAAAACGATCTTAGCCGTCTAATCCGAAATTATCATTTGACAAGATAGCCCCAAAGTACCTACTGCCCTTCAACATAACTTAAAATTCTAGCTAAAATTCATTAAAAACATTAATAAATCTATAAAAAGGATGATAACAGCTAAAATAGCTCAATTTACGCGGTTAACAGATTTCGTGAAACACGCGCGTCGTTAAAAATGTATTAATGGCACGAACCAGACAGTAGTGCCAATGTAATGATAGTAATTTATATAGCAAACAAATAGAAACTAGACGGTCGAGTGATGCGTAGGATTGTTCTGAAATAGAATAACGACCAGACTGAAGACTGGCCGCCGATCGTCGGCGAATGGAATAAGAGATACATCGCGCGATGGGAATTATAGTGACTTAACACAAAATTATTGATTTTTGGATAATGAAGAATACATACACACATAGTAGGCAAGGGGTAGGCAATGCTGCGGCCTGAGCAGGAAAATTTCTGACAACCGTAAATGTATTCGAACTCGATGCGCGTCTATGAAATTTGTATGAAATATTAACCAAATGTCATCAGTGCGCAGCGAACTCGAATACATTTACATTTACATTAGTTTTTCGTGCTCGGGCTACTGATCTAGCGAAATGGAACACCCACATTTCGCTGAGCTTATTTCCGTCTTAGATGTGATAAGGGGCGATCCTATCGCCATATTGGGCACAAATTCCAGACTCCGAGCTAATAATGAGTAGAAAAACTTAATATTACATTGCCCGACTCGGGGATCGAACCTCAGACCTCAGAACGATAATCGTAACGCGCATGCAATACCACCATGACAGTAATTAATAATATATTAGTGTTATACCGATAGCGGTGCGAAAAGTACAAAAATTAAAGACAGTATGCGTGAGACCTTGTTTATAAGTAATGTCAATTTTTTGAAGTTTAGTTAAATTTTTTTGTCGATGTATGTATTTAACTCAATTATCTAAAATTTTGGATTGGATCACTTTCGTTCTCACAGTCCGACGTGCCAGCACCGCCTACTGTAACTCAATGATTAATTATATCACGACTCACAACTTATAGAACACATGTAACACGCGGATACTAGCAAACAAAACATCTCAGATGCATACTAATCTTCAAATGACTTATTCAAACAATCTCTCAGACACACGTCACGTCAACAAAATGCAGCTAACGAAATCAAAAAGACTTTGGCGTTGCATAAACTGTGCACTCTTTTTGAATTTAGCAATTGTGTCCCCTTGTGTATTTTAATGCAATACCTGAGTGCAATAGAGTGTAATCTCGAAGCCACTTGAAACAAATCGCGTATTCACATTTTATTTACCGAGATAAAGTAAAACATGCGAATTATAAAGCACTTCACGTGTTGAACCAGCTTTCCTTTCCGTTAGTGAGTACGAGGCACTTAAAATATCTTTCAACGTACTCCTTATGAGCAGCATCCGTGTACGTCTGTCTTAATATTTGTATGCTGTCAGCACTGTGCTTTATATAATTCGGCATTACGTCTGGCGAGCGCTGCACAAGAATAGTTTAAATGGCAGACGATAACAAACGCAGTATATTATGACAAACTCGTTGCTCAATTTTCCGCTACTATTAAACATTCGCTGTCGATGTAAAATAGAAGTCGGTTTGTTACAAAGTGCATAATGAACGTATGGTACATTTGAAAACAAGTTTATATTTTATTAAAATAAAAATATCTGTTACTATGCAATGCATAATTTGTGTCAAAATTAAAAGCCTCCTATTTGTGACAAATAATCACAATTAAGAAATCAGTAAATAATCACAAATAAAAAAATAATTTCAGTTCAATATTATTTCTATAAAAAACGTTGTTTAATTCATCTGAATCTAATACTGCTCTACTAGTGACAGGTGGCTCGGCTTCAGGAGGCCGAAACACTTATGTAACATATATATATATATATATATATATATATATATATATATATATATATATATATATATATATATATATGCCGCCTCTAACGGGTTACCAGCTGAATTCCATGAAAAATATTTCATCAAAAGATGGGCGTTACATAGGTTGAATATCTCGGACAATGTAGATAAAAAGGAACACAAAGTTGATGAAAATAACTTCTCGTTTTTTTACCATCCTGCAGGACAAATTGGCTATACTAAACATCTCTTACTTACAACAGAGACTAATTCAACAATATTGTCTGTGGACAGAATAATGCAGACCTGTAGCCTAAGCACGAAAAACTAATGTAAACTTGCTGCGCACTGATGACATTTGATTAATATTTCATACAAATTTCATACACGCGCATCGAGCACGAATACATTTACGGTTGTCAGAAATTTTCCTGCTCAGGCCGCAGATCTTTTTTTATTCCTTTGCTAGTCCAAAGGAATATGTGATCCAACCTGATGGTAAGTGATCTCCACTGTCCATAGGCCAAAGACACAAATTCGACAGTCTCCGTGGCGCAGCGGGCGAGTAGCCGGCTGTGAAGCGAGAGGCCGCGGGTTCAATCTCCGCACCGAGATAAATGTTTGTATGGCCTACAGATATTTGTTTCGGGTCTGGGTGTTGTGAGACCGAATGTCTCTCGTAGTTCCTGACATCCACGACACAAGACTTGATTTTAGTGTGGGGTCAAGACTATGTATGTGACTGTTAGGTTTTATTTATTTATTAAATATATCACGGATGCGTCGCCATCCGAAAAAGAGGGGATTAGGGATTGGAGAAGGAAGGGGGAATTAGGCCACCGGAAATCTCACTCACCGAACGAAACGCAACTGCGTGCTGCCACTTTACGTCGGTTTTCTCTGAGACAGTGGTATCCAACGGTCGAATCGGCTCATTCGTGTTATAGACATTACTGTCTACAGCGTGGCTCTACCATTCAAATCTACAACTAGATACACTGGCTGATCCTGGAACGCGACTCATCTGAACGAGGCACTATAGCGGGTTTGATTGCTATTCAGTCAAGTATGATAGCCGCGTATCCTCCCATTAGATTGTGTATAGAAAGTGACAAAATAGTCACATGCCTTTTGACATTAGCTAAGCCAGGAGCGTGGGCAGACCGACGTCTGCGATATAGATAAACATCCAGCCGAGTGGAGTCAACAAACTACACTCGAATTACCGAGATGCAATCTAACTGCACGTAGGATTATGAATATCACGTACCAAGCCTTCGAAATACTAGCTGATAGGCCCGTGTAAAACAGAAAGCAAAGCGAAAGAGTGGCGAAGCGAACCCAGAAATATATAAAGCAACAAACTTCAGTTTTACAATAATGAGTTAAAATCAGTGACTTCACTAGTAACTTCATTGCAAAATTAAAATGCTCCCGCTTCGGTGTTGGTTTGACATAAGGGTCAATTATGTACAGAAGTTATTGCTAATTCGGACCGCTAAATACTTTCACACATGAAATGGAAGCCAGAAAAGAAACATAAACTTGTACGTCATCGGATTCTATAGACATATTGAACTGGAGAAATACCCATTCATTAAATTGGAACCTTGAAATCAAATAACTGTTGTTCTCCAAAAAGGGCAAATGAGGAGTACCCTAACCAAAGTAAATGTATGATAAGATGTATGAGTGTGGAAGAGACAATTTGGTGTGTCATAATCGTAGCGTGTGCCGCTCAATAACCTCAGCCCATCCCCATGCGATGTAGGCGTGATTATGAATGTATTTATGTGTAAGACATCTTGAAAAAATTATTTAAAGCTCCCATAATAAGAAAAATCCATATTTAAAAAATCGTTTGTATAGCTATGTTGGCTGGTATACCGAGTTTTTTTAATGAACCTGAATGACAAGATGAACAGGTCACTCGCCTGATGGTAGGCGCCACGCCTATCGTACCCATAAACAGTAGCTTGTTGCTGCCCCTTATAACTTTTAATTACTTAGTTTTTCCTTATCGCTGTATTAGAAATGTACAAACAATGTATCCGCAATGCTAGAGCTATCGCGGACACTCGTCCGGTGACAAAAATCACCCGACTTTTGTCACTCTTCTCCGGGTGACGATATGGGAAACAACATCTGACACCATTCGTGGTCGTACAATGCTATGTTATAATTCAAAACAGGATTAAAAATAGCTTCTGCACTGTGTGCAATGTTTTAGCTGAGCAGTTGACGATGTGTAAATAAATTGACCCCATGATAGAGGCGCGAGCATGTTCAAATTTAAATCATTTATTCTGCAAATAGTATCACTTTTACATATCATTTATATGATTAAAAATAAATACGTCGGCATTTGATGGCTATCCTTGAGAAGAAATGCTGGAACAAACTCAATGGTTATCGCCTCTTTTAAAGTCCAGACAATAGTTAACGTTGAGATATGCAAGAGCAATGCATGGCATGAACAATTTTAACACTAATATTCGGTCTAATACTTTGGAGGAGGCATATGTTTCGCAGTGAACCTGTGGCTAAATGAAAATGATAAATTTTATCGAGATCGAGCTGTGTATCAAGCGTAGTGCGCAGTGATCTCAATTCAAATTCGATTGTCCAAATTATTCGTCCTCGAGCCTCCGCTTAAGTATAAAATATTGTTCTCATAGTCCTAGCTATTCATTGTAGCTCATAAAATATTTGCAGCGATGCGGATGTAGAGACTGAAACCACAAATCTCGCAACACAAAGCTCTACTACCACCACTGAATGTAGATTCTATGTTTAACATCGTTTAGTAAATGAAATATTATTATTTGAAATACAGTGAGTTGAGTTGTGATGTTGCCTCCTTGGTCGATTAGTAGATTTGGGCTGTAACTAAAATCCTGGGTTCGATTCCTGGTCAGGCAAAGCGGTTTTCATAACAAGATTTGTTTTTGGATTCCCTAGAGGAAGTTGACAGCAGGCAAGCCAGTTGTTTTTATAATACTTAACTTAGTTCTTACCAAGCTGAATCCTTTCTGCAACGTGCTTGTAAAAGTATACGTACATACACACATAGATTTACGAATATATACTATTTTGTTTTTACATTTTTAATAAATGAGTTTTATTTTAGAGCAATTAGTTTATACAAACCGTTCTTTCTACCTGCCCTTATTCCACCTTACTGTGGGGTCGGCGCAACATACTTTTTCAAGCATGTTGCAAGGAGGATTTGGCTTAGTTTTACCAGCCACCTTTATGATAATTCCTTATGGGGGATCTAGTCCCGGGCAAATTAAATTAGAAAATCTGCTTTGTCTGACCTGGGAATCGAACCAGGACCTCGCGGTCCACAGCCCATACAAGTTGCCACTAAACCAAGAAGGCCATAATACAAACCGTTCTAAAATTGTAAAATAAATAATGAATACAGTACACAGTTGTCAATAAATACTTTTTTCTTTCTTATATCCACATAGTAATCACGCATCAACATACACAATGCTACGCACTGGGAGTGGCTTGGCACGTATCATACCAATACACTAGCAGATACGTGTCAGAAAATGTAAAAAAATAACTTCTTATTCTCTTTGGAGTCGGTGCCAGGGTCAATGCAAATCAAATGAAATGCACCGATTCGAAAAGATAATCTGAAATTATTTTTTACTTTATTATGTACAGTTTCGTTAAAGTTTATTTATTTTATATCTTTTCCAAAACACGGCACGACATCTCCGGCCCGAGCAGGAATATTTCTGACGTAAATGTATTCGAGCTCGATGCACGTCTATGAAATCTGAATGAAATATTAACCAAATATCATCAGTGCGCAGCAAGCTAGAATATATTTAAGATTGTGAGAAATTTTCCTGCTCGGCCACTGAACTTATGAATACTCTTTCAAACAAAAAGTAGTTATCCAAATTCATTGAAAACCTCTTCCATTTTTAAGGTGGTAAAATAATTTTCAAGCCTACTAGAAAGCAGCTCTTGGTGCTCAGTAAGCTAGTCGATAGCAGAAAAAAGAAAGCGTGTAACTTAGATTCTTGTTCATGATTCACGTTATAGTTGACTCACAGATATGTATTAGTTGTTATTAATTTAATTTTGTAAACATTTATTTTAATGATCTAATATCTATCATCTCACATTTAATCGGATTCATGTTTTGGTATCACTAATCTCTCTGCGTTTTCAAGCATGTTGCAGAAAGGATTTGGCCTAGTTTTTACGACCGGCTATCTGCCAAACGTCAACCCCTCTGGGGGAGTTTTGGTATCACTAATATGTATTATAAAAAGAATAATAAACTAAAAATTACCTTTAAGTTCACTCGTAAAACAACTCTACATTTTTATTTATTAAATCATTCAACACGCAACACATTTAATAATAATATTTTTAAACAATATCATTAGCCATGGAATGACCAATGATGAACGAACAAGACATATCCCAAAATTATTAAAAATTTACTTTATATTGAATCGTAAAACGACTCTACAATTTTTATTAAACCCAATCGTTCGCGCAAACAGTATATACACTTAACACAGAAATATATAGAGTAAATACATTTTAATTAATATCATTGAATAGTTATGTAATATAATATGAAAAGGTTCGTGTAATTGTGTTCCTGCGCCTGAGCGCGTAACTAATCGATCGATGGCCCTTACTGAAGAGTTCAACGCATTACCATTGGTTACATTTACGTCTAATGGAACTCTACCGCGTGAGATTATATACAAAACTCATTTAAAAACACATTTAAACTGCGAGTTTCTATAGTCATAGTTTTAAGAACTTTTTGTGAAATTGGTGGAATGTATGATTAAATAATATTATCCTTAAAATAAGCATAAGAAGAGAGCTTATTTTACAATATATTTAGATATTTTTATAGGCATAAGAAAATAAACCGAGTCCGAAAATGAAAAAGGCAATCAAGTGAAGCCTTTATGTTCTACATCCTGGTACAGAAATTATCGTTTTTCCATTATACCGTTACTGAAGTGATAGATTGTAGAGTCATTTTTCATGGATTTGTAGGCAGGCATTTAGTTCTTGCGTTAGTTCTCAATAAAAACAATGAACTCACGGAATAGTTAATAAAGATTAGAGGCGAGGTAAGAAAACATATTTTTGTAACCAAAAGCGGCGTCCTCTATTTCTTTTGAGGCTTATCTTGGATACCGTTTGTTAAACAATGGAAGTAGTAAGGATTACGTTTGGGTACGCTCGCAGCTCCCGGTAACTGTTGCTTGTTATACTACTCGTATACTATGCGCCATTTGTCTTTCTTTGTCAATGTTAAGTACTCATTCTATTTTAAGTGGGCATTCTCTATTTGCCGCTCGTTATTGTCCATTTACTTTTATCTTTTCTCCTAACCTCTTGACTGGACAAGATTATCAATTACTTACTATTATTTTAAAAAAGACACGTGTTGAGGTATTTCCTTAGCTGGTAATGTGTGCCATGGGAATGACACTTATTATGTTAATAACAGGCTATAAAGTAAAAAGGTCTCCAAAGATAGATATCATGATCACGAAGTATGCAATGACGTCAGCAACGTAGAGTTCGGAACCGGTTCGAAAACCTTTCCACTAAAGATGTGTGAGAAATACTTGTATAGAGTAAATGTAATTAAGCGCTGAATGCTATCACAACTCCAATATATGGACTAGGAGTTAAACCGGTAACGTGAATGAGCTTCGTATCTCCATAAAACCAACGCCGCGGAAGTAAACTTTCATATCACCCACAGTAGCAGCTGCGAAAAACAAAACAATAAAGTATCCAATTGCGATTCAGTCCGTCGAATCGAGCTAGGTAGGCGAGCGAGACTGTCTTGAACTAATTGATAAGTTATAAGCGTTTAACAACCGCATTGCATCATGGCCTTACGTGGCAATGCTCGCGGTGCACGCCGCGCCGCGTCGCGCCGGTAGCAGGCCATTTGGTGGCAACGGCCAGAGCACAGCTCACATAAGAATTCATTTTGTCCTGAGAAGTGTCCGGTTTCAGTCTGGCACGACGAGCGCTCATATTGCATTTAGTATTTATTTATGTATCGGTGAAGCGCAGGTTCTATAGGCGGGCGGCGGGCGGCGGGCGGCTGCGGGCGGCTGCGGGCGGCGGAGGCGGAGGCGACGGCGGAGTGCGGCCCAGGGGGGCATACTTACTACGTGATTAATCCGCGTCCCCCCCGGCCCCGCGCGGTGAGCCACGGGCCGGGCGCTCCGTACTCGCGCCGGGTTTCCTCGTCCCCGCGCCTCACGGCCACTCACTACGCACGGGGCTCAGCGTAGTGCCGCCGCCAGTCGCGCTGCGACCCGTGCCGACGTCGCACATCGTCTGCGTCCACATCGTCGCGACATCGATCCGTGATATCATTCATGCTGATCTCCGCCCGTTGATTTTCCTGCCGAGTGACCGTAGTGAAGCCGCCGCGTACCGAGAGTTCTGAATGTTCGTGGCCATCACGCCGGTGCGCTTTACCGTCGGATTCCGTACACCCAGCTCCGGCTCTGAGTGGCTGCCGGCGACGCTTCCCTCGGATGAGACCCGTGACCGGCGCCCGTCACCGTGAGCCGCAGCCTGCGATGCTGTGTCCGTGACCGTCTCACAACAGTGCCACGAAACGTAAGGATCGGATAGTTCATTCGGGCAGTTCGCGTGCACGGGCCGCCTTCCTATTTGCATGGCGCATACGAGTGGATTTTATTTTCGTCTGGCGACCTGTGTGTGTGCGGGGCTGCGGGGCGTCGTGCGGCGGTGGTGTGCGCAGCGCGGCGCCCGCGTGTGTGTGTCGCGTTCCGTGTCCGCCGAGACGGCTACTCCCTGCTGGCCCGCTTTATTTAGGTTGTTTCTGAGCGTGTCGGCAGTTCGGCCTGGCGCCCGCCGCCACCACAGCGCCGCCGCCGCCACACCCGCCGCGCCGCCCCGCACCATCGCTACCTGTGTCCTCACTCGTCACCAATACTTCTAGATCTATACAGACGTCCCTTTTTAGAACCGTCTGACATATTGTCACTTTGTATAGGTAGGCGCTCGTAGGCGTGAAAAAGGAAAACATTCCAGTATTTCAATTCTCGACTTACTAGATATTCATTGAATGACATTTATATCTGCGTGGTCGGCCTTTTTGTATGTAATGAATAATTTACAAAACATTCGGTAGAAGTGAGTCGGTTGTCGCTGCGCGGCGCGGCGCGGCGGCCGTGTGGCCCGTCCCGTGTGGCGTGCTGTATGTCCTCACGGTTCACACCGAGCCGTATGTCGTAGTGTGAGAACTGGTCTTACAATGTTGCCGAGTTGGCAATATTAACATTTTCTACAATTCAATGCGCGTTACGTGTCAATGATCTCGGAACATTGCAGCACTTCTCTTTTGACGCTACGTCTTTGTGGCCCTGCCTCGCCGCTTACGGATTACTTTACCTGAGTCGCGCGGCTAAAATATCACACCTGCAATTACGTCTACATGCTTTCCTGTTTAAAACTACTTTATATTGGTGCTCTCAATGGCAACTCCATTTATAATAACGTTGAGAGCCAAGCGCGGTTCATTGCTATACTCTACATATTATGTACATATTACCTCGATTCTGCCACTTCGTTCCTTAGAGTTTAGATAAATCTTTAAGATACGAATGATTAATAATGGCACAAAAGTTGAGAATATTTATTTACACGCTAGCGGCGATGAACACCAGTATTTTTTCCAGAAACTGACATAACCCTTGTTTACTTACTCTAGATTACGTCATCTATCTGAGGTTAATAGCTCTATAATTTTGTAGACATAGAGCTCGGAGCTAAACATAACAATTAGTGTGCGATAAATTATACAGATAAGAACAAACGCAAGGCACAAGTGACTTTTTTACTTTACATTACGGATAGTGGATACGTTACTTTTATTATGTAGAGAGAGACAAAACATTCTAAAGTAATTCTAATTATATCGTCTTAAAATTAGCTCAAGTAGGAAAAGTACGCGGTGATCGGTTAGGTCTCAGTGATAAACTTTGACCGCAAACACTTCCACGCTGAGCCGAGTGCGTGGACTACTATTGCATAGTAATTAGTTACATATATACTCCAGTGTACATTGTACATAAACATTAAGGAATGTAAACTTTGTCGACAGATAAACGCCACAAATAAACAAATTAATTGCTTAAATAAAACTTATCTTGTACACATGCAGCGCCAACACTTGTGTGTATTGGATAATATTATATAAATAGTAATTAATAGTTGTAAGGACAAATTAAATATCATAATTAACCACATTACTGATGCTAATATAACGACTAATTTCAATTGGAATTAGCGGTGCTATTTTTTGACCTCGTTTACGCATGCCAATATTTTTGCTATGGGAATAGGGGAATAAACATAACAATTATTCTATTATAATATCGGTTGACATGCTATAACTTTAAATTATTATAATGTATTCAGGAATATAAATTGAAAGGATGTGCAAGTAGTATAGTCCAAATCATATTCCAAAATATTGTTATGCTTATTTTAATGTACAGCCGTGGACTCTTTATAATATTATAATGGAGTAGATTATTAGATATCTACTGACCGATTTTTGAGACAATTTGCAAAATGAGTACTATCATAATATATTTCATCCACGTTTCGTATAAAACGGTGTACACCTGACCACCATGTATCTTTATAAATAGATATGTAGTACATACCTATTAGAGGCTCTTTACGTACAAATTTGAATATGGGATTGTTGAAATGTATGAATATATCTTCTTCTTCATCGTCGATCTCTAAATTATGAGGATCGTGACCACATACTACCCGTCGCCAAGCTTGAGCGCTCATTAGACATCGGCCCGCCTAGCATGCGCGCCACGAAATATCCCGATAATCGACAGTCGAGATTTTGTCTACGTATTATCTACAATATTGTATGAAAATAAACGAGGACGTATGTTAGTGTCAGTAGACAAATAGAGAAAACCGGTCATAACAGGACAAAAAGCGTAGACAAAATGTTCTCGTGGCGCGCATGCTAGGCGGGCTGGACTGCTCGATAGATGTTATCTCCAGCAACCATTTTTATGGTTTCTGACCATCCAGATTTCTAGAGGGTGCTCTTCCCATGGGCCGTTTCCCTTCAAGTCGTCCCAGTATTATGAGTTTCTCCAAACTATATAAGTCTAGGAGATGGCATAATGTGTTCGAAGAAACGAAGAGTCCGTTCCTGGCAAATGTCCGATAGGCCGATATAGTTAATGTAGTATTTAAATACTTTCCATTATTTTTAAGATAAGCGCGATTACATATAATTAATTAAACTATCTTAGTAGGAAAATTATACTATTGAAATTAATTTAAAACAAATAGAGTTTAAAACGGCTACTTCATTGACATCTTAGAAACGAATACTTAATTATCAACTTTATTACGGAAGTAGCTGAATGTCGAAAATTAAATTAATGTAGAATATAAATGAATGCATACAACCTTGAAGGACCTTGTAGTTGAGATTATCAGCTAGATAAACATATCAATACGCTACATGATCTTTAGACTATATATTTCGCACGTAAATCAATATATTATATCTTATATAATATATTATTGCATACCCGTGATGTAATTAATGTTAATATCTTCCAGAGTAATGAAGCAAAATAAACTAATAGCGTATTAAATAAAGGGCAATAAATATAGGGCCTCACTTATAAAACATTTGTCGGTAAACACTGCAGTAATGGAAGCAGGTGGCGTAAACGGTGGAGCACGGGTACACCTAGACAGATTACAGTTGAGAGACGTACAGCGCGCTCTTCAGCAACTGAAACCGAAAAAATCATCGGGACCGGATGGAATTCCTCCTTTTATCTTTAAGGACTGTCAAAGAGTACTAGCCGCGCCATTGCTTCATATTTATAACCAGTGCCTTGAGACCGCAATATTTCCTGAAAGATGGAAATTAACTAGGGTGGTTCCAGTACCAAAAGGAGGGTCAGGAGACAGGGTGGACGGCTACAGACCGGTGGCAGTATTATCTACTCCGGCGAAGGTGTTCGAATCTGCAATACATAAAAGCATATTTGCACAAATTTGTGGGCAGCTCTCAGAAGCCCAGCATGGTTTCCGACCGGCAAGAAGCACTACAAGTAACCTTTTAAATTATATAGCGGAGGTAGTACCTGTAATTGACAGTGGAGGACAGACTGATGCGGCTTACTTTGACTTCAAAAAAGCATTCGACCTTGTCGATAATGACGTACTACTTACAAAGTTGGCAGAAATTGGATTTACTCCGCATCTACTTCATTTTTTCGCCAGTTATATGAGAGATAGGCAACAATATGTAGAATATTCAGGACACGTGTCGGAACCATATTTTACACGCTCTGGAGTAAGTCAAGGTCGCAACTTGGGCCCATTACAATTCATAATTTTCGTAAACGATTTGCCTAAGACTGTTGAAAACGCGAAGTGTTTGTTATTTGCTGATGACCTGAAGCTATATCTGGGTATTCATACTGCAGATGATTGTAAGAAATTGCAAAAGGATATAGACAGAGTAGAGAGGTGGTGTGAACACAATCGCCTGCAGTTCAACACCTCAAAATGTGTGACTATCACTTTTACTCGTACACAAAAACCGGTTCTATGGGAGTACACAATCGCCGGAAAACCAATGATGAGAGTCACATCAGTTAGGGATTTAGGGGTAACGCTCAATACTAGACTAATATTTCGCGATCACATTGTAGCCATATGTCAAAAAGCATTTAGGAATCTAGGGTTTCTGCTGCGTATTGTTCGCGATTTTACAAATTTAAAGGCTATCATATCTTTATACAACGCGCTTGTGAGGAGTGTGCTCGAGTGCAACGCAGTTATTTGGGCTCCGCATGAGACTAAATATAGTCTCATGCTGGAGAGGGTGCAAAATAAATACGTTCGATTTTTGTATATGAGGAAGTACGGGGTGTATCCATCTTACCCATTAATGTATCCAACATTATTTATTTTAGGTATGGTGGGATACAATGAGTTAAAAGTTAGAAGAGATCTTGCGCTCGTGTTATATATTTTTAAAATCTTCAGAGGTAAAATAGAAAACAGCAACTTATTGATGCAGATAGGGCTATGTGTTCCGGACAGGTATGTGTGGAGAAGGCGGCGTCCACAGTTATTGGCGGTGCCGCGCGCGCGGACAAACATTCTTAAAGAATCACCGTTAATACGCGCCCTTCGCGCTCTCAACCTTATTGCAGTAGAGACGGACATCTTACACTGTTCTCTGTGTGAATTCACAAAAGTAGCGAGTACAATTATTTGTTATAAACTGAACTAGGTATGTACTAAGTAATTGACTACACTACTGCATTAGGATAAGAAATCCTGTAATAGTAGTTGTAAGTGTGAAAAATAAATAAATAAATAAAAAATTTTAGCTGAGCAAATGGTTAAGAATAGTCTTTCACTTTTTACTTATATCACGTTGTTTGAAAATAAAAGGGACAGAATATTCTTAAGCATTGCTCAACTAAAATGTTTTTAATATAATTAAGGCCCATAGGCGTAGAGACTGTCCTAATAGCTCATTTAAATATAGTACTAGATTTAAAATGACCTCTGACCTCCGGTATTCTATATTTATTTTTGACACGTTCGTGTCGTACTATTAAAATAATAAATAAATACATTTATTGTAGAATATGTGCAAAAATATGAGCTTTGGTGCATTTCGTCACTTCCTTTCTTAAGGCGCGGTTTTTCTTTCTCCTACACATGTTTTACTCGAAACAAAACACATACATGAAAACAATGTTTTTCGTTTTTTCCTGCTTATAGAACAATGGACCATAGACAAAAATGTGTATCGAAACCATGTTTTGTGTAGTGTTTTAGTGCAGAAGACTCTGCTTCAACTATGTAATTAATGTTCAGCTATCTGAGCCTATTCAGTAATTCAACAGAACAGTAAATACATAGTGATCTATTTTCGTTTATATAAAATGACATGTTATAACATGCTCGTAATAAATAATCATCGTCATGTTCGTATTTCCCAAAATAGATTAACTCCCGAATGTTGAAACGCAACTCAAATATTTCGTCATAATATGTCATGAGGTCACAAACCTGACGCTGACAAAATAAATGTAGTGTTTTAGTATACAGGGTAATATAGCAAAATTCCATAGCTTTTGTCGTGGTACTTAAACTTAATATATCTTCTTCTTCTTTATTTAAAATATGGCCTCCATCAAAGTTTGATGATTTTGCCAACGACAGTGTTCAATAAATCCATTACTCAAAAAAATGCTAGTTAGACATCTTGAAAAACAAAACTCAACTTAATATATAAAACAACGGTAAAATTAACTGATATATAAGTACTTTATGTTAGTTTTGTTTTCATTCGGACGGGTCGTAAAATTAAATCCAAATCTTTTTCACAACGTGCTTAAAATAACTGTTGCGCCAACCTCATTTGAGTAGGATAAGGGTAGGAGAAAGAAGATTTGTTTTGAATAAGTAAATATCAAATAATTAAAGCATTTGAGGCGTGGGTGTTTTACGGCCAGTTTCAATAAACAATCTCAGTTCGAATCTGCAGATAGATTACAAAAAATAGTCAATAAGAACACAGTTTGAACATGACTCCGTCAAATGACGTGATTTGATTGGTTCATAATAGCGATCTAACTCTAAACTGAGATCGTTCATTGAAACCGGCCGTCAGTCTCTCCTAGTTTACCTACGCAGGTTGCTAGGGGTTCGGGTATACAGGCATCAGTACAATAATTAATAAACAAGAGGTATAATTATTGAGTTACAATTTATACACATTTTATATAAAATGATAATACATAATAAAATTTAAGAATATATTTTCCTCTTTGAATATGGGGAATATTGTGTTTATTTAAATAATTTTGTATAGCATTATTGTGTCATCAACTGAAATAAAAACGAAACCGCGCCGTCGGCTCTACATGGTAAAAGATACCCGTTCAAATTAATTAAACATTTGTATTGAACACCAGTTACAAACCACAAACCATTGAACTTATGATAGATGAAACCATGGGTAGGCGGCTTGTATTAAATAAACGACACCCATTTGTCACATAACAAGCGGCGATTGCAAAGAAAACAAAGAGATATCAAAGCTTGTGTTACCGATATTACACACACATGCGCACCAACACTGCTGCTTGTGTGCAGTTGCGTGTACAGTCGCTACAGGGGTGTGTGTTCGCGTGTTTGTGTGCGTGGCTGTGTGCTTGTGTGAGCGGCCAGTGTTATCACAGAGCGAGCTACCGCGACCGCCTACATACTGATATGTAATGCTATCAGCTGTATTAACCGCGATATGCCCCGCATACCTGTGCTGGAGACCGCTTCTCAGTTTCCACAGTTCCAAATAAGTGTGTAACACACCGTGTTAATATAGGTTTAAAGATAATGACATAAGGAATACTTTTCCATCATCATAATCAGCCATAGGACGTCCACTGCTGAACATAGGCCTCCCCCAAAGATGCGACTTCCTGCGACCTTTATCAGGTCGTCGGTCCATCTTGTAGGTGGACGTCCTACGCTGCGCTTGACAGTACGTGGTCTCCACTCGAGAACTTTTCTGCCCCATCGGCTATCAGTTCTACGAGCTACTGTATGTGCCCTGCCCACTGTCATTTCAACTTGCTAATCCTCTGGGCTATGTCGGTGACTTTCGTTCTTCTACGGATCTCCTCATTCCTGATTTGATCACGTAGAGAAACACCGAGCATAGCCCTCTCTATAGCTCGCTGAAATACTTTTTCATACGAATAATAAAAAAATTAATAATAAAACAAAACGAGACCGTATTCTGCGTTTGCACGGTTGCAAATTGGTAAAATACACTCAATAGACATGAACCGGGTCGCCACCTTAGTCAGTATGTATGAGCTATGGACTGGGAGGTCTTGGATTCGATTCCCAGGTCGTCCAAAGCGATTTTTCTAATTTGATTTTCCCGGGACTAGATCCCCAGATGGGGGTTGCCGGCAGGCATGCAGCCGGTCGTAAAAACTAATCCAAATCCTTTCCACAACATTTTGGAAAAGTGTGTCGCGCTGACCCCACATTAAGGTGGGATGAAGGCAGGTAGAAAGAAAGACATAAATGAGTGTTACTATTTACCTGCACGCTCAACTCAACATTAAACCAGTGACGTGCACAGGTATACGGATTAGAGTAGACAAAAACATTTGCATACTAATTATCTTAAATTCCTGCTGCACAATAACAAGAATATAAGTTGAGCATTGATATTTTTTTAAATCTGATTTTAGTGATGGTTGATTGTGTGAGTGATGATTTTCTTTATAATTATGTAAATAGTAAATTAACAGGGTAGACAGTGTATCTATGCTTATATGAACTGCACGCCACTGCACTAAACAGATATTTTTTATAATGAGTAACATACGATTATTTACATGAGAAAATACATCCTACACTTACCGTCGAGCTTTTCAAACACAAGTTTTTCAATTGATACAATAAATTATTGAGTATTTGTTGAAATAGAGTTTATTTTGATGTTTGTGAGAACGTTTCATTGACCTAATTACTTTAGATACATCCTTGGGTTAATTTAAATAAACAGTGAAAGCCAAACATACAGACGGATACTTTAACCACAATTTACACATACGTCTAAATATCCCAATATTCATTAACATATGTTTAACTAAAGTCCTATTTACACAGAGTTCCTCATTTCATACAAGGAAGAATATATTAAAAAACTGATTTACATGAATCATACTGATTCTGGTTTTAAAATTGTTTAACGTAGCTTTACAAATTATAATTTTCTGTTGTGCTTTTGCTTCTGTATTACGATCAATTCTCCACATGTTACAAATCTACAAAGTTATATTTCAAAAAACCAAAAACGCAGGGATAGCTCAGTTGGGAATCGTACGGACTGCCGAGACGAGTGTTGGAGGTTCGTGACCAACCCTAAAAAGAGCACACACCTCTGACTTTTCTATGTTAAGTGTGTTTTAATTGTAAAATATCGCTTGCTATAACGGTGAAGGAAAACATCGTGAGGAAACCTGCATACCTGAGAGTCTCCACAAGAATTTTGAAGGTATGTGAAGTTTACTAACCCGCGTGGCCAGCGTGGAAGACTAAATGTCGACCGATTTTCACGATTTTTTATATTTAATAGAGCTTGTTCTAATTGTGGTTCCATATAAATGGTCAAGATCAGATCAATTTTGAAGTCGGTTTTTAAATTTTAAACATGTTATTTTTTCTCCGAGATCAAGTCTAGTTGTTGTTGTCAAGTTCTTAACTTTACACAGATAAGTCTGCCAAGCTATAGTTGTGTTAGGCGCAAGAATCAAATGACATTGAATAAGCAACATTTGTATCCCACAATCCGAAGAAAACAGTATCTTATTTTATTATATCAACAAGCGAAGTTTCACCTCGCTTCCACGCCGCCTCATATTTCACAATGTTCTGCCGTTTTACGTTTTGTTATCATAATTATATTGTTTTCAAAATACGATCTCTTGTTGAAGTTAAATTTCACTTCGTTCATTTGTATTGAGATTTTTAGAACTTTGAGATTCTGTGTAAACTTTCTTAAAATGTAATGTAGCAGACAATACGCTTTTATAGAAGTTTTAACTTATTTTTTTATAAAGCATGCAAACGTATAAATACTGAATGCGATAGAAATTACTTAGTCAATGATGTAACAATGTACAAAAGATCAAATGTAGAGACACCAATAAAAGCAAAACGTAACCCCGGACCGCGACGTGCTGTTTTTAACTTGATAACGGTCATGTAACAAAATAAACTCGTAAATAGTTTTCAACAATTTTATATTATCTAATCTAATTTCAACAAAACATAATTTTATTAACAAATCTTTCATAATATCACATACGAAGAACTGTTTGTTAGTTTATCATGCTTTGCAACAGTGGTGTGACTAAAAGTGCGCTCCTAAGCTAAAACATTGCACAAAACATGGTTTCGCTACACATTTTTGTCCATGGTCCATTGTCCCAAAAGCAAGAGATCGCGAAAAACTGTTTTGTGTAGGTGTTTTTATGTTTTGTTACAAGAAAAATACGTGCTGGAGACGCGGCTATAGGTATGCTAGTAGTATGTTGCTGTGGCTTTGTTGTAAATATAATACCTTGATTTAATATAACTGAACTATTTAATTCAGTCAAATTGTATGTTTAAAAATAAATGATAGGGTTAAAAACTATCCTTCTAAACCGGAATAAATCAAACATAATAAAAAACCTTTAAGATAGATCTTTGTTAAAATCAGTTGAGTAGTTTAGGAGTTCATTGCGGACAAATACCGTGACACTGGATTTATATATACATGAAGAAGATTATACAGGAATTGTAACTAAACATATTGGATTTTATATACATGAGAAGATTATACAGTAATTGTAACTAAACATACTGGATTTTATATACCTCTACATGAAGAAGATTATACAGGAATTGTAACTAAACATACTGGATTTTATATACATGAGAAGATTATACAGGAATTGTAACTAAACATACTTGATTTTATATACATGAGAAGATTATACAGGAATTGTAACTAAACATACGGGATTTTATATTTACGAGAAGATTATACAGGAATTGTAACTAAACATACTGGATTTTATATACATGAAGAAGATTATACAGGAATTGTAACTAAACATAATGTTAAATCAGGAAACACACAGCTAAATATTTTACCTATTCATCACTGTTATCTATTTCTGTTCCGCAACAGTACGAAACAATGTAAACGTGAAACAATTTGCATTTAAATAATACACATTACAAACACACATTGTTGCAAGTTAAACAATGAATTTATTAAGGGTAGAGTGTTTGTCAACACGGCCCTTCGGCGAGTCTGTTGTTTATTTCGTTCTTCACTGTGTATAAACAATATATAGGATGTCTAAACTAATATTGAGATTGTTTGTATGTACGTTGGGAGGTCATCCCTGGAACTATTGAACTTCTAAAATATTCAACACATACATACATAACCTTACGCCTGTATCCTCGAAGGGGTTGCCAGAGGAGCGATGGCGAACTGGAACACCCACATTTCGCCGAGCTTAGTTCCGTCCCAAATGTGATAGGGGCGAGCCTATCCCCATATCAGGCACAAATTCCAGACTAAGCTGATATTGAAAAAAAAACCAACATCATGTTGCCCGACCCGGGGATCGAATCCGAGACCTCAGGACGGTAGTCGTACCGAAATATAACTACGCCACCGAGGCAGCTTCCAAAATAACATGTTCTGAAAATGATTTCTTAAGAACGTAGGCTATTTTTGCAGAAATATCTAATATCTCAGAAAGGTTACCACTACTTCTTATAGCAGTATTATTATGATCTTACTTGAACCGATTCCCATACAAAATAAACGAAGAACGATTATAATAATACTGCTATAAGAGGTGGTGGTAACCCTACTGGAGGCAAAACCTAGGGGACACCATGTTACATTTAATATGGATATTAATTAACATGTAACAATTTCTGTAGATATTTCAATGTTTCATATGTACTACTATAATTTTACTACATAAATACTTTGATTAATTTAGAAGCACATAGTATACTGTTTTATGCAAAGTCCTTTATTGAATCCCATCAGTAGTCAGTGTAAATTAGGATCACCCGCTTACGTTGTAATTTAAGCTCGAAAATCTGTCGGATCAGATCAGTCTCAAACAAATAAGTTCAGAGAATGGAAATTTACAGTGAAATACGCTTTACTTTAATTCATGCAAGTTGAAATCCTATGCGTCATTGTCTACTTTGTAGTTTGTACCATCTTTAAGGTTATTACCACGGAGTTATAAAAAGAGGACACTGCACCGTCTCGCCTGTAGTTAAATGGACGGATAAGCCATCCACACAAACGCGCCTCTACAAAAGTGCCCAATGCATCCACCAACATTCAATCGCCGCCATTACATGTCGATAGATCGGTTCGGCAGAATCATCATCACCATGCTTTGCAACACTTTCAATATTCCTAGCGCTACGTCCTCTTTTTTCTACGTCCGTGGTTATTACACTTAATATCAACTAAACTCGCCTAAGAAGGCGTTTATGCGTGTTTAACAGAAGCTAAGTGGAAAATTGTTACAATACAGAGGCACTCAGCGGCCAGCACAACGCACAACCGAAATAAACACAAGAAAACATGAATTTAACATCCGTAACGTATTGTTTTGTTCTATCTGATTTATTCGCAACGCACTTGATCGATGTTGTTGACCCGGCTTTCCTCAGCGGCGTACTTCTCGTTTCTCTTAAAGACACTTCCATTTTATTTTTATGTGTCTTGGCATTGGGGATCAGAGACTTACAAAAAGTCTATTCTTGTTCGGGATACGAAGTGTTAGTCTTCGGAGGTCTGAGTTTAAGAAATACATCACAATCACAAATATTCACATACATAAGCTCACGCCTGTATCCCCGAAGGGGTACGCAGAGGCGTACTAACGAACTAGTACACCCACGTTTCGCCGAGCTTAGTTCCGTCCCAGATGTGATAGGGGGCGAGCCTATCGCCATATCGGGCACAAATTCCGGACTCCGGGCTGATATGGAAAAATCCAATATCACTTTGCCCGACCCGGGGATCGAACCCGAGACCTCAGGGACGGTAGTCGTACCGAAATACAACCACGCCACCGACGCAGTCACAAATATTCGTATAATACATTATTCAAAATGGATGCCATTTTCCAACAATACAAGAAAGAGGTTAAGAAAAACGAAACTGTTTAACCTACTTATCTTGTCACTTCAGGGTCGTCCCGAATGTCTGGTGACAAATGCTCAACGAGAGAACGAAGTACACCTGACACCCGTCTAAAACGAATCTCAATTGACTAGAAATAAAAGTAATAATTAGGATTAAGTAACCGGTTGCATTGACGAATCTGTCTAATCAATGGGCGGTTGGTGGTGGCAGCGTGCGGATTACATCACGGCTTTCGCGGCTACACTAGTGGGATCTTGCGAAATAACGCTTATGCAAGAAGTATGCGATACGTAAATATGCGATCTGAGCGAATGTTGCATACATATCGTGTTAATAATATATTACTGCGTTGCGGCCACCACGAATGCTGCAACTTGTTCGTACAATTTTATCATTGACGCTGACGTACGCACCGTTGCAAATAGATTATAATATTGATTTCTAGAAACAGTCCGATATTAACATAATTGAGTTGACAATCAGCATAAACTTAGTATTACGGTAATTCTGATAGGATTTGTTATTTTGTATTCACTTCATGTACAGTTTACCAGCACTACGCCATATGGAATACTTATCAAAGGTTATTTAATAGTAATTTTATGGCGTTCACGTTTGAAATTCGACAATGTAGTAAATATTTTGTATCACGATAACACTGCAGCACGATAATTTATATACTGCTTATCGTATATTTTCACTCAACATTGTTTTTACACTTGAATACTCCATTCAATAAATTAACGTATATCGACATAGACGGAGTGTTTTCCGATAAGATTAGTATTACACGTTTCAGAATGAAACCGAAATATAAATATTTGCTTCGTATACTGTAACCAAAGCCATTCAACAGTATATACATAGACGGGACAACAGCACAAAACTTGTGATCCAAAAGTTATGACCTAGTGGTCATAAATCGCTAAATTTATTTGAAATATACGCGCGCCAGGTCGACCGGTGTAATAATATTGAGAGAATAAACTTATCTTACATGATTATTAACCATTCACAAAACATTCTAGGGTGTAAATTGTAATAATCGCCCTCGCATTGTAATAAGTGGTTGATGGCGGTACTGAAGTTTGAGATCATTTTTTTTGTATCGAAACTTGGTTGATAACCCCTCTATAGTTAGTAACATTAAATCTCTTTGACTGTAACGCAGCAATGAGTAAAGAAATACAGTAATTTCTAATAAATAATTTCGATTTAAAACTCATTATGCATTTTGACTGAACCGAATTTTCCGAAATGTAAATCAAAACAAACGAGCTTAAATTACAATTTTGGACGTTGTTATATTCTGTTATATTGAATATCAAATAAATTCCATGAAATAAAATAAACGTTGTCTGTTCCAACCGTTTCATAGTTTATCCTTCCTTGATCTATAAATAATTGTTGTAAAACCCCTGGTATTTGTGGAATTCCTTGAATATGTGTTACTCTAAACGTATTTATATTAATACAATTACCTCATCTTGTTACATTTACCGCATTATAAAATACTTCCTAGGAACAGTTCCTATTGAAAGTTTAATCTGCATTATGCAACGTTACGGTTATTTCCGTCTCTAATGTTTTTCTTAGAATAGTAAAAATACTTTTAGTAATGTTCTTTCGAATGACTAATCTACTAAACTCGCATAAATAAAAGTAATTTTTAAAAGCTTGTAAACAGTATAAACTCTTTATATCGCCGTTTCTTACCATTTTTTTCGAAATTGGAACATTATCTTTTATTTCCAACCAATTTTAAATGGAAGACATTCTCAATTCGTCGTTTCTTTATGAATGTTACTCGATATCTTCGGCAAATGTGGTTCGCCATATCTATTGTGTTCGATAGAGCTTGTTCCATGGGTGGTCCCATATAAATTAGGTCATAAACATATTAATTTTGAAGTCGCTTTTTAAACTTGTGATTATTATCATTAATAGCCTTTGTTTTGAGTTGTTTAAAACGGCCAAAAGTAGTATAATTTATTAATAAGTAGTATCTATGAACCGAAATAAAATGTATCCATAGTCCCGTTTTTCTTTATTAATTGTTGTACAAAATGGAATAATATAAAACAGAATATGTTTGTGTATATGAGCATATATTACATTGTGCAAGTGAAATGAGCTTCTAACGATACATTACGACACTGTTGTAATGGATTCAACTCCGACCTTAGAAAGGTTATTTGCATAATACATCAGCATGAAAGAAGTAATCGCAGGTTAAGTGATTCCTTATCGCATATTTAAATGTGGCTTGTTATGTTGTTTGTTCATTAATCTTCCTTTTACTCTCCATTAAGCTCCTCCTTGGTTAATGATTTATAAACTAACCCGTAACCGTCAAGAATTTTTGTGATTAATTTGTATTTTGATTGAAATAATTTTTACTCCTTTCTTTCTAGTTAGCCTCATAATAAAATGAAAAAGATACTCATATCATCATCTCATACTAATTTATCAATTATATTTTATATGAAAGATATAAGCGCTGTGGACCGGGAGGTCATAGGTTCGATTCCCAGGTCGGGCAAAGCGAATTTCTAATTTAATTTGCCCGGGACTGGATACCCCAGAGGGGGTTGACGTCAGGCAGGCAGCTTGTAAATATATAGCCAAATACTTTTTGCAACATGCTTAAAGAAGTGTGTTACGCCGACCCCACATTAAGGGGGGATAAGGGCAGGTAGAAAGAAGAAAGATTGTATTCCTTTGCGGAATAAAATCTTATATCATCTTATGATTACTTTATTAGCATGACGTAGCCCTGCATAAAAACCCAAAGACGGTTTATCCGTAACTCAAAGAAATATATTCAATGTTTTGCATGCGTATCAAAATGGTTGCTGGCGAAATCTAAATAAATATTTGTCGAACATCCTTTGAGAGCTGCGAAATAAAAATATACAGCACACTAACGTTGTACGGAGTATGGACTGATGTTATATTGATTCTTAGTATACCTTGATATGTTTTTTTAAGCTTTTGATCATTTTTGAGATATTTTCGGGATGAAACTAAACAATCTTATTTTATATATGTATTACTTGAGAGTCGCCTCCTTGGTCTAGTGGCAGCAAGTATGGGCTGTGGACCGGGAGGTCGTGGGTTCGATTCCCAGGTCGGGCAAAGCGAATTTTCTAACTTAATTTGCCCGGGACTGGACCCCTCAGACGGGGTTGGTGTCAGGCAGGCAGCCGGTCGTAAAAACTTAGCCAAATCATTTCTGCAACATGCTTGAAAAAGTGTGTTGCGCGAACCCCACACTAAAGTGGGATAAGGGCAGATAGAAAGAAAGAATTACTTGAGAGATACATTGTGTTTTCATGCGATGGCCAAGTCAATCTATTTTATTTAGAACATAAAAGATTTTTAATATTGATATGGTCACTATAAGATGTTGTTAAGTTAGCTAATTACGTAATAACTTAAGACAGAAGGTCCCTTAAGTAAGGATTTAATAAAATAACCGACTTGGTATTACATCTCACAAATTTTTACGGTAGAAAAACTGAGTTGCGGGATTTGTTTTTTTTTTACAAGATTTGTTTTTGATAGTATATTATTTACACGTTATGAGGTAACTTAAAATAATAATATTAATTCATAACACATTATAGTCATATCAAGTTTAATTTAAATTATTAAAAAAAAAATGCTAATATGGAATCTGATAACCGGTATTGGTTTCGGACCACAGAGCAGATGTTTAAGTTTGAAATTTTACTAATAGTAAGTGTAATATTAGGTTTTAGTTGAAAGGTCAGAATAGTGCAATTCACATAAATCTTACTGTTTTTATTATGTTTATACGAGGTGTTTTCTAATTAATATTCAATAACTTATTATAATTAACTAATAATAAATCCACATGCAGGGAGAACGATTTAAAGTGCAATGGTAAAGTTAAAAAATAAAAATTGCACTTAATTTTTTTAATAAATTATTAAGTATTGATTGTAAATCGTCGCAAATAGCATAGGAATGGCTTTGTGATTACTAAAGATAATTAATTACCCCATTGGTGGTTTGCAAATGTACTGCAGCTGACCCAATGAGCCAGAAATCATATTATCGTCACAAATTCAAATTATTAAAAAAAACTATGAGCCTTATGACGTTTTAAACTTTACTGCTATATTACTAGCAATCCACTCTTCAGGTGTAGTTAATATTGATACCAACATTATAAAACACACTGTATATTAAATTACGTTACACTCTACCAAGTGACCAAATCAAATGCTATTTATCTCATCAAGTAATCTAGCAAGATATTTGGTAGCCTAAAGAGATAGTTGTCTAACGTAACATACTAATATGAATAGAATTATGTATGTCTATATTATGTTTCCTAAATAACTTGATCTGTTGTTATTAGTTACAGACAATAGTGTTACAGTCATACATAATTTTCTTGGTTGTATTCCAAATAACTTATCACAATACACATGTATTCAATCGACAGCCTCCGTGGCGCAGCGGACGAGTAGCCGGCTGTGAAGCCAGAGGCCGCGGGTTCGATCCCCGCACCGAGACAAATGTTTGTATGGCCTACAGATATTTGTTTCGGGTCTGGGTGTTGTGAGACCGAAAGTCTCTCGTAGCTCCTGATACCCACGACACAAGACTCGATCTTAGTGTGGGGTTGGGACTATGTATGTGACTGTTGGGTGTTATTTATTATTATTATTATTATTCCTAAAGGGATAGACAGAAGTGTAACTGCTGACTAATTAACCCACGGTCCGTCACAAAAATTGCTTTCACTTTATTGAACTAATTACAGAATGATCATGAATAGGGAGAAAGTTCCTTCATGTTGATTTTTGATATCTGACCATTCACGAATATGTCTAACATGTAACGAAGCCAAATGCTTTGCTACAATGAAGTTTCCACCAGGGCTCTACCATATCGTAATTCCAGACTAAGCCAGAGGGGAAAAGGGCTATTTTAATGACTAGTTCCTAATCGTCATATCATCACCATCAGCTACAGGACGTCCTCTACTTGATATAGGCTATTGTCATACACATAGCATACATGGAATCTATAGTGGCTTTGGTAGGTTATTTGAGAAGTATTGTGGTTAGTAAGAGCACACGGCTAGGTTCACGGTTAGTTAGCGTCGGCGGGTGCATGGCGGTGTCGATGTGGCCGGTGCGATAGCGCGGCCTTGTCGCGGTCGCTGGCGGCGGCTATACCCCCCGGCCCCCACCCGCCCGCGCGAGCCCTCCCCCCCTCCGACGCCTGGCTGCCGCGCACGTGCTCGTGTGGTGTGACGTCACGCGCGCACGCACCACGCTCTACGTTCAAGTTCAATGTTGCCTATTAATTTTACTCCACCACCGACTGCACTGTTCTGTCTGTGCCACCAGCATTAGCAGACAGTATTTGGCAGTCGACAAGGACATTACAAACGCGTCAACTTTGAAACGATAAATGAAAGGTTTGGCGATATGCGTTGGAGGTTATATAGCCTAGGACCTAAAAGCGTTTCTATGTACGCTTTACGAACTAAATGCACTTGATAGGTTACAATTTTGCAATGTTATTTATTGCTACGTGCAAAATCATCGTTTTTTGTCGGATTTGTTATTCACGCCTAATTAGAAATAGATAAACGTTTTAAGGTTTTGGATCTAGATTCGTCACGCTTTGTTTGCCCCAAGAGCTCTTGTGGTTAACAAAAGACATCATTAAATTGATTATACATATATACAAGTTACGAAAAAATACGGTTTGCGTTTTTCACGGTGTTAAATTTCGGACGTAGGTAGAGATTACAATGACGCAAATAGGAGGAACAAGCTGTTACATACATCGCTGACTCTCGTTTATTGATGTTTGTTAGTAACGTTTTGAAAACAGGTGGATGTATGTAACGTCCATTGATTGGAAGTGCGTTCGCCGAAGAGCCCGTGCGCAAGTATCAACATGCGGAGACGCGGGTAGGGTTGCCATGCCCTGAAATAAAAAAAGCCGGTCCCGGTTGAATATTTCTTAACGCTAAACATGCCTTTATAAAGCTGGAAAATATTTTTGTAATATGTAACGTAATCACACGTTTAAAAAGTTAACGGACCGACTTCAAAACTTATCCGATCTTAAAATATGGGACCACCCTTGGAATAAGCTCTATCGAACACAAATCTTGAAAATCGGTCTTCATTTGGCGGAGATATCGCGTAACATACATAAAAAAATACAGACGAATAGTCGGTCAAAAAGTACCGTCGAATTCAGAACTTAGTATTTTTGAAGTATATGTATGTATGTTTTACGGATATCCTTGCCGCGCATTTCTGTACTGTGAATCGGCATATCCAAAAGCCGGACAGGCCGGACACGACTGCAAAAATTTGGACATGTCTGGCTAAAGCCTGACACTTGGCAACCCTTGGCGCAGGCGCGGTAGAGCAGTGCCAGCCGCCGGTCGCGTGCGCTCATTGTCCTATGACGCCAGTCGTTGACATCCGCGTGGCGTGCATCGAAATGTTTAGTATTTACGTTCTCAGTTGACATCATTGTTGCCGATAGCATTGACATATTATTATTTCAAGATTACGAGTAAAATGACACCCTAAACACGGACGCATTTATCACATCTATGTCTAGATGTATAGAAGCAAACATATAAAAATGTTTAATGAAAAAAAAACATTTTATAAGTCTTAACACTCTATTAATAGGTAAAGGTTAGGTTAATAAAGCTTTTTCCAATCAAAAAAAGTTACCTTTTGTTAGTTCAATTTCAAATACTCTTTTTGATGTGTTTTTTCGTTTGTCCTGTAATTTGATATTTTCTGCATTGTTTCATTCAAAAAGCAATAAAAGTAACGTTTCTTCTTGAGTGGGTGATTCTTCATCCGTGTAAATTGTCAATGTTATCGGCACCTAATCGACTAATCGTTTCACAAGTGCCTGCTATCGTAATTGAGTGTTTTTGTTTTTATGAAAGAAGCAAGATAGCAATGATATTACATTAGAGAGCATATCAATATTTTTCTCATTGCAAAAGATAACTGTTGCAAAATAACTTCCAAATAAGAAACAAGTTGTGGACGTGATGTGATACTGTGCGCCCTAAGTTTATCGGTGTAATGTTTTAATTATAAATTATCAGCATAACGTAAGGCGAAAGATCAACCCCTATATTCGAATATTATTGTTTTGTTTTCGGAAAATGTGACTGATTGTTATACACTTATAAAGAAATTAGCGCATCTATCAACTGAATTGTAGTAATAGTAATTATCAGCAAAGCTTACAAAAGCCATGAATGTGTCAAATGACAATTTTCACTGTATTATTTAATAAACCTACAAGTAACATTTTACAATTCTCATTCCGCGTATTTGTTGTGATTATTTTATTTTGCAAATTTATTTATTTGATTCAGCCGCAATTAAAAAACGCAAATGTATATAATTTCGCAGGCTAGTGCCATCTTTCCTCTTACATTGCATGTTGTCTATTGGAATACAAATGTTGCTTTCTACGTGTAAATCGTATGAGTCATAGAATCTAAAAAGCCGAGTCGTTAATTTGAAAGTGTTACATAGCTTTATTTACCTAACGTTGAATTTTAAATGTCGAATAAGCATATAAAATCCTGTCGTGTGCAATATTTATAATACTCGTAATTATTTATTTTATCGTATGTTTTTCTAGATGAGAGCGAATTACCGACACAGAGCCACGTGTATCATTCGACTCGGATCGTTTAATACTTGATAGCACACCTAGTGACAGCTGCTGTTTACTGGAACATTATCTTATCCACGACTAACCGATAACTCCAACGAAAACATTGGAAACGGTAAACATAACCCCAAAAAATGTTTGCCGATTTAAACCGGGAAGTGCAGCTTTTATATTTGATAACTTAAATTATATTTTATTAGAGGTACATATCTATTCTCGGCTACACCGTTTAAATATCGCAAGCTGATTTCTAGTTTCTGAGAAATACGCGGACATACATTTGAAACCTCTATTTAGAAGCCCACGTAGACTAACATGGACGAATATTGTGCAATTCTAACAATATTAGGTACTAACGGGTCGATCTGATAACCTCCTTTTTCGAAGTCGGTTAAAAGAGACGAAACTTTTTAGAAACAGACGTGACTTTAGGTAGCTGCCAGTTGGGGACTTTCCAGCCCGAAAATTCAAATATAATCTCAGGAATATATCAATTTATAATAATCGTTATTATTTATAAAAAAAAGCATACGCAGAATTCACGTTTCAATGTAAAATTTCCCATATTAAGTGTCCTGCAAAGTGGGCCAAAAACGTCTGCACAATTTGACGATGCAAACATTTTTTACAAATATAACGGTTTTGAAATTTGCAAGTAGGTACACAGACTGACGTGCATGCTCAGTTACACGTGCCGACTAGACTGATCTATTTTCATTGCCGAAAGTATAAATATTGATAACAATATTTGTTTTCATTACAACGCTAAATCGGTAACGAAACATAATAAAAAATAACAAAACCGTGACATCTGACTTATTACATCATCGTGGTGCAAGTGTGGGTAGGTTAATATTAAAACAATAAAATAAATAGTATGTTATACAAATATTGACCTTATAAACTGAAAGGTTATTGTTATTTTACTATAATATAATAATAATAGCCCTGTAATATTATTGCCCCACTGCTGGGCCAGGGCCTCCTCTACTAATGAGAGGGGTTAGGCCTTAGTCTACCACGCTGGCCAAATGCGGGTTGGTAGACTTCACATACCTACGAAATTCCTGTGAAGAAATTCTCGGTATGCAGGTTTCCTCACGATGTTTTCCTTCACCGTTATAGCAAGCGATATTTCACAATGTAATATGCAATGTAATGTATATTATGTTACACACTTAACGTAGAAAAGTCAGAGATGTATGCTCCATTTTGTGGTTGGTCTCGAACCTCCGATACTCGTCTCGGCAGTCCGTACCATTCCCAACTGAGCCATCGCTGCTATTTACTATAATATCTATGGCTATTGAAGGAGAGTGTAACTTTCTATTTCTAAAAGTTCTTTTTAATTAGTTGAGTTGTTCCAGATGACGCTACATAGTAGATATAGTACATACATATTGTGTACAATACCTCATTATGTAATTGGTATAGATAAATATGTGTTTACATTTAATATCAACAACACCTTTACGGAATTTATCTGAATCAACTTTTACTTAACCTTGTCTCGTCTCTAATCTTTACGACCTATTCATAAAGCTTAGGTCACCAGCATGCCTATACCAACTCTATGTTTGGACAGGTGACCCCGTCGCCACTATGCTAATTCGACCAAGGAACTCGAAAGAAAACACCCACACCGCATAGGCATGTTACAACGTCGTGCCGATGTATGTATTTTTCCAACAAAAGTTGGAAAACCAGTTTTTTAGCGACACGGTTGGGTTCGAATGTTTTCTATTTATGCACAATATTGCATTGTATTTTTGTTATCTGTATTTCACGTTTGGATACGATTTTGTTGCTATATCTGTTACATTCGAGGATCAATGGTTGGAGGCTAGTACGACGGTTGGCGTGGCGTATCGGGCGGACTACTTAGCATACAATCGGTGGTAATTCCTGCTGGCAGGTTAGTCACGCGGCCACTCAGATCTCCGAGTTTAGTATTCAAGGGACGCCGGCGTTTGCCTACGCGTGTAACAATCACGAAACGAATCTAAATCGAGAAGCAGTAACTGTTCACGCGAGGTCAGCTTTGATGTGTTTGCAAATATATTACGAAACAGGACAAAGTGACCGTTTGTAATCGGAACCGTTGATGTTTGCGCCTTATAAAACATAATCATAGGCTAGACATTAGTCAGGCCTATATAATTGGAATTGCTAATACCCTTCACGTATCTATGTCATAGTATTAAATTCACCGCTAAATATAACTCGATTAGTAGTTAGCGACACGAATGCCATAACAATAAACATAATACTCCTGTGGATTCATATAAGCCGATCGTATTGTTTATTTATTGTGTCTGGAATGAATTAAAAGCATGAAGGCGTACGTGCCGCGTGGTTGGCAAGCCAGGCCCAGCCAGACCCGGCCAGGCCCGCCAGGGGAAAGCACTTGGCAAGTCTATTGTCTATTGACACGACCGGCGACCGTCTGATTGATCGCGCGTTATTCTTGGACAACTTTGTATTATTTTAAAATTGGCAAACGGGAAACATTCATTTACTAAGCAATGTTTGCTTGGAACTATGGAAATAGCATATTTGTGATGCAGTAGTTACGATGTGTCATACTTTGCGACTTACGTCAAAACAAGGAGAAGGTACTCAGTTCGTCTGTATTTTTTTATATAGAGGTAGAGGTATGTTACGTGATATCTCCGCTAAATGAAAACCGATTTTAAAGGTTTTTTTGTGAATGATAGAGCTTATGCCAAGGGTGGTCCTATATAAATTTAGTCACGATCGGATAAGCTTTAAAGTAGGTCCGTTAAGTTTTTAAACTTGTGTTTATACCTCTATATTACGTTTTTGCTACCTAAACTATGTATGTTCCATTGTTCGTTTGCCCCCTCTTCTATAAAAAAAAAAAAAAAAAAAAAAAAAACCGTATTATAAATTGCTTCAGTGGCGTGGTGGTATTTCGGTACGACTACGGTTCTGAGGTCTCGGGTTCGATTCCCGGGTCGGGCGAAGTGATATTGAATTTTTCCATATCAACCCGGAGTCTGGAATTTGTGCCCGATATGGCGATAGGCTCGCCCCCTATCACATCTGGGACGGAACTAAGCTCGGCGAAATGTGGGTGTCTAGTTCGCTAGTGCGCCTCTGCCTACCCCTTCGGGGATACAGGTGTGAGCTTATGTTAAATTATAGAATACCTTTATATAATACTTTGTTTTTAATAAAGCTTGTATACTTACTATTGTAATTTGTTTTAACAAACATGATGTTTCATATAATTTTCTTCCAAGAATTGTTGGATTATGATAAGGAAGTAGCAAAAAAAACCAATAGATATCATGATACTACATTATTTCATTTACGTAAGATCTTGACTTTGTTAATCAAGCAAATTGATAATTTATCAAATGTTTTTCATGTTGTCCGAACGATGAAACCACGTAATCTTATAAAATCAAAGGTATGTACAATGTGTCTGTAATCTTTACGCTACAACTACAATCATGGCTCTACCACGTGATAGATAAAATATTTCGTATTATATCGTAATAATATAACTTGTTATTTAACACTAGTCGAAATGTCATCATTACCTAATATAAAGAGATGATTCTGTTATTCTAAATTGATAGAATAAAATTCATAAGTTTAAAAACTTTACGGACCGACTTCAAATTGTATCCGATTGTGACCAAATTTATAAATAAATAAATAAATACACCCAACAGTCACACACCTAGTCCTGACCCCACACTAGGTATAACCTGTATCGTGAGTGTCAGAGACTATGAGAGACTTTCGGTCTCACAACACCCAGACTTGAAACAAATATCTGTGGGCCACACAAACACTTGTCTCAATGCGGGAATCGAACCCGCGGTCTCTCGCTTCACAGCCGGCTACTCGCCCACTGCGCCACGGAGGCTGTCTAAATATATGGGACCACCCTTAAAATAAGCTCTATCGATCACAAAAAGAATCTTGAATGGGTCCACATACATAATAAAAAAACATATAGATAAATTGAGTACCTCCTTTTTATTGAAGGTGGTCGAAAATTAACATGAGGAACTCTTTGCATATCCAGAATATTATCCATTGTTTTACTGCTGTGTGTCCTACTGCTATGGGTCTCTCTATTCTTCTAGTAATCACTAGATTCATAACCCCATATGCCCCTTGCTTATAAAAATATTTAAGCGCTGCTTATCTTTATACCATAGGTTGTCCTTTACATTTTTAAACAATGTAACGCATCAGCTAAAAATGCTGTTTTAAGTAAGGCCCTATGTTTCTAGTAATACAAGAGTTTAGACTTAAACATAAACCTAACATAATGCTACTTATGTCTATGGTTTTGACTTATTAGTATTTTTAAACAGTATTATAAGTTAAGGTTTTAAGATTTTTTTGGTTCTCTGCTCAAAATTACTTTTTCATTAGTTTAACTTTCCAATCTGTCACGAAAAGGTTTTTATGCAGTTCCTTTTTAGTTTTCACAATCCATAACGCTACAAAAGACACAGTTTTGCGGTATTTCGTACTAAAAGGATTGTAAACTGGTATCAAAAAGAACAACGCCAGTTTCTTGCCCGTTCTCCTCTGGCGAAACGGCCTTCCAAACAGGCGATAGAGTAAACATTTTACGGAATATAAACGATGTTTAATCATTTTATGGACTCAATAGATATTTTGATTTGATAATACCATTGGTATTTACGGTATTTCATAGATTGTTATCGAATCTCATTACAAAAGTATCAAGCTGCTAACCTGTGATTTCACATTTGACTATTAAAGTGATCAGGTGTTCGTATAATCTACATTTTGGGCACAAGCACCTGCCATTGAGTTATTTGATAGGTAAAAATTTCGTAATTCAATGTTTTGCGTGGGATACTTAACATATTGATTTGATTTAACCGGTTTTGTACACATTTTGATAACGTTTATAACTTTGGAACTGTATAATGAACACGTGATATCACCAAACATTATAGTTACTTTTAAGATTAAATATACATAAACATAAGTTCACGCCTGTATCCCCGAAGGCCTACCCCTTCGCACGCCTTTCAGAAGCGCACTAGCGAACTAGTACACCCACGTTTCGCCGAGCTTAGTTCCATCCCAGATGTGATAGGGGGCGAGCCTATCGCCATATCGGGCACAAATTCCATACTCCGGGCTGATATGGAAAAATCCAATATCACATCGCCCGACCCGGGGATCGAACCCGAGACCTCAGGACGATAGTCGTACCGAAATACAACTACGCCACCGAGGCAGTCAAGGTCAAGATTAAATATAATATAATAAAAACTTTAAAAATACGAGTACCTACCTTGTAGAGGTATATGCGTTAAACATATTATTTTTCCATCTTTTTATAAACAATTGTCTTAAAATTAATTAAAAATGACTAAGAATGCATAAATCTTAAAGGCATTACAGCTGGTAAGTATAACTATAAGTAACAATAGGTAACAATTGAAAATGATGACTACAGGCGCGCAAAAATATTTCGCAACTGCAGTAAGAGAGCGAATTTTAATAAAAGCCCCTGTATAAAATTGGTTGGAGAGGCGGCGATATTAAATTAGATTTGACCTGGATTCTAAAAGGCAATTTCATGTATCTATCCGATGCAGAGTCTAAAATAACGTCCATTTACCGGAGTACCGCGTGTAGGCGGACGCGGACACCCGTCACACATCCGAACATTTACACATAAATGTTTTGTTTACTTAGAAATTCCCCGAACGCAGATACGTTGACATGCGTATCGACTCTAAAACTACAAAATACTGCATACATACGTACATAAGCTCATGCCTCTTTCCCCAAAGGGGTAGGCAGAAGCGCATTAGCGAACTATAACACCCATATTTCGATGTGATAGGGGTGAGCCTATCGTCATATCGGGCACAAATTCCAGACTCCGGGTTGATATTGAATAAATCCAAAATGACTTTGCCGGACCCGGGGATCGAACCCGAGCCCTCAGGACGATAGTCGTACCGAAATACAACTACGCCACCGTGGCAGTTTAAAACTAAATAGTTTTTTATATTTTCATTGCTGAACATAATCGCCTCCTTGGTTTAGTAGCAGCAAATATGGGCTGTGGACCGGGAGGTCCTGGTTCGATTCCCAGGTCGGACAAAACGATTTTTTTAATTTATTTGCTCGAGACTGGAACTCCGAGACGGGAGTTTGACGTCAGGCAGGCAGCCGGTCGTAAAAACTAAGCCAAATCATTTCTGCAACATGCTTGAGAATGTGTGTTGCGCCGACCCCACTTTGAAGTGGGATAAGGGCAAATAGAAAGGATTGCTAAACATAGGCCTCCTCCGAAGACTTCCAGATCGACCTGTTGGAAGCGACCTGCATCCAGCGACTCCCTTCGACCTTAGGAAATTTTTTGCGAGGACTATGTTTAGCAGTGGACGTCCCGTGGCTGATGATGATGATTACTCGTTGATCGATTGGTATTCCGTTAGTTTTGCAAATTTAATGATCGGATGCCAAACAATTTTCTAGCGTATGTGGGCGCTAGAACTTTCACATATTTTTCGTGTAAAACTGAGCATATTATTATGTGGTGCCGCGTGCGTTCTATTAACGCTTGATGCCGATGCGTGGGCGTCCGCATGGCCAATTATATCACGCGCATATACATTTTATGATTCCATTGTTATGTCTAGTTTACAGCTGTAAATTTATTATCGCTGTTCTATGTTAATTCTCTATTATACAGCATTCAACCACAAAACAGATAGGTACAGAAGTCAAACTCATGTATGTATTTCACTTTTCTTACCTACGCTTGGCGGTCGCGCTAGGGTTGTTAACTTTGACCTATGCACAAAAAAAGCTATCGCAGTATTAACACACGTCTCTAGTTGTTTGATTTACTGTTGTGAATGAAACATGAGGAACGGAAATATTAACCAACAACAACTGAAACATTTCAATGTTCAAACCTACTTAACTGTCTGAAACAACTGGTACCTTAAAAAACGACAATTCACCGTTTAATGTTAAATTGAAACAACCGGAATTGACAGGAGTCTGGAATTTGTGCCCGATATGGCGATAGGCTCACCCCCTATCACATCTGGGACGGAACTAAGCTCGGCGAAATGTGGATGTACTACTTTACCTTAGTGCGCCTCTTTCTACCCTTCGGGGTACAGGCGTGAGCTTATGTTATGTTATGTTATAAAACAATCGTCTACTGAACTGTTATAATAACTTTTTTTCACCATTTTCGCACAAAAAAGTTCACAGATGCATGTCTCAAGCGCTCGCACTGGTCCCAACTAGTCCGAGATATCGTGTCCGTGAACGGTGTCTATGTGTGCATTGCTCGAGCGCACTTTGGTTGCAGATTCAAGATTGACTTCTGTACCTTAGTGATTCAACGTTCTATAAAAAGTACGGACTTGTAGTTATATTACAATAATGTAAACATATTAATGTAGACTCGAGTTAACTTGTGCATCGTTACAATGGAAACCACGAAATATCGTTAATAAACAAGATCTAAAATTAAGTAATAGCCGGTCATCGGTCATTGAACTCACTAATTAATGTTGGTGTAGCAACAATTTGATTCGATTTATCGCTTAATAGTTTCATTCAAATGAACCGTGAAATTCGCCGCAAGCAACTTTCTTTCAATATTGTTTAGTATCAATACTATTAGCTAATGTATCGTTGTTGAGTGTAAACGTACATAATCGCAAGTTTAAAAACTTAACGGACCGACTTCAAATCCGATCATGGCCTTTATATGAGACTACCCTTGAAATAAGCTCTATCGAACACAAAAAGAATTTTGAAAATCGGTCCACATTTGGCGGAGATATCTCATAACATACATAAAAAAATACAGCCGAATTGAAGACAGAGGAAGAAGAAAAAGAGGAAATTTTAAGGGTCTAATATAGTTGCGGCTTAAAACAAGTAGCATACAAATTAAACAAATTATACATATCAGCAGAGCGAGGCGTGGGCGTTTGAGGCGTTGACTGTCTACAACTCTACAATAATGTTATACCTCAGGGCTACCATAAATATTCCATGTACGTATCGCGGGCACAATCATTGTGATGTTAAAGAATAATGTAATAACTTAGTATTATGGTCCTTACTTATAAAAACATTTTAGCTAAGTAAATGGCTAAGAATAGTCCGTCCCTTTTATTTCCAAACAATGTGACACAAGGAAAAAAGTGACAAACTGTTCTTTGCCATTTGCTCCTATGTCTTTACGCCGTAATATTATGTTGTTGCAATTAACAAAGCATTTTGTCGTGATGTAGAGCCGGCAACCCTGAAGTGTACGTGGAATATAGAAGATTGCGTCCGTGTGGCGGCGCGCGGCCGGCGAACATGATCGTCGCCAGTGTAGGCGGGGTTGTTTGCCTCGGTTCACCCATTGCGTGATCCACTCAATAAAACTGTTGTTGGACTCCAAATTGGTCGTTTAAACGAACACACCGCCTCCTGATAGTTCTCAGTTCTCAACGCGAATTATCATACACCTATACAAGCGATGTATTCAATATTCTTACGTTTAAAATTTACAAACGTCGTGTCTCCGTTTCGGTTAAGTAAACTTGTTTATTCACAAACAGTCATTCGCCGCGATTGCAAATGGAACTGGAAATAACTGTCCTTAACACGCCGAGCCGGTTTCTCGATAGGAATCAAAATGCAAGTTTAATATTATAATTAGCAATACTGCAATGCAATTAACACGTCAAGCGTCTTTTTACCGCAAACAAGTAAGTATTGTAGAAACTCGAGTTTACGTAACTACTGTCGCGTGACTAGACGGCCGTTCATTCAGCGTAGCAAGTGGCAAATCGCTACCAAAACCTTTTTAAATCTAAATAAATTGTAGCATTTTATACTTAGTCCTGGAGTGTTTGCCAGAATAGGACCCCGTTTTTTACGGCTGGGAATAAAACGTAATTTGCTAAACAAAGTACATAAAAGTGACTTCTAGAGGTATAATCACATGTATCATGTGTGTAGGATTGTAGGCAAATGTTTGTGATTGACTATATGTTTTTAAGAAATGTAACTATATAAAGCTAAATGTGGCTGGGCTCGGCGAAATGTGGCTGTACTAGTTGCCTACTGCACCTCTGCCTATGCTCCTCTGAGCCTGCCTGAGCTTTTGTTATGTTTCACAAAAAACTACGACATAAAGTGGCAGCCTACTGTTGCATTACGTACTATGAGTAAGATGTCCTGATGCCCGATAATCGCGTTCATTAGGGCAATATATATATATGACCTAAATCCTCTTCTCTTTCTTTTTATGGTAAATAGCGGCCTGGCTGTACTGTTGGCTTGCTAATTTAAAGGGGGGATGCCAACTACTTACCACCAACTCTCCTTTGCAAGCCAATCAAACAAATATATTTTTAAAAGACCTTCAAATGATTTGTCAATTTTGTATCTCAGGCGACTCTCCTTTTCTTTAATCCGTGCCCAATAATTTCAAGGATTATAAGATAAAGTCATTATACGCTACATTTTAATTTTAAGTATACTATTGTATTTATGTTGACGCTATTTAATTTTTTGCAATGTTTTGGTTTCCCTACTTTAGCAACTTATGGTCGCTTAACTAAAATCTAGAATACCTTTGAAGTTACGACACTACCAAGAATATATAAGATTTTATCTGTCTGTACATAATTTGCAAGATAACTGACGTAAATCACGAAGATTATGTCCAGCTTCCAACGTTAATCGATGCTAATAGCCCTGCTAATAGTATGTATATGTAACGCACTAAAGTTTACATTAGAAAATGCCAAGAGAATTGTGATAAGGCTTTATCTATAATGTATCGGTATGAAATAAGAGTGCCAAATTGATTCTGTAAACCGGTTAAATCACAAACAAAAATATTTATGCTATAACGTAACATATTTACAATTTTTAAATCCATGTTGTCATTAGTCATGTCATGATTAATTTCTAATCAAGACTTTTTCATGTGCTTTCTTTGTACGCGATAACACACAAGACTATTGTGATTGATTGTAAAATTTCATCATTCAATGTATTTATCAATAGTAGTACTCTTATGAATATACTTTTTCATCATCATCATCAGTCATAGGACATCCACTGCTGGATATAGGCCTCCCCCAAAGATTATTAAGACTTTTTCATATTAGCAACATAAATCTTATTATAATTGTGATAACGTACCTACGTATGTAGCCATTAGGTCCTAAGCATTATAGCCATAGGAATTTGTTTCATGAACACGCCTAATTAAAATATATTTGGTGTCATTTTTACTTCGATCATTCGAAGCATTTATAGATATACAAGTGATGGATAAAAAACCAAGAATTATTGCTCTTATCTCTGCTTAATCCTTGTAAGATGCATGCGTGATGACAAATTGTTATTCATAAATTCTATGATTCTATTATAGATGACGTAATATGAACTTATTTTAGATTTGATTATTCTCGGGCGCCACAAACATTTGTTCACTCACAATTTTGGAGTGTGAAGATAACATGTAAATATGTATGTATTTAAAGTAAATAACCAGAATAATCTCAGTACCTAATAGTGTTGTAATTCGATAAACAACTTACAAGAATGGATGACTGAAGGTTGATGTTGTGTATGTAACATCATGTTATCACAACATTCATAGTGTATGACTGGAAAAGTCATAATAAAAGCTCACGCCTGTATCTTCGAAGGGCTAGGCAGAAACGAACAGAAACTAATGCACCCGTTTGAGCTTCTCACATATAACACCTACAGCATATAAAATATTATTGTTTTAAAACATATTTATGTAATTACCATTGTGATAATTTCATAATGTTACATACACAACATTAGCCTCCAGTTATCCATTTTTATAAAAATAAAGATACATAACATAACATAAGCTCACGCTTGTATCGCCGAAGGGGCAGGCAGAGGCGCACTGGCCAACTAGTACACTCACTTTTCGCCGGGCTTAGTTCCGTCCCAGATGTGATAGGGGGCGAGCCTATCGCCATATCGGACGATATGAAAATAAAGATACTTTTTATGTTACCTTAGTTTCTAACCTCCTAAAGATTCCTAAAGCACCAGATCATCAACACAGAAAGCATCTTTTTGTAGAACATCGTATCATACAGAAACCGACAATAAATTAATATTTAAGCTCATGTATGTATGAGCTTATGTTAATGTCACAACTCACAATGCTAGGTAGGTATTTTAATAATGTAGCTTCCGTGTGGATGCTCCTTAATAATCTGTGCCTTAAAATAGAACTTTGTTTAAAACTAACAACTAAGATTATCCTACATAGTATTATGTGCTTCCAAAGTACCGTGAATAATTCATACTATTACAATATTTTCGCTTTTAGGTAACAGACACAGGATAACGTTTGTTTAGAAATATAATCAATTGTTCACAAGCATCACGACTTGTGGCTTATAGATTGAAACACTTTTTTTTTTATAGATTTTATTTTACCATTTTGTTGGCCTGATTGATATGTAGAGGTATACACATACCAAATTACAGTTTTCTAATACTGATAGTCTGTCAGCTAAACTGCGGACGGACATGAAGGAACTATAAGGGTTCCATTTTTGCCATTTGCCTTTGGAACCCTAAAAACGATTATAGAATTGACAAAGTTAAATAGAAAATGACCACGTTACAATAAAAAAGAAATCAAAATGTTATTATAGCCTAACTTATTATAGCCTGACTGCCTCGGTGGCGTGGTGGTATTTTGGTACGACTACGGTTCTCAGGTCTCGGGTTCGATCCCCGGGTCGGGTAAAGTGATATTGGATTTTTTCATATCAGCCCGGAGTCTGGAATTTGTGCCCGATATGGCGATAGGCTCGCCCCCTATCATATCTGGGACGGAACTAAGCTCGGCGAAATGTGGGTGTTCGAGTTCGCTAGTGCGCCTTTGCCTACCCCTTCGGGGATACAGGCGTGAGCTTATGTTATGTTATGTTATTATAGCCTTAATGACCCTTAATAAATTATTGTGTATTAATATTCAAAGCTAAAATTATTATATCGTGTATGCTTTGTATGTACGTACAAGTGCTTTGTGGGAATAACCGGGACTCGGGAGACAACCCTGTCTGACGTCTGTGTCGTTTGTGACAGCTGGGTGAAACAGGTGCGGGCGTCGCGTCATACCGTAACGTTTATACCCAGTACCGTGTTTACCATAAGGGCACACGGGGCCCGTGCCCAGGCCCCTCAACACTAGGGGGCCCCCCAAAGGTTGATAAGTAGTTACATTCTCTTACTGTATATGAACTAAGTTCGCTAAAAAAAAATTGGTCACCGTCACCAGGTATGTTTGAGCTTTGCATACATGGAGGGGTATGTGGGCTTATACATTTAGGTAGTAGAGAGGCGTGAGACAATAATAAGCTTGGGAACCCATGTCTTACATGATCTTTTTACTCTCCAAGGGACCCCTGAATTCTTGTGTGCCCAGGGGCCCATGCATGCCTTAAGACGGCCCTGTTTATACCGTACATTTGTGTACAACATACAAACACAAATGTAACGTACTTGTTATTGTAACATTACATAAACATAGAATACTACAGTCGGAAAGTAAAAAAGTGTACAAATAGTAAGAGAATTCTCCAATATTTCTGTTATCGAAAAGCTCTTTAATAATAAACTATACAGTGGCGAAGAGTCTATATACCATAATTCCTACCTTTCTTTGTACCTGCCCTTACCCACGTTAATGTGGGATCGGCGCAACACACTTTTTCAAGCATGTTGCAGAAAGGCTAAGTTTTTACGACCGGCTGCCTGCCTGACGTCAACTTCCTCTTGGGGGATCCAGTCCCGGGTAAATTATATTTGAAAATACGCTTTGCCCGACCTGGGAATCGAACCCACGAACTCCCGGTCCACCGGTCTGGAAAAACCACGCGCGGTTGTATGAAGTGGATTTGGGCGTAGAGACCAATTTTTAGTACAAAATTGTTGAAAGAAAATAAAGACTCAGTTGTTTTACTGCAGTATTAGGTATATGTGCCTGACTTTTGGATTCTTTTTAATCCTGTAATGGCGGAGTATCAGTATGAATATAAAGTCGACGGTAGATATTGCGTTTTTTTTATAGCAGACTGTTAAACGAGCAGGTGGGTCACCTGATGGTGAGTGATCTCCACTGCCTATATAAACCCAAGACACAAAAAGAAACATGAGTGCATTGCCAACCTAAAAGGAGGGGAATAAGGGGGAAGAAAAGGAGGGGGGAATTGGGCCACCTCACTCACCGAAACGAAACGCAACAGCGAACTACCAATTTACGTCGCATCGGTTTTCTGTGAGACAGTGGCATTAAACGGCGTCTCTAGGGGATTTATTGATTTAGGTGTCCCAGAACTAAAAATATATTTTGCAATAATGTAAATAATATTACAATTTTATATAGTATATTTTAAATTTATATAATATTTAGGTATATTTTTTATTTTGATTCTCCATTAAAGCCACAATAATATACTATTCTACATTAATTTTAATGACAGGATATATTATATCCATGTATAACTGTGGTGTTTACGCGCCTTTTTCCTTAACAATATAACCTTTTAATTAAAATACCATCTGTGAACCGTAAAATAACATTCAATTATCCGTATAATACCGCACACGTTCATTGTTACTGTATTGATATGCTGTTATACAAAAGTACATCAGTTTTCCCTATGTTAAGTTAGATTCGATGAGACAAATGTAGGACGCGTTGGTCAAAATCAAAGAGATATAATATTACTAACTAAAGAGGGGCTATGAAGCAGCATATATATATGTACAACAAATTATCTCAAACGTCAGTATCGCTATCTACCACTTATTACAATGCGAGGATGCTTATTAAAATTTACACCCTACAGTGTTCTGTGAAAGTTCAAGAATCACGCAAGACAATTTTATTACGCTTACACGACCTTATGTTTTAAATACGACGAGTGAGTTATGACCACGAGGTCACAACTTTAGGATCACAAGTTTCGCTTTTGTCCCGTCTATGTACTGTTGAATGTCTTTGGTCAAAATAATCGTAGTTGGAGCGGGCGGCGTGCGACGCTGGCGTGGGGCGGTCGGGAAGGTGGGAGTCTGGCGGGCTGGTGGGGTCTGGTGGCTGTAAGACGCGGCGTGAATGGCGGCCGCAAGGTCAGGGGCGCCGGAAGTGGGTTACGGGCGCCACCTATCGACCGGCGAGCCGCCTGCCGCCAGCCACCCGCCGCCCGCCCTACAGCCCGCCTAATAATGTCGTTGTTATTATCTTACTGCTGTCATAATAAAACGCATCGATTTGTTTTGTGATTACGGGTATAGTAATTCACGGATACAATGAAATTAAGTACAATAGTAAAATCGAATATCGTAGAACAAACGCGGTATTAATTTTATTAACAAAAATATCACACACGAGCTCTATGTTGTAATTAGAGCTTTCTAGATGTGTGTGTTCCGTAGATACTAATAATGCTAGTACAGCTAATGTTATCGTAAACATAACGCTTAATACTCACTCTCGTCAGCTGCTGGATTTTATAACATTTTTGCAATGTGTAAACACATTACTAGTAGCGATATGGCTGCGATAATCTGGTGGCGGGCGGCCATGTTGCGCTTGCGCATGTTCGAGCGCGTGATGTAAGCTTCCGCGCAGATTTGTTCGCCAATTCGGCTCGCCATTCATACAGGGTTCCTTGCCGCGGACGCCGAACCCGCGGCCTTGCTACTTGCGCCTACGCCGCGCGCCGTCTTCAACGTTACGTACATAGTAAAATGTCTAGTAATGCAACAGAGTGACTGCGCCAGTCCGCGCCGAGCGAGCATTTCTCTAAAGACAGTGTAGCCATGAACAACATATACAAAAGAGAATATTCAACAGTGACGATATACTCTGATAGACACCTAATTTTCGACATTTCGCCTTGAACCAAGTCAATCAACTAGCCGAAATATGAGGAAGCGGGGTACTCTAGCTACAGGTAACTCAAAATTTGGTTGTTTTAATAACATCGCCATGTCAGAGGCATTACAATATTTATATAGATTTTTAATTTCGCTAACATGGAACTATTTACGGGTCAGAGATGTGGTGGAATATGATTTGAATCTATTGAATGGTCCGCTATATCAGATCTTATAGTCAGATGTGTTGTCAGATGTCGATCGCTTGTAATGCGGTGTCTATTAAGGTGTCGTAGACCGTCGTTGATCACAGATGACTTCGTATACTGATCGCAACTCTACTGTATCCTGAGCGGATTGAATAAAGTATTTTTAAATCTAAAATTTATTTCAGCACTACATAAATGCATTAGACGAGTTGCGATCAAAAAACTATTCGGCGCTGAAGCATTCAGCGATCTAAATTGAATGCTATTCAGAAATAGGATGAACAAAAGTTGTTAGTGTTGTTTTTATATGGTCGCAGTGGTCGGCTTGGTTTTTTGGGTTTAGTAGATTACTGTTGCATTGTGTAGTCGTGTCAAATCGGGTGATATCGGATTGGTAGTTAGGTATTCTTGTTTACTAGTTATAAATCAATGTAGTTTGATTACATCAGACGCGTTTTTTATCAAAAATGTTATAATCTTGCTACGTGTCTCGGCGCCGTAGTTGTTTTGCATATGCTGTACAGTATCCGTCCTGAGGTCTGAGGTTCAATCCCCGGGTCGAGCAATGTGTATTGGATTTTCTGCTGAGTTTTTCTGGATATGGCGATAGGCTCACCTCCTATCAGTATCACATCATGTTATGGCTATATGATATGGCTGAAAACTTGTTCAGAGCTTTTGCCCGTTCGTCTCTGGCGAACTAGCCTTCCGAACTAGCAGTAGAGTATCTACATTTTTTTATGGAATCTAAACAATGTGTGACATTTTATGGATTCAATAAATGATTTGGTTAGAGTGAAAGAACTAGTTTCATGCTGCCTACCCCTACGGTAATAATAGACGTGAACATGTGTATGTAGAGGTGAAACACCAGTTGTATTTTTAGCATTAACTTCGCTTACTCATAATATACTATTTGCCTTTATTAATCCGTATAAAACTGAGATAATGTTGTGTTACACCCAACTCCGGCTTTATCCATACCGTAATTGTGATGTTATCGTTTGAAAGCGGAGTATAATGTGCTAATATCCTTAGTTAAGGAGGTAGCTTCCATTTAAAAATAAGTCCAAAAATAGACGGTGTAAGCTTTGTTTGGAGCGCGGTCAAATACTAGCTAATTGGCTGGAATTTTTAAAGGGTTAGTCACAACGATGTGCCTCCATCTCACCATGTTTTTCTGACTCATGCCGGCTAACAATTTATAGAGATCACGTATTTCCTCGTTTTTTCCATTATCCTTATTGTATTTATTCTAATAATATAAACCAGACCCTCGTGGTTTAATCCCCATGCATATAATGCATATTGCGTGATGTTATAACGTTAATAGTTATGAATTATGAGCCTTACTTATAAAAACAGTTTAGCTGAGCAATTGGCTAAGAACAGGTTGTCACTTTTTTTCTTGTGTCACGTCGTTTGAAAATAAATGGGATAGGCTATTCTTTACCATTTGCTCAGTTAAACTGGTTTTATAAGTAAACCCCTTTGGTCTTGACAAACAGGGGGCCCTGGATGCCCTAGAGGGGGTTAAGGTCAGGCAGCCGCAACCTGTTTGAAAAAATGTGTTGAGCCGACCCCACATTAAGGTGGGATAAGGGCAAGTAGAAAGAAAGAAAATATTCTTTTGCTATCATGGATGTCTCTTACCATTAGGTGACTTATCGGCTCTTTTAAATAAATCCACTTAATCGTGGTAGGTATTGTTTATTTTATTTTAACGTAAAGTTGGAAGGTTGATATAGCAGGATAAACAATCTTGATGAAAATCAGCTTAAGATGAAAATAATTCATTACCTATTTTTCACGGAAAATAAAGATTCCAAATCGGTTATAGTACGATTATTCATAACAGTTTGTAAAGGTCGACTTAGATAAATATATTTTGACTTTGACCGACTAAAATTCATTATTTTTGTATACGAATTCATTAGGCTGTTACATAATAATAGTCTATATCTAACAATTCGTCGTTCGTGATGGATTCGAGTACTTGTTATATGGTAATTTTTAACGCGACATTAGTGTACTTTTTAACTTGATTTCGGTGGATAGTTAGTCACTAAATGTAATCGAATCGGAGTCGAAATCGAATCGAATGTCAAAAGTACTGTCTAATAAATAATTTTAAGCGAATGGCGTTTTTACAATGAACTTCATACAATCTATTAAAAACCAGTAAGTACCTAGCCAAAAAGCTGTAAGGAAAAGACACTTACTTATCCCCGAGACTTAAGCTAGGACATAGGAGAGTGAGTAATATAAGTAGGTATATAAATGAACATTATGTACAGCTATAAACTACTGTCTGATCCTACTCTACTGCTGAAAATATAGAAGTACGTCTTAACATAAGCTCACGCCTGTATCCCCGAAGGGGTAGCCAGAGGCGCACTAGCGAACTAGAACACTCACATTTTGTCGAGCTTATCGCCATCGAGCTACTCACAAATAAAAGATTTATAATAAAACAATAAGATTGGAGAGAGCTAACAGAAGATAGGGACAAGTGAAGGAATAAAGGGGAGGCCTTTGCCCAGCAGTGGGACACGATGTAGGCTGAATAAAAAAAATAAAACAATATTTAACTCATATCTTGACACAGAACGAAAACACTGCATAAACAATAAGGACCGTCAAACAATATTTTCTTCAGACTGTAAAACGATTTTAACCGTTCACAAGGCCACGAAAGGTCCGTGACTAGGTATTCAAAGCCTAGTCTTGTGTAATATTCCAGTGCCTATCGAGTTTCACATCTTTTAACGCCTTTTATCGTGAATTTGGTAACGTTTTTGTACAATCCAGTTGACTAATGAAAAACTAACAACGGCAGTAACTAAGCACGATTTTCATTTACGAAATTTGAACGTCATGAATAGGCTTTGACAGCCTTTGAAGTCTCCGTGACGCAGCGGGCGAGTGGTCGGCTGTGAAACGACAGGCCGTAGGTTCGATTCCCGCACCAAGACAAATATTTGTGTGGCCCACAGATATTTGTTGGGTGTTGTGAGACCGAAAGTCTCTCGTAGTTCCTGAGACCCACGACACAAGACTCGATCTTAGTGTGGAGTCAGGACTATGTATGTGACAGTTGGGTGTTATTTATTATTATTTATTTACCGCAGATATTACCTCTAGATTTGCGTCTGAGTGTTGTAGAATTCAAGTGCTCGTAATTCCTGTCCCCCTAGTATTAGTTAATGCTTCTCGAAAACTATGATAGTTATCGTTAAAGCTCCATACATTTGACTTGTAGCGCACCTTGTGGAAACTACAATGAACTAAATAAATGTATAAAGATTTAACGATAACTATCATAGTTATCATTAACTCGTGCTAGGGGTAAAGATACCCACGATCCAGGTTAAACCTAGTGTGTGGTCAGGAGTCAGGAATATGCGTGTGATTATTGAGTGTATTTATTTACTTTGTAGTTTGAAATAACTTTGTTGGTAAGAGTCGTAAGCGTGTGTAGACTAAATATATACCATTTTGTATATAAAGTCATCCCTTCGGGAAACGTATGCTAACTTGAGAAGAGCTTATTGTTTGCGCAGGTGCGTCGGCGCATTCTTTGTTCTACAAATTATCGTCTGTAGCCTGTACCACAAACATGTGCGCAGGAATGTGGTGAATCCTCTTCCACACTCCTGCGCACCACGACTGGAATATCGATACATTATTTTACAGTTATTAACAGCGACTATCTAATTGAATTGTTTACATGTGTAGCCAGATATTTTTACTATAAGATACGATCGCCTAATTTTAATCATGACGCATTAACGTACACTGGTTAATTTTAAACAAACTCGAAAACGTGTTTACGTAGCAGTGTTTATAATAAACGTGTTCTTAAATTGACGAACTTATGTGTTATGCTGTAGAGAAGGAAAACGCGAGGAAATCCGCATACCATTTTAATTTCGGTTCAGATGAATGGCCGTTTAATTCAGTACACTTCGAATCTGCTTTACTAATCCGGGATATCTGAACGTTGACTACCGTGTAAATAATTAAATACCTTACCAATAATTTAGATTATATGAAGTGAATAAATGAATTAATTTGAAATAGGAGTATAAATTGAATTGTTTTAATATGACAATGACACCCAAATTTCGTCGAGCTTAGTTGCATCCCAGATGTGATAGGGGGCGAGCCTAACGCCATATCGGGCACAAATTGCAGACTTCGGGCTGATACTTAATTGAAAAAACTCAATATCACTTTGCCTGACCCGGGGATTGAATCCAAGACCTCAGAACCTCAGTCATGCCGAAATACAACTACGCCACTGACGCAGTCTGAATGTACATATCTTTATAATTAATAATAAAATTAAATTTGTATATTCCGATACGATCTCTAATGGTGATCAATATAAGGTATGTAAAAAGATATAAGATAAGTAACAATCAAGTAATTCTTTAGATATAGATATTTATGACGTAGAGATGGAATGTCTTAACTCTATATCATAGCTTGATTTGATATGCACCTTCACCTATCATATAAAATCAAAGTTATTTCCAAAACACTGATTATATACAATTATAGAGGTAATTAAAATTTTAAACCTATATAACTTATTATACCAATATTTTTGTATATCCGCTTAAAATGTAACTAAATTGTAGATATTAGGAAATAGTTCCTTAACAATAGGTCTGATTGTTCTATTTTAGTCTGTATTAGTGACGATATGGGCTTGTAAGTTAAACTAAGTATGTAGGTAACCTTGTAAATATGTATGGGTGCCTAATGTTCCAATCATTTATAACACGCACTTCAAAAGCGAACCCAAACAACCGGTCTAGGTATCAACTACAAAGTCTACGTCCTTCAAATAAGCCTAAGTTTTCATATTATATATACACAATTCGACCTTCAAATTACCTTCATTGTTGTAGTCAGTTTATATTCTATTAGCTTTTGCTCGCGTCTCCGCCCGCTTAGAATTCTCTCACGTCGCATTTCCGGGGTTAAAAATGACTAAATATTACCAAACTATGTTAAATACAAATAATTGTAACTTATCTGCCGCGTGGAAGGATAAACCATTAATCACATTAACGCATTTATTATATAATTATGTAAGTAGTGTAGTTTCTATAATCTCTATTGCATTACTTATAACGTTTTGATGAAAATTGTTTGAAGAGTGCGTTTTGTTATATGTTTTAGTGACTAGGGTAAATGAGACGGTTCTTTCTTGTTACATAATTACATACGTAGATAAATTACATTATTGAATAAAAATGTACTATAAATAAACAATGTTATAAGTGCCGGCGTTGGCTGGCATATGTGATCCGTATGATGAACGAACGATAAAACAACAAAGAATCGTTTTATATGTTGATCGTAGGACTACGGGGGCCTAATAATAGAACAAAAACGGTGTTTATAGTCACACGACAGACTACTCCACGTCATGTGGTGTGCACACTGAATTAGTAAGTTTTATGTGTGTGAATAAAATCTATTTATAATGTTGACGTCGGCCGTTCCACATTCTTATCTCGCCGCGATACTGTAGCGCAGATGCTTCGTCTTAGTACATAGTACATACTACATAGTGCTAAAGAACAAGGGCCCGCTCTTTGTTAATTACTACATAACCATATACTTATGTAGGTACATCACCACACAAGTGTTCTAAGAATAGCATCGTTACTATTATGTTTTTACGCATAAACAATAAACGTGATGATGTTATCTCTCATTCCAATTAAGGAGTTTTTGTAGGCTGTAATCTGTTGCGATTGGACGTACACGTGTGGGCGCGAGACATTAATTTATTTTCGTATATTTTTGTTTTTGGTATGAAATGCCAATGTCTCATTCTTTTAAAGATCTCCTTTAAGATGCTTTACGAAATACTTAACTGAATTAAGTTTACTCAATACATTTGATACTAGATCTTGCTCCTGGATCTGCCTGTGAGAAAGTTATAAACACCGAGTTAAGAAATACCTACATCATGTCATTTACCTGTGTGCTAAATGTCATATGTTTAGCTGATAAGGCGTAATTGATTAAAGCCAAGTTGGCAAAATTTCAAACATGAAACTTTCACATAATTTTATAATTAATTTTTATTCGCGGCTTCGTCTACCTGTAAAGCTCTCACGTGTTTCCAGAATATAAAATAAAAATACCCTAAGTCTGATTGAGCTATATTTATGCAAATCTATCTATGCCGATCTAATACGGGATACCACTGTCTCATAGAAAACTGACGTAAAGCGGCTGTTGGCTATGCTGCGTTGTGTGAAAGGACAAAATAAACTTTACAAATATGTCATTAAGTATAGATATGTATGTAGTACTGGATTATCGTTGTATGCTACAAGTTTGTTTTGTATTGTTCCAGCCCGTCCGATGATCTCGGCGAGCCTGCCCGGCGAGGCGCTCGCCCAGCTGCCGCTCGGGCAGTACAGCCACTTGTACCCTCCGCCGCCGGCGGCCGGCATGACGCCGGAGTTCCTGGCGCCGCCGCCGCGCCCCTACACGCGGTACGCGCCTCGGCGGCCGGCCGCCCGCGACCACATGCCGGCGCCGCTCGCGCCCGCAGCACCCGCGCCGTTCCCGACAGTGCCGAGCTACGCGCCGTTCCTCCACCACCCGGCGACTTACTCCTCGTATCTGTACCGCACGCGAGCGCCGCAGCCGCCGACCAGCTTCCCGCTGCGGCCGCGCCCCACCTCCGGCTTCGTTCCACCGGCGCCGGCACCACATTCACCTCCCGTATCAGCACCTGCCCCCGCTCCTCCACCACGAGAAGTAAGTTGCCATTCACTTAAGTAGCCACTAGTGAATGTTAAAACCAATTTGTATCTTTATTATTATCTTGTATATTGCCCGAATGAGACAACTTAAACCCCGATACGTATATATGTAGGTATCGTAAAATCAAAAAGAAGCGCAAGTACAGTCACTATCTTCTGGAGAGCGTTGTGATGCGTATCATACACCGCAAAATTTTACACACAGGAATTTCACACACATTTTTTAAAGTCTGAAACACGCCTTTAACGGTTCCTCTGGCATTATGGATTTGGATATACTTATCATCAGGCCATCCAGTTACACTTTAAGTTTCCATTTACTGATTTAAAAATAAAAAAATGCGAATAAATTCTAAATGTGCATGATGTTTGATTTCAGGAACCGCCAACGTCGCCGGAGCGTGCGGCCCCAGCGCCGTACTTCTGCCGAGGCGCATTGATCAGATTAGAAGACGGTTCGCTGCGGCGCGTCGAGGAGATGCGCACTGAAGACTTCGTGATGAGCGCAGACCGCAGTGGGGACCTCGCTCTGACGCAATGTACCCTCTTGCGGCTAGAAGAACGAGGGGACAAGCTAGCGCTCACCCTAACTTATGATAGGAATCGCTCAAAGGTTAGATAAATCTATTGGTCTTTTTTGCTCATTTTATAAAAATAGCTCGAAGAATTGCCACATCAATGTTGTGACATTGTCTCTACTTCTCTACCATCCCAGTCCTTGACATCTTTAACGGCCAGTGGCCAGTGATTAAGTTTCCGTCATAATTAATTGAAGCAAAAACTGATAATGAATTGCTTTAAGATTGTGTAAGCAGTGATATTTCGTACTTCATTGTTTGACCGTACATTGTATGATTTCAGGTGGAGTTGGAATCGACGGTGGAGCATCCGTTCTTCGTGTATGGTCGCGGTTGGGCGTCGTGCAAGCCGGAGCGGACGCTGGCGCAGTACGGGCTGCGCGTGCAGAGGCTGCAGGTGGGCGACGTGTGCGTGTCGCTGGTGCTGCGCAAGCACGCACCCCCTGCGCCCGCGCCCGCGCCCCCCGCACACCCCGCGCACTCCGCGCCCCTGCCCTCCTCCGCACCTCCGCAGACATACCCCGAAAATTTGAGCGTCAAGGAGGATGCGCGCAAGAGACGATGGTCGGCATCAGACGTGTGCGAGGACGACCGCCCTCCCGCTAAGAAGCGTTGAGGCCGCGACACCGTCCCAAAACTGTGGAGAACTATCTTAATCGTGTTGTGATCGTCTTAGTTGCAAACACTCGTTTCGTACTCTTTTCATTGTTACGTTCTGTTTAGAGTGGTCCGGTAGGTGTTAAGTCCTGCGGATGCATTCGTCCTCTCCTCAGTAGTTACTTTTTTAACTGAAGTAGATATAAACCCCAGTGAGTCGGGTCGCGTGATGCGACTTCCATGTTTGTGTTAATTTGCATTATTTCTGCAGCGATGGACAGTCCACAATTGTACGCTTATGATATTCTATTCGGGAACTCTAGGTGCTTTTTTACTGTCGGGTGCTTTTGTACGCGTTCGTGTACGATGTTGTAAATATGTAAGTAACTTAGGTCAAAGTTAAACGTTACACTCCATGACTAAATCGATGTCACAAAGTTGTGTCGGCTGTCGTTACAATACGACATATTTAAAGTTCTCCTAACATATTACACGCGTTAAGAACGTCATTATTCCGTTGCTAGACGCAGTGACAATATTATTGTTAAACATCACTTGTGAATAGTAAATTGATTAATATTAAATTTCCGACGGCTCGGCGCCATTCCAGAGTCAAGTCGTTAAACTATAAAGTATACTTACAGCATTCATGGAGTTATTGATGATGAGCATTGAGCACAAAAATAACAATCTGTAAGTTTGTACCAGATCTTAATGTAGGTTAGATAATGTGATAACCAATGAGATTTTAAACCGCAAGTCTGCGCAGACAGTAGACACGTGGCAGTCCATATTTAAGACATAACAAAGGTACAATGAATGTTAGACTGTAGGTAGTGGTATTTGGCTGAGGTGTGCTTAAATTTCGACTGATTTCTTTTGGTGAGTTATCTGTATGTATCGTTTTATTTCTGAGGCCTGAGCAGTCATGTTGAGCTCCATTCTCCTCCGATGGTTGTGACTGCAGACATATCCATGACGGTTTGCTTGTTGTAGTCTTTGCTCGTGCGAGGCGCTTCTTAATTGCAACTTGCAACTACCCTCACTTTAATGTGAACTTTTTCAACATGGTGGCAAACTCTTCTGACAAATAATTTGATCGTGTTTTAATAAGCGTTGACGTAATTGATAAGTATAACTATATATTGTAAAATATGATATGTATTGTATATGATCATGGTTATTTAGATGTCATCTCTGTTGCTTTTGACGTCCATGTGTGATACACATAAAACTTTTCTATAAGATGATGTATACATAATAAACACACAGTCTGTGATATTTTGTAGTTATTGGACAGAGTAGGTATGAAGTATTGCTTGAGTAAAGGGAATATATGTTTTAGAGTAATAAGTGAGTTTATTGGTAAGAAATTGTATAAATTGTTGTATACTCAAACGTAATACGCTGAAAATGAATAACTAAATACAAATGTAACAAGTAGCGTCTGTGATTAATATACATATATCGTTATGTAATATAACGAAGAACGCATGGCCATATCAAAATCAAATTAATTTTATATAATTAAGTCCATAGTTATTCGTTCTTAGTTCGGAATGTCCAACTATAAATTTATTTTACATACGTTTTACTCGAACAATTATGTTGTCAGATGATATTAGTCCATAAGACGATACAACGATCCTATTGGATATCCGAGAATGATTGCGGGACCGGTTCGGTAAGACTGGCGACTGGCCACTGCCCACTGGCCATTGGCGAGTGGACAGTAGGTAGTCGTACAGTAATAGAGAGGTAGAGTGCTGTTTCATTGTACCATATTATAATGCTACGTGCTCGATATAAATATCGATGAACACAGAACGCGGACACCTCATCAACGACGAACGGTGTTGTACAAAGGTTAATAATTTGTTGTATAATGTATGTAATTCTAGTTTTATTGTCTTTTTATTAATATTCGTAATTATAATGAAAGATCTCATTTTATTAATCGGTATTCTGTAACAAGGCGCTTTCATAAGATCATGACTAAGCCTACCTCACAAACTATAAGACTAGTGTCTCGCGACGGCGACGCGCGCTCTCGGTGACGCGGTGACGTCACGCCGTGCGCTGTGACGTCACGCCGTGCGCGTGACCCGGTCGCAAACAAGTCTAAACAAGATCTCAATTTGATGAAAATAAACATTTAAAAAGACTGGGACGCTTTACTGAATGTTGTGGGATAGTAGTTTCTTTGAAGATATTACTTAAATTATGAGATAGGAGCATTTATTTGGTGGGCGCGAGCTCAATCCATCGTATCACGTGTCTTTCTATACGCTCCGCTTTTGACATGTTAATAAATCAATTTAGTACAAAATTCGTTACAAAAAGTATTATTTCCCAAAATCCAAATTCAGAAAGTATTAATTTAATTTCAATGAAAGGTGCTATGTTGTTTTATGTACGTACGTTGTTCAGGCACAATCAAACTGATTATTTAAAGTTTAAACTTATATATTGTCAAGGGACTGTGTTGCCAATGTAATGACACAATATAATACGTTCTTCCAAGCCTTCTGGTAGATTTAAAGTCAATTCATCGTTTAAATATATGGTAACGTAGGCATAATTAATTCGACGTTTATTACATCATTATCTTGCGTGTTATTTGTGATTAAATATGATTATAATTAATATTCGTTGCGAAGTTTCAAGTTTATTAAAATACATAAATGTATGTTTAAAATTGTAACATCTTTAGAACGTAAACCGGAGGCTGATGTTATAGTGAACATTTCTCGAAGTGCCTATTATTACTTTCACAATTTCCACGACACGGACTTAAAAATAAAGATGGACGGAGCGCTAGGAACGTTGAAAGTGAAGCAGGGTTTTCGGCTCATTCGATCAGTCGCCGCCATTACGTGTTGATAGATCGAATGGGCCGAAAACCATGCTTCACTTTCAATGTTCCTAGCGCTCCGTCCATCTTTATTTTTACGTCCGTGTTCCACGATTTCATTTCTACTGTATAATTGACTTCAATGCAATCGTATGAGATGTGCAATATACTTCATTTCTCTGAGGTTACTTTGTGTAAATGGTGTGTCCCAATTTATTGTGATTAATTTAATAAGTGTTACAAACATAGCGACAATAGTTTAATATGAATAATGAGATTCATTATCATTATTATGTTGCCAATGTTAGGTGCGGCCAGTAATGGTTACAGTCCATAATGATAGTTATCTAGGTCCTGATTCTCTATGCCCAAACTAAAATGAGTGTGCAACGCATCTCCTCGCATTTATGAAAATAGACTTTAACAGAACGGTGTAAAGAATACTTTTCCAATTCAGTTAACTTGACGTGAGTGCGTTGTTCGTATGGCGGTGGTGAAGGAAGAAAATTTCTAAAAGGGAAGCCGGTGCTAATTTTTCTTTGAAATTTGAAAAGATAAGCCAGAATGAATAGTGTTGTAGGGACCCTTTGTCACTATCGTATGGTCATAGAGAATAAGAGCCCAAAACATTTTCAACACTACTTGGACACAAAGTGATGTGCCATCCGATAGTTGTCGATGTATTTTAGTGATTGAATATTAATGTGGTTCTATCGACACATGTCCAACATACCATAGAGGTTTTGTGATAATGCATTATGGGAACAGATTATATTTGCTTCAATTCACAAAACTCTAACATGAGCACTGTTTCCAAAATGTAGATCAGTAGAGAACAGGAAATGTTGTGTCATTTTAAATTAATAGATTACTATAAAATTGTTATATAATTATATGGCAAAATACGACAAAATATATATGTATATTTTATTGTATAGCGGAATGAGTACTATTTCAGATTTATTGTAAATGAAAAAAAATGTTATAGATCAAGATATGTTACAACTAAGTTAACTGTTTGTAAAAAGAAGAGAAAAATATGTATAACTGAATATTTGCTATTTGTTTGTTTTATTTTCCCCCTTATTCATAATGAAATCTTGGTCTTATCGAAAGCATAACCCTACTTTTGCCTAGTTTAGCAAAAACAGAACTAATATATGCTTATCGAATACAATGTTGCTGGTTACAGAAAAAATATTATTTTTATCTCTGGCGAGCTTCGAAACAGATACGAAGTCTTGGCTATATATTTTTTATTAATTGTTTCCAAATAATTAATAAAATATATATATCAATCTTAGACGGAGTCGTAGACTATAAAAAAATAATATCATGAAGAAAGAACATCAAACTTGAAACAGCTGATCGGAATCGGCCATGTTTTCACTATTGAACGTTGGCATTATGAATACAATTTTTATGAAACGTACTTTTGCGGTCTCTTTACGCTCTGCTAAGTTATTATGAATAAGGGGGTTAGACTCCACGCCCTTTTATAGACTCGATATTGAATGTGTCTAACACATTGAAAGTACACACGCAACCTACGAAGATTTAATAAGAATCTTAAATTGATAAATATTAACTAGACTATCGAGCTCGCTATTCACTTTTATATAAAACTAGCTGACCCGCGCAACTTCGTCTGCGTATGAGAGAGAGGGTTGAAAGAGTGAGTCGTAGGCACCTATAGCATAATAATTCTAAAAGAGGTAATGGAATGATCTACTTCTGCCGTCATTCACCCCGACTCTCACACCGTCAGTCATACCGTCTGTCAAACCGTCTGTCACCACGTCCGTCACCCCGCCTGTCACCCCGTCTGTCACCTCGTCTGTCACCCAGTCGGTCACCCAGTCTGTCACCTCGTCTGTCACCCAGTCGGTCACCCCGTCTGTCACCTCGTCTGTCACCCAGTCGGTCACCCAGTCTATCACCACGTCCGTCACCCCGTCTGTCACCCCTTCTGTCACCCGTCTGTCACTCCGTCTGTCACCTCGTCTGTCACCCCGCCTGTCACCCCTTTAACTTTCGAGAAATATACAATAGCATCAAAAAAAATCATAGATAACTAATAAAAAGACATTTACACTTTTGTTAAACTTTAGAATAAATCTTAGGTATTATTTTTGGAAATAAAAAATTAAATAATTAAAAAATTATTTACACAAATTAATGTTTATGACAAACAAATACAACAGTACCTGAACTTTCGAGATATTTTACGAAAAATAAATTTCTGAACGCATACATGAATAGTTGTTACATTTGACAGGATTGGACAACAAATGTTTGACATATGATAAACACATGAGCATTTATTGACATGATTAAGTATTCATTACACATATCGAGTTTATTTAGTTTTTTTTTTTATTTTTTATATTTTTTTATTTTTTTTTTAGTTTTTAGTTTTTCACTATTTTTAATATGTATTCTGCTATTCGGAGAGGAGACAAATCCAACGAATCAAAAACCATGAAAATTGGTTCAGCACATCTCGAGTTATAAGTGTTGTAACAAACCCGTCTTTGTTTTATATATATAGATGTAGTGCGCACTGCAGACCCAGTTCTATTCGAAAATATAGTGGATAGTCGTTCGTGCTCGAGCTCCTAAATCTATAATTCTAGTCATATGGAAAAAAGACGCATATGACTTTCAGTCAAAGGAAAACAGTCGTATCTATTGCGGAAAAATGTCGGATACAAGTATTTTTTCCTTTGTAACGGAATGCCAGATATGACTTTTTTCCTTTATTTCCTATATTTTTCATATTTCGCCAAATATGACATGTCTATAATTCTAAATACTATTTCGATATAGATGCAAATGAACACCATATTAAAATTGATATCCAGATTGTGTCCTATAATACACGTCGATTACTTCGAACTCAACTGAAGACTACTAAACAATCTGTTTATAAGTAAAATTTGTGTCTCATTACAGCGAGTGTTTGACATTTGACGGCTAAGGATAAGAGCATACCGATTGTACCAAATATGTACCGAACGGCCTGTCTAGTAGTATACACAAAAGTCTTTGAACTCAACATGCATACATACACATACATAAGCTCACGCCTGTATCCCCGAAGGGGTAGGCAGAGGCGCACTAGCGAACTAGAACACCCACAATTCGCCGAGCTTAGTTCCGTCCCAGATGTGGCAGGGGGCGAGCCTATCGCCATATCGGGCACATTCCAGACTCCGGGCTGATATGGAAAAATCCAATATCACTTTGCCCGACCCGGGGATCGAACCCGAGACCTCAAACCGTAGTCGTATCGAAATACCACCACGCCACCGAGGCAGTCAACTCAACATGCAATTCCATAATATAAATATGACGATTGAGTAATACCTATTGCTAATCGATTTATGAACTTATCGATTCCTGCGGGTTTAGACAAGTGGTTTGTGCGCTAATCGAATAGAATAGTCGAGAATAATAAATGTATGGGAATAACATACGAGTACGCTATATGTCATTCCCATATAAATGTAATCTATTCGACATCTCTATTCGACTAGCGCACAAGCCACTTGTCTAAGCCCGCTGATACAGAGTGTACACACAGTATCGCCATGAGAATTTCGAAATAAAAACCATCGTACAAATAACAAGTTTATTAGGCGATCACATGGAATACTATTAGTAGGGGAGCCCAAGCGGGGATTTCGGGATTTACTAAAGCGCGACAGATTAATATACAGGGGGATACCTTGTACCCGGTTAAGTACCTCCACAAAACATGAGGCCCATATATAAGGCCGCCCGTGAAGGATACAGGATCAGATTAGTAAAAAAAAATTGACCATCAGAAATTCTCGAGCGCGTCAGATTAAGGTAGGGTGAGTTAATTACATCCTAAAAAGTGTATATTCCACTAATCTGACAATTTGAGAGTGACGTAAAAAAAGGGGAGGGCAACAAAGTTGTAAAAAAAAACGTCATCTCGACATTCTCGAGCGTAGCTAAATTTTTTTTTATTTTGAAGGAAATAATTCAAGAATAATGAAAAATATATAATCTGACGATTTCCGCAAGCCGAAATAATAAAAATTCGTCGATAAAGTTAAATGCGTGCAGTTGCGTGATGCCTACATTTCTTTCTCCGCGCTTCTATTCCTCTCTCACTCTTTCTCTATCTATTACTCTCTCACTCCGTCCCCACTCTGGTTTCTGCTTCCTGAGCTTTTCAATTAATTAAGTTCAATGATTTAAAAAAAAAATATTTTGAAAGTGGTTTTTTTGGAATAACTTTTAACCGGCTTTATCGATCAACTTCAAAAACTAATCCGCCTTTGAGCTTGAAAAACCACGTCGATCGCCACCTAGCTGGTCAAAAGCGGTTGATTCGTTCGAGAGATATCGTGAACGAAAGAAACCCGAAAAAGGGTTTTTTCGGGATTACTCCGAAATTTGTGGTTCCATCAATTAAAATTGCAAAATTACTTATGAGGATGATAAAACTGCGTCGAATGCCGCCAACCGCGTGAAAATCGGTTAATCCATTCAAAAGTTATTGCGGTTTGAAAATTCTAAAAATAGTGTTCTATGAAATTTCTATTTCTTTGAACTCAGCGAGCTCAAAATATCACATAAATTATATTTTGAGCTCAAAAATGTCATAAGTACAATTTTAAGAGCCCAAGAATGGAATTAGCGGGAAGTTGCAGGGATGGCCTTTAAGGTGAACCGTTTTTCTAATTTTTTTTTGTCAGATCAGGCCAATCCCTCTAGATAATCGTCAGATTATGAGACAGTACGTTTAGAACATAAAGATGAACCATATATATCTTAATCTGACGCGCTTGAGTATTTCAAAATGGCGAATTTTTTTTGCACATTATGAAAATGGCCGCGAGTTTGCGTCCCATCGAAATCGTCAGATTAGTGAATGAGAGCTTTTTTTTGGTGCACTTAACACTCCGTTAGAAAATCTGACGCGCTCGATTAAATTTTTTTTTTTTTCATTTTCAACCCTTAAATACAACCACTCGCATCATGCAAACGATCAGATTAACATACGTACATTATTAAAAATACGTAGGGCATTGATGCTATCAATATCTGACGCGCTCGAGGATGTCCATGCAACAGTTTTTTTTTACATATTTAAAAATCTATAGCCGCTTCCCCCACCGATGTAAAGGTATATATCATATAACATTTTTTTCTTCATATCATCTAAGCTTTGCATCCCAATAAGTCTCTACGACGCTCGAGTAAATCCCCATTTAGCATCGTGGGCTCCCCTACTATATAGAATTTTATAATCTAATGGTCAAGTAAAGTGGTTCATATATCTGAGTTCAGATCGAGGAGTACTTTCTCACCGGGCTTGAATGCTGGCATCCCCAAATATGGACAAGTAGCACAGCGGAACGCGTCACCTAAGTAACACTGAAATAAAGAAAACCTATTATTATGATCCACAGGATGTTCACAGCCGAATATAAGCCTGCCCAAAGATTTTCAGACTGACCTGGGGGGTTACTAGCGCGTCTTAGAGCAGTATTATTATAATATTACTTTGCTTTTTTTGTACAGGAAACGGTACAACTAAGATTATAGAGGTAATGATACTGCTATAAGACGTTGTGGTAACTGGTAACCCGCCTAGGCACCTCTTGTATGAGTTTTTTTAGTTTTAACAATACTTTTCATTTCGTCGGTAAATTTTTTTTAGTTCGTTGTGTCTGCGCAAGCTAGTAGTCAAATGTTCCATACATTTTAATTCAAAAGTTCGTTTTCGAAAGCCGATAATTATGTGTTATGTTATGTGAGAACTTACAAAACAAAACTAGTGCTAGGGGTCTGCATCCAGTGACAATCAATCTTTCATCCTGAGAAAATCAAGCTATAATTGGGTAATTGAATATTTTTTAAATTAATTCTCTATGAAATTTATAAAAATAAATAAGTTATAAGCCTTTGAAGTTTGGTGTAACCTTCAAACTGCGGGAAAGAGAAGTATCAGTATAATCACGTCACGGCCATCAGTATCAGCTTATGTGGAAACTAGTAGAGTACTCTTTACCCCTACTACTACCGTTTACTAAAACGGATCAGTAACGCCGAGGTCAGTTCCGTCCCCTATCCCCTATAGGGGTCGAGCCTATCATCATCATCATCAACCATAGGACGTCCACTGCTGAACATAGGCCTCCCCCAAAGATTTCCAGATCGACCTATCATCATATCGGGCATAAATTCCAGACTGCGGACTAATAATGAAAAATCTTTTATGTTCTGCTGATACTTTTTGATTTGAAAGTCAGCTTTCCATGTTTGTTATAAAAAATAAAGACTTTTCTCTAAAAAATTCCAAATTATTTTATGACATAATGATGAAAATACTAAGACAATGAAATCAAACAACCTATTAGTATAGACTATAGAGTAAAGAGCCAATACGACAGACACACTGCGTGACTAAAATGTTGAAGTTCCAAATGAATATTCACAACTATTGTGCGGGCAGCGAGCGTCCTCGACACCAATACCATATTTGATATTACATACCTATTATTAGAGGTACATAAAATGGCCTTATTTGATTAAAATAAATTAATTATTGAGAGTACAAAGTTGTATATACTCTCTGTTTAAAAAAATATATTTTAAACCAATCACATCTGAGACGGAACTATATATGGTGAAATGTGGATACTAGTTCTCTAGTTCGCTCTCCGCCTACCCCTTCGGGGATACAGGCGCGAGCTTATGTTATGTTAAATTTTCATTTGAAATAATGCAGTAATTTAAATTTTAAATACAAAGTTACTTACACTTCCACAAGAAGATTTCGGAGTATCTTTAACTTCCCCGCGAAGTTCTTCAGCAAGACCACAAGAACAATCCGCGCACGCCTTCCGCTTCCCCGTAGTGGCGCATACTAGAATTAAATAACAATAAGTTTACAAACTTTAAAATCGATTTCAAAGTGTATTCGATCTTGACCAAATGTAAACTGGACCATCCTTGGAACGAGCTCTACGGAACACAAAGTAATCTATAAAAATCGGTCCACTTTTGTCGGAGATATCGCGTAGAATACATTAAAAAAATACAGAAATTTGTTTTGGGAGCCAGTCGAAAAATAAATATGAATATTTGCATGGCGAGTGGCCACCTCTTCTAAACATCAAGACAAATAGCAATATTCACTGTGGGGTCGATGCAGCACACTTTTCAAGCATATTGCATAAATTATTCGGCTTGATTTTCATGACCAACTGCCTTTTTTTTCTTGTTTACAGATCTCTCCATGCCGGAGCATGGAACCAACTGCCTGCCCGAAGTCAACTCTCATTGGTGGATTACAGATTGTAATACATTAGGTCATTTATATAATTATGCTAGATTTTTGACATCTGAGGCGGCAGGTTGTAAAAACGAAGTCAAATCCTTTCTGCAACATGTTAAAAAATGTATTGTTTTCAATTGTAATGCATGCAAATGATTTTATTTTGTAACCATGTATATAATGTTACGTTGTTAATGTAACAAAACTTGTATGAATGACTCAATAATGATGTCATTGACCTAGCGGCTAGCGCAATGATACGTCACAACCTCGTCCGCGGCTCGGTACACAAAACCTCAACGATTCAATTACCGGTGCGCCATCCACCGCGCCACTCGCAAAACTAAACCTCAAAATAACATGTTATCATCATGATAATCAATTACTACTGTAAACTGATAAACATTCAAAAGTAAACTGTCAAACGTGATTCAAGAAGCTCCATCCATAATAAAACGATAAACAAGTCAATATTTTAATTTGATGTTCTACAAAATACAGACTTGCTTACAAATTGAAACATATTCATTTTTTTTATAAGAGAGACTGGCAAGCTAGCAAATGGGTCACTTGATGGTAAGTGATCTCCACCCCCCATAGACACCCAAGACACAAAAATAATCATGAGTGCGTTGCCAACCTAAAAGGAGGAAATGGAAGGGGAGGGAATAAGGATTAGGCAATGGAGAGGGGAAATCTCACTCATCGAATGAAACGTGACAGGGAACTGCTACTTTACATCAGTTTTCTGCAAGACAGAGGTATCAATCTGGTTGAGCCGGCCCACTTTTATCCATAATATTAAAGAACCAGTGAAACAACAAATACTATGTTTATCGGTGGTCACCACAATCATGCCAGATTGCAAGCAAAGTAACCAATATAGCAGTGGCGAAGGGTGAAAAATTTCGATAGGGAAGCCTGTGCTACTTTTTCTTTTAGATAGTACCTAGATAAAACGCATTTATTAGCGTACAATCTGGAAAACGGGAGCCGGTAGAAATCGGCTTGTATAGACCCTTCACCACGGCCAGATAGTAAAATGGTAGACAATAAAAGTTACCTCTCAAAGATTCTTTGTCCGGTTTTTGAAGGTCCTCCTCTTCAAGCAGTTGATTCTCATCAATAATATCATCATCATTGGCTCCTTTCCATGCTTCTTCCACTGTGTTATCTAATTTCCATACAGTGGCTGCTGTTTTACCATTTAGTTTCAATGATGCCTTCGATCCTACCTGAAAATTATAGCCAAAAATTATTGTGTCATTGTAATATTAAATAGTGACAGGTGGCTCGGGCTCCGGTGGCCCATATGCTTATGTAACATATATATGTGCAGCCTCTGACGGGTTAAAGTAAGTTTCATAAGTTTGTCTTATTTTTTTTGTTTTAGTGGGTGTTATGGGACCATAAGTTCCTCCTAGTTCTTGATACCCAGAATATAGGCTATACCTAGGATGGGGTCAGGACTATGTGTGTGACTATTGAGCACATTTATTTCTGAGAAAAAAAACTAAATTTCAGCCTTTACATTGCTTATTTAACTTTATACACAAGTAAAACAAAATTATGTTTACATATTAATAATGTTGATAACTTACCTCAAATTTGGGTTTTTCAGATACATAAATATTATCAGAATTCTTAGTGACGTTTACAAAACCATTTAACTTCAGTGCACTGGTCAACTCTGAGGTGTCTTTTAATAATAATTTACCACTGGGTTTCAAGAGTTTGATGATGATTGCCAAGAGCTGATCTGTGTGTTGGACAGTGTGTGGAGCCAACCAGTTTGATAAAACTACATCAAACGAGGAATGTTCTCTTGCACCTGGAAACAGAGCCAAAATTAAATTAATTGGGTACATAATTTTTTTAGTAACCTTATATACATTTGATGTCATCTTAAATATAGAACAGAAAGAAATATTCTCAAAAATATAAAAGCCTTTGAAGGTTGGTGCAACCTTCAATCTGCAGGAAAGAGAAGTATCAGTATAATCACGTCACACCATAACGGTACATGTATTGGAAAGGTATAGCAAGATATCTCCACTGTGCCCCCTCTCCAGAATTAAAAATATTAATTACAGTCTCATTTTTCAACCAATTTCAATGCAGTTTTTACAAAAGGGGTTTCTTTTTTGTTTTATTTGCTATTACATATAAATATGTATTGCCTAAGAGCTATGGAGAGAAGTATGATCGTCATTAAAAAAAGAATAGGAAAATAAACACAGACATAAGAGCCAAAACAGGAGTTACTGATGTATTAACCAAAATGGACCAACTGAAGTGGAGATGGACTGGACATATGTTACGAGCTAACAACGAAAAATTGAGCAAAATCCTAACAGGGTGGTATCCAAGAGATGGAAAAAGAAAGAGAGGCAGACAATACAAAAAATAGGAAGATGAACTTAAACTTACAACAGGTCCTAACTGGAGAACAACACATATCCAATTATAATATATTGGAGATCACTAACTCATCTCTAACTTGCTAGTTTTACAACTTCATACTAAAAAACTTTACTTTCAAATTACAATTTTATACTTATTTATGTTAAAAAGGTGAACATTATTGTAATATGAGTAGTATTAACTGTCGCCAACACAAATAAGTGCCGGTTTTTCCATTTGGCTCTGGAACCCTATTAATGATTAACATTTACATCTTGCTAAGCAATAATAATAAATGACTTCTATGACACTTTATTGCGGTTTATATTCAATACAAATAAAACTTTGGTAGTTATGTATATTACAATGTACACAAAAAGAACACAAGAATAAATTATGTACGTGCGTGCACAAAACATTTTATTAATTTCAATAATATTGTAATTTAACATCAAACTAACCTTCGCTTATTATTTCAGAGTTTTCCAGAACAACGTTACCACCTTGAATTGCTGTTTTTATTTCATTCACTAAGTTAGTAATAGCATCTGCTACATCTTTGTTCCAAATAATCAAAACATTGTCGCCAGCTTTTACGAACTCCATTTTGATAATTTCTGGACCTTAATATTTGAAATAAACGAAACGATAAATACTGCTTCTTATATTATTTTTTTTATAAAATAGATTTTGCAACATAAAATACGTTCGCCGCGTTTGTATTAGCACATAAAAATAAATTCTTCCAAAGCAAAAATCAAGCACGGCGGAAATCCTGAAACTGTTTCTTCTTCTTTATTTAAAAAATATGGCCTCCATCAAAGGTTGATGATTTTGCCAACGACAGTGTTTAATAAATCCATTACTCAAAAAAATAGCTAGTCAGACATCTTGAAAAATTATTTTCACAATTGTAGAATAGGAGCGTTTTACCTGAAAATAAAACGCATATTAAACTACTTACCTTATTAGAAGCTTAAATAATGAGATAGGCATTCCCTATTTCCGTTGTATATTACCTCTCTTTCTTACTTATATCACTGTCTCTTTCGCACATCCGGTCCTAAAACAGGCGTGGAGGGGGTATTGCGAACTTTATTTTTGCAAACCGCCTTGTCCGTCATTGCGTCGAATTATACCAGGCAGCGATAAAAAATAAGCTTCTAATAAGGTAAGTAGTTTAATATGCGTTTTATTTTCAGGTAAAACGCTCCTATTAAACCACTGTACCGTTATTAGAAGCTTAAATAATGAGACCTGTTTGTTATCGCCTGGTAGGACCGCCAATGTGACTTAGTAATACATAAGATTACGTGCGAAAGAAAATATTTCTGATTCAAGAAAATTCACATTTCTCAATGTGTCATGACACTTGGAAATATTATATTACGTATTTATGTGTAATTATACTGTTCTTAATAAACATAACTAAAAAAATATGTACTTATAAAAGGGTACAAATACAAATTAATCATATTATTGAGTACTGTTTTGGTACTCAATATTATAGCAATAAAGATGTTTGTGCAACGATCCCCGTACTAAGAGTACCTGTATGGTGGGAGACCAGGCAGAATCCAAGCGAGTGTAACAAACATCTTTAAAATAAGTGACATCAATCACCAATTTATCTTATCAATGATAGCAACAATAAATTTTAATTGCGACTATGTTTTTATTCTTATAAATTAAGTAAAAACGAGTGTTGATGTTATAAGTGAGTGTTCTAGAATGTCAACAATGTTCCTGTTGAAACTCATCAAAGTAACTGAAAATTAATGAAACGACAGTAATCCAGTTTCTGTTATGCAAACTCACAAGAATCCTGTTTCATCACATAACATTGTTAGTTGCTGCATTCGGTGATTATTGTAAGATTTATAACTAGATACTATTGATAAATTATAGCAGGTAACTGGACGTACCTACATCATTCACCCAACAGCATCAACATTTTCTATATTGAAACAAACTTAAAACTGTCACCTGATCATGTATATGTTAAGGTGCCAATCACTCATAATAAAACACTATATCGGTGGTGTAGTTGTATTATATACTCTGTACGACTATCGTTGTTAGGTCTCTTATTCGATCCTCGGGACGGTCAAAGTTATATTGGATTTTTCTGCTATCAGCCAGAAGTCTGGACTTTGTAGCAGGATATGGTGATGTGCTCCCCCCATCACACCCGTCTGACTTGACGTTATAATAATCATAATGTTCTTAAATACCGAACAGATCGTTAATCATCTATAAAGTCATTACACAATCATTGAGTAAATTTATGTCTCCGGAAACATATTAAACGTTTTTAGATCGTGGCAAACCACAACATCGTTGCTTACTTTATCACAACATTCGGTACAATATGGGCATTATATACCGATTCATGGAATGTATAGTATTACAGGAAAACCTAAAATTGGTTTTAAACCTGCCAAGAGTTGGAGCTTATAAGGCTGTATACGCTGCTCTACTCGTGTGTTACTGATCCATCATTGTTGGAACAAGTTCAGAAACTTTACTTATGATTGATTTCTAAGTGGAAGGCCACAAAGAAAATTAAAATTATACGTTCAATTATAGCTTCGTGAATCATGAGCATATCATAACTGGGATTTAATACATTTTCAGAACTTCAAAACCAAATACAGTATGTACCTGTTTACGGCAACCAGGACCCAGCCTTAGCATCGACAAGGAACTGTTTCAGACTTTAGTAATGTAGACGTATAGACAGTTATATAGAAGTGACAAATTACAATGCAATATTGCAGTCATATTATATAAATATTCATCACCTGATACGGGGTAATAAAACTTCAAGAATAGAACAAAATTCTGAAGGACTAAATGAATCGTAAATAAGCGCTTCATGATCGAGAAGCATACGGAACACATAGTTGGCAATTTAATCGTGTCGTGCCGTTTTAAAGGCGTCCGTGTTCATGTTTTTAGGAGATCCATGATTTTATTGAAAAAATTTGCACGTAGATCAGATTTCACCCGTAGGGCATAATTCAGAGTGTGAAGAGTTCTATTCACGGGAGCTGGAGGATTGCCCCCCCCCCCCCCTTCGTTGCAAAAATAAGCTAACGTTAAATGATTGTCTACTTAAATTCAAGCAGAACCGTGAGTCATTGCCACATGCACTCTCAGAACTTTTAAGGAGGTAAGCAACTTTACATTGTAGGAAAGCTATTCTCTTTGTTCTTGACAGTAGTTTTGTGATTTCAGTCACAGATCACATAACATAAAAAAAAAAAAAAAAAAAATACGTTATTTTAATTTCAGACTATACGTTGTTGAGTTGAGAACGAACTTTAAATTATTTGGAAACCCCAAGAACTAGACTATGATCTTAGCATTTTTCAATTTTCCAACAAAACAACTCATTAGTGACGGGCGGCTCAGTCACCGAAGCCGGAGACGTTAATGTAATGTACAAATCTTTCAATAGGAAAGACGTTTGAATATTTCATCTATACATATAGCAGCGTGTATGTATTTACATTTAGCCCATTTGGGCTGTCGCCAGATTGAAGACCTGTGATAGGTCTATCTTTCTTATCAAATGTCTGGTTATGTAAATCATACCTATGCGTTTAGGTATCTTAATTTTTCACATTCAAAATGGACGAATGTCCAAAGGCTCATTCACAGACTGTACAGACGTATTGAGCTACACACATACACAACACTTTGCAGTTTTAAAACGAGTACAAATATCTCCAGTCGTTTTTTAAGTACGATGGCGATCGCCTTAATTACCATTTAATTTTTTATGAAGTAATGAGAACATAACATTCGATATTGACTGCGATTCTGTTGATTAGGTTATTCATTTGAAAATGCGGCGAAATCCTTAGAGTGCCTTACTCTAGAATATTGAAACTGAAGTTTTAAAGGCGATTTACATCCTATATGCCTTTACGTTAATGGGCGCCATTATAACGTTAATGTACGCCATCATAAGGTTGATGCATGCCCCTGCGAGGGTTGTCGTACAAAAACAAATTTTACTTAAGCGATTCCAATCTTAGCATGTAAGCAGCATAAACTGGCTTACTGCCGTAGTTAGAGGTACCTAATATGCACTGGTACTATTGAGGCATGCCCTTGCCAAGGGTGCCGTACAGAAATAAATGTTACTTTAAAAACCAATTCCGCTATTAGCACGTAAACAGCACGATCTGTCTTACTGCGGTAATTTTGGGGTACTAAGTACTGGTATTATTGAGGCATGACCTTACGAGGGTCGCCGCATAGAAATAAAACTTACTATAAAAGCAATTCCACTGACAGCATGTAAGCAGCACGAGCTGGCTGACTGCGGTAGTCACCATTCGCTAGTACGTAATGAGGCATGCCCCTGCGAGGGGTGTTATACAGAAATAAATTTTTCTTCAAAGCAATTCTGCTATAAGAATGTGAGCAGCACAAGCTGGCTCACTACAGTATCCACTATACGATAGTACGTAATGAGGCATGCCCCGCGAGGGTGCCAAATTAAGTTTGTCTTCAAAAGCAATTCCGCTTTAGCATTTAAGCAGCACGAGCTAGCTAACTGCGGTGACCAATATGCGCTAATACGCAATGAGGCATGCCCCTGAGAGGGGTGCCATACAGCTTCAAAAGCATTTCTGCTATTAGCATGTAAGGAGCACGAGCTGGCTTACTGCGGTGTCCACCATGCGCTAGTACGCCATGAGGCAAGCCCCTGTGAGGGGTGCCATACAGGAACCAATTTATCTTCAGAAGCAATTCTGTTATTAACATGTAAGCAGCACGAGCTGGCTCACCGCGGTATCCACCATGCGCTAATATGTCATGAGGCATGCCCCTGCGAGGGGTGCCTTACATAAACAATTTTTTCTTCAAAAACAATTCTGCTATTAGCATGTAAGCAGCACGAGCTGGTTCACTGCGTTATCCACCATGCGCTAGTAAGTAATGAGGCAAGCCCCCTGCGAGGGGTACTGTACAGAAATATGTTCACGTTAAAAGCAATTCCGCTATTAGCATGTAAGCAGCATGCCGCTGGCTCACTGCGGTTGCTAGAGGTACCATGCGCTGGTACGTAAACACCGGCGTGTCCCTGTGCGGGTGCGGTATAGAAACAACAAATTTCACTTCAGAAGCATTTCTGCTATTTGCATGCAGGCAGTTTGTATGTCTATATCATCAGTACTATAGTAGGTTCCATGGTTTCCAGTACAGTCAAAGCATTAATAAACTCACCTAAAATAAAACCGATATGGCGATAGGTTCGCCCCCTATCACATCTGGAACAAAACTAAGCTCGGCGAAATGTGGGTGTACTAGTTGGCTAGTGCGCCTCTGCCTACCCCTTCGGGGATACAGGTGTGAGCATATTTTATGTTACGCCTTTTATCTGAAAATCTGATATTTCCAGTCTCACGGGAACTTAAAAGTACCAAAACCAGATGCAGTAGCATATATGCACTTTAGCTGCGGTACAAAGATGCGGTACAATCATTACCAACATCAGCTGACATACAAGCAATATTCCAAGAACAGCTACACAATTCTTCAATTTATCCACTTTTCAGTTGGATTCTGGTATTTATCAGTTTACTAACTGCTTGCCCGACATATATAGTTATAATAAATAACATTTTAGACCAGAATTACTGGTCATTCAGCTATTTCATAGGCTGAAAAAGAAATTTGCTATCGAAAAAAAGACACGAATTATTATTTGAGGGTAGAAAATTAAAATAGAAAGAGAGTTAAAACTTTCACACTTTCAAACAATTAAAACGATTTAATTAGCAAAATCGTTATTAAAATTATGCAATGCATGTATGATGCATTTTAGTGGTTTATAAAAATAAAATAATATCGAACGGTAAAACCGTTAAAATATTTATAATACTTGTGCAACTTACGTGCCGGCGTCACTCCTATTCGAAAAGTAACACTTATAAAGACACTTTTACCAAGGCGTTTTACGTATCACTTCATTTTGAGATGTAAAACTCAAAATTAATATTTCACTTTTGAGGAAACAAATAATGATTACTTGTAAAAATTACAAGAACAAAATATTCCCAAAGTATTGAAATATTGAAGAGAATAATAATAGCACTGTTAAGCACAAGTTACCACAACGGAAATTTTCAAGCCAATGACGGACAAGGCGGTTTGCAAAAATAAAGTTCGCAATACCCCCTCCACGCCTGTTTTAGGACCGGATGTGCGAAAGAGACAGTGATATAAGTAAGAAAGAGAGGTAATTTAGAACGGAAATAGGGAATGCCTATCTCATTATTTAAGCTTCTAATAACGGTACAGTGGTTTAATGACTAATATAAGTGACAAATCCTGAAACTGTTTGACACTGACAGTTAACGCTTGACAGGTGACAGCTGTCTACAGTGTTGCCGAACTAACGAATAAAATATCGCTAGATTATAAAAAATAAAAAAATCTATAAAAATCTGCTAAAAGTTGCTGAACGTAAGAAAGCTCGTGTTTGACCTGTGGCCTAGCCGCTTATGTAACATATATAAGAGCCGCCTACAACGGGTTAATGTTACGCGTTATCTCCGCCAAATATGTACCGTTTTTTAATATTTTTTTTAAGTTCGATAGAGCTTATTCCAAGATAAATAGTTCCATATAAGTTTGGTCATGATCAGATATATTTTGAAGTCAGTCCGTTAAATGTTTGGATGGTTATTGTTCAGAATGAAGCCCATATTAGAACTTGGGAAGGGTTACAAATAATTAATTAATATACTGTTCCACTGCTGGGCACGGGCCTCCTCTACTACTAAGATGGGTTAGGCCATAATCTACTACGCTAGCCTAATGCAAGTTGGGAGACTTCTCATACGAAATCCATGCAGAATTTTCTCGGGTATGCAGCTTTTCTCACGATGTTTTTCTTCACAGTTATAGCAAGCGTTAATTCACAATTTTAAAATATGTACACTTAACTTAAAAAAGCCAGAGGTGTATGCTCTTTTTGGGGTTGGTCTTAAACCTCTGACACTCGTATCAGCGGTCCGTACCATTCCCAATTGAGCTATCGCTACACTCGGCTACAAATAAAATAAAGTCTTAATATAACTAAAAAAACAGCCTTCATCGGCTAGTTTTTACTGATAACGTCTCTAAAATGGCAACACTGACTGCCTACTGCACAGAATATATAAATTATAATCATTTTATGTCTAAGGCCGGATCTCCTGCACTAAAAGATTACACAAAAAATGCATGTTTTATGTAGGTGACACAAAACATGCATTTTTTGTTCTATGGTCCATTGTTCTACAGATGACAGCTGAAATCGCTGTTTTACGTTGTGTTTTTAGCGTTTATTTCGAAAAAGCAAGTGCAGGAGACGCGGCTTTATTCTATGATTGCAACTTTTTACTCTTCAGCAGGTGTTTATATAGGAACGTCAAAATATATATACATTTTTAGGTTAGATTACTTTAAAATTAATAATCTTATATTATGTTTCGATGAAATCCTATGTTACCATATAGACATCGTTATTATGTACATCGAAGCTTTTCTTGCTGGTATATGGGCGTCCGTAGGAAGCACCTTAGGAAAGTTATCGGGTAGTCCATCGATTGTTGTAAGTACAACTTATAACTACAGGGACCATAAGTTGCATCATGCATGTCATTAATTATATAAGTGTACAGGGTAATTGTATTATCCTATTGGATAGGAATATTATTAAAATCTTGTTTCGTGGAAAATTGTAAAACACGCCATCTGTTTTAATTTTAGTGCACTACTTATAAGTAGAGTTTCGGGTAGAATGGTAGAGTTCCATGGTGCATGAATGCGTGATAACATTAGTTTCTACCTATCATTGATTATTAATTCCGCATTTTCCTGTTTTTTGTATAGATTGCCTATTTGGTACAGAATGATTATAATATTTTTTTTACGACATACAGTCATAATATAATTTCTTTCTACCTACCTTTATCCCACCTGACTGTGGGTCAGGTCTATGTTGTTGGGTGTATTTTTTTTAAATTTATGTCCTCGTCCATCCATATGTAGGTAATGTGAGAGCTACCTCTGGTCATATAATACCCAATAAACTCTCGCTCGAATTCTGCATACATTAGGATTTTCCATGTCCCGCGAAAACGAATATTTAACAATATTTATTATATGGAATGAATTAAGTTTAACAGCTCACATGATAGAACCCACTAAAATTATATTCGTGGTGCCTTTCCAGTTGTTAATGTTACCTATGTATGAAGTTGATGCCTCTTTATTTCATTACATTGTCTCCCCCGTTTTTTTACGAAGTGGAAACATTATAATTCCAACGCCACCCTATCTTTCTGTTTGGTTAATTTCGTTGCGGGATGAAGACAATTTTGCATTCTCTGAGACTCGCTGAGCTTCATTGCTCGGTGTCGTAAAAAGCGTACCATTGTTGATACCTAACTTATAGGAATTACAGTGGCGGGTGTGTCGGCGGGATAATCTCTGTAATCAAACTTTAGAAGTTTAAACAAAACTGGCTACAACGCCGCTCTACCTATATCAATGTAGAACCTAAGAAGTAGTTATCATCTCATTATTTGACAATTGAAATATTTTATTGTCTTTACAATACTGTCTAAAAGGTAAATAAAATATCTCTTTCTATTTCAGCCGAGTAATACGTTATAATATCTACGAGTATGTGTCGTAATGTCGCTTTACTCGTCGTATTAATTTACAGGGCGATAGTTACGTGATATGGGGTGGTTTACTGATAGTCATGGTTCTGGCCAACACGTGGGGATGTAGACATTACTTAAGATCCTTGGACGCGGCGCCGAACTCCGTCGTGCCTACAGTCATATCTGCCGCTTCTAGTTACGTTTTATCGGTAAGCAATAATTATATTTATATTTTATTTATTTTTAGCATTATTTTAAAGGCTTAAGGTGTATTTCGATGACCCGCGTTCGACTGATCATGATCTGCGCAATCAACGTCCGCACCAGCTCACAGGTTGTTTCCATTAGTATTTAAAAATTTGTGACTTATTAAACCCCATTCTGCGCTGTGCCGTAACACTCTCGCAAGTTGCACGATCTCTTTTACTACGCTGCGTAGCACACTCCACGAACCGCTTTGATATGTGGTGTAGCAGCCGCGTAGCAGGCCGCAGCTGCGAGTACACAGGCGCTACGCCAGCCGTAGAAAGCACTACGAAATATGAATGATACATTATACTAAAATTATGTAATGCTATTCTACTCTTATACGTCTAGACATTTTTTTACAATTAACATTTATAAAGTCTTTTATGGATTTTTTTATCCGTAATGCAAGATCCTTAATAATGTTAATGTATGTAAAAAAAAAGGATTTTGATATAGCGATAAATAAGATGCCCGGATTTCACATATAAATAAGATTGGTCCTTGGCTCGTACGGCATTATTCGAATCTCTATCTTTGCGGCTTAGGCGGATGACATTTCCATTACCTTCCTAATAGTGTTCTGTATTTTCATCTCATGTAATTGGACGCACAGATGCGGTTCGGCAAGCCGGTTGTAAAAACTAAGTCGATTCCTTTCTGTGACATGCTCGAAAAAGTGTTTTGCGTCGACCCCACATTGTAGTGGCATAAGGGCAAGTGCATAAATATTTGCACGGACATATTCCGTAATTTAATTTGCCTGGGACTCATCCCTCAGAAGGTGATGTAAGGCACGCAGCTGGTCGTAAAAACTAAGCCAAATCCTTTCTGCAACATGCTTGAAAAACTGTGTTGCGCCGACCTCACATTAAGGTGAGATAAGGGCAGGTACAAAGAAAGAAAGAAGGAAACATAATCTTAAGTCAGTATAACATAACATCTAACATCTTACTGAAATAGACAAAGATTATCGAAATAAATAGTAAACATTGTACACAGACACAGACAATTTGTACAATATTATGTTTTTAGTTTTAATTGAAAAATTCAAACAGGTGGTTAATTACAACTAGATGAAAAATGTACGAGACTAACTAATGTTAACAGTTCGGCTAGATATTCGTTAGCCTTAATTTCCTCGTATACCCGAGATTGCATTTCTCCGGTCTCCATCTCCGGAATATATATCCAGAATATACAAATATATATATATTTTTATAGCAGAGACTAGCAAGCGAGCAGATGGGTCACCTGATGGTAAGTGATCTCCACCGCCCATAGACACCCAAGACACAAAAATAATCATGGGTGCGTTGCCAACCTTAAAGGAGAGAATGAAAGGGGAAGGAAACGGGGTTGGAAAATGGAAAGGGGAAATGGGTCACCGGAAATCTCACTCACCGAACGAAACGCGACAGCAAGCTACCACTTTACGTCGGTTTTCTGTGAGACAGTGGTATCAAACCGGTCGAGCCCATTCGTGCTGTACGCGTTACTGTTTACAGCGTGGCTCTACCACTCAAAAAATTAAATAAAGAGTACTAAATAGTTATTATTAATTTTATCGTCATAGCTATCTTTCAGATAATTATAATTATCTTGATCGATTGATCTCGACCGCTATTGCTTTTATTTCAACATTTTATAATATAAGAGTTAGGTAACAACTCTATATAATATAATGTAGAATATCTTGCGAAATGTGGGTGTTCTAGTTCGCTAGTGCGCCTCTGCCTACCCCTTCGGGGATACAGGCGTGAGCTTATGTTATGTTTAGAATATCTTATTATCCATTATTTATGTTCTTCCATAGGGACTCATCGGTATAACATTATTTGAAGAAACTTCGACGATACGGTGGTGGTGTGGAGCCATGCTGATCATCGCAGGGCTCGCCCTAGTTGGAAGACCTCGGAACAAACATAAAACTCAATAGCCGTATTCTATTCGTATTGTTTTACGCGCAATTTACGTGAAACTTGTTTACTTTTTAGAATAATATAACGGATTGCAATCGCGTCACTAATTATTAATTACAATACTAACGGTCTTATTCATAATAACGTAGTGGAACTTATAAACGTTCGATAGTGAAAACATGGCCGATTTCGATCAGCTGTTTCAAGTTTGAAGTTCTTTTTATAGGATTAAAAATACATTTAACTAATATAGCTATTTAATTACTATGCAAAGCTCTATGATCGAAAAGACCATGGGTGTTTCGAAACCGCGATTTTTCACACTAAAAATAATACCAACATTGATTGGAGTGAACCAGAAATAGACTACGAAATAAAGAAATTAAAATCAGATAAGAGTCCAGGACCAGACGGAATTCCAAACGAGGCATTAAAACTGGCAAGGAGACAACTTACACCAATAATCACATTGCTCTTTAATATTATAAATAATGAGCAGAAAGTCCCAAAACAATGGACCGAATCCAAAATTAGATTGCTTTATAAGAAAGGTGACCCAAAGGACATCGGCAATTACCGACCCATCAGTCTCCTACCTAGCCTCTACAAACTATACTCACAATGTATTCTAAGCCGAATATCTACAAAAATCGACGAAAATCAACCAGTGGAACAAGCAGGATTTCGTAGAGGATACTCAACCGTTGATCATATTCAAACATTGGAGAGCATTTTAGAGAAATACAGGGAATTTCAAAGACCTATCTACTTAGCTTTCATAGACTATCAAAAAGCCTTCGACTCTATCTCACACAGGTCAATATGGGAAACACTCAAGGCGAACAACATAGAAGAAACCTATTGTAATATAATAAAAAATATTTATGAGAGGAGCACAAGTAGAGTCAGCTTAGAAACAACCGGCCCAGAAATAAAAATAAAAAGAGGCGTAAAGCAAGGCGACCCTCTATCACCCAAACTCTTTATCGCAGTACTACAGGATATATTCAAAAAACCTGGTTGGAAGAATCTCGGCATAAAAATAAACGGGAAATATCTCAGCCATCTGTGCTTTGCTGATGATATAATACTATTTTCAGAATCAAGTACGCAACTAGAAAAAATGATTCAACATCTACAGATGGAAAGCACATGTGTGGGATTAGAAATGAATCTGCAAAAAACGAAACTGATGACCAATGCTTCAAAACCAACGATAAAGATAGGAAAGGAAAACCTTGAATATGTAGAGACATATATATACCTAGGAAAGCAAGTATCATGCCACAAGAACAATAACTTAGAAGAAGTAACGAGAAGAATAAATATATCATGGCAAAAATACTGGGCACACAAAGAAATTATGAAAGGAGACATCACGCTTTCGGCGAAAAAGAAGGTAATAGATAGTGCAATCCTTCCCTGTTTAACATATGGCTCACAAACCTGGACATTCACCAAACAGGTGAAAGAAAAAATTAGAATATGCCAAGCAGCCATGGAAAGATCCATTCTAGGAATTAGAAAAAAAGATAAAGTACGCCATACCAAGATAAGAGAAAAAACAAAACAAATAGATTTCTTACTTCACTCTATGAAACTAAAGTGGAAATGGGCAGGACATCTAGCTAGAATAGAGGACAATCGGTGGACGAGCCAAGCCATAGTCTGGGAAGGACCCAAGGGAAAGAGGAAACGAGGAAGACCATTACGAAGATGGATCGATGACATTAAAGACATAGCAGGAGACAAATGGCTAACAAAAGCGAGAGATAGAAAGCAATGGACAAAAATGGAGGAGGCCTTTACCCTACAGAGGGGTTCTCATTAAATTAAATAATAATAATAATAATAAATAATACTAATAAATAATGAAATGCATATATATTAATATAATAATTACTTAATATAATTATATCAAATTTTGTGATACAGAAGTAAATTTAAGTTATTGAAATTATTAGATCTATATTATTATTATTAAATTTATAAAAAAATAATCTTTAAATTAGAAAACAAAACTGTAAATTAAATTTAAATCATGTGTAGTTAATTAACATTACGATGATACTATATCAATTATAATAATTAAAAAAAAAAAAAAAAAAATGCATGTAAATTAAATAATTGTAAATTGTAAAACGGCACGAGAAATAATAAAAGGCTTATTTATTTATTTTATTTAATATAGCTCTATACCTTCGATAAGGGTTTTATTATGAACAAGACCCTAAGAGTACTGTCATATTCCAGATTGTGACACAATATGTGATATCGAAGAATATGTGGCTTCCTTGCGTAATGTTTTAAACGTATTTTAAGTAATTTAAAGCAGTATTTACTATGTTGATGAATTAGGTCAGGGTTGCCGAACCTAAAGGAACGTAGGGTTGTGAATATCGACATAAAAATAATGAAGTATCATAAATAATAAATCAGCTCATATGAAACATTACATCATAGACGCGTGTGCGTAAAACCGCATTATTATTTTGGACGAACAAAAACAAATGAAGAGTTCTCGTGACCGACAGACAACACGTATGAAGAGACTGCGGAAGGAATGAAAGAGGTGTGTTTGGACCGAAATACTTGATGCCCGTAGTCTCTGCCAATTCCGATGGAAGACAGATGCGAGTTTATATATTTATGGTATAAACGAAAAAAAGACCATGTGGAATGTATATGTATATATATTTGTTGGTACATTCCATTCTTTCTTTCTACCTGCCCTTATCCTACCTTAATGTGAGGTCGGCGCAACACACTCGAGCATATTGCAGAAAGGATTTGGCATGGTTTTACGATCGGCTGCATGCCTGACGTCAACCCCCTTCTGGGGAATCCAGTCCCGGGCAAATCATGTTAGAAAAACACCCGCCTGACCTAAAAATCGAACCCAGGACCTCCCGGTACACAACCATAATACACAACCCATATAAGCTGCTACATTCCGTTAAACTACAGTATTTTAGTTTTAAAAATGTCATTTTTTAAATGTTTTTATTACATATCTAATAAATTAACAAATAATTATTTAATAGATCGTAATTTATACCTGACATTCATATTCTAAGGATTATTTTATAGTGTTAAGTGCATGACAGAAGACTAAATGGTTTGAGAAATTTCCTCCGTTTCCTGAGCCCAAGATAAACTGCATCAAAAAGTAGGTCACTCGCATGCACTGTCCAAACAACTTATAATAGAGCAACTAGATTAATGCTTTTATTAGCTAATACTTTGTTCTATTTTCGCAATAAAGTTTAGAATTAACTAGTACCGTCTGGCCTGCATACTACTTGTGATAATCGAAAGACGCAGTGTCTTTTTAACCAACTTCAAAGAAAGAGGAGGTTAACAATTCGTCGGAATCTTTTTTATGTATGTTCCCCGATTACTCGAAGACGTCTGGGCCGATTCGAGAAATCTTTTTTTTGTTTATAAGGGTATACTTCCCAACTGGTCCCATTGGCACCAAGTCAAGATCTGATGATGGGATCCTAGAAAGAATCGAGGGCAACCCTAAAATTTTATAGGGACCCATAATGTGTTTTATATATTTCTTAAAACAATTTAGGTATTTGCATCTAATACACATCATCTCATGTTGCTGAGCTGATGATGGAAAATATAACTCCTTAACTATTAGGAGTTGCTGGATAATTCTTTCAATATTACACTAAAAAACAAATAATAATTAAAGTTTAAGTCTGTGCATTTTCATTTAATCGGCCTCGGCCTCAGCACCGACTCCAAAGAGAGTAAGAAATTGTTGTTATTTTTTACTTTTAAGTGTTCGTTTTTGAAATCGGTTCACAGTTTTTTATTGGTTTATGAATGCAGACAAACTGGACAGTGCGGTAATCCTAGTAACCCATGTTATAAGCAACGTTAGAAAATGTAGTAAGTGTTACTCTGCCTACCCTTTCGAGGATATAAGCGTGATATTCATTGATATCTATAGTACGTATTTAGAGTGGCATTAAATTATTTATGCTAATAATGTGCAATGTCCTTTAACATTTTCTTTCATTGCCACCGCTATAAAAAGATCCTAAGTTCCACAGTTAACGAGTGGTTAAGAAGCGAGGATATCCTACGTATTCCATTGACCTTCAGGTTTACTAAAAAGTCCATGTCATACGGACAGCGAAGCGAAAGCTTGGCGAAGTGGACCGGGGTAATTGGATGGAATAATCGCTATCTTTTATTATTATATTTATTTGTGACTAAATTCTAGAGACTCCATAAATTATCTCGCAAAATAAAAATGCTTCGCCTCGCTTCGCTATCTGTTTGACAAAGGCAATAGTGTACTAAAGTGCTTTGTCGATTGTTACCATAGAATTGTATTATAAATGTTCCATTAATCATTATGTATATACAGGGTGTGTATGTAATGTTAGGTACTAAATAATTGATCATAATCATAATTAAAAGATGTGAATCTTAATGAACTGACTTAATGACTGCCTCGGTGGCGTGGTGGTATTTCAGTACGCTACGGTTCTGAGGTCTCGGGTTCGATGCCCGGTTCGGGCAAAGTGATATTGGATTTTTCCATATCAGCCTGGAGTCTGGAATTTGTGCCCGATATGGCGATAGGCTCGCCCCCTATCACATCTGGGACGGAACTAAGTTCGACGAAATGTGGGTGTTCTAGTTCGTTAGTGCGCCTGCTTGCTTCTGCCTACCCCTTCGGGAATACAGGCGTATGTGTACAGCTTATGTATGTATGTAATCTTAATGAAGCAATATGACATGAAATAAAAATATATGGTACAATCTTAAAATGTATTTTATTTCATCAATAAAAATTATATATATTTGAAATAACAATGCGTATGTAAATGTATAACATTTTTATTTGAATATACACCAGGTGCAGTTTCAATGAGCGACAATCTCGTTCAATTTCCGCAAAAACTAAAAAAGGAGCAGCTATCGACACACAACTATCGATAAAATGCCACTCTATAGGATTTAGAGACGCAGTGACGCCGGCCGCCGGCACGGTACGGCAGTCTCGGCAGTGGCGCGTCGCGGGCCGAGTATGCTATACGTGTTTTGTCTACGCTCACAACACTGAGCATCCACCCGAATCTATCACACAAGTCACACAAAGTATACTCAATCGATAACACAAAGTCCAAACAAAACTATAAAACGTTTATTTTGGTCATACGAAATACCTGCAGTGCAGATCCCGATTATCACATTAAACAGTTTTATAACATGTCATGATGGCAACATCGATAACGCGTGGCGCACCGGCGTCAACAATGTAGTCATAGTGACGGGCCTATGTTGACTGTTTCGACAGTCGAATTGCGATTTACAACATTGTTATTAAGTACTCGTAAACATGTTTGTTATTATGTGAATAAATTGTGTTGTTATGAGGACAATAGATTTGTTAATATAGTTAGATTTATGTACAAACCGCAAAAATGGGAAATGGAATGAACAAGGTAATTATATGTTTTGTATATTCCAATTATAATGTTTTGGTTATTAAGTTATAATGCATGTATTGCAGTGAAGTGTTTGTTACGTAACGGCATCGTAGACGCAGAGGAACGTAGCTTTTGTTCGCGGCTCCCGCACTGCCTGTGCTTCTCGTTGCTTTACTGTAATAATAAAAAATATTGTTTTTGTTACTCTATTTTGTGTCGTTTTTAATATTGAGCAAATTGTGCTGTTTTACACAAGTATAAAATTCAATTTATGCATGATTTGTTCGCATTCGGAAGTACATTTCTATACTTAGTTGTTAGAATACTATGTTGGTACATTGTATAGTACAGATTTTCCACATAATATATTTAACGTAAAATATAGAAATATTAGTATTAAAATGATTTATGTACTACTTTAAAATAATGTAGTAATTGTAGGTAGATATCGAAAATACGGAATGAATGTGTCAAATGTTGCGTATACGCATCACTTGCGTTGCGTTCCTGACGCTTATGCACTCTGTCGTCATATAGTCCAACCTATTACGAGGAATAACAAAAAATATTCACGCCACATAACTATAATACAATTAAATTTAATTTATAAAGGTACATACATATAGGTATATAATGTAAAAATATCTAAGTAGGTATTTATGGTACGTAATTATTATTTCATGTTCCGTAATATAAATTGTGTGATACATAATATTGAGTGTTGACTCACTTTTTAATAGAGATTTTAATACCCAATAAACAAGTGAGAATTCGGTATATGTACATAATAAATATAGAGTGTGTTTTACTTCACTGGGACAGTAGTACGGGGAAAACCGAATCTATAGGAGATACAGAGAAATCGTCGTAGGAACCATTTCCTCTTTTGGTATAATTTTGGCATACTCAAATAGTTGGTCAAGGGTGAGTTGTCCCTGACAATTAATGAAAATGACGAAACTTTATTATTATTCTGATCAACTCAGTTTCATGTCAGGACCATTTTATTGTAGACGAAAATTTGATCATTTCGGAAGAAAAAATGTACAGCGTAAGTTGGTAAAATTTAATTAAAAAAATCATACAAATAGTAATCCGGCGCCTATCTAAATACTGTTGCTACAATTAATTTTCAATATGATCTCAATCTTACTGAATACAGGTACGGACACTTCGGACATTTCGGAACAGCTCGAGTGCCCATTGATAAAGATTTTTATAGCAAAGATTAGCAAACGATTATGTGGGCACCTGGTGGTAAGTGATCTCCACCCAAGTCACCCACGAAACCGAAAATATCGCAGGTGCATTGATGAACAAAAAAGTCTTTAAAATTTATATATATACATACTCACGCCTGTTTCCCCCGAAAGAGTAGGCAAAGGTGAAGTTAGTAACTAGAACACCCATATTTCGCCGCGGTCATTTGGCATCGGCTATCAAGCGGGCGAGCCTATCGCCATTTCGGGCACAATATCCAAGTTGATACTGAATAGAAAAACTCAATATCACTTAGCCCGAACCGGGGATCGAACCCGAGACCTCAGGACCGGTAGTCGTACCGCAATACAGCACTCCACCGAGACATTCAAATTAATATCAATGTTTTTAAAATTAGAGCGCTTATAATCAGCTACATAGCTTATGAAGCTGTCACATTTTAAGTTTAACCCATAAAACCATAATTCATAGGTTTAATTAATAGGTTTATTTTTCGTAGGTAATTCTCTCGAAAATACTCTTATACCAAAATAGATCGCCACGGAACGGGATGATGTCGGATAACGCGATATTGCTCAATATCCTTTATACAATACCCAAACTTGGCTACAATTAGGTTATTGGATGTTCATACGTTATTTGGTTGAAAGGTTTTCATCACAGTAAGTAAACATAACTATTTATTTTTAATACAACATAAGCTCACACCTGTATCCCCGAAGGGGTATGCAGAAGTGCACTAGCGAACCAGATCATCCACATTTCACCGAGCCTCGTTCCGTCCTACGATTGGGGGCGAGCCTATGGCCGTATCGGGTACAAATTCCAGACTCCGAGTTGATACTGAAAAATCCAAGATAGCTTTGCCCGACTCGGGGATCGAACCCGAAACCTCCGAACGATAGTCCGACCGCGCACGCAATACCATACCATACCATACGCCATCGAGTATATTTATATTTATTCTATTGTAATAGAAAACTGTACTGAATAGAATGCACTTACACCTGTTAGACGCCATTAAGAAAGAAGAAAATATTATGGGCCTAGAATAAAATATTGCCCAATACTAAAATATTTATGCGGTGAATAGTTGGTCCCTTTCATTTTTAAATAATGTGATGGAAGAAAAAATATGACAAACGATTCTTAAAGATACGAAGCGCGTAAATGTTTTTACAAATAAGGCCCATATTTTTTATCCCAGTAAATATTGCTACGTGAACGAAACGCGCTTAAGCTGGTTTTAATAACTTTTAATATCTGAGAAGTTATTAAAATATATTGCTAATTATCAATAAAAAATACGAGTCTAATTAAGGCGGTTAGCTAGACTGTTAGAGAAATAATAATGTGCTTATAAATATTCGACATATTAATAAAGAATTTTTTTTGCTAGCAATTAATGGCCAACTAAAACGCAATTTTAATGTCAGACTTTGCGGAGATGATTCTTTTTTGTTATTTTAAAATTGGTGAATGAGATAAAATATTTTTTTTAATTCACTGGCAAACGAACAGATGGGTCACCTGGTGGTAAGTGATCTTCACCGCCCATAGACACCCACGACAAAAAAATAATCACGGGTGCGCTGCCAACCTAAAAGGAGGAAAACAGTGCATTTATAATATAATACATAATAATCGTGACAGATATAACAATGTAACAAATCGATGTAAATAATCGTGACAGATATAACAATGTAACAATTACAATGCAACATGTACACTCAAATTGTCCAGGATAATTTTGCGAAATTTGTTGGGCGAGTCGTTGTGAATGTCCACTAAGTCCCTGTATTCATTCAATAACTTATTTAGTCGCGAAACCGAAGAGTTTCAACCAAAAACTCTCTTACGATACGTATAACGTATGTATTATTTATTTATTTTGCCACCAACAATTGTTTACCAATTAGGCATTGTGACTATATTTTTGTAGCATAAACGGAACAATCGAAGGGAGGCACAATTAATTATCGTATTAATAGTTGTCATACGCGTACGCAAATTACGATTACGGCGAAATACGTAAAGACGAAAGAATATTGAAATAAAATTTTAGAGTATTACACTTACTGTTAATAGTTTAATCTTTATCTAATATGCATCTGCAACTAGCTACAATTTACTAATCTTGTAGTAGGGCAAAGCTAGCGATACGTCGATATCAATAGAGCTGAATCGATTAGCTAGTACAGTTGTGCGATGGCATGGAAATCTGACATACTTTTACTATAGGGTCGTCATAAAATAGGCACGGAGCCTAAAAGCAATAACTTTGATCGTAAACGTATAGTACGATGTGACGTAGTCATAGGAATGATACACGGTCGCAGAAAGTATCCGCAGTGGAATAGTTTTCCTGTGCGTAATTTTATGATTTACGAAATGGAATTGGAACGCCTATAGCATTAGTCGATCTGTGGACAAGAACGGTTACAGGATGATTCTTATGTCAAGCGTTACAGAGTCAGCAAATATTACGTTTCTACAATTTGCGATCCGACTATATTGCAATGATATATATCCGACTATAAAACATTGATTAGTATTGTGAGTGGTAGAGCCACACTGTGTACAGTGACGTCTACAACACGAATGGGCCGGCTCGACCAGTTTGATACCATACCAGAAAACCGACATAAAGTAGCAGTTCGCTGCTGCGTTTCGTTCGGTGAGTGAAATTTCCGATGGGCCAATTCCCCCCTCCTTTGTCAATCCTCATTCCCCTCTTTATGTTGGCAACCAACTCATGATTCTTTTTGTGTCTTGGGTATCTATGGTTGACTGCTTCTCTGGCGTAATAGTATTTCGTACTCGGTACGACTATCGTCTTGAGGTCTCGTGTTCAATCCCCGGGTCGCGCAAATTATATATTGGATATATTGGATTTTTCAGTATCAGCTCGGAGTCTGGAATTTATGCAATATGTTACCCTTTCTATTGGATTGAAAATGTCGACAATAACCTGTCGAAGGAATTGATCCAAAAGATTTAATTTGTATTTAATATATTCGTTTATACTCCGGAGTGTAAATAGTAATAAAGTCGCTTCCTTGGTCTAGTGGCAGCATGTATGGGCTGGGAACCGGAGGGTCCTGGGTTTGATTCCCAGGTCGGGCAAAGCGAATTTTCTTATTTAATTTGTCCAGTACTGGATCTCTCATAGGAGGTTGACGTCAAGCAGGCGGCCGGTCGTAAAAACATAGCCAAACCCTCTGCTACCCCTGCAACATACTTGAAAAATGTGTTGCGCTGACCCCACAAGGTGGGATAAGGGCAGATAGAAAGAAAGAAAGCGTAAATAAAAGGCTTATTTTCTTCGTAATATACGATATCCTTGACCTAACATAACACAAAGCACAACACAGCAAACATACAAATCGAAAACAAAATTACAATTGCGCAAAAAGTGTTATGCTTAGTCATAAAGGAAAGCCCATATATTTAAGGGTTGTTTATATAAGATAGATACCTCGCCGGTAAGAAAACATTACCAAGCCCACCTGTTTACATACCCGGAGCCAAATTAAATTCTGGACGTCTTGTCTTACCTTACCTTATATTGGTTTGTGTGTGCAACCTGTGTCACAACATCGGTATTAGCTCTAGCATTCTTCATTTTCTTTTAAAAATAACATTTGCGATTATTTAGTCAACATAGAGCTATTATCAAGTTTTCGCAATGACCATGAGACCCAGATGTGGATGATCTTAAGGTCCTGCTGGGATTATGGCGGCAATTCCTTCCAGTACCGATGCCCCTCAGATGATCTTCACTCAGAGAATCGACAGAACAAAGCCAACCAACACACCAAGTAAAACGCATCAAAGATCAACGTTTAGAAAAGTTTCACATTATACTGTCTATCTTCGCTGAAATTTGGTGCATAAAAGCACATTACTTTAAAACAACAAACACAACTCCAGACAATAGTATGAAATAATTTTAACAAGCGACGCCCATCCTGTCAGACTTCCCGTTAAAATCCTGCTCTGGCATTTATAATTTAACTCTATTATCACCTGACTAAAATAAAACTCCGGAGTTTTGTGTGTATATGATTTCGGACATCATTAAATAGTGACGTGCGGCTCGGCTTCCGGAGGCCGAGACACTTATGTAACATATATATTATGTGCCGCATCCAACGGATTAAGTAACTCAGTTATATTGGTTGCTTACCCCTCATATGACAGGAGTAAAAATATATATTTATAAGTTTAGTAATAATAAATACATCCAACAGCCACACACCTAGTCCTGACCCCACATTAAGTATAACCTGTATCGTGGGTGTCAAAAGACTACGAGAGACACACCCAGACTTGAAACAAATATCTGTGGGCCACATAAACATTTGTCTCAATGAGGGAATCGAACCCGCGACCTCTCGCTTCACAGCCGGCTACTCGCCCGCTGCGCCACGGAGGCAGTTAAGATTCACATTAAAATAATTAAAATTTTGAAACAAAAGAAGCACATATTTCCAAGGAGAAGTAGTCTCGACTCACAACGATAGGCACGTCCACTATGTTAATGATCGCAACGAATTTACATTCGCATGCTTTAAAGTCAAGATAAAAACATACTTTTTAAATTCATTTTATGAAGAATATATTATAATTTTCATTTTGCAATCATTGTTGTCTTTAAAATACTTAAGATTTACTTAGAATTAATGGGTTTCAACTTTCCCAAAATATGACAATATTAATATAATATGATACGAATATCAGGTGAAATGAATTATATTAGATACTTAGATATGATACATGAACTGATTCAGCAAACAAATAACAATTTTACAAGATTTGCAGAATTGCGTGATAGCATTGCTAATTTTAGCTTCCCAATGAACTTTTGCAGCTATATGATTAGGGACCACTTGCAGCTCCGCGATAAATCTCCATTTATTTCAAATCTTGATTTAAAGATAGGAGTGAGCTGTTGGATAAATCGAGATATGGTGTAACTCTGGATTAGTAATAGCGTTGCAAGTAGCCCTAAAAATGCCGCATTAACTTCTATATCGTCGACTGCAACTAATGACAATACACCACGAAATCGTCATAGCGACCTCAGTTTGCCCCAGTCATGCTGTGATTCACTCGGCTAAACAATATGTAGTTCATTGCACTTCATTACATTTTTCCATGAATGTGACATTAAGGGACTTGATTATATTCTACTTCTAGACTTGATTTATTGTTAGCTTTCACAAGATCCGAGGAGTTTAGATTCGCTAGAAGGGCTTGCGACATGACTTAATCGTTGATTGAGGAGGGTACAAGGGTTCATCATTGTGTCTCGGTGCCAGCATCGAACATCTCTCTATCCTATCGCAGGCCCTTTGATTTGCTTCGTTTCTCTTTGGAGCGTGAAGAAGCATTTATGTAGGTAAGCATGATCCTGGCATAATAAATTCATTCATGGAGAAAAAATAAATTATAATCATTATTTATAGATGGTCGCAATTTTTTTCGGACTGCATGTTTGGTAGCTCTATCGCTTTTCCTTTGGTGACTGGATTGTATCTTCCTTCGATAAATACTTCTGAAAAGGTTGTTTTAAAAGGTTGCTTAAGCATAACAGCATATAGTATACATAAATATAGCATTTTATAAACATATTCGTGATCATATGTGTCAGTTATTAATCTAAGATTGCAACCTCCATTATATTCACTTTAGTTGACAAAGTTTGAAGAATCCATAGTGAGCAGTGAGTATAACTCATATCTAGCTTTTAATGCAATCCCGTGAGATGCTCTCGTAAATCGCACCCAGTACAATACACGTCTAACAAATGCTTGCAACTTGTGTCTTGCTGAAACCTTTACTGGTATCAAGATTGTCAATCTATAATAACGTTTTTATGTTTTCCAAGAATATATTGTGACTTATGTAATAGTTTGGTATACCTACTTATGAATCATGATCATGAAGCATGAATCATGAAGCGATACGTTTGACTTCGGAAGCCGTATCTGTAGAAAATTTATTATTATAATACAATAGGTTAAGAATGTAACGGACTTGGCTTCTCAACGTGGAAATCCTTTTAGATATATTTACGGAAAAAAATATGTTATCAGTGTGTTACGGTGATATAACTAAAACTGCGATGCGAAGTCGCCATAACTTATAAATAATAAAATAATAATATTAGCCCTGTAATATTACTGTCCCACTGCTGGGCACGGGCCTCCTCTACTAATGAGAGGGGTTAGGCCTTAGTCTACCACGCTGGCCTAATGCGGGTTGGTAGACTTCACATACCTTCGAAATTCCTGTGAAGAAATTCTCAGGTATGCAGGTTTCCTCACGATGTTTTCCTTCACCGTTATAGCAAGCGACATTTCACAATGAAAATACACTTAACTTAGAAAAGTCAGAGGTGTATGCTCCATTTTGGGGTTGGTCTCGAACCTCCGACACTTGTCTCGGCAGTCCGTACCATTCCCAACTGAGCTATCGCTGCTTTATTAACTTATAAAGTATACCTACTAGTAAAGTTTAAGTTTTTCGACCGACTTCCAAAAAGGAACATGTGCTCAATTAGTCTGCATTTTTTTATGCGTGTTACACGATATCACCGCCAAATGGAAACCGATGTTCAAAATTATTTTAGTATTCGATAGAGCTTATTTCAGGGGTAGTCCCATCCCATAAATTTGGTCACGATCGGATTTGAAGTCGGTCTGTTAAGTTGTTATTGAAAGTCGGTCGAAAATTATTGTGTATTTATAAAGTAACAAAAACATGATATTATATCGCGTCGTACTCGGGTTTTGTGCCAGCTGTCGCCTGGTTTAACTTGTAAATTGCTGAACTCCTCTATAGCCGCGATACAAGTTTGGTGCTTAACCAGCATTGCAAATAAGCATTAACTATCTGGCTAGTCAGTTGTTAGGCAGGTGTCGCATGTTGTAAAGTTAGGCACTGTTTTTTTATGCCAAATTCTGAACTTAATAGACGACTAGAATTAAAATGAAATAGATAAGTACAGTGTCAACTATAGCCTTCTTCTCTTAGCTATAGCCTCTTAATTTAGACATAAATACAAAAATTAGCATAATGACATAATTAATCTAAGGACATAATATACAATATAATGCATTATGACAGCACAAATCACATAGTTTAACCACGAGGAAAACTATTCGACCATCTTGGCCATCGACTTAGTTTGACCGTCAGAAAGAACCCATCTCTGTAAATCTAAAATGATATTTATAAACAATGAGCATTAATTGACTTGACGAAAAAGGTTCGTAAGGAATACTTTTCCAGGAAGTGACAAAATATTACTCAAATATAGAGAAGTCTTCAGGCGTTTTTATACCGTCTTAATTTCCTAACGTGCCAAGTAAATCATGACTGAGTGGATATTACTTTTCTTCTCTTATTTTATTCGTGAATTTATCACGTAAAGGTAATTTATTCCTTATTTGTTAAACCGTAAGTTATAGGATAACACAGGGATAATGTAATTCTAAAAAAAATATTGTTTATTAAGCGTTCCGGAAATAATTGCCACAAGGAATTTATATATATATATGTTCAGCAGTGGACATCCTATGGCTGATGATGATGATGATGAAGATTGTTAAAAAAAATAAAAATATAATCCGCCCATTCCCGTATCTGCCTATAATATTCTTAAAGGAAAGGATAGCTGTATTCTAGTGGAAATATAAAGTTGGCAGTGCCTATTGCTGTTAACAATTACTTGTTTGTCATCACTGTTTGATTATAAAGAGTATTTATTCCCAGGTGCTCCCCGGGCTCTACGTGGGCAACTACCGGGATTCAAAAGACACAATACAACTGGACAAGTACAAGATCACACACATATTATCAATACACGATGCTGCTAGAAGATTACATTCTGTGAGTACATTCACTTTCTTTTACCGATATAAAAAAATTCAGTGCCTATAATCAATTTCTTCTAAATATAGGCTTGCAGAGCTAGAGCTAGAGACCTACTAGAGACTTTCTTTCTACCAGCTCCTTATCCCACCTTAATGTGGGGTCGGCGCAACACACTTTTACAAGCATGTCGCCGAATGTCTTATTACAACTGGTTGCCTGCCTGAAAACCAGTCCAGATCCAGTCCTGGGCAAATCGTGTTCAAAAAACACCCAGCCCGATCTGGAATCCAACACACGACCTCCCAGTTTACAGCCCATAGACGATGCCACTTGAGTCACTTGATCAAGGAGGCAGCTCACTACCTACTAATATAATGTAATTTCTGGAAGCCTAAATACACACTCCCTTTTTAACTCCAATTCCTTTTCACTTGACACCGGCTTGTTAGTGCCCCTGGGATTGTCGATACCCATGGGCGACAGTCACTACTTAATAATAATAATATTAGCCCTGTAATATTACTGTCCCACTGCTGGGCACGGGCCTTCTCCACCAATGAGAGGGATTAGGCCAGCGTTGCGAGTTGGTAGACTTCACATACCTTCGAAATTCCTGTGATGAAATTCTCGGGTATGCAGGTTTCCTCACGATGTTTTTCTTCACCGTTATAGCAAGCGATATTTCACAATGAAAATACACTTAACATAGAAAAGTTAGAGGTGTATGCTCCATTTTGGGGTTGGTCTCGAACCTTCGATACTTGTCTCAGCAGTCCGTACCATTCCCAACTGAGCTATCGCTGCTTATAGTTATAGTCACTACATACCATCAGTTAAAAGAATGCATTGTGGTTTGTCCACTTGTTTGTGCTTTAAAGGGACTATTGCCTTAGACAATTATAGAGTCAACGTCGGAAAGTTCAATATCACATTAGCATTAACCAGATTGGTACCGAATTAAAATTCAATGCAGTCAAAATATGATGATAAACGTAGTATATGAGCGCGGTGCGGCGCGGCATCGTGTGCACGAAACGCGTATTTTATTCATAACACTGCCAGACAGGAGTCATAGCCTGTCTGGATAATTAAGTTAGGCGCAACCTCGTCACGACTCCAGGGGCGTTGATGAGATTAGTCGCAAACAATTCAATGAATAACTTGCAGCGCTACATGTGGATAATCGTGTTACACATTCGAGTGTACAATCAAATGTTTTAAAGGCAGGCGCATTGATTTATTACATAACATAAGCTCGCCTGTATCCCCGAAGGGGTATGCAAAAGCGCGCTAGCGAACTAAAACACGCAAATTGCGCCAAATCCCAGATGTGATAGGGCCTAGCCGATAGGCTAGGCCCTATCACATCTGGCGATAGACATATTGGGCACAAATTCCAGACTCCGGGCTGATATTGAATAAATACAATATCACTTTGCCTGACCCGGGGATCGAACCGAGGCCTCAGGATGGTAGTCGTACCGAAATATAACTACGCCACCGTGGCAGTCATGTTCATTCAGATTCATTACTCATCATCATCGTCATCAGCCATAAGATATCTAATAATGTATTAATGATTACAAAGAATAAGTATATACATTCATATCATACATACTTACAGTCACGCCTATATCTCAGAAGGGGTAGGCAAAGAGGAATTACAAACTAGGAAATTCACATTTTCCCGAGCTCATTTCCCTCAATATTATGTATGGTAATTGTCGTTAAGGTATCACAGTATTAAATAAGTCATTCAGTGCCGGATCTAGGGGGGGGGGGGGGAGCCCCCGCTTTGAAAAACCTAGATTCGGTACTGAATTAATTTATAAATAAACATAAGCTCACGCCTGTATCCCCGAAGGGGTAGGCAGAGGCGCACTAGCGAACTAGTACACCCACGTTTCGCCGAGCTTAGTTCCGTCCCAGATGTGGGATAGGGGGCGAGCCTATCGCCATATCGGACACAAATTCCAGACTCCGGGCTGATATGGAAAAATCCATTTATAAATAAACTTAATTAAAACGAAATACGTACACTCGAAATACATTACCATGCTTTCAAGGAACTCGGATAGTTAATAAAATGACTAGTAAACACGAAAATAAGCAGTAAATTATATACTGATTTCTTAAGTTTACGTGAATATTATACATTGAAATAAAACTATTCTTACGGATTCTATCACGATTAGGTTTTAATTATTATTCCCGACGTTTCGAAGGCTTTGCAGTCTTCGTTGTCACGGGTCAGACAAATAAATTAGTAAATCAGTAAATTATATTTGAAAAATATGGTTTAATTGAATTAGGAACCTAAATATTATTGAATTTAAGACGGCTATTCAAATCCCATTTCAGATTTAAACCCTCTTAATGAAATAAGCGTCTTCAAAAAAGGAGAAATCCTCAATTCGTCTAAATTTTTCTTATGTAACGCGATATCTCCGCTAAACGTGAACCGATTTTCAAGATTATTTTTGTGTTGGATAGAGCTTATTCCAAGGGTAATCCCATATAAATTTTGTCATGATCATATAAGTCTTGAAGTTAATCCGATATAGATAATTATTTAGATTAGTGGAATTTCTGCCCGATATGGCGATAGGCTCGCCCCCTATCACATCTGGGACGGAAGTAAGCTCGGCGAATTGTGGGTGTTCTAGTTCGCTAGTGCGCCTCTGCCTACCCCTTCGGGGATACAGGCGTGAGCTTATGTTATGTTATGTGTTAGGTTAGTTACTCGTAGTATTATTTGTAACGGAATTTTAAGCCCCATAATGAACTATGTTGATGACTTTCATAATAACAGCATTATAAGAATTTTATTATAATAAGGATTTTAGACTGGTTAGAATTATTTAGGTCTATTTTAATAACAGGTTTTACAAAAGCCCTTCAAATTCTTTTGATTCAGGTCGACGCATAATGAGCGATCGATTACATACTTCGTTATTGGAGCGGGCGTGAAATATAATCTAGGCCTAGTCTTTTAATCTTTCTACCTGCCCTTATCCCACCTTAATGTGGGGTCGGCGCAACACACTTTTTCAAACATGTGGCAGAGAGGATTTGACTTAGTTTTTATGACCGGCCTTCTGCCTGACGTCGACCCCTTATGAGGGATCCAGTCCCGGGCAAATTAAATTGGAAAATTTGCTTTGCCCGACCTGGAAATCGAACCCAGGATCTCCTGTCCACAGCCCACATATGCTGCCACTAGACCAAGGACGTTATAACGACGTTTGGCAAGACGTTCTAGGCCTAGTCTTTTAATAATTATTTAAAATATTAATATCAGTACAAGACCTGTTAATGTTTCACTGCTGGGCATGGACCTCTTCTACCAATGATAGGGGTTGGACCTTAGTCCACCTCGCTGGCCTAATGCGAGTTGGTAGACTTCACATGGCTGATAATAGGATATTCGTATCAGTACACATGGCGCTAAATCCTGCCAAAGTGACCCACACCTCGTGTGTGGTTCGCGTTCAAGGATCAGCCAGTGTACTTCCCGTTCTCGAAGGGCTTGTAGCATGACTTGATAGACGGTTAGGACGAGTACATCCCTGGTCGCAACGGTCTTCCGCCGATAATGCAATATGTTGGTCTAATACGCTTTGTCAGACAAAATTTTTCTATTGCGTGTTGGTACACTCTAACTTTAAAAGTATTATGACCGCACACCAGGTTGAACCTGTATCGTGGGTATCAGAAACTACGAGGGACTCATGGTACCATAACACTCAGAGTTAGATCTGTGAATCACGCTAACATTGGCCTTGGTGCAGTATCGAACCCGCAGCATATCGTTTCACAGCGGACTACTCGCCCGCTGCGCCACTGATGCTGTCAAACAAGTCATTATTTGAAATAGCTCTTCAAATAAACAAGGCAATATTGTATAATTATAGGGCAACATACCGCAAATTGTTAAGATTTTTCTATTTAGGATTAATTATGTCCATGTCGAAATAAAACTATTTTTACGAATTCTATCACGATTAGGTTTTAATATTTATATTTAATTTAATTTAATATTTATATTTATTTTTTCAATTTTTTATATTTTATTTCAATGTATAATATTCGCGTAAACTTAAGAAATCAGTATGTCCATGTCGGTTGTATTGTAACAATTTGCTTTATAATTTGCTATGCAATAATCGTTGTAAATGAAAATTCGTTGCCTCTAACTACCCCTATGGGAAAATGGCGTGAGTCTTTGTGTGTACGTAATTTTCACCAAAATATTGTATTCATAAAGTCGTGATTGTGTTTAAGATTTAGTAGTTAATGCGGCATCGACCTTAGGCCATTCACCTATTCTAAGTCACAAATAATAAAACCTAGTTCTTAGAAACGCTCTACGCGTTGCGACAGGTCTAGCTATTATAATATACAAGTAAACTGAACTCTGAAGGCATTTATTAAGGTGCGAAGAATTGTGTCGGTGACCGGTGAGAATTAATTACCCAATAAAGTCTCCAATAATTGATAGCCTTCTGGTATATCCAGGATATCGTACTGTAAAGTGAATGACCTCCTCTACCGTAGAGCCTCTTTTGTAGGTCAATTCGTGACTCACTTAAGTACCTACTTTAGAAGAAACTTAACTCAGGGCGACTAACGCCCGGTTCCAATAAACAATCTCAGTTCGAATGTGCAGATAGATTACAAAAATTAGCCAGTCAAAACCCAGTTTGAACATGACTCCGTCAGATGACTTGATGTGATTGGTACATAATCGCGATCTATCTGCACTCTAAACTGAGATCGTTTATTGAAATCGCCCGTTACAACATTATTAATAATATAGAGTTAGTCCTAAACTCAATATAACCTACATGTTATTCGTAAATTGAAATCAAGATTTAAGATACATTGCGATGGTCTAAGAGACCGTGGTACGTCGACGTTCACACATCGGATAATCAGATGAGCGTATTTTTTTTTAAATATAAATTATTTACAAACACGCCTATAATAGCTTGTCTATCGAAAAGTGTTCATGGCTATTTTTTATATATATTTTTTCATAACGGTTTTTTGCAAGCAATTCTATACGATTGATTTTGTAATTCAATTAGCTTTCTTATGATACAAATTGTTATTGATTATCATATCGGTGTAGTTACTTATATTGACATACCTGTTTGCCAAGTAGCCATGAAAAATAAATAGACAAACCTACCAAGGCGTATTCTCTATGTTCAAAACATTTTTTGTTATCAAAAAATAATTAATTTAATTTAATTTAATGAAAGATGGCTATGAATACATTTCCATACGCAAGTTATTATAGGCGTGTTTGTAAATACATGTACAGATGAGACATATTTTTTATATTTGATAAAAAAATATGTCTCATCTGGTTATCAGATGAGTGAAGGTCGATGTACCACGGTCTTCCCTACTATAATGTTTTTGAAATGTCTTGTACTCAAAATACTGGCTATTATTGTTTTTATATCCAAGCCGAGGTTACACACGAGTAAGTTAGCAACCTTGTTAATCAAAAGCAAACTTGAAGGAAACGTGGTCTCCACCGTCTACTTGTGAATATGTTTTAAATAACAATGGGTGCATGAACCATATTATAATGGTTGATATCAACATCAACGTGTTTTTCTAACACGTTTTGCACGGGACTGGATCTACCAGAGGGGGTTGACGTCAGACAGGCAGCCGGCCGTAACAACTAAGCCGAATCCTTTCTGCAACATTCTTGAAAAACCGATAACCACGAAATGCCAACGCCATTTTTATTTTGCAATATATAATTGACATGTAAAAGTTATATAAAATATCCAATTTGCACATTTTTTTTTTAAATTTGACCCCATATTGCAGTAAGATAAAGGCTGGTGGAAAGAATCACCACCTCTCACTTGCTCATCGACCCCCTGTTCTATAAAAAGAACATTATGTCATGCTCTTTCCAAAAGATAGATTCATGATGCAACAAAAGCATACAACATACTTACATTTTAAACGAATTTGTACTATTATACAGTTCAAAGTATGCAGTTATGAGTTGTATTTGTAGTTATTACTACGTTAAAGCGCATTTCGCGATCTAGATGTGTTTCTTCAGTATCAAAACTTGGCACGAAATGCAGGGCGTGTTCATTATATTCGACGGAAGGCGGGCGGCAGCTATGTTGGCGTGTTCTGACACATTTACCCATTCCGCTCCCTAACTACGTATCCGGCAACGTTCCGCTCAAAAATTGTTACACGAGGATGTCTCTCGGAAATAATACGACTCTGTCAAGATGTTTATGGATGTTAGATACTTAATAACTGTACGAGTTAACATAACATAACATAAGCTCACGCCTGTATCCCCGAAGGGGTAGGCAGAGGCGCACTAGCCAACTAGTACACCCACATTTCGCCGAGCTTAGTTCCGTCCCAGATGTGATAGGGGGCGAGCCTATCGCCATATCGGGCACAAATTCCGAGTTAGCACTTGTATAATAATAATAAATAAATACACCCAACAGTCACATACCTAGTCCTGACTCCACACTAGGTGTAACCTGTATCGTGGGTATCAGAAACTATGAGAGACTTTCGGTCTCACAACACCCAGACTTGAAACAAATATCTGTGGGCCACACAAATATTTGTCTCAATGCGTGAATCGAACCCACGGCCTCTCGCTTCACAGCCGGCTACTCGCCCACTGCGCCACGGAGGCTATCACTTGTACTAGGTACATATTAGTTTTAGTAACTAGTAGTAAGTAGCCTCGGTGGCGTGGTGGTATTTCGGTACGACTACGGTTCTGGGGTCTCGGGTTCGATCCCCGGGTCGGGCAAAATGATATCGGATTTTTTCATATCAGCCCAGAGTCTGGAATTTGTGCCCGATATGGCGATAGGCTCACCCCCTATCACATCTGGGACGGAACTAAGCTCGGCGAAATGTGGGTGTTCTAGTTCGCTAGTGCGCCTCTGCCTACCCCCTCTGGGATACAGGCGTGAGCTTATGTTATGTTATGTTAGTAAGTACCTATTACAATTAACATAACACAGTTTGCATATTAAATCGACGGTGTTAGGTCGTGCGAGCTTAATTCTATCACTGTACTATCATTTAATAGTTTTGCAATATATCAATATTCTCCATCTCGGACATCTCTCATCATATCAATACCTATCAATCAGTGGCATGCAGTCCGTATAGACGAGACACGGTCTACCCTAACAATTTGCTATTTGAATAAAATTGACTAAATACAAATGTTCAAAATAGCAATATTCGGATTCTATTTTAAATCGACACAAAGATTATAATCACTACGATGGTGTCTCAAGAGTTAAAGAAAATAATTGTGTAAGATTTTTGTCTACCCTGATCGGAATGTCTATGCACGTTACTGCTATCAACCGAGGATTGTACTGGGCACCGTATCAGCCCGTACATACTCTTTTTGGTCCTTCGAGCCGGATTTGAACTAGCGACCTATGCGACCATTTTTCCGAGCTTAGTTCCGTCCCAGATGTGATATACTTATGTTATGTTAAGTGTTTAAGGGCCCTATTTTTAATCCAACTAAACCCTAATTTTAGTAAATAATAAGTCAATAATCATTTTTGGCTCGCCACCAAAGAGTAATTTAAAAGCGATTAGCTTAAGGGTACGGAACAGTGTAGAAAAGACGCCAGAGTGGATCGAACTTAAGTAAATAAATTAGGGACTGTCCTCGATACCATGCTGTAGGTTTAAAAAAAGGTTAGGGACATTAATGGGCTTAGAGTTTTTTATATTCTTTCTTTTTACCTGCCCTTATCCCACCTTAATGTGGGGTCGGCACAACACACTTTTTCAAACATCTTGCAGAAAGGATTTGGCTTAGTTTTTACGACCGGCTGCCTGCCTGACGTCAACCCCCTCTGAGGGATCCAGTCCCGGGCAAATTAAATTGAAAATCCGCTTTGCCCGACCTGGGAATCGAACCCAGGGCCTCCCGGTCCACAGCCCATACATACTGCCACTAGACTAAAGAGGCGACATTTCACACATTCATTTACATAACAAAGAATAAACTACTTTTTTACGGGTTTAATGTCAACGCAACGTTTCGAAACTTTAGCCCTCATTCGCACGAGAGGTTTTTCAACGCGCGTTGAAAAAGCGTCTCAAAATGTCTGTTTAACTAAAAAAACTTTTGAAATTATATAACATCAAGTGACTCATTTGTTCGTTTGCCAGTATCTGCTATAAAAAAATTAAATAGCTAATAAGTTTTATTTCAAAGTAACATTCGTACATATCAGCAGCTACAGCTGTAAGCATGATAGAGATATCTTAAAATAAGATCAGGTATACTTTTTTAGCTGGGGAAATCCGTCATCATGTTTTTACTTTATTTATGTGTTATTTAAAATATGGTTTTAGTACCTCGAAAACTAATAAAAGAATAATCCTCAACAATGAGTAAAAATTTAATAAAATGCTTTACAAGCAATATTCCTCGGAATGAGATTATTGCCGTTCTAAATAATGTAAGCGTTATTCAACCTTAGAACCAAGGTGAAAGATTCCAAATGCTTTGTTGTAAAATTTTACCGTGTTTACCAAGTTATTTAAAACTGAGCTATTATTAATGTTTTTTTTATAAATAAATACACCCATCAGTCACAAACATAGTCCTGACCCCACACTAAGATCGGGTCTTGTGTCGTGGGTATCAGGAATTACGAGAGACTTTCGGTCTCACAACACCCAGACCTGAAACAATTATCTGTGGGCCACACAGACATTTGTCTCGGTATGGGAATCGAACCCGCGACGTCACGTTTCACAGCCGGCTGCTCGCCCGCTGCGCCACGTAGGCTGTTGAGGGAGGAATGTTACAACTTACAGTCGCATTAAATGGTGCGGTAATATTAGATAAGTTTTTATTATAATAGTAACCAGTGAAATCCTAAATAAATACACCCAACAGACACACGCATAGTCCTGACCCCACATTAGGTTGAACCTGTAGCTTGGGTATCACGAACCATGAAGTAGTTACGGCCTTAAAACACGCAGAACCGAAGCAATGTCTGTGGAGCATACAAACATTTGTATCGACGTGGGAATCGAACCCGCGGCCTCGTTTCGCAACCACTTGTGCTACGGAAACTATCAATATGTCCACCATACAGAGATATTACGTGAATTGACCGTCTGACGTTTTAAAAAAAATCAATACCAACAGCTAAAAGGTCAATTATTAACTGTTTACTATGATCCCAGTTGCCGGCGATGGCCCGTGGGACGTCCCCATGAATATTCAATAAACCGGTGGATGGATTCGGTGCTTCAATAAGTAAAGCCGTTTCATTCCACAGTCTCGTGAGGAACACTTCATGAGTGTTTTTGTCAGCGTGATGGATGAACTTGAATATTTCTTACAATGAGATAATATGGATGTTTGTTAATCAAACTTATAATGTTTGAGCTGATTTGGACAAGGCTTTACACTCTACTAACCCAAAAACTAGATGAATACGTAGATGAAAGGTCCATATAGCATAATCCCTTCTGGATTTTGTAAAATCATCAATACGGATTCAAGACAATCCTGGTTGTATACCAGTATATTAATTGAATGTATTACCCTCCAGCATAGCTACTCCTAATATTGATGTTAGAAAGAAAGAAAGAAATAAACTCTATTTAGCCTATGTCTCAGGCAACTTTAAGTGAAAAAAAAATATGTACGCAGTCAGGGACGAACAATTAATAAAAAACTTAATGAATCTGAATAACATTTATACGCCTAAGAATTATTTTCCTTGGAGTTCGAGGAAAATATCAAAGAATCATAATAAAAATTCTTATCTTATTAGGTGCGAATGTTATACGAGATGAATGTTTAAAAGATTCAAATTGTATTGTTTTTGCGAGAGTAGAATGCAAATATTTTCTATGTAAAATTGTTTTATAACAAGGAAGATGAATCTGTTGCAAACTCTAGTGTTTAACTTGTCGTTAGTGTGTCAAGGGCACGTCCGGGTCAGGAATGTTTCACAAACGACACCATCTTTCAATAACAAAGCTTCAGACTATGCAAATTTAGTGACTATGGGATTATTTAAGTATGGACAGTGATAATTTACAATTGTCTTTTAGTTAAAAAAAACATAAACATAAGCTCACGCTTGTATCCCCGAAGGGGTAGGCAGAGGCGCACTAACGAACTAGAACATCCACATTTCGCCGAGCTTAGTTCCGTCCCAGATGAGCCTATCGCCATATCGGGCACAAATTCCAGAAATTTAGTTCAAAAAAAAATTTAAAAAGGAGACATTCTCAATTGGGCTTTATAAGAAACAATTTTATAATATATTTCTTTCTAACACGTTTATTTTTCACTGTTAATTGTTTATAGAAGCGTCGCGCAAAAAATTTTCACGATTAAAATTAATAACTAAATTGCGTTTAAACTGAAATATGCAGAGCGAGAGTCTGGCACATGTACTACTTAGACATGTATAATAATAATTTCATAAAAGACTCAGAAATATAATATTATTAAAGTCACTTCAATCTGGGGTCGCCCCTTTGAAGATTCACTTGAAGCTGTTCTAGAAAAGATTGCATTCATATGTAAAGTGCCGAATTATGCATATTTATAGAAGTGAAGCGCTAGAGGCGAGGTTTAGATATATGAAATTTTTATCGATAACATTTTGGTAACCTCAGAATACTAGAAAATTTTAATGTGAACAAGAATTGTTCTTTTATTATGCGACATGAAGGTAAATGTCAAAGATCATGGCAGCTACTATGCAACTTACAAAAACTACTGCGGCATTTACTTTCCGTTTACTATTTAGGTATACACTGTAGGCCAAAAAGGCGTGAATATACAATTTAGACATACATAAGCTCACGCCTATACAGCACCCTAAGGGGTAGGCAGAGGCGGACTAGCGAACTAGACACCCACATTTCGCCGAGCTTAGTTCCGCCCCGGATATGACAGGAGACGAGTCTATCGCCATATCGGGTACAAATTCCAGACTCCGGGCTTTCTTTCTACCTGCCCTTATCCCACCTTAATGTGGGGTCGGCGCAACACACTTTTTCACGCATGTTGCAGAGAGGATTTGGCTTAGTTTTTACGACCGGTCGCCTGCCTGATGGCAACCCCTTATGAGGGATCCAGTCCCGGGCAAATTAAATTAGGAAATTTGCTTTGCCCAAATCAAACCCAGGACCTCCCGGTCCACAGTCCATACATGCTGCCACTAGACCAAGCAAGCGACACAAATTCCAGACTCCGGGCCGATATGAAAAAATCCAATATCACTTCTTCCGACCCGGGGATCGAACCCGAGACCTCAGGACGGAAAAAGTCAAATACAATTTATCTCTTCAATTAAAAACTTAACAGACCGACTTCAAATCCGATCGTAACCAAATTGATATCGGACCACCCTTGAATAATCTCTATCAAACACAAAAAGAATTCTGAAAATCGGTCCATATTTGGCGGACATGTCGCGTAAAATACATAAAAAAACAGACGAATTGAGGACCTTCTCTTTTTTAGAAGTCGGTCGAAAAATTAATATTGCGTGACTTCACTAGACATGTCTGTTTGTTTGTCCGTTTATTACAAAGCAAACACGACCTTTTAGGTTGGTAAATATTTTTTGTGTCCATACAACTATTATTCAGTTCGCGTGTATGTCACAATAAAAAATATAAGGGCCAGACAACAGACAGACCATAAATCTTCCTAAAACGCGAGTTTCTGTTTTTCTAGGCGACGTGACATTAAATAAATTACGTTTAAAGTGTTTTTTACTGTCTAGTAAGCTTCACGCAATTTTCTATGATATATGGTAAGATAAATAAAATTGTGTTTAGATTTCTTTAATACGAGCATCGTTTGCTCCATATAATTAATCTGTGTCCGCCATAATGACGTCAGAGTACATAGTTTTGGCAAGCTTATTTTTCATATATAGATCGAAGTTGTTTCATTCGCGATCAAGGCCTTAGTTTCTGAAGGTTGGCACTATATTTCGAATTGAGAAAATGTAATTTCTGGCGAAAACAGTATCATGGAAAAAGGGGTTTATCTCGTTTCGCTATCTCTTAATGTCCGGAGCTGCGGACGGCCGGAAGTTTATTTATCAGAGTTAAATTATATTTAATTCGTACCGCCTACACCGCACCCACACGCAATCCGACGGATTTGGAACCTCGTTTTTGTTTTGAACAGAGAGTTATGAACAATTTCGGCAGGGTGAACAGAACATCTGTTTATTTCATTTTGATTATTAAAGGATTTGTGTGATCGTTTTATAAATTCACAGTTGTGAGTCCAAAGTCTATGTATGAATACACAAGTCCTGTAGCTCAACCATTAATTTTTTTGCCGTTTTTCGCTAGCGACTCTATCGATGAAAGTGTCTCGAAGTTCCTGAAACCCTGATACCCACGACACAAGACACTGACAACTGTGAGATCAGGGGGGTTACCATCACCTCTTAAAAAAAAAAAAAAAAGGGTTACCACGACCTCTTATAGGAGTATTATTATAATCGTCCTTCGTTTGTTTTGTATGGGAATCGGTATAATTAAATTATAATAATACTGCTATAAGAGGTGATGGTAACCTCCCTGATCTCACAGTTGTCAGTGTCTTGTGTGTGACTGTTATTTATCTTATTTGTTTATAGAGGTATGTAAATCAGTCGAGCGATCTTGCTGCTTCTCGCTTAACAAGTAGCAGCTGAGGAGCCAATGTATTGTAAAATAGTAATGTATATTTACGGACGTAAAAAAAGATGGACGGAGCGCTAGGAACATTGAAAGAAAATTGAAGCAGTATTTCCGGCTCATTCGATCAGTCGCCGCCATTACGTGTTGATATATCGAATGAGCCGAAAACCCTGCTTCACTTTAAATGTTCCTAGCGCTCCGTCCATCTTTTTTACGTCCGTGTGTATATTGTCTCATTCACAATCAGCAATCCTAAAGTTAATCGTACAATTATACTGATCCAAACTGTTCTCACAAGGTTTAAGATTTGTCACTGTACCCGATATTGGGTCAAGGTCGCCAAACCGGCTACACAGCCTTGTTGCGACTTGAGCCCAAGGATTGTCGGTGAAACGAAGACGAATGCATGCTTGCTCTCTTTATCTCTAATACTTGACAAACATGAATGTGCATTATAAAACAAATCCAATAGCAATAGATTAAATACACCAAGGTGGCGTTGTATTTCGGTACGACTACCGTCCTGAGGTCTCGGGTTCGATCCCCGGGTTGGTGTTGGATTTTTCCGTATCTGCCTGGAGTCTGGAATTTATACAGATACAGGAGTGAGTTTATGATATGTTAGATTATATACAGTCTTTTTATCAATAATTTGTTTCCTCGTTTGTACCTATTTTTCAATATGCTTCGTTTTAGCAACAAATGAATCAGGCGTTATAATTATGCGTTCGTTTCATTCATTTTGAATTCGTATATACAGCCAAATATATATTACCGAAAGTAGATATATTTCAGCGGAGAGTGATGTGACGAAAGTCGCATGCTATAACGAGATCAAGAGGATGCAACATAGATGTTTTTATATGACCGTATTAGTAGTTAGTTACCGTTTACGTATTCGCTGTGAATTGTGAACCCTACATAACGATTTCTCCATACAGATTTAGAAGATACGTGATGTCTACCAATGCGTTTTAGATCAGCCTATGGGACTTTATGGGACTAAGTCGATGGATGCAGGCCGCTTCCAACAGGTCGATCTGGAAATCTTTGGGGGAGGCCTATGTTCAGCAGTGGACGTCCTATGGCTGATGATGATGATGATGATGATGATGATGATGATGATGATGATGATGATGATGATGATGATGATGATGATGGGACTTTTAATATTTTCATTCTTCGTTGTTAGAGCAGGCAGTAGAATAGGGCAGTCTTTCATTCGTCGTAAAGCATTTTAAAATTCAACCTTCGTTACCATGCCAAGATTGTGTCAGTCTAAAAATATATCTTGTGTAAAAGATAATTTCTCGACATAAAAAATTTATAAGCAACCGTGACCCACTTCTTGAAGATGACCGCATAAATCAAATATCTGGTACAGAAAAGAGCAATCTTTAATACAGCGATTTCTTATTTTTTATGGCAGAGACTGGCAAACGAAGAAATGGGGGTCACTTGTACCCCTAGTACGAGTTTATTTTGACAGTTCTCGATTCCCGAAATCGATGATAGTTTTCAGCTTCCCCATACATTATTAGTTCGTTGTAGTTTACGCAAGCGGCGCTGCTAGTCAAATTTATGGAGAAGACGCAAACTATCGTCGATTTCGAGAATCGAGAACTGTCATATACTAATAGAATAATGGGTACTTTGCCAACCTTAAAGAAGCGGAATAGGGATTGGAAAGGGGAGGGGGGAATTAGGCCATTGGATATCTTATTGACTGAATGATACGCTACAGCGAGCTGTCATTTTTCGTCGGTTTTCCGTTAGACAGTGGTATAAAACTGGTCGAACCAGCCCATTTGTGATGTAGCCGTCACTGTCTACAGCGTGGCCCTAACACTCAAACATCTATCTAAGGCTGTGATCTATAGAGCGAACTTCGACTAAGTCTAAGTCAAAGTCACGAACTCAGTGAGGATTTTTATCAAGTCCGAGTCATTTTTTACAAGAAAATCTTTGCTTAGTCTGTCTGTCAGTCTGTTTTTCTTGTAAAAAATGACTCGGACTAAGTCAAAGTTCGATTTAATAATTACAAATCCCCCCTGAGTTCGTGACTTTGACTTAGACTTAGTCGAAGTTCGCTCTATAGATCTCAGCCTATGAGTCAATGTGGGTTTACAACAAGTAAACTCCGAAAGTAAACCCCTAATCCGTATGAACTTAAGTGTTATTTAGGGAGTAAATGTAAATTTAAAGGCTTTGAGGTTGTTCTGTGGTTAACAATTGGGATCAAGTGATTTAAATTCTCTCGCCCTGCGCTCGCCAACCCACCTGCCAAGCGTGGCGAGTAACGGCAAAACCCCCCCCCCACATATATGAATCTTTGGGGGAGGCCTATGTTCAGCAGTGGACGTCCTATGGCTGATGATGATGATGATGATGATGATGATGATTTAAATTCTATCAAATAAGTAAGGTTGGTTATATGTAATATAATAAGACCACTGGTATATTTACAATATAATTTAGTGGCGTTCTTATTTATTTACCGGTTACATTATCGGTTTACTGTGGTAAACTGATAATGTAAATATTGTAACCATTTATTATATAAAATACATAGGGGAAAATCTTTTTCTAAAGGGATATTGGATCCGTTTAAACAATTATATTAATGTCTTACTCATAACTTCTAATAAAATAAATACTTTTAATAATATCAAAATATATTTTATTACAACTATAGGTGTGTGTAGTTACAAAACGACCGTGTTAAGGATTTTCCAATGTCGATATAAATATATTATAGATAAGACAAATCAGTTACACATTTTTAACAAAATTTGACACACGGAAAATTTGTAATTGGGTAGGTACTTGACAATTATTTTTTTTATTGATTTAAAAATAAAAAAGTTATAGGCCTTTGTAGTTTAGTGAAACCTCCAAACAGCGAGAAAGAGAAGTATTAGTAAAATCACGTCACGGCCATGACGGTGCGTGCGTTGGAATGGAATAGCAAGATATCCCCACTACGCCCCCACTCTTGCTCATTGCAGAATTTAAAATATTAATTACTGTCTAATTTTTCAACCAATTTCGATGCGGTTTTTGGAGAAGGGTTTCTTTTTTGTTTTATTTGCTATTACATATAAAAATCTCCTCATTCCTGATTTGATCACGTAGAGAAACACCGAGCATAGCCCTCTCCATAGCTCGCTGAGATCCGTAAAAGAACGAAAGTCACCGACATAGCCCAGAGGATTAGCAAGTTGAAATGGCAGTGGGCAGGGCACATAGCTCGTAGAACTGATAGCCGATGGGGCAGAAAAGTTCTCGAGTGGAGACCACGTACCGGCAAGCGCAGCGTAGGACGTCCACCTACAAGGTGGACCGACGACCTGATAAAGGTCGCGGGAAGTCGCTGGATGCAGGCCGCTTCCAACAGGTCGATCTGGAAATCTTTGGGGGAGGCCTATGTTCAGCAGTGGACGTCCTATGGCTGATGATGATGATGATGATGATGACATATAAAAATGTGTATGAAATAAAACATAGTCAAGTACCCAATTATCAACACAGTAAAAGTTCATACATATATGGAAAAGAACGCTAAAATAAGAATGTTATACAAGATTTTTTTACCGTATACCACTTCAAACTGAGATTCCACTTTTAATATAAATGTTCAACATTGTCTTTAAACTTAAGAAAATTGTCCCCAGATAATATATAACCCATTGACAGTGAAAAACTGATAACATTAACGGATAGGTAGGTACTACAGTTTGTCCGCAAGTAGATTGAGTAGATAGCATTAAGTTAATAGTTACCTTAAAGTGTTGTTTGCAGGAGTTCCACAAGAGATTAAACTTTAATCTATTGGTAGAAGAGTGTATAGGTAGTAGTAGATAAGTTGAAAAAAGAAATGAAATATTTTACGGATTCTATCACGATTTGTTTCTATTTTTAAACCTGACGTTTCAAAAGCTTTACAGTCTTTATGGTCACGGATCGAATAATAATTTATAATAACATTCGCGTAAAGCTAAGATACCATTGTGAAATATTTTCCCTGAGGCGCCTTGAGCTACAGATTCAAATGTTTATCGTTATCAATGTAACGAAATAAGTTTAACCAATGTATGATTTCTAAAACATGCTCGAAAAAGCACACTGACCCACGATGGAGTGGCACTGTTGAAGAAGAAGAAAGAAGATAATCACAAGTTTAAAACTTTACAGACCGATTTCACATACGATCGTGACCAAATTGGGACAATATATGGGACTATCCTTGAAATAAGCTTTATCGAACACAACAATAATTTTGAAAATCCGTCCACATTTGGCGGAGATATCGCGTAACATACATAAAAAAATACAGACGAATTAAGGACTTCCTCCTTTTTGGAAGTCAGTCGAAAAACATGGTACTCTACTAACATATGCCAATTTGTTCTCAGGACAAACATTACTTGTGCATAATGGCGTCGGACTCACCAGATCAGAACCTGACGCAGTATTTCAGTTTATGCAACGACTTCATACACGCTGCACGGCTGAGGGACGGAAATGTTCTCATTCATTGGTAAGTAATTTGTGGTATTAACTTACAAACATAGGTTTACGCCAGTGTCCCCGAAGGGGTAGGCGGAGGCGCACTAGCGATCTAGATCACCCATATTGCGCCGAGCCGAGCTTAGTTCCGTCCAGTTGTGATAGGGTGCGAGCCTATCGCCATATTGGGCACAAATTCTAGACTCCGGGTTGATACTGAATTCAAAAACTTAATGTTACTGCCCGAACCGGAGACAGTCCAAAGTTAAAAAAGGATAAAAAAACCTCAAGCTGAGTTCCTTGGTACTTCTGAAGTGGGCTTTCCGAAAGCATCTCGTAATGGATTAAATAGTAATTTATTAATTTAATTAAAATAGCGTGTAAATGTGCTCTTTGCGGCCTAATTACTTAATAAATTATTAAAATTTCAACATTTCAAAAGCTCCCCGGTAATAGGCACCTATTCAATTATCTTCGAAAATACAAAAGATAATGTCGATATGTAGTATCATGTGGAGAAATTACAATACAAAAATATGTTTTCACGAACATGATAAGAGAAATTTGTGTGAAATCTGTTATTAGGAATTCTATCTAACGGTCCATTTACATATTTCAATGCTAAATTACTTGAATTTCATTCCGATGTGATAGAAGCCTCTAATATAATATCTAGTAGGTACAAAATTCGGTCGCCCACTTAGTCTAATTGTAGAATATATGGGCTGTATACCAGGTCCTGGGTTCGATTTCCAGGTCGGGCAAAGCGACTTTTCTATTCTTATTTACCCGGGGTTGGATCCCCAAACGGATGTTGACGTCAGGCAGTCAACCAATCGTAAAAACTAAGCCGAATCCTATCTGTAACATGCTTGAAAAGTGTGTTCGCTCGACCTCACATTAAGGTGGGATAGGGGCAGGTAGAAAAGAAATGTACAGAAATTCAGTAATCAATTAATTTAAATTTTATTATTTTTCGATTCAAAGCTGACAATACACAAAACTTAAGATGTCATCATGGACTTCTATTCAACGCGAATATTAAAAATAACACTCACGTCAATAAATCAAACGGCTGTCAACTCTGAATTGGTTTCTAAGTTGAAACGATCTACAAACCCTTAAATAATCGAACTTCATCTTATTTACATAGGGACGGTGTCTTCGAACAAAATTACCATAAACTTATTCTTTGTCTTTACGTTTAAATCGTGTCCCGCATTACAGATACTTGACTTTTATACTTGTGTTCAATATCCTTTGACTGAGAGTATTTTAATAAAAACATTATCTTTTTAACACCTTCTAAAAATATTTATTGATTTTTTTAATGTTAGATAGAAGACAAAAGAAATAAACGCCAATTCGTCGAAGAATGTGTTCATGGGTAAACAATGAAATAAGTACATAAAAAAAATTGTATATTTTTGTAGAGTATGCACATACGATAGGTACTGTCTCTTTTACCCTAAAATTAATTACGCGAATTGAAGTATTCAACGAAAGCCTAACAATAAAACCATTTAACGTTCGACAGCCCTTAAAATTAATCGTTAATTACATTTTCAGGGAGTCGTTCAAAACACCTAATCATTTCATAGCGATATAATGGCCACAAAAGCCTTGTAATATTGTTTTTTCTAAGTCTATTGAATTGCGTGAAGTAATATACAGGACAGGCTATTCTTTATCATTTGCTCAGTTAAACTGTTTTTTAGGTAAGCCCCTTAATATTTAATTATAGATGCAAGAATTTGACAAAAGTTTTGTGAATTATCACTTATTGAATGTTTAAAAATATCAAGCTGTACAAGTAAACACTAATATTTTTAGTGTTATCAAAATATTTTAAATTAAAACGTTATTAATTATTATAATTGTCGCTTCCTTGGTCTAGTCTAGGCAGTGTATATGGGCTGTGGACCGGGGGGTCCTAGGTTCGATTCCCAGGTCGGGTGTGGTGTTTTTCTAACACTATTATTAAGCCAAATCCTTTCTGCAAACATGCTTGAAAAAGTGCGTTGCGCTCACCCCACATTACGGTGGGATATGGGCAGGTAGAAAGATAACATTATTATAATCAATCTAAATCTTATTAGAATTCCTCATCAGGTCATAACGCTTTATATGTGGTTCAAGAAAACAAAACGTATGTATGTACTAAAAATTTTCCATCATTATTAACATTCGTAATCATAATAATATAGTCCAAATAATGCATAAGCGATATTGTTTGGCTATTTGATCAACGCCAATCAGCATTTTCCACATTACTGGAGCGTATTAATATTGGGATACATTACGGAATATGAAACTCGTTGCCGCAAACAACTTTCATTTTATACGAAACCGTCCATAAAATATGACGAATTTAGAATGAAAACAAAAATACGCTATAAAAATTTATCTCCAAGCACCGCTTAATTACAGCGACCTTCTAAAGTATGAATAACGTGCTTAGCAAGCGAATCCGAGTTGAAATGTAACGTTGCGGCTCGCAAACTCTGTAGGGAGCTGTAGGACCACTTTAACTGATGTATAGCACAGATTATATGCTGCTTATGTCACCTCACTCGGTCAAGTATCAATCGCAGCTTTCTACGTTTTGCAGACGGCAGATTGAAATCATTTATTTGTAAGAAAAATTGAATTGGATTTATATAGTTGAAAGGTTTTGTGACGGGATCGAGAAAAACGAGTTGCTCTTTGTTCTTTTCAAATAAAAGATTATGCGATAATGTCCAACCAATGGTCCAAGTAACGGATACAAATCAACTTATGTAGGTATAGGTACGCTTACGAAATGAACGATATCGTCAACTCTATAGATTATTACAAATCAATATAAAATATTCTATTTGTTATTAATTATATTTTATTATTTATGTTTTTATGTCGCCTCCTTGGTCTAGTGTCAGCATGTATGGGCTGTGAACCGAGAGGTCCTGGGTTCGATTCCCAGGTCGGGCAAAGCAAATTTTCTAATATAATTTGCCCGGGACTGGATCCCTCATAGGGGGTTGATGTCAGGCGGCCGGTCGTAAAAACTAAGCCAAATCCTATGTGCAACATGCTTGATAAAGTGTGTTGCGCCGACCCCACATCAAGGTGGGATAAGGGCAAGTAGAAAGAAAAAGATAATACGCAAAGTTTAAGTAATAATTTAAATATTTTGCAAGAGCGGAACATGGGTAATTACGAAAGGTTACGTGTTAAAACTAGCACTGAATCAAACAAAACAAACTGAATTAAAAAATACATGTGCCAAGTCCCAATACAACTCTTGAAATGTTTTGATTTAATCTTTATAAAAGCTCATACCTAGACGACCGAGACGTGCTAAAATATGTAATCTCACTTTCAATTTGTCTTTATCATAGTTTTCAAGTCGTAGCCCATAAACATTTTCCTCAATTGAATGGACCCAGTTCAAAGAAAGAGTTCAATTCATCGGGGCAACGACGTTCGAACTCTATACACGACGCACAATTCAAGTTACTGTTGGCGAGGGCTGAATATCTAAGAAGGTTCTAGATGTAATCATATCAAAATATAGAACAGTTTATCGAGTTTTCTGAATAGGTTGAGAGTATTTTTAAAGTATCTGGGTGTTGTGAGACCGTAAGTCCCTCGTAGTTCCCGATACCCACGATACAGGTTAAACTAATATAGGGTCAGGACTATTGGGAGTATTAATTATATTTTTTATTTTCATATTTTTTTAATTTAAATTATACAAAAAATATATTTACAAATATAAAAATCAAATGATTGGTGTCCCGATGACGAGGAACCGCCTCACAGTGCGTATTGTTTTTTTAGTCCAATAACACTGCTTTCTGAATCTGGCTCTTTAACCAACGGCCGATTAAGAGCATCTAAAGATGTTGGTCGAGGCTCTTTGCTATCAACCCATTAGCGGTAACGACTATCGGGACAATAATTGTGGACAAAAATTCCACATCTCACATGTCAGTAATCTTGTGTGTCAGATTTAAATATTTGGGCATCTTATTTTTCGACCTTTACGAGAATTATTATCTTTATTTTAAACTTATCATTTTTAAATATACATAATAAAAAAATAACATTTAAAAATATAACATAACATAACATAAGCTCACGCCTGTATCCCCGAAGGGGTAGGCAGAGGCGCACTAGCGATCTAGAACACCCACATTTCGCCGAGCTTAGTTCCATCCCAGATGTGATAGGGGGCGAGCCTATCGCCATATCGGACACAAATTCCAGACTCCGGGCTGATAAAATCCAATATCACTTTGCCCGACCCGGGGATCGAACCCGAGACCTCAGAACCGTAGTCCTACCGAAATACCACCACGCCACCGAGGCAGTCATTTAGTAATATATTTTTTATATTTAAAAATATAAAAAATATATTATTATTATTATTCTCGTTAATTTTGATTTTACATTTTTTTTAATGAAAAAATATATTATTAAAGTATTTTTTCTACAGTTTGGCTGGCATGTCACGCAGTGTGACCGTGGCTGTAGCATACATCATGTCGGTGACACCCCTAACGTGGCGCGAGGCGCTGAAAGTGGTGAGAGCGGGCCGAGCGGTTGCTAACCCTAACCTAGGCTTCCAAAGGCAACTTCAAGACTTCGAAACTTATAAACTTGTTGAGGTATAGTAGATAATTTTGTTGTGTGATCATTTTGAAAATATTGATAGCGTTGTTCTCATGCATGATGTGATTTATAACTTGCAATAGGATTATTGAATATTGTTTTTTTTTTCAAACCTATATATTGATGTAGATATACTTGATGGTAATCCCTACATTTTTAATATGAAATAAGATAGGTATTTGCTTTTAATTTGGATGGTTATCTACTATATAAAAATAAGTCGGGTTTTCCCTTCTAACGCTATAACTCCAGAACGCACGAACCGATTTCCACGGTTTTGCATTCGTTCGAATTTTTTTCGAATTCATTCGAAAATTCAGGAAAAAATTCAACAGAAAAGCGGGAAATCTTTTTTCACATACAGCGCCATCTCTGATATATAGCATGTACTACAAACCAATATTTTAAGTAGATGGCGCCGGTGCGTGATACATTGTTTGACAGCTACTCATTGTTCTCTGCTCAGTTAATTTCATGTAATGTCGTTTTAAAAAAATAATACTATTACTTAAACGGCGGTCGTTGTAACGACCATGACTAATAGTCTATTTATCAAGGATGGCTATTGGCTATATAACATCACGCTATAACCAATAGGAGCGGAGCAAAAATGAATAATGCTGCTAGCGGGGAATTTTATATCTCAGAAACTACTGCTTCGATGTGAAAAAATATTTTAGTGTTGACCGACGGGATGAATGGTAGGGTGACTAAGGGGTGACCGACGTGGTGATTGATGGAGTGACTGATGGGATGACTGACGGGGTGACTGACAGGCTGACTGATGGGGTGGCGGACGGGGTGACTGACGAGGTGACAGACGGGGTGACAGATGGGGTGACCGACTGGGTGACAGACGGGATGACAGATGGGGTGACCGACTGGGTGACAGACGGGTGACAGAAGGCTGACTGACGGGGTGACTGACAGGCTGACTGATGGGGTGGCGGACGGGGTGACTGACGAGGTGACAGACGGGGTGACAGATGGGGTGACCGACTGGGTGACAGACGGGATGACAGATGGGGTGACCGACTGGGTGACAGACGGGTGACAGACGGGTGACAGAAGGCTGACAGACGGGGTGACAGACGGGTTATAGACGGGTGATAGACGGGTGACAGGCGGGGTGACCGACTGGGTGACAGACGGCGTGACCGACTGGGTGACAGACGGGGTGACGGACGTGGTGACAGACGGGGTGACAGACGTGGTGACAGACGGGGTGACAGACTGGTGACAGACTGGGTGACAGACGGGGTGACCGACTGGGTGACAGACGGGGTGACAGACGGGGTGACAGGCGGGGTGACAGACGGGGTGACAGACGAGTGACCGACGTGGTGACAGATGGCGTGACAGACGGGTGACCGACGGGGTGACCGACTGGGTGACAGACGAGGTGACAGACGGGGTGACGGACGTGGTGACAGACGGGTGACATACTGGGTGACAGACGGGGTGACCGACTGGGTGACAGACGGGTGATAGACGAGGTGACAGACGGGGTGACAGGCGGGGTGACAGACGGGGTGACAGACGGTGACAGACGGTGACAGACGGTGACAGACGGTGACAGACGGTGACAGACGGGGTGAGAGACGGGATGACTGACGGCCGAAGTAGATCATCCCATTACCTCCTTTAGAATTATTGAATTATAGGTGCCTACGACTCACTCTTCAACCCTCTCTCTCATACGCAGACGAAGTTGCGCGGGTCAGCTAGTTATTAATATTATAGTCTGTACTTTAATACCTAGGTACACGTACGCATTTCGATTAAGATTATACTCAGAACTGAATTATACATTTTAAAATATCACTATTTTTCTAGATGGTTAATATTACTTAACTTTTTTCTAACTAGCTATGTAACATTGCCCTTAATATTTATATCAAATAAACTATATGGAACTGAAGTTGATTAACATAATTATTATTTGTTGATTAAGTAGGCATATGGGTATTTATGCTAATAGTAAGTTAGCGTGTCGGTTCGGGTCGCGTCGCAGAGCATGACGTCGTGCTTTATTTTAGTACGGTCACAATGTGGTCATAATATTATATTGTACGTTGATACCTCTAATATTTCATACATTAACCAATATTAATAAAGAAATTATGGTGGAATGTCGATAATGGTATTTATATAAAAGAGACAGAGAAGTTATAAATTACTAAAATATGATTTCTTAATAATGAATAAGATTAAAATTGATAAATAAAAAGCATAGTTTCTCTCTCTCTTTTATATTGCCGTGCCCAACAGGGTCCACGATTCTGAACTATGTACATATATCATACTAACATCTTTGTAAACAACAATCGTGGAGTGCAATAAATTGAATTTGAATTTGAGAAGTTGACGGACACAGTCTTTGACGGTCCACATGGTTATAATAACCATTCATAGCTGTGGTATACCGCATAAGTATATTTTGATTGCCCTACTCAGATCTATTTTTATTGTCAGAGTAACACCTGCCCCCTGTTCCCTGACACTCGATTTAACGATTCGGTTTCATTTATTGACTTAAAAATTCAACGAAATCGAGTTATAAAGTGCGCTAATGTCACATTTATTGCCAAATGACAAGTTCTCGAAGCGAATGCCACATTAGCGCACTTTTTAACGTCACTAAATGAAATCGAATCGAAGTCAAATTCGAATCGAGTATCAATAGTCGGCTCCCCGATGGTGTAATTTGTCGATGGTCACCAAAATCGTAATGCCCCCTGACTTTTGACTTTAAATTTCACCGAAAAATGTTATGTTAAAAATGTCTTTATGTTCAAAATGCATTAATATTGCGTTAAAACTTGAATTCGGGGGAATTTTAAGTCTCTAAATGAAATCGCGTCGTAATCGAATCAAGTGTCCAAAGTTACCCTACTGTCTGTATAAATGCTTCTTCATACCTATTTCCACCGCGATAAAATCCGCATCTAATATTTATGCAGTAGGTATGTATTAATTAAAACGTCATATAAATAAAAGCGTTCGTGTCTGGTCGGTAAACGACCTAATCCCGAGAAACACTCAACGGATTTTTATTGCAGCTTTCACTCCTTGTTATTGTTACGCGCCTGATTGGATCACACCATTTGTTTTTTTATTGTTAGATTAATGTTTATGAAGGACTTATTTTGGTTGTAAATGGAACTGTGGGGAGGTGTACCTAAATGCAGTTCTCTAGGTATAATTATTGGATTTGTAAACGTCAACAAAAGTCATCATTCTTCTCAAAACCTATTTTTATGCCCTCACACGTAAGTGATACGAGTAGCGGTATATAGAGGTAGATAGTATATGTATAGTGATTTGAAATGATTGCATATTTTTATTGTTCGATAAAGAATTCTTTGGACTTTCTATAGCTTAGTTTTTACGACCGGCTGCCTGCCGTCAGGCAGGTTGACGTTAGTCAACCCCGATCTGGGGCCCCAGAAAAAGGGTTAGAAAAACACTACGCCCGAACTGGGAATCGAACCCAGGTCCTCCCGATTCACAGCCCATATACACTGTCACTAGACCAAGGAGGCGACTGTCTCATAACTCTCATAATATAATCATCGTTATCATCAGCCACAGGACGTTCACTGCTACTACAGGCTTCCCCCATAGATAATAATAATAACTCGCTCTTCGATATTGCCTTGTGGCTTCTGAGGTGCCTTATTATCAATATGTCCCTCAACCAGTTCTCGAAAATAGTCATGCAACGCTCTATTGGGATCGATCTGTTATCACAGACAGGACTATTATGGCCAATAAGCCTCAGGCTTATTGGCCATAATAGTCCTGTCTGATCTGATATGATCTACTACAACAATATCAGTATTGTGGTAGTAGATCACGTATGTCACGATTCCGCATGATGAAAACCTTGTGAAAGCCGAAAAAGACAAAATGTCGAAATATTTAGACCTGGCACATGAGGTTACTCGCATGTGGGATGTGGATTCAACAATCATTGTTTCGATAGTCATTTCTGCCCATGGTTTAATACCACTGAGCCTCGACCAACACCTCAAGAGGCTCTCGGTTGGTGTTTGGGTCAAGAGCCAAATGCAGAAGGCAGTATTACTGGATACACATGATCAACCGACGTAAAGTGGCAACTGTCTGATGTGTCTCATTCGGTAAATGAGATTTATGTTGGCCCAAATCTACGCACCCTTCCCAACCCTTTTCCTCTTCTTTAAGATTCGCATCTCACCCACTCTATTGGTACCACGGGTGCTTATGGGCGATGACGGTAACAATAACATCAGATGACTCACATACTCGTTTGCCAGTCTCTGCTATAAAAAATATACCAAACAACCCAATTTCTTAGACGTGTGGTATATCACCGTATTTACTTAGCACTCCCTTCGCGTTTATTAACTTGTGTTGAAAGTTGAATCGTGAAAGTAAAACCGTGTCTCCTGCACTAAAACATTACATAAAACGTCCACACAAAACGTGGTTTCGCTGCACATTTTTGTCTGTGGTCCATTGTCCCATGAGCAGGAGTGAAAAACATTGTTTTGTGTAGGTGATTTTGTCTTTTGTTTCGAGAAAAACACGCGTAGGTGGCGTGCCTTAACAGTTCTGTGGCTGAAACCATACACTTACTGTGCGGACCACGTAGCAGGCCCGTAATCTCTGAAAGAGACCCATTAAAACTAATGGAAATGTTGAAATATGAAGAAACTAGGGTAGAAAATATTTCTTTTACGATTGACCCACATTTCAAATCGTAGTGTTCTTTAGAAACCTTTAACATTTAATCACAGTCATTGAACGCTGTCAAGAGATCAAGATTGTAGTTTACGTACGTAAGCACAATTATTACATATTGTGTTACGTATTTCGCCTTTCCGTAGTATTTAATATTTATTTATTAATTATTGTTCAGCTCTCAGTGTTTTACTACTCACATTTGATCTTTGTATTTGTCTCTATCTTTCGCCATATTTAACAATATGCGACGAAAGATAGAGACATATAACAATATTGCGCGAGTTGAAAATTCAGTGTTTACGTTATATTTCGACTCATTCCGACCAAAATCAAAATGAAAAATATATATTATTTCCATATTGTGACTAGTAAATTTCTTTTTGACTTATAAGATGTTTCAAAAATAGAAATTAAATTTTGTCACTCCAATAAATTAAACATGCGTAATATTGATATGTAACCGATGATATTGTAAAGTAATTATATTAAAGCACAAGATTTCATACAGATTACACTACAAACATCTGCGCCAGACTTAATTAATGTAACGTTCTCTCAGCATCCGCAGCATAAAGTTTATTAGCTTGCGTATTGCGAAAATGATAACATTGAGATTATTGGTACGATACGTTTAATGCAATTATGATAAGTTTAACAATCAGCCTAAATTTTCGACAATAATAAGTCTACGGTTTTCTGGAATTATCCTATTGGGCCTTACTTATAAAACATTTTCGCTATCTTTTCGCTAAGAATAGTCCGTCACTTTTTTCCTTGCGTTACATTGTTTAAAAATGAAAGGGACAACCTATAGTTAAAGATAAGCAGCGCTTAAATATTTTTATGAGTAAAGAGCATAGTTTTATTTTTAGTTTAAAATCTAAACTTTAGATTAACGATATCTTAATCTTAGACAAAATAAACAGTGGATTCATAGTTTTTTACTATTTTTATGTTAGTATATAATTGATTTCGTTTACTTGGTAAATAGCTCATTACTAATCTTGTAAGACAGGAATAATAATCGATATTTAATAACGACATCATAAAATTGACCACGTAAAATATAAATAAACTCTAGTTTCCTATGTACAAATTAGAGTATTTCTGACGTACATTCACACTTTTGATAAAGGACCCAACCCCATACAATGTGCAAACAGTAAGCTAATATTTCACGTCACGCAGGTAATAAATGATATCCTTTGTTATAAATCAGGAGAGGAGACGGCTGAAGGAGCGATACCCTTCTTTGGCGCTCGCCGACCGAGACCTATCCGAGTGTCGTATTATGCTGGACTCGTATCAGACGATGCTGAGCCAAAGGGCCATATGTGAGGGGAAATGTGCGATGGGCCGCCAGTGTCCTACTGGTAAGGTACACGACAATTTATACCTCTTATTTGTGTAATAATCGTAGTTGTCTGTGCAGTAAGTCAGGCTTGTCATCGAGGAATAAAGGTTGGCTAAATACTCATAGTTAATTAATAATTAGTATTATCATGTAGTACTGAACGATACTCAGGCATTAAAACGAGGTTTTAGTAAATGAAAACTAGCTTTAAATCTAGGTTCATGTTTGAGTGTCGTTCTGTAATATGTGCCTAGATAATTAAATTATATTTTAACATCACAAGTAGATTTTTTCTGCAGCAATATACGCCATTTTTTTTAAGTAGTGGTAAATATTGTAAAATTTGAACGTTATTATAAATTAAATTTTGAAGGGATTGTTCATGTTTGTTTATAATTGTACATACAATTAAAATTTGACCCAATAGCACTCGTTAAACCCTGCCGACAAATGTGCTATACTGACGTATCGCGGGCGGGACACTTGTGCCGAAGTGCCACTTTCACAGTTTTGTAGAGCTGGCAATGCACTGTCCTTATTTTTCGCAGCGGATTAATTAGCTATTGTAACCACTTGTTCAGAGGCACATATTTGCTTGGTATCACTTGAAAAAAAACAATAAAAATGATTGTTTGATCACATATACCGCATCCAGCCCTAGTACATACATACTACTCGCATCCCCTCGCATTATTAAATTTATTAAATGGGAATTAAAATCAAAACAAATAATTATTGTGTGGTGCATAACGGGGTGGTACAGCAATTATTTATCCATTACTATCAGCATATAAAGCTGATGGATAATTTGTTGGTAACGTGTTATGACTAACTACATTGATCACATGACTGAACGTCGGACCTCCATAAAACAATAACGTTGTGCATGAGCTATAAATTTTGATGTCAGTTGTTTGTGAAGACCATATAAGTATGATAACAATATCTTTTAATATCGTGTTTCAGATAAAATTATTGCACGGTGTATTAATTAATATTTTACGGGCGTAATAAATGTAAACAGGTTACTACTTTGGTCAATAAATTGTTAGCAATCATTAGTTTTGATCATAGTAAAGTACTGAATTTAAAATCTGTTAACAATAAAAATATTATTGACATTGGCTAAATTATCGCATACGCGTGGAAACCATTATTTTTAAAAGAAGAAGAAGAAAGATAAATTACTTACACAGTTCAGCTATGTAAAAATCCCTTAATTATTTTCTAATAGCACAGAGTGTTATATCAAGTATAGACAACTGCCTGGAAAATAATAACACGGAACACCTACTTGCAGCACTTATAGGTTAGAGCAAAAGTAAATAATATTATATTATACTGATAAAATATAAAAGACCTACGGCTGAGTGAATTCTTCTCAGACCAGTGGACCTTTCTGAAGCACTGCTAGATTTGTGTCGTGAAAAAGTACCCTAGTGGCCAAATTACAAAATTTAATAAACATTTGAATTTAAAATTTGAATTTGTAGCATTATGTATGGCCTTGCACCTCAATCAATTCAAATTCGTTTAGGAAAAGGTTAGGCTCATATATCTTTCAATAATTTTGAGCTAACGAGGGTTTTGTCCGTCACTAAAAGCCGTCAATTTTGCTCTAACCTCTATTAGTAGGGCTGTTGCTATTAAATATACACATAGCTCTCGCAACACACTTATTTTCTATAGTACGTGTCAGTTTTGTGAATTTCCACTTCTCGAAGACGACTATAGTTTTCGTTTTCTGCGTATCCACATATATTTTATAGTGATGTGGTTGTATATGACGCTACTTGTCATATGTAGAAAGGAAGCGAAAATTATCATCGTCTAGCAAACTATAAGATCTCATATAAGTAAAATTGATGTGTTTTCGTTTCCTGCACACATTTAAATAGCGGCACCTCTCTAAACTATGATAAATATACGGAGAACGCGGAAACTGTTTTCGAAACGTGATAACACTCAAAACTAACTCGTACTAAGGCACTGTACAGCAAAACGAACATAAAACATTTCTATGTAAGGTGTATGCAGAACAGGATCAAAGAGGCAGCCGCGCCCGCGGAAACCGTCCACGGCAACTGGCATCGGAGACGCAGGGCCGACGGGGATGAAACGATCCCCGTCCACGTTTTCCACCGTGTCCACGGCTTCTGGATATCGGCCGAGGTCATCGCCTGCTGGACTTTATAGCTATACTGGTGGTAAGTGACGGCACATAAACTTTATCTTCTTTGTACATCTACATATTAGGGGACTGCGTTATTGAAATAAAACTAGTTTTTACGGAATAAAACAATTTTTAAGGATTTTATCACGATTTGGTTTTAAGTTTTATTCCCAACGTTTCGAAGGCTTTGCAGTCTTCGTGGTCACGGGTTGGACTAAATAAAAATTAAAAACAAATCGTGATAAAATCCGTAAAAATTGTTTTATTTCAATGAATAGCATTCGCGTAAACTTAAGAAATTAGTTTTTACGGATTCTATTACGATTTGTTTTATTTTTAGTCACGACGTTTCACGAAAACCTAAGAACGAATCACGATAGAATCCCTAAAAACTCGTTTTATCATTGTGGACTGCCTTATTTTAACTTTTGTTGTGTATTTATACAAGTTTAAAGTCTGGTGCATATAATCCGCTTTTTGCATAATGTAACTCATTTGAGTCTTACTATTCCTTTTTCCCTATTTGGTCGAAGGTTTTTCTATGAACGTACTACCCACCTAATTAATGAGGTAATTTGACCGAATCAGTAACAATACATAGGTGTTCGTTTTATAGTCTGTTTTAGAAGCATGTTCTTGCACTTTAATACTTTTACAATTCAAAGCTCCAGTATTAGTTAATAATTCAAAATAGAATGGTTCTATCTCTTATTCATAACTAACCTGGAATCACTATTACTGGCTAATCATCAAAAGACAATCTAAAAACAAAGCTACGGAATGTCTTTCAAGTCAACACAATGATTCTTAGGGCCTCGTTCACCAACTCCAAGTAAAGTGTTGATTAGTTACTTTCTGACTAGCGTTAATTGACAAGTAAGAGTTCCGAGTAACTTCTGTTAATTTCACAAGCAAAATTAGAGCTCTGAGTAGCAACTTACTGGTTAAGTGTATGATATCACAAATCCTGCGTCCCATTCGTTCAATATTACGTCAAAAGTATCTTATTTTGGCAAAAAAACACTCGTGACTCATCCCGGGTCCGCACCACATGACACAAAAACCTACCGGACCCTTTTTTTGCTATATAAATAGTTACACAGGTACTAAATCGTATGTCCATAAGGTCGAGTTTTGCGTGACCCCGTCCTGACATCGGTGTTCGTTTCGCCCGAATTGCAGTTTGTTTTTGTTGAAACTACTTGATTTTTTAAATGAAAGGCTATTTTACAGTTAACACGTTCATTTAAAACGTTAAACATCGTTATTAAGGTATGACTACTATAATTTGATTTTATAGTTTATTTAACTACGATAAAATGTACAATTAACTGCCTACTTTAAACGTTAACCGTCAAGTAAACGCGCTACTTGGCAGACGACGTGGCAAGTAGCTTACTGACCAGTTTAATCATAAGATGCATGCTACTCGAACGTCGTGAAATTCACACGTGCAGTTACGGGTGACTTTAACTGACGATTAGCCTACTTGACACTTTACTCGAGGGTCGTGAACGAGGCCCTTAATCTCTTAGCGGAAGTGAATCCGAGCATAAATTCAAAGTCAAGGTTGAGATAACAAACGTCCGATTACAGTCGTCGTGAGTCGTGATCCAACTCATTTTCAAATGAAGTCATTTTAAATGAGGATTACTGGTGTGCCAATGTCTCCAAGGCTTTGTCTTCGACGACTTTAAAGATTTACTATCTGAAGTATTAAAAAAAAATGTATTGACAACCTCCATGGCGTATGATAGATTAGCTCGCTGCGAAAGAAAAGGGTTCGATTTCCCGACCGATATAAATGATTGTGTGATCTACAAATATTTCTCGGTTACATACGATGCAAGTTAAACCTGTGCGGTCAGGTATATGTGTGTCTGTTGAATGTATTTATAGTAATAATACACCCAACGGTCACACACCTAATCCTTGCCCCACACTAGGTATAACCTGTATCGTGGATGTCAGCGACTATGACTATACTTTCGGTCTCACAACACAAACATTTGTTTCAATGCGGAAATCGAACCCGTGGCCTCTCGCTTCACGGCCGGCTAGCCGCCCGCTGCGCCACGGAGGCTGTCATTTATTATTATTTATTACTTACAAACTATTCACATTACTCACCTGAGGTTAACTTTAGTTTTGACTATTTTGGTACTGAGTATTGACAGTGGAGAAATTACACCTTTAGGCAAATCAATTGCTCCATAAATACTTGTCATTTGCTTTGGATTACACGTCATGTCTACAAGTGTTCGTATATGCATAAAGTATAGAACTACAGTGTGCATAGCATCTGGCATGTTGCCACATGTTACTATGCCGGTTATAGAGGAATCTAGATTTGGAACAATGATATCATGCACGTGATTGTTGGCTTTAAGTTGTAACCTATTTTGAAATAAAACTATTTTTACGGATTCTTTCACGATTTGGTTTTTAATTTTATTATTTCTTATTTATTATTGTAACTTATTTTATTTGTACCTACGAGAACGTTTATTTTTTAATTGAGGCTTAACCACTCTCATTGGTGAGGCCCGTTGCAAGCATAGATATTGTATTATAACAAGGCTCAATATACACCCAAGACACAAAGAGAACCATGAGTGCGTTACCAACCTAAAAGGAGGGGAAATAAGGTGAGGGAAAAGGGATTAGGAAAGGAAGGGGGGGGGGGGTAATGGGCCACCGAGGATCTCACTCACCGAACGAAATACGGCAGCAAACTGCCACTTTACGTCGATTTTCTGCGAGACAGTGGTATAAAATCGGTCGAGCCGGCCCATACGTGCTGTTGACTTTACTGTCTAGACTCTAGAGCATGGCTGTACCACTCAAAAACTTACCATACCTCATATTATAAATTTTATATAAATAAATAAATAAATACACCCAACTGTCACATACATAGTTTTGATCGCACACTAGGTATAACCTGTATCGTGAGTATCAGAAACTACGAGAGACTTTCGGTCTCACAACACCCATACCCGAAACAAATATCTGTAGGTCATACAAACATTTGTCTCGGTGCGGGAATCGAACCCGCGACCTCTCGCTTCACAGCCGGCTAGTCGCCCGCTGCGTCACGGAGGCTGTCAATCCTATCCTTTAATATCCTTTAAAAGTTTAAACCACGTAGGCCATTTCCATTAAACTGCCACATAAGGTAGATAGGTTATATTTTTTTTAAACTTTCTAGCCCATACTTTTCCGTACCCTCATACCTTGTCGATGAGTCACTAGGTACTTGTGAGATCACTGCACTTTAACTACTTGGCATCGTTTCCACGATGAGGATGGTTCTATTTAAAGGTTTATTGACTGGACTCTCATACAGATTATACTTGGCTAACCTTTCTCTAGACGCCTGTTGAAAGGGCGCTTATTTAAAAATGAAATTTAAAAAAAGAAAACAATATAATGATAATTAAATAAATAATAATAAACAATTTTTAGGTCTTATTAGTCCTTATAGGCTCCTAAGGTCCTTAGTCTGACCCGTGACCACCAAAGCTGCAAAGCTTTCGAAACGTCGGGCATAAAAATAAAAAATTAAAACCAAATCGTGATAGAATCCCTAAAAATAGTTTTATTCCAAAAATAATATTATTATGTTTGTGTATAGCGCCTTCCCGGCCGACGCGGTCTGCGTCAGGTCTGTGCGTGACGCGCGTGACGGACCCCGGCGGCGGGGGCTCGGCGATGGCGGTGGGCGGCAACGAGTACTCCCGGCGGCGAGCTGCCTCCGCGCCAGCCACGCCGGCGCTCTCCCCCGCCTCCTCCCCGCCCGGATCCCCGCACCGGGTCCCGCATAGGTGACTATCATTCATTACTTATACATAGTGATTGGAGATTATACCGATAAACAACTGATAGGGTTTGATCGACCGTTGATCGAAGTAGAATGTCGGTGATTAAAGTGATCATTAATCAATAGCGATCACGTTTTTAACCGTTTTGGTCACTTACTATGCTATATAATATATTACATGATATTTTAATGAGCGTTTCCCTTTAGCTTAAAAAAACACGCATATCAAATAGAGGTTGGCGGAGATTGTGGTTTCCACTTAGTACCATTCTGACTACTGCGTTCATTAACATTCGATTCCCTTGATTTAAAAAAAAATATACCTCGTAAGTCTAAGTATGATACTCGTAAGTTAAATTAAAAAGTATTAAGTTTAAATGAAAATCAATATGCCTACACTACTGCCTTTTATTATTATAGAAACTTTTCGTTTATCTTAATCAAAATTTCATCCGTAACCATCCCGTTTTACTGTCACATATTTTTGCACAAAATATTCTCCGGCTTAGCATCAATTTTACGCTTGAGCCAGCAATTGATAGATTTTGTTTATCCCCGTCCGTAAAACCCTTTCCCTGTGCACATTCCTTACCCGTCCTTCACGCCTGCCAAGCCGGGCTCATACCATTAAATACGTCAACCGAGGTATCGGCATACATTTTAATATTTAAGCGTCGTTCAATATTTTTGCCTTTCCCTAAAGGGAATAACGCAAAAAATGACTTTGTATATTATATTTTGCTACTTTGTGTTTTTTTTTTCTTTTTTATCTCACCTCAAAGTGGACTCGCAATACAATGTTCAAACATATTGCGGAAAGGATTCAGCTTGGTTTTTTATACCAGCTGGCCGCCTGACATCAACCATCCTCTAGGTCCTAGAGGCCTAGGGGATCCAGTCCCGAGCAAAACATGTTAAAAAAACATCTGCCCGACCTGGGAATCAAACCAAGACCTCACATAATAGATCAAGGAGGCGACCTTAATCCACTGTGCTATTTTAGGTGAAATGTATATTATACATATAAGTTATCTCTCTCTCTTTCCCACTCCCTATTCCTTTCCTTTAAAGTTAACAACATGTTAGCAACACACCAATGATTCTTTTGGTATCGTAGGTGTGTGTGGGCGGTGGAGTCACTTACCATCAGGTAACCCACCTGGTTGTAGCCAGCCTCCGCTATAAAGAATTAAGATGTATCTTTCACCTTTAGCCATAAATATAAGTTGGTGTTATTATATTATACGGGAAATGTATTATAATTATGTTACTGTATATGTATATGACTGCCTCGGTGGCGTAGTTGTATATCGGTACGGCTGCCGTCCTGAGGTCCCGGGTTCGATCCCCGGTTTGGGCAAAGTGATATTGGATTTTTCCATATAAGCCCGGAGTCTGGAATTTGTGCCCGATATGGCGATAGGCGCGCCCCCTATCATATTGGGTCGGAACTAAGCTCGGCGAAATGTGGGTGTTCTAGTCCACTAGTGCGCCTACTCCTTCGGGGATACAGGCGTGAGCTTATGTATGTATCATATTATGTCTTGTGCAATTTATCAATGTCGCTTTTTATGTGATTTATTTTGTTTCATTTTGGTTTACTAGGGGCGGGTGTGCGTGGGTCATACCTACGGTGAAGTGGGACCCCGACACAATGTAGCGACGTCTCGTGTCAAGCAATTTTAATCACTCGCCCGCACTCCATCATAAGGTCACTTCATTGTTTCTTTTGTTTAGCTCAACACTCGCATACTTAACATTCGTTGTCGCCATTTTTAACAACCCTCTTTTGTATTGTGAAATATATAACTACTGTTTTATAAAATTGTACCGAACCAAACTTGGATGGTTGTCCGGATTCCATTTTCTGTATTTTAATGAAAGAAAGTTTTGATCTCGCTTTATAATTAATATGCAATTGAGTTCTCGTGTTTCTGCTAGCATGAATATATTTCTTTGAAAAGTTATTGAATTTTCTCTTACCCTTAAGTTTAGGGACTTATTTATCATTCAAAGAAAGTATTCGTCAAGTCCGTAGTCATATTGTTAATCTGTTTAGTATAGGCGAAAGGTGAAAGCGAAAAGGAAGCCGATTGGGCTATGAACCGGGAGGTCGTGGGTTCGATTTCCAGGTCGGGCAAAGCGAATTTCCTAATTTAATTTGCCTGGCACTGGATCCCTCAGAGGGGGTTGACGTCAGGCATGCAGCCGATAATAAAAATTATGCCAAATTCTTTCTGCGACATGCTTGAAAAAGTGTGTTGCGCCGATCCCACATTAAGGTGGTTATAAGGACAGGTAGAAAGAAGAGATAATATATAGTATATTATATAGTATATATAGATAATATATATCGCATTGGGTGTAAATCCTGTTATGAGTATATTCATATAATTAAATAAATAAATAAATAAAAATAAATAATGCATAAATCGTCAGTAATTTGGTATAAATGATGTTGTATGAAACCTTTGCCACTGATGTTTGGAATACCAAACAGGAATAGCCAATTCATCATCATCTTTTCATGACAACTCCTCGCAAGCCATTTCCAATGTTATGCAAGGTCGCGGTATTTTATTACATGTAGGCTGTTTATTCACATTTTATCGACTTATAGACTTTTCCACGTCGTTTTATTATTTAATGTTTCGTAAATTTTTTTACGATTAATAAAAGACTGAAACAGCCTACAGCCTCCAGAAGAAAGATACGTACGTCGTATGTACGAACGTATCATTCTTCTGTAGGCATGGTTCTTCGAACATATTCTAAAACTTACTTTATTCATTTTAAATCCATTACTTTTTAAGCCATTGTAATATGTTTAAAGTTAATCTACTTTTTAAAATGAGACTATAATAATAATATGTGAGGAATTTAATTTATTTTTAACATATTCTGATATTTTTATGAATTTACTTTATGACAGTAGGTATATTATTTTTTAAGATTTATTACTCACTATTGGGTGGATAATGTCAATTTTATAATTATTAGAATTCGTTATCACTTTTATTACTTTTTATATGACTATATTAACCAGTTGTTGAATGGTAGAGCAACGCTGTAGAATTACGTCTACAGCACGAATGGGCCGGCTCGACCGGTTTGATACCACTGTCTCACAAAAAAACCGATGTAAAGTGGCAACTCGCTATCGCGTTTTGGTCGGTGAGTTTGATTTACAGTGGCCCAATTCCCCCCCTCCCTTTCCCAATCCTTTTTCACTCCCCTTCTATTCCTTTCTTAGGTTGGCAACGCACCTATAATTCTTTTTGTGTCTTGGATGTCTAGGGGCGGTAGAGATCTTACCATCAGATGACTCATCTGCCCGTTTGCCAGTGTCTGGAATAAAAAAAGTTTTAAATAAAATAATACGTACTTATCTATTATTTATAGCTTAACATATTTTTCCATCAGATCTCGACCAGTACAGCGGTGTTCGTAGCAGGCATCCGCAAGTCGTCCAGGATCCGCCCAGTATCATCCGCATATGCCCGGACACATCCGCATATGCAATGACGTCCACGTCCTTTAGATATATGTATCAAATTACGTGCACATTTCAACTATTGCGCTTGGCTTAAAAGGCTGTGTTATTGTTTTAAGGCCCCAAGTTAAGCAGCTTTTATAATTGGCACCAATGTTGGATAATAAGTTTGCCCAACACAACAAGTGACGTCACATCATTAGTCTAAATGTAAGATCAGAATAAGCAATAATAAAATTGTTCGTTATTGGATGTCGAGACGAGAGGAAATTGTGTTGGAGCTCTATCACTATTGTGTTTACGCTTGCGGTTACGACTGCTACGTAAATGGCTACGTTTCTGTAGAGCGTCTACGAATGTGCTACGACATCGTTCAATTTTCTTCCTATCTAAGCACTGTAAATATTTTCTGTACTATTCATCTAATGAAGAGTTATATTTATTAGCTAATTATTAACTTTTACTGTAATTATAAATATTTTCATTTGTTATACTAAAAATATATTTTAAAAAGAGGAGTTTGTTTTTCAATTCGTTATGAATTATAAAAAGGAGATTGTTAATTTCAATATTTGGAAAATATGTTTTATTATGTTATATGTAAGTTCTTACTCTGGAATAATATAATATCGTTGTGTTCGATAAATATTAAGCTCTAAAAATTGACAAATATTGCGAAAAAGCAATACCTAATACTAACAATATAGTAAAATTAGAAAAACGTGATTTCTTCGATTGTAATAATATAGCTGATACGATTAAGATTATGTCTGGCTGGTTCAGATTTTTATATTTAAGATTTCTACCTTCAAATCGTGTAGCTGCTAGCTGAGTTTCACAATTTTCATAGAAAAAAACTTACATTCTTTAAATTCCCTTTAAATTATAGTATTTCTACGACTCCTAAACACATCCCAATGGTCCAAAATAACGCAAAGTAAGCAAGTTTTAAGTAAGAAATAATTAAGCCACCAAGTAATTATTTTCACCCATATAATTCCCAAGTAAAGCCTTAGTTAATCTACAATAAACACTTTAATAGGCTGTTTAAGTTTATTTATCTCTATTAGAGAAAATTGAATCGTTAAACAAGGACACTCGTTCTCAATTTATGTGCTTAGGTGATGTCTAATGTTGCCAGATTTTTACGAAAAGTATATTTGAATGGTATAAAGTAAAAAGAAAAGAACATTTAATATATTATAGGATTGTAATATATTTGGATATAACCCATAACAAACAAAATAGAATCTCATTTGTATTTCTGATATTATGCATGTATGTGTAACAATATTAACTACAGAAAGGTCGAAATTCGGTGTCCCGCTCAGTGTCATTGCAAGTTCTGTAAGAGTTAAACATCACGACGCTCCAGCAGAATGGGACAGCTGGCAACACTAGTGACATCATAGTAGGTAATTGCTCAAATTGGATAATCGAATCCGTTCCTCGCACGGCACAATTTTGTTTTAGAGCGACGCACATTGGCCAATTATAGGCTCCAAATTAACTTTGTAGTAATTAGTACGTAAAAAAAAAATCGAACGAGGGATAGAAGCGTTACTCCTTTAATTTTACAAAGTTCGTGTAATTGGAGTAATTATCTTCTCTCAATTTTGGCTGTCAGTGCAACTCACATTTCAGATTAAAGGTTCCTTAGACTCCAATGGCGAGTTCATATTACACGATTCTTATCGGCTTAGCTTGCAAAAATGTGGGAAAAATAGGTACTAGAATGAATGAAAAAGTGGCGTTGGCTTCCCTTTTGAGAACGTTTACTCTTCGCCAGTGCTCTACTAATGGTAAGCGCAATGCAGTCTAAAAAAACCATCGTCAAACAATGGGTTTATTTCATCGGTGGTCCCCTGAACCTTCATAAATGCCTCTTCATACTCCGAAGATTGAAGCCAATTATGACGAAACATATAACCGATTGATTCGGCTTGAACAGGCTTGGCTTTTAACTTTTTCGACCGACTACACAAAAAGGAGAAGCTCCTCAATTGGTCGTATTTTTTTGTTTTTATCCGGGCACGGCAAAGTAACTACACTGCACCTGATGGTAAGCGTAGTGCAGTCCGAAAAAAACCAGCGACCACTGACAAACACTGTGTTTATCAGTGATCGTCAGAATCATGCCGACCTATTTATGCTTCTTCACACTCCGAATCCGAAGAGTGAAAGAAGCAAATCGGGGGGCTTACGACAAGACAGGCGGATGACCGATGCAGATACAGGGATACCCCCATACCCGTCTCAACCAACCATCAAGTCATGCCGCAAGCCCCTCGAGAGAACCGGAAGTACACTGGCTGATCCTGGAACGCGAACCACATGCGGATTCACTATGGCATGTTTTAGCACCATGTGTACGGTGGTCGCCATCCGGTCGGATACGAATATCCTACCACCAGCAAACTGGAAAATTAAAATGAACTTATTTCAAGGGTGGTCCTATATAAATTTAGTCATGATCGGATCAAGTTGTTAAGTTGTGTCAGTTAAGTTTTTAAACTTGACATTATTATTAAGACAGCGTGACGCCTTATTTTCTTATATAATGTGATATTACGAGAAACGGAGTAACAAACACTCGATAACTTTGTATGAATTAAATAAGTAGTTATTACACGTAGCTTTACCTTCAAATTAACTTTAAAATCTTTAACTAATTCTGCTCACTTCTTTGAGTATTCTTAACTTCTGGATAGGGTATCTAAGTTGTGAATATTGCATATCTTTCTCAATCTTGAAAGAGGCTTAGCCTGATTTAGAAAAATTGTGATTTAGATGCCTTTAGCACGGTGGTACGTAGTTGTTAGTGTTTGATAGTAAATTTTATTTACATTGTTATGCACATAGCTAGGTGTAGGTTTCTGATCTAACTAACATTTCCCTTCAAATAATTGGTGTAGTACCTACTATATTTCCGTATAAGTAATTTGGGATCGTTTAAACACAAGTATTATTTACACAGTGTCTTATAATACTACCTCGGTGGCGTGGTTCTATTACGACTCTCGTCCTGAGGTTTTGGGTTTGATACCCGCGTCGGGCAAAGTAATATTTGATTTTTCAGTATCAATGCGGAGTCTGGACTTTGTGGCCGAAATGGCGATGGGCTCGCACTCGATCGTAGGTATCTGGGAAGCAAATAAGCTCAGTGAAATGTGGGTGTTCTAGTTCGCTAGTGCGCACCTGCCTACCCCTTCGGGGATACTGGCGTGAGTTTATGTTATATTTACACTGCACGTCCACATAGCGATATCTACGTTAGACACGATATTGATATTCTTTTCGCATTATTCCTTTGTCTTGCCCTAATCGATCTTTAGGGTTGCCAAATTCACAAATATCTGTGAATTGTACCAATCTTCTCTTAATTGGATTCCGTTTACTAAACCTCCTTGCTATTCTCTTTGTTTGAAGACAAATAAAACTATTGAACATTTTGTATTTTAATATGCACTTATTTATTATTTTGTATGCTATCACAGTCGTGAATTCAAGACTAGAATTTCTAGGTCTACATTATGTGGCATCCCTATTAGCAAATGAGTGGCAAGGCCTCGAAACAGGTGTTCAAGGCGCGGCGAGTACATCGACCTGTCTTAATACATAATTTCATATATATTCAGTTATTCCATCAATAGTTCTGGTAAATGTACCAAACCACATCTGGGTTAGAGGGAGAAAGTTGTTGGTAGTTCATAATGCAATTTTTTATTTGATGCCTTGTGGCAATTAAAATAGGAAGATCCTTACCTAAAAACGCAGATGGAAACAGCTTTGATTTGGGACAGGATCCAAATTGACAACATGAAATCTTCCTCTGTCCTGCATAAAACCTACGATTTTTAATAGTTTCGAGTATATTTCTTACTTTTTTGTCCAACTACACAGCAGTATAATAATGTATTTTCAAAGAATAGTGTTTTTTTTATGATTTCATGAGCACCTGGCTATGTGCTTGATTACTTAAGAAATGCTGCCACTGTAGCTTTGTTACTCATTATAAGTATGTAAATAAACATGTATTTTAAGAAAATTATCCTACAGGATCTTCATAATGATCTTGGATCTTGATCTTGGAAATGTCACAGAAAAGGTGAAGGATGACATGTCTGGATCCTGGAGTTGTTATGAAAACGGTTTTTTTTATTTATGCGAATCATATCATTTGGTTGTAAAAATTTGTTTTATAAGCTCTCGACAATCAAATACATACAGCGATGAAATCAAGCAAAACGTATCATAGTTATTTTTCGCGTAGGTACAAAACATGAGTTGTCTTGAATGGAATACTCGATTCATACCGTCAGCAGGCTTAGCCAAGTGGCTTATGGCTTAGTCGAATAGAACGGTTGAATAGAATAATGTATGGGAATGACATAAGTGTACGCTATATGCAGCGTACTCTTATGTCATTCCCATACATGTACAGCGGGTGTAGACAAGTGGTTTATGCGCTAATCGAAAAGAAAACTCAAATAGAATAAATGTGTGGAAATGACATTAGAGTACGCTACATGCGGCGTACTTTTATGTCATTCCCATACATTTATTATTCTATTCGACTTGCGCATAAGCCACTTGTCTAAGCCCGCTGTTCTATTCGACTAGCGCATAAACCACTTGGCTAAGCCCACTGGTTGGATTAAAACGATAACTATATGATATCTTTATTTTATTAAAATTATTTATAATATAGAATACCCTGAATGCTACAATTCATATAGTTACGGATAAATAAATGTGTATATTCGGCTACTTGCCTATACACCATATCACCACCATTGTACCGTACCAAGTCATCCGTTCTTTGATTTATCAATGAGGTACCTAATTATAGATCTACATCCGAGGTAGTCAGGTAAAATCATGATTTTCCCATTCATGGTATTGTTCAAAGTTGAAAATAACGTCGGAAATTATTGTTGAATTTAAATGGCTCATCGATTCTATTGTATTCGATAATTTTATTAAGTTACTACTGATATATATTATTAGTTTAGAACAGTGTTGTTCAAACTGTACGTCGTGACCCCTATACCCATGTTCCTAGGGATCGTGAAGTTATCGGTCATGGACAATAAAACATCTATATATTCTTTGCAATTAAGTAGAGGAATAATCAAAAATTCTTAGTAAATTTTGGTCCGTGGTGTTACAGTTTGAAAAGCACTGCTTTAGACTTAAGTTGATTTCGCATTAATAGCAATATGTTGTATTGTAAGACGGCAATGCAATGTGAAAGATAATGTACCTGTGTATATTTTTAATATAAAATTTAATATTTTATCTTGTTTTATTGGGTACACATTTCCGATACAATAGCAACCTATGAATGGTTCTAGGGGGATGAAGAAGAACCTATCCATCATAGCTGCTCTTAAGATGATTTTATAATAATCACTACAAATTTCATGGTTTTGTTTATTGGTTCATGAACACAATATCTGGTTATAATTTTTGTGCAAGTTCCCCATTAGCGATAGTCGCCCCCTGTCACACAACTTCGCGAGATGTTGGTGTTCTATCTCTCTAATTCACCGCCGTTTACGTTACCATCGGGCATATAGGCATTAGCCTATGACATTCTGAGAATTGGACGTTTTGCGCACGCTGGACATTTTGCGAATTGGACATTCTGCGCCTAAACGGTATATACATACATACTCGCTCCCTTTCACATCTGTATGTATGTAGGTATGTATATGTATATACATAGGTACATACATCCAGATGGGAAAGGGAGCGCCATATCGGATAAATTACAGACTCCAGGCTGATACAGAATAGAAAAAAAATTACTTTTCCCGACCCGGGATCGAACCTGAGACCACAAGACGGTAGTTAATACGATTTTTATAATAACGGAACTCTTTATATTATTTGGCACTTTGCTATAAAGTTCGTTAGTTGCCTCCTTGGTCTAGTAGCAACATATATAGGTTGTGGACCGGGAGGTCCTGGGTTATAAAAAATAAAAATAAAAATCTTTATTGATCACGTAGGCATGTAAAAAAGCACTTATGACAAGTCAACACAAGTAAATTTTTAAATTAGGATTAATATAATTTAACATAACATAACATAACATAAGCTCACGCCTGTATCCCCGAAGAGGTAGGCAGAGGCGCACTAGCGAACTAGAACACCCACATTTCGCCGAGCTTAGTTCCGTCCCAGATGTGATAGGGGGCGAGCCTATCGCCATATCGGGCACAAATTCCAGACTCCGGGCTGATATGGAAAAATCCAATATCACTTTGCCCGACCCGGGGATCGAACCCGAGACCTCAGAACCGTAGTCGTACCTAAATACCACCACGCCACCGAGGCATAATTTACATTATATATTTGAATTAGACAACAGGCAGGCAAGTATGGACATAATAACGATGGGATGGCTGAGATAGGGTGATAAGGGGAAATAGGAATAGAGTGTAAGGGAATGGATTGTATGGGAATGGCATATGGCAGGAATGGTGGCAGGGGATTGACTGGAAATACTGGAAGCAGTTGGGATTGGTGCGTGAGGCCCTATCCTAGCTAACCTACCAGCCTTTCTCTAGCTACCTACGGATGACGACCCGAAGAAGAAAGGCAGAAAGAAACTCCGGGCTTATTTTTTTTTTTTTTTTTTTTTTTAATGGCAACAAGCACTAGGTTGTTGTGCTACGCCAATGTCAATAAAGTTGGGGAAACATATATACGCGGAAAATGGGAAAATAATTCGGAATGTGGGATAAATAAGTCAGGAAAGTTGTTTATAGGAAGGAAAATGGAAATATTACAAAATATACAATATATTAATAAAACTATATACACTAAATACAACCTATAATTTAATATTATTTTGTATAATAAATGAAGATAGAGCTTTAAAAATATTTTCATTGTACAAAAGTAAGGAAGAAATACAAGTGGGAAGAGGAACTCTAAAGGAAATTATTTGGTTTATGAAAGAGGAACGATTATAAAGTGGACAAGCAAAGAAAATGTGATTAAGGTCACCAACTTCCTCACCACATTGACAAGCTCCACTGCCAATATGAAACCTGGCAAGATGAGCTGGCGAGGACACATGACCCAAGCGCATTCTTATTAATGTACTTGTAGCTCTTTTGCCAAGTTTTAACTTTGAAAACCATGGCTTCTCAGGTATGCCCAACTGTACTTGAGAATATAATTTACCTTTAATCTGACTGCGAGTTTCCCAATGCTTGGCCCAGGATTCCCTGAGAAAAGTACTAGGAAGAGAAGCCAGATCAGAGCAATAATTTATAAAGGGATATACATCGCCACTAGTAATCGCCTCATTCGCCAAGCGGTCGGCTGTTACATTTCCCTTTATACCTGCATGACCAGGGACCCATGTAAAAACTACTGTAAAATCATTAGATATGCATTCTAAAAGTTTTTCTCTTATTTTCATGATGACTGTATAGTGAGTTTTTGATTTAAACGGAAACTTTTCAATAGCCTGAAGGGCACTATATGAATCAGAAAAAATAACTGTTTTACTAATTTTTGCGATAAGTATGTATTCCAATGCCTTGTATATTCCATAACATTCCCCAGTAAAGACTGAAGCTTCTGGAGGAAGTTTTATTTTTTGGATTATATTATAACGAGGGTGATAAACTCCCACGCCACCAGGATCAGTCAGAGAATGTTTAGAAGCGTCAGTAAAAATATGATGAAAATGAGGCCATTTCTGATTTACTAATTCATTAAACTGTGTATTCGTGTCAGGGTGATCTTTATCAATGTCCAACGAGTAGCAACACACTGGCGAGACTAAAAGAGCTTTAAAAGAAACCATAAATATTGGAAGGGAAGCCGAGCGATAAACAGGAGTCTGAAAGCTAATAAATTTACGAAAGCTAATAATTAAACAAGGAAGCTCTTTTCTGATCCAAAATGAAGAGGTTGCAACATATTCAGAGAGCGTTTGTAATTTTGAAAAAAGAACATGGTGGGAAAATTGGAAGGCACGAAACAGAAATCTATCTGATAGATACTGCCGTCGAAGTTTAAGAGGAGGTTCTACACATTCAACTTCCAAAGCGTTAATTGGACTGGTTTTCATTGCACCTGCAATTATTCTAAGAGCTTTGTTCTGGATTACGTCAAGTTTTTTAAAAGCTGCTAAATTACCTGGTTCCAAAATAAATGTGCCATAATCTAAAAGGCTTCTAATTAAAGCATTATATATGAGACGTAATGAAGTTGGGTGTGCCCCCCACCAAACACCTGAAAGGCATCGTAATATATTTAAATTACGTTCACACTTGGTAACTAAATAGTCGCAATGTTGAGAACCTGTAAGTTTTGAGTCTAATACAAGACCAAGAAATTTTACTTCATTTTTTACAGGAATAGGGCAATCTTTGTATTTAACTTCTATTACAGGAAGAATACGTTTTCTACTAAATAAAACTAGAGTGCTTTTTGACGTGGAAAGATCCAGGCCATTTGACGTCATCCAGGACTCTAAAAAACCCATAGCCAAAGACATTGAAGTACTAATATTAGAAACAATATTTTCTGATGTATATAAAAGAAGATCGTCTGCATATTGTAGAATTTTAACGAAACCATTTAAAGCTAATTCTAGGTCATATGTGTAAATGTTGTATAATAAGGGACTTAGGACTGATCCTTGAGGCAGACCCTTAGATACTGTTCTAGAGAATTTGGTATCATCATCAGGACAGATGTTAATAAATCTTTCTTTTAATAAATTAGTAACTAAATTAGTAAGCATAATAGGTACGTTAAGGTCGGACATCTTTTTAATTAAGACCGAAAGCACAACATTATCGTATGCAGACGTAATATCCAAAAATGTTGCAGCTACTGATTTATTTTCAGAAAAAGCCAGACGAATATCAGACACAAAAATACTAATACTATCAATAGTGCTTTTCCCCTTGCGAAAACCATACTGACTTTCTGACAGTAAACGTTGACTTTCAATATACCACTCTAAACGATTTTTAACCAGGTGTTCAGTAAGTTTTAATAGTACGGAAGATAGAACTATAGGACGGTAAGATGAGGCAAGAGATGCGTTTTTGCCGGGTTTTAAAATAGGCAACACAGTTTGCAATTTCCATGATTCTGGTATGTTACCAGTTATCATAAAAGAGTTGACAATGTTTAAATAATAAATTAAAGCAGTTTCACTAAGATTGGAAAGAAATGAATAGGGAATGCCATCCTCGCCAGGGGAAGAGTCTCTGACACTGCTTAAGACACCCTTAAGCTCCGACAGTGAAAATAAGGAGTTTAAATAATCATCTGATTTTAAACCTGTACATAGATAAAGGTTCTCAGGAACGGTAGGAGGCGCCAGGCAATCCAAAAACTCTTCAGTTAAAGAAGGTGAGAGTGCACAGACAGAACTGTTACTGAAGGCTGATCTAAATCTTCTGATATTCTGCCAAACAATTGACGCACGGGTGTCAGGAGATATAGAATGACAAAACGATTTCCAACCCTCAGATTTTTTCCTTTGGAGTAAGTTTTTCGTTTGTTTGGAAACTAAGGTATAATAATCAAAGTTCTCAGAAGTCATATTAGTACAATACGCCTTTTCAGCTTCCTTTCTCCTGTTTACAGCGTCTGTACACTCTCGGTCCCACCATGGCGGCGACGGAATCCCTAAACTCCTGTTTTTTTTTATTGGGAACACCTCATCTGCGACTTCAGTTATAGCCCTAGCAAGAGCCACAGAACATACTGTTTCATTATTGTTTTTAATATCAGGAAGCTGAGTTATTTTTTCATCTAATCGTAATTTATATTTGTACCAATCTGCATCTTTTAGTAAATATTTTAAACGTGGCGACTGTGAAGCATTAGATTTATTATTATGAGTAGGGGGGAAACGGATTAAGATTGGAAGGTGGTCACTACCATGAGCATAAGAAAGGCTTTCCCATGTAAGAGAAGAAGCCAAATTGGATGTGCTAATTGATAAATCCACAGCACTGAGTCCTTCGTCAGGCTTAGTACGACGGGTGGGAGATCCTGAGTTTAAAATACAGAGATTGTAAGAGTCCAAAATATCAATCAGATCTCTTCCATTAGTATTTGTGGTTGAACAACCCCATGACTGGTGATGTGAATTAAAATCACCTAAAATTAAAAATGGTTTAGGCAAGATAGAAATAATATTATTTACCTCTTGGAAAATAGAAGGACAGGGGCGAGGAATATAAATCGAAACAATACAAATGTTATTAACGATAGCAGCTATTATTGAAAAATCATTATGATGAGATGGTAGGTCGAATTGGGAAAAATGTAGGGATTTTTTTATGAGTATAGCAACACCGCTATACCCATCGGATCTGTCTTCCCTGAGACATGAATATCCAGGAATTTTAAAATTAAATTCCGGTTTTAACCACGTCTCACATAAAGTTATAATATTAGGTTCAAATTTATTAATAAGATAAATTAAATCAGACTTGTTCTTTATTACGCTTCTGCAGTTCCATTGCAGAATCTTGTTTATGTGAGCCATTGTTGAATATGTTAATTATTGTTTTCAATAAAGGGGCAACGTTGGACGGTGGCATTGATTGTGACAATGAAGTAACCAAAGTAATGATTAAATCAGCCACAGATTGTTGTTCAGGCATAGTACAATCATTTTTATTTACAGGTTTAAAGGCACATCCGTCAGAATAAGAGGGTGAGTTATAGTCACCCACAACAGCCTGGTGAGCTACTCGATCATAACCTTTAACAGATTTCGGAGGAGTACGGGGTTTCTGGAAAACTGTTTTTTTGTAAGAGTGGCTATGTAATGGTTGAGTGGTTGCATGTCTATTATCTTGGCTGTTGAGTACAGGTGATGGAGAAGAGGGATATTTCAATACGTCTGAATATGATTTTGATACAGGAGGATGAACTTTTGATGCTTCAGAATAGGATACACAATTTTGGGCCATATACCTTTTTATGTTGGATTGCCTACTAGCTTCTGGGCAAGTCTTACTGATTGCGATGTGGTGTCCACCGCAAAGACAGCAATAACTGTCATCTTTATCACAATCGCAAGATGTACCTGTATGTCCCTGTCCACATTTGTAACACCTTGGTTTTGATCTACAAGTATCTTTCGTATGACCATAACGGCAACAATTATAGCACTGGATAGATGGATATATATACAAATCAACTTTAAGGGAATTAAAACACATAAAAATTCTAGTGGGAAGGATCTGACCATCAAATGTTAAGACCACTGTTTGTGAGGGTTTCCAGGTAGGAGTACCATCTACAATAGTTTTATAATTTAACCGTCTTACTTTTAGTATGTCTCCACAGCCCAAAGGAACACTGATATTTTCTTTTATCTCTTCTAGAGTCATGTCATCAGGAATACCTCGAACAAGTCCCATTCGTGTTATATTGAATGATGGAACATAAGCCTCATAACTTTTCTCTAATAGAGCATGGTGTTTTAAAAAAGAGTTTGCAGCTGTGTGGCAGGTGAATGCCATAGAGATTTTGTTGCGTCCAATACGCTTCAGACTGCCTTGAACAATTTGTTGTATTTTATGTTTATGTAGAAATCTACCAAAGCATATTGGATGCAAGTTAATGTCACCTGATCCAGTTTTAACGACATGGACTACAAATGGAGACACATCTAACGCTGTATACTCTTTTCTTCCAGCATTTCCGGTTAACGGTGAAGGAGTAGGCAGACTAGAAATAGTTGGCGAAATTGGCGACTCAAGGGGCGATGAGTTTTCGATGGGTTTTTCGTCACTGTCTTCACAGTGACATCCAGTTCTACCCGGATCTACAGCCATGGTGTTCTTGCGTTTTTTTTTGTTGCATGTTTTGCACACCTTATGCAACCGTGTCCTTTTCCTTTTACCTATATTGGACACTGAACAATCAGTGTCCATGCTTGATGTTTCTACCGTCACATATTTCGATGGTTGGGGAACATCACCCCCGGGGTCAGGGGGCTCGTTCATACCACCCACCAGTCCTCTAATAAAATTTATAGAAACTTACCAATAGTTTTATATACACACAGTACACTACAAGAAATAAATAATCTAAAATATATACAATATATAACTTATCTGACTAATTTTATAACAATAATTAATATTTTACGATAAAACTGAAATAAGACACCCGCCAACTTCGAATGTTTCCCGCGCTTTTTCGGGCTTATTTTTTTCATCATCAATTGTCACCATTTCTTTTTTATTTTCTTTTGTCTATTTTCCTTTTTTTTTTAAATTGATTTACAAATTGTCAATACAAGTGATAATCATATTTATATGGATTCACGCATCCTCAATACCACTGGAGGTGTAATTACCAAAAGAATGATTAAAAGGTGAAATGGCATTGTAGGATGCAAAAACCCATACTAACAAAAATTCTTATATCTATATATATCACAAACAATAAGCTTAGTCATTATATGATTATTTTTATACAATTTATGGCATACACTTTCCAAATTGGTCGATCGGTCGGTCTGTTTACAATAAAAATATAATAAATATACCTAATGTCCTATATTATTATTATTCCTATATTATCATGGTTCGATTCCCAGGTCGGGGAAAGCTAATTTTCTAATTTAATTTGCCCGGGACTGGATCCCTCATAGGGGGTTGTCGTCAGGCAGGTGGCCGGTCGTAAAAACTAAGCCAAATCCTCTCTCCAACATGCTTAAAAAAGTGTGTTGCGCCGACCCCACATTAAAGTGGGATAAGGGCAGGTAGAAAGAAGACTTCGCTATAAAATTGGTACGCTACAATGCGTAGGTAATTTTCCTTAATGCAAACTTGTTTCTTGGAAATAAAACTCGTGATGGTTATATCAATAATTTTATTTATTTATACACATACTTAAAAACTTGGAGCTAAAACATTTTAATTAATAAAATATCTATCGTTATTTTTCTTATATTTTTAACAATGATCAGACAAAACATTTCTATTACTGCCCCTTTTTATTTACTCCGAAGAATTCCCCTTACAAAAATAATTTCCTTCATTATTATGGAACAAATAAAGCGTTTCCAATATCTCTACATAACTCTGACACCATCCCTGCATCCTACACACTTGTACATTTTTTATAGATAAGTATATGAATGTAGATAAAATGAAGATATGCATGCTGAACTCTATAGGCCTTGTCATACTGACAGCGAAGCGAAGTCGTGGAGAGGCGGTATTATTTCGTATCTTTTATCCGAGGAAATTGATTACTACACCTGATTAAGTTTAGTTTTTGGCATTTCTAACGACTACGTATGGCAAACTTTAATTCCACACGTAACCGCTAAAGGCGTTCGGGTGTTTGTAATACAAATAATTTTACGTAATCGCTAGCGAGAACCCAAAAAAACTAACGGTTGAGCGTCTTAAGCCGAGGCTCCTGCGTTAGCTTTTTCGAAACAACACTAAAAATACATACACAAAACAACGATTTTAGCTGTCTCTGCTCGTAGAACAATGAACCATAGGCATAATGGTAACTACAGTGCAGTCCAAAAACCTACAAATAGTACCAGACCTAAAAACAGTGTTTATCGGTGGTCACCAGATTTTGCCTGTATGCAGTCGCTTGAATCTAGTCAGACAAATAAGCGAAAGCTAAGCTAAATATTGGTTTACTTTACCACGCTTTCTTTCGCTTCAGTTTTGACACGGCCTTATGTGGAATGTTCTTCGATATAGCCTGTCATATTTCACCTATAGGATTGCTAATTAAACGTAGTAAACTGACATTTCGAATGTTGCCACTTTTTCATTAAATTTAAATAGTGCTGCGGTAAAAACATCAAGATTATTTAAACATTTCAGTTCAGTGAATCATTTCATTCTTTCATTTTCTAAGACTCAAAGTCGTAATTCCTGCATAATGTGTGATTAGTACTGCAGATCTACTGAATTACTGCATGCTAAATTAAGGCATGTCTACTGGAGCTATAGTCATGGTTCATTATAAACAAAACATACGAAAGCTAGGAATGTGCGGATCTTAATTTTGCTCAAATGATAAAAGTAATATTTTTAATTATAGTTGTTATAATTTCGCGTATCTGTTGTGATTATTTACGCAAAAATATTTACACAGACATTTAGTTGAGGGTTAAGCTTAAATTTCTAAAAATACACAATAAAATTTTAAATTTTGCAAGCTAGTGCCGAGTTATTGTTTCTTTGAATGATAAACATTGAACTAGAACAATTACTACGTTTTGAAAGTAAGCAACGTTATTTTGGACAGTGACATTTCGATCTGTCAGTTTAATCCGTTTAATTAGCAATCGAACTATATTAAGAACTTTGTGTATTACATGGATTTTACATAGGTTCTTAACAGTGGTGACTGAACCAAATACACTGATTCCTACCTTACCTTTGCTAGATTTTCAACTAAATAGGTATTAAATAAAATGAGAAACTAGCATCGGCTTCTCGTTCATTTTCATCCTTCGCCACTGGTTCTTACATGCTACAACCATATTCATGTATAACTCAGCGTTAAAAGATGCTACCACCTCTATTAGGTAGCGATATCCCTTTAGCTCAATATTTAAAGCACAATTTTTGAACAATATCTTTTCTAGTCAGATTTTATAATCTTCAAATTCAGAATAATATAACTTAAGGCAGTTTAGTAAAGTACCAAATACATGACATTTTTGGTATTATAAAACAATATAAAGCGGAACGGGATTTACATTAAAAGTAGGTATGTTTTTATTTACAAATACATAGTCAATATTAATATGCTTATATTTACTTCTACGTTTATTGTTAGGTATTTTAACTAATATAAAATTGTTAGTACAACTTAGGGAAATCAAAATCTATTTATGTTACTGGCAACATAGTTATTAGTAACTATAAGTAACGAAACTTAAAACAATACGTACAAACATCATTTTTAATTTATAATATCGAATAAAGTAGCAAAGATAATATTATAATACTCTGCGTAGTTATATAGATACTATACTACATTCGCGGAGTCAAGCTCGTATAGCACTCTTTCTTTGTAGGACAGTTGTATTAAAACGAAAAGGGCGCATTATCGTTGTAAATGTGATGGGCAGTAGACGTGGCGATTATATTTTTTGATAAATGACGTGCCATCTCTAATTCCGGTACTAGCTTGACTCCGCTAATAGAGTATAACTGCACCTCTGCCCAACTATGTATATAAGGTTGTAGACACAAGCGTAAACTTATTTAAAAATATAGATCAAAACATTACATAATAAAACAGTAGCTCAACCATGAGTTCGTTGCACGTATTTACGCCAGCGAGGACGTAAAATATTTGTATGGTAAACGTCAGTTCCCCGAGGAACCGCTAGAGGCGTTCGGGTGTTTGTTATCACACAAATATTTTATCGAGTGGCTAGCGAGCAAGGTCAAAAAACTCATGGTTGGCCTACTGGAAAGAAATATTTCTTATGAATTAAATATTTTTTATTATAGCAGTATAGTACCTACAAGTCAAAATAGATATCGTATATTTATGAAGTTTGTGAAATGTGGGGTAATGTACAGTTAAGACAATGACATTAAAATCTGTGTGACAAAACGATCAACAATTTTGGACGGCGAAGCGCTATCAAGCTTAATAATAAAGCCCCATTTAGATAAAAAAATTATCATACGACACAGGCGATAAAATTATCTTCATCTGAATGGAGCTTACGCTTGGTTTATGAGCATAGAGTAATTTATCGATAATTTTAAGAGAGTCAAATTTTCTTAATTACTGTATGGCACTTTTAGTAACTGTACATTGTGCAATTTAAAAGGATCTGTTTTAGGCAGTGTATGGCCCATATTTAAATAGCATTTTTCGTCTATTTTATGTGAAAATATGTATTAAAATAATATTACTATGAACTGTCAACACTCTATTTCATTACAATATAGTTCTACATATCGATATTCATAATTTAAAATGTCCTGTACATTTAAATATATTATTTCGTTTAAATGTTATTTTACATAGGTACATAATACAATATTCTTAGGTAAAACCCACTGTTCCAATGAAACAGCATCGTATTGACTACAATTTGAAAGGCAAGTTTAGATAATTTTATTGGCAAGTACTCAATATGCCATAGTGAAATTTTCTACATAGTCTGCACTTTATATGGAATACAGCGCCGTCTGTTGTCAACAATTGGAAACTGTATCAATTCCATACAAGTCGCAAATTTAACGCGATCAAAACCGATAAAACTCACAGTGGATAGTTAGATACACATGGTATATCTCACAAAATGTCATACTTTATTTTTGTTTATTCCAATGACTAAAGAAAAATAAGAGAACCCTATTTACTATGAAGTCGATTTCGCCATCTATTGACATGTAAGTTGTCACCGTGTCATCAGAATTAAATAACGCATAAATTCTTATTGATTTTTTTATAAATACGGTGTTTATAATAATACGAATTTCGGAAGATGAAAAAGATGCCTGTTATATTAATGGGATCTTTCTGTCGCAAAGTCGCCATTTTTGTTTCGTTCCATAGGTACATTAGGAATAGTTCATGTTTTCGTAGTTATGCCCTGTCCTCTTATCTTCTTTTGTCTAAGGTTTATCCACAATAAAATGACCATGTAATAAATAAGCTACGAACTTACCCCGGTCCACGGCCTATACATGTTAATTCGCATAGGTACGGATTTAGGTAAAACAATGAAAAATTTAATTTCCTACACAACTTAAAATGGAAGTATAACTAACTAATGGTTGAGAGGACATCATGATCCATTAGATAACCACTTCTAATTAAAGTGTACAAAGGAAATGTCTGATATTAAAGGTGGACTTCCGATGTTCGCTTCAAATGTAAAACGCGAGCATTAATGATGCGTCCCGCTTAAATCGGAACCAAATCGTCATCGGAAGAGCGCCTATGACGCCCACATTTGTCTAACTTGCCAATTACACTCTTTATCTTTTGAGTAGCGAGCCATAATCTAGACGCACGTCTACAGCATAAATGGCTTGACCGCTTTGATGCCATTATCTCACAGAAAACCGACGTAAGGTAACAACTCAGGGCATTTCGTTGTATGGGTGAGATTTCCGTTGACCCAAACATGATTCCTCTTCATGTTCCTTTGGAGTCGGCAACCATGATTCTATTGGTGTAGAGTATCTATAGGCGCTGAGTATTACTTAACACTATAATCCGGTCGCTGAGAGAATGCACATTTGACAATTAACAGATTGACATAACTAGAATGAATGGGCTGTTGACGTAACCTTGCAACGGCGAAAATGTACCATGATTATTTTCGTCGTAATGTGTTCGCCGCTACAAAGTTATATCGAACAGTCGATAATGAACTGTCAAATGCGCATTCTTTTAGCGGCCGGACAGTAATAGGTTAACCATGTTTTTTTTTTACATTTCTCGCCATCAACTGCAGTAGAATTAATGTTTGTAAAAACTCTTGAATGGGCCTCAATGACCTATATGCTCGATTGCCAGTCTTTGCTATAAAAACACCTCCAATTCATTTATACAAATGACTAGTTCAAAACCTCTGGAAAAGTTTTGTAATATCGAAGTTTCACTGCATAATTGACTTCAATAGATTAATGGTATTAAACAAAGAATTTGGTATTAAAGTTGTATGAATTCATAGGCAGAAGGTCGGCCGATGTGGTGCCACATCAACAATCCCCTACCATAATCTCATATTTTAACTAAAATTACAAATAACGATAAAAATACACTTTTAATACTACAAAGATACACACGAAACAATTATAAACATTATATATCATGTTTATAGCTATGTGATGAAAGGTTACTTTCATTTCTAAAATAAGACTAGAATGTAAAATGGTTCATAATCAACAAAGTGGTCCGATTGGCAAGCGTGATGCAAAATGCATAATTATGAGAATTATGATATAATTCAATGTAGCATAAAGCCTGTATTTAACAGAACACCTACCCCGGAATACATAATCGTTATTCGCATTTAATGGGCACTTACATACTTGACTACAAGATGTCTCAAATGTTATGACACTACCTCAAGTGTATAAGTTGCATTTCAATATTCGACAGTTCATGTTTTCTATTCGTAGATTTTACAGTTTAAAGTTGTGACTAGTGATTATATTCTCTTTCTCAAAGCTCAATTATTTCGCGCCAAAATAGACCAATCACATACAGAAATCTACGCATAGAAAAAAGAATATCTGTTTTCTTTTATGGGCATAAACTCGAGTCTCCTGCGCAGGTTTCGATCAACACATTACATCATTTACATCTTTATTGTTGAAACTCTGTTATTACACAAAAAATTTAAAAGAAAATGTTTTTATATGTGTGTTTAAAGCTGGGTGTCCTGCACTTTTCGAAACAAAACACCAAAAACAACGATTTTAGCTGTCACCTGCTCGTAGAACAATGGCCATAGATAAAAAATGCATGGTTTTGTGTAGGTGTTTTGTGTAATGTTTTAGTGCAGGAGACCTGGCTTTAGTAGAAGCGCAGGAACTCCGGCTATGTCTCTGCAAGCATCAATTATACAGCTTAATCTGAACAAACCGGCAAAGGAATTTGAACCGTGGGGCCGTAATGCATATAACCTTAGTAAATTCACTGAAATTCGTCATCGGAGCTGAGGAGCGTGGTCTTCTCGTGGTAGTTGGTGGCGTGGGAGATGGTCGCGACGCGCTGCGGCGGCGGGCGGGGCGCGAGCGCGGCGCCCTCCTCCCCGCGCTTGCCCGCCTCCGTGCGGCCGCGCATCACTACACCGAACACATACAATACATACGACGGAACACCACGGAACTTGTCATCCGTGAGTTACTTACGCCCGAATGGTCGAACGCTACTCAACTTTAACGGGTTCTTACATTGATTTTCGCCATACTATTTTGACAGACAAGGCGGCCTTGAACGACATGAGGCGACCTTAAGTGTATGAACATTTGGCGGTTAGGCAATGACAGGTTTGGCTGAAAACCAGCGTCAGACAGTTATTGTCTGGCATATGCTGAGCCTAAACCTTTTCGGCAGCATCGTGAGACGCAATGTTGTAATTATAATGTGTTATTGTCATTAATTTATTGTAACCTCCTTATATTATGTTTTTTCCTTTTTCCTTTCTGTTAAGATCATTGTGTCACATTATGTTGTGCCGAATAAATCTTTCTTTCTTTCTTTCATCCAAAAGTTGTTAGCACGCTGTAGACAGTAACGTCTACAGCACAATGGGCCGGCTCGACTGGGCAGATACCACTGTCTCACAGAAAACCGATGTAAAGTGGCAGCTTGCTGTCGCGTTTCGTTCAGTGAGAGATTTCCGGTGGCCTATTTCCCGCCTTCCACTCCCAATCCCTCTCCCCCCTTCTTTTCCCAATCCCTTCTCCCCCCCTTCTTTTCCCAGTCCCTTTTCCCCCCTTCCTTTCCCAATACCTTTTCCCCCTCCATTTCTTCTTTTTAGGTTGGCAACGCACCCATGATTCTTTTTGTGTCTTGGGTGTCTATAGGCGGAGGAGATCACTTACCATCAGGTGACCCATCTGCTCTTTTGCCAGTCTCTGCTAATAAAAAAAAACCTCAAGGTAGTAAGAGTTGTAAGTCTCTCTCTCTCAGTTGTATTTGAAACATACGCAAGGTCTTGCCAGCGTAATAATATTAAGACAATAAAATTGTATTATGTGATTCTATAACATTAGGGTGTATATTATAATAAGCGCCCTCGTATTGTAATAAGTGCTTGATTGGCGTGACATTCGAGATCATTTTTTATATGGAATCTTGATTCATAACCCCTCTATAGTAATATTAAAATTTCTTGATCAATAATAAGGTTTAGTCAGCTTTTAGAGTGACTTGCAGCGCTATTACTAATCTAGAGTTAAACCTTATGTCGATTTATCCTACAGCTCACTCCTATCTTTAAATCAAGATTTGGGATATTTTTCTGAGACATCTGATGAATATGATTGAACCATGATACTATATGCTCCTATTAACGTAAGCTCACTCCTGTATCTCCGAAGGGGTAAGCGAAGGCATACTAGCGAACTAGAACACCCACATTTCGCCAAGCTTAGTTCCGTCCAAGATGTGGCAGGGGGCGAGCTCATCGCCATATCGGGAACAAATTCCAGACTCCGGGCTAAAATTAAAGAATCTTCTTTAATTTTATAAATGATCTCCGTTAACCATAAGTGCCTCGGTGGCGTGGTGATATTTCGGTACGACTATGGTTCTGAAGTCTTGGGTTCGATCCCCGGGTCGGGTAAAGTGATATTGGATTTTTCCATATTAGCTCGGAGTCTGGAATTTGTGCCCGATATTTATAGGCTCACATCACATCTGCCTATCACATCTGGGACGGAACTAAGCTCGGCGAAATGTGGGTGTTCTAGTCCACTAGTGCGCCTTTGCCTACCCCTTCGGGGATACAGGCGTGAGCTTATGTTATGTTATGTCACCATAAGTTTCCCATATTGCACGGTGATACAGTGACTTAACTACAGTGCAATAGTGCTTATCCCGTAGGTACAGTAGTATTCCATGTGATATAATTATTTGATGATAATCGAGAACTAAGTGTGTATTGCTTATTGTGTTACTGATACTTTGTTACTGTGCTAATGTGTTTTGTATTGTATTCAAATTCTTTTGTTATGCAACGAAGTGTACCATTTAAAAAAATCAATATTTCCTAAAAGCTCGTTTTTGATAGATATTATATACATATAATTGATATTTATAATATCAAATAAATACATTGTATAAATCACTACAAGGGACAGTATTTAAATGAAAAGGCACCAAAGGACAGCTAAGAGTTCCAAAATATAAATGTTAAACTTTTTAATTTATCAGTAGTCCATCAAACAATAACAATTGACCGCAATACCTTGCCTTAAAAACAGTATCGGGCTTAAAAAAATGGGATTCTATAAAATCATTCAGCAGGTTTTTAATTAAGGAAAATACTTTTACATGAACATTTGTTAAAACAAATTATAATATAAATATATTTAAAAACACAACAATTATACGTGCTCGCATTCCGTGGTATGTCATACAACTGGCGATGAGGGCATGCTTGCAAAACAATTATTAAAAAGCCAAAACAAATAAAGATCTTACCTGTTTTGAAATGTCCTTGTAACATCCACTATTGTATATCTATCACATATTTAAACAATGAAATAAAAATTTAGTACCACAAAATTATTTATTAGTGACGGATAAAGTACAATAAAATTGGTGTACCTGTGGGAGTAGAACCAAAATGATAAAAAAAATAAACTTAAACCTATTCTCTATTTTTATTGATTTAATTAACTTTAAGACAGATTAACCTAAGAACTTAGAAAATATAAAGAGGCATGGCTTCACAGATTGCGAATTGTTAAAAAGCGCATATTACAAAGCAAACAAATCTTTTGGATAAGTTTAAAATGCCGTTCTTTGGTGTGGCAAATGTATTTTACAGGAATATACAAGCCGAACCTGATAAACGCCAAATAAACTTACAAAAAATCCTGAATTTTAATTTCTGCGTAAATCTAGCTATACTACTTAAAGGATTTCATCCAATAACTAAGAAATGTAACAAAGTAAAAATAAAAAAAATCACAGAAAATTAAATAATAACACACTAATTTTTACAAACACCGATGTAAATAGTAAGTACAAAATAAAATCTAACTAATGTATGGCAATGATTAGTCCGAATAAAAGAAACTACGACGGCAGTGATAAAACAATATATTCTTGTGTAAAATTATAAACATATTAAATTTAATGTAGGCAATTTAATTTATAATAGAAATCAAAGGCAAACTGTAAGAAAAATTTGCTCTAAAAGCTGACACATTGGATAAGACAAATTATTTAAAATTTCGGACTAGCCAAACACCTCAACTAAATTTAGAAAAAAAAACGCATAACAAAAACTAATTGGGTCTGCGACCGAGCACCGAAAACCATAATTTCAATTCAAATCTCTTTCATACAGATTACCTGCTAATTAATTTAGATTTTACTAATCCACTAAATATCAAATTCGAATATCATGATAATGAACGGCTGATCTAGATAATTTCACACTGACTTTACCCGACTGTGTCAAAAGGAGAGTAACGTTTTATTATGTTTAAATGTTATGTCGTTATCGAGCCACTACCAAACAAGTAGGTAATTAATTTTTCTGAATGTTTAATGTATTTTATGTAATATCTTCCAAATATGGACCGATTTTCAAGATTCTATTTATGTTCGATAGTTTATTCCAAGGGTGGTCCCATATAATTTGGTCACGATCGAATAAATCTAGTCGGTCAGTTAAGTTTTTAAACTTGTTTTATTCTAACTAATTATTTTATTCTAACGTTTATATTTTTATATATTCTTATCGACATTTCAAAACGATCGTTATGATTAACATAAAAAATCTAGTTACTTTTTTATAGCTACGCGTCGCGGTAAACTAACATAAGATTATAGTTTAATCGCATCGTAACTACATAATGTTTTTCAATATTTCTGAGAAATAACAGCTTTTATTTCCAACTGTCATCTTTCGATAATTGGAATAAAAATGTAATTCGATGATTAAACAGTCAAATACTATATCTCTTTAAATATTTCAACGTCAGTTCGAGATCACAGATTAGCCGCAAAGATGTTTTTAAACATAGATGTTAGTGGCGTTCATGCTCGGAGCTGATTATTTCGCGTATTTATGATAAGATAAAACAGTCAGCAATGCACTTCATGCAGAGCACGGCTATGGCGGAACTTATAGTTTCTCATAAGGCAGGTGGGAAGTGACATCTGAAAGAAAATAAAAACCAAAAAATAAGACGAACCTAGCATAGTAATGATGTGCGCCTAACAATAAAAAAAAAGGAAACAAAATGCAGCCTATTCCAAATCCTATTGGAATTTTAATTAACATTGAAAAAAAACTAAAATAATATTTTTTACAATCTCAATACAAAAAAGTTCTTTTTTTAAAAATCCCGCAAAATGAAAAATTAACGCTTTAATTTAGCTCACATAATAATGGCAAATGAAATATCAGGCAGCGTATGATGCATGCGCGACATTGAATGAGCTAGAGGGTGGGAATGGGGTTGGGGGTAAAGCAAGCGATCACTCACCCGAGCTGTACTGAGTGTACTGTTGGTACTGCGGGTGGAAGTTATGGAACGCGTCCGTCATTATGTCCTTGGGATTCATGGTCTCCTGTGAATAAAATTTGTTTTGTTATTTTTAACAGTATAAAAACGTTACCATCATCGGCAAGTAATCGGCTTGAACCGATGAAATGAGCTTAGTTTCTACACGGTGAAAGTGAAAAATATGTTCTTCGTCTAGTCGACAACGACATGAATCTTGTCGATATTAGTTTTAATTAGTACTCTTATGGCGCGTACACACCGGGCCGAACAAAGGCAAACGAATCATGCATTTTTCATTCACACAACAGCGAAAGTTTGTTTGTATGGACGCAACAGGTGTAGATAGATTTTTTCGCCTTCGTTCAGCCGGTGTGTACGTGCCATTAGGCTGAGATTTATAGAGCGATCTTCGACTAAGTCTAAATCAAAGAATCGAACTTAGTGAGGATTTGGAATTTTTAAATCAAATTTTGACTTAGTCAGTCATTTATTTAAAGAAAATCTTTGCACGAGTAAATACTTATACTTCTCGATAACAATACAAATAACTGGTTACGTCTCTTGTGAAAACTACAATGAACTAATATAAATGTATGGAGATATGATGACAACTATCACCGTTATCGTAAATCATCAATTCGTTCTAGGTACACCGGTATCTTCGATAGTAAGTATAGTGGCGTGCAGTCCATATAGGCAGAGACATTGTCTACCCTGGCAATTGGCTACTTACCCAAATAAATAATTTTTCAAAACATCAGTGCCCAGCGTATAGACAGAGATGATGATGATGATGATAGAGACACGCAGAGGATGGTGATGATGATAGTAAGGTAACAGTTGAAGAAAATAATGTAAGTTTTTGTGTACCCTGACCGGAACGCCTGCGCGTGCGTACCTTCAGGCTGCTGGAGATGGACTGCATGGTGACGGAGCGGTGCGGGTCGCGGTGCGCATGCGCGTACACCTGCGCCGGGAACGCGTACCGCAGCGCCACGGCGGCCGCGAGCATCTCGAGGCAGATGAGGAAGTTCTGGTAGCCCGCGGAGACCGTGCCGGCCGTCGTGGGCACGCCCGCCGCGTCCACTATCGGCGAGATCACCTCCGCCTTCTCCAGGATGGCCAGCGCGACGCCTGCACGCGATCACATTCAAACAAACGTTTACATTAACATGTCACTTATAAACTTGACAGCCTCCGTGGCGCAGCGGGCGAGTAGCCGGCTGTGAAGCGAGAGGCCGCGGGTTCGATTCCCGCACCGAGACAAATGTTTGTATGGCCTACAGATATTTGTTTCAGGTCTGGGTGTTGCGAGACCGAAAGTCTCTCGTAGTTCCTGATTCCCACGACACAAGACTCGATCTTAGTGTGGAGTCAGGACTATGTATGTGACTGTTGGGTGTTATTTATTTATTTATTTAAACACCTGGGGGGTTACCACCGCCTCTTATAGCAATATAATTACAATCTTGCTTGTTCCGATTACCGTACAAAAAAAAAGAAGGAAGATTATAATAATACTGCTATAAGAGGCGGTAGTAACCCCCTGTTTAAGGGCTCTACTGGTCATGTTTTTCTGGAAACACTATACAAAAACACCGGCACAAAACAATGTTTATATTTAGACAAACGATTCACACGATTACTTAGACGCGCCTTAACATCAGTACCATGCGATACCTACCGGCCTACCAAACTGTGCTAAAGTAAGGACTAAACTAAAGTAATAACTATGCTAAAGTATTAACTGAGCTAAAGTAATAACTAAGCTAGAGTATAAATAACTAAGCTAAAGTAATAACAAAGCTTAAGTATTTAGTTATTACCTTAGCTTAGTTATTTATACTCTAGCTTAGTTATTAAAGTAAAAGCAACACATATTACTTGGCATTACAGATCCGTGGAAAAATTATAGCGCAAAGGTTAACAGCAAAAGTAACAAATCAAAGCCAGACCTAAAATTCTGCAATATCTAATTTACCCACGACCTTTATCATAATTCATACCTAGCTTTATCTTTGCTTTGTATAAAAACACTGGCGGTAATAAAACCAAATTATATGTTCGGGTTGTATGGTTACCTTGCCAGAACGACAGGAAAATGACAGATTTGACGGTGAAGAACTTGAGCACGGGGTCGAACGGCTTGAGCATCTCCCTGGTGGCGCCGAGGAATAGGAACAGGCCGTACAGCGCCAAGCTCACGGAGAAGTTGTACACCACCGTTATGTAGATGTAGCCGCCGTTCGGGCTCCAGTCGCCGTCGTGGTAGTGGCCGAACGCCTACAAATAAAAAAAAAATCCGTCACGAGACACCCGGCAAATGTGAAACATAAAATTTTTTTTTCAACCTTATACTTCTATCTGGGGTCGGCGCAACACACTTCTTCAAGCATGTTGCAGAAAGGATTCTGATTAGTGATTAGTTTCGACCAGCTTCATGTCAATTCCCTCTCCCGAGCTCTCCCTCTCTTCCTGTCCCGAGCAAATCAAAGTACAAAAAAAGCTTTGCACCACTTTGAAATGGAACTAAACTTTCACAAGCATGTTGCAGAAAATATTGCGCTTTAGTTTTTACCACCGACTGTGTTGCGCGTACCGCTGTAGTGGGATAAAGGCAGGTGGGAGAAGAAAGAGCAAAACTTTATACTTCATCTCAACACAGGAGGTTTCTTTAAATCGATGACTGTGGTTGACTCTCATTTGGCGGAGTCAAAAGCAAATCCATACAGTAAATTACATTGCGACATAAATGCACAGGCTTATCAGTTAAAGAACACTTTTATCTAAGATTTTAATGTCACGGATATTAAGAAGCGCTAACAATGTACTAAAATTTCTAGAATACTTATCTGACGAAGATAACAGTAGTCTAGAATGCATATATTGTGGTAGAATCTAAAAAACTTAACCGACCAATTTCAAAATGTAGCCAATCGTAACCAAATTGACCAAATGGCGGTAAAGTTCATTAACGATAGGACTCATTACTGTAGAAATTCGGACGAGGTCTTAAGGTCCTGGAACTATGGACTTCACATCATTTTCAACTCTATACAAAAGGTGATAAAGTTCAATATCGAAAGAATTCAGTACTACAAAAACCTTGGACAAGGCTTTAGGGGTTATAAAACAATGTTGTATCACACCATTTTCAACTCTATCGCATGGCGGTAAAGTTCATTATCGATAGAAGTTAAAATTAGTTCGACCGAGGCTTGATCGTGAAAGTATTGACACGCAACATTTTCAACTCTATACACATAACGGTAAAGTTCATTATCGATAGAACTGAATATTACTTCGAACGAGGCTTGATCGTGAAACTATTGAATCGCACCATTTTCAACTCTATCAAAAAGATGATAAAGTTCAATATCGATAGAATTCAATACAATAGAGCGATAATAGAACAGTATTGAATCACGCCATTATGAACTCTATACAAATGTCGATAAAGTTAATTATCTATAGAACTGAATACTATAGAACTTGAGTTACCTGCAGGAATATGATGATGAACGCGCAGACAGGCTTGATGAGGCAGAACTGCAGCGTGGCCTGCTTGCAGAAGCGCAGGAAGCCGATGGTATATGTGGCGCCGGCGAGGCAGCACGTGCCGTTGACGCAGGAGGCGCGCACCGGCCGCCCGCGCAGCTCAGACATTATGTTACCCTCGCCGCCGAGGTACTCGTAGCACAGGGACAGGAAACTGTAGATCACGAATGCTGCAACAATGGAAGTAAAGTTGAATGGTGATATTGACTCAGTTTTATCATCGTTTACTTCATTGAAATAAACTACTTTTACGGATTCTATCACGATTTGATTTTACCCGCCCGACAGTCCGACCCGTGACCATGAAGGCTGCAAAGCTTTCGAAACGTCGGGCATAAAAATTAAAACCAAATCGTGATAGAATCCGTAAAAATAGTTTTATTTCAATGAATAACATTCGCGTAAACCTGTGAAATTTAATTCGTTATTATCATTTAATTCGTTAAGTTCGCACCAAATGTTTGTGTGGCTCAGATAACAGATAATTGTTTGACAGATGGATCATACGTTATCTGTCAAAACGTCAAAATTATGACCCAGATAAAAACTCTCCTGGCAAATCACCGACCATTCTGGTGAAGCCATTATCGTTACCAAAAGCAAGAAACTGTCAACTAGTGAATAATCACAAATTTGAAAACCCACTTCCAAATCAATCGCATCTAGACCAAAATAAGGAAACACTCGAGGAGTAAGCTCTATAAATACAAAAAGAATCTTGAAAATCGGTCCATATTTAGATAAATAGGTAAAGGTAAATAACAAATAAAATATCGATACTTAACGGTCAAAATGCGATAAGTGATAAATGCGAATTCACTTTCTAACTAATGTTAGAGTCGCCTTTTTTCTGCATTTTTGGTTTATTTTTTATAATTCCTCGGCATACAGAGTGTATCACGATTCACGACTGACGGACCAACGTAAGGCGTAAGCAGATCGACAGAGGACACAAACACCTATCGATTGAACCCCTATGTATGTCACCCGAAAGTGTTCAAAGGTTATTTGGATTTTCGTATTTTTTTTTTATGTAAATCCACTCTTGGATCAACTTCGTAGTTGTAGCATAACTTTAAAGTATACGGTGGCGAATTTTTAAAATTAAACTAACCTACGAACAGGCCAATATGTTAAATTGTACTTGAATGGATCGAGACTCGGACTTAAATTCGATGTCTTAAATGTATTAGTTAAAGTCATTTTATAAACTAAAGTAAATATTCGAAAACTATATTTTGAATAGGTTGGGCGCGAAACCCTTCACTATGCGTTGTCGGACACACTTGGTTGTTTTTATTACATCCATAATTCCATATTGCACAGGTCATCGACATTTATATCAAAGTATACCATGCATTACAGCCTGTAGTTCTTTTGTTATGCAAACGCAGGTTTGCATGTTTTACCCCATTTTAGAACGTAAAACATTTCCACAAAATGCACTTAAACATTTTAAATTGAACGTCAGCGGTATTGCTCACGGGGAATATTAGTAAAACGACGCATCAAGACTGATGAATGACGCATGAAGATGATATATATCAGAGTGGGATAACACCTTTGATAAGATTTTAAAAGTAGATACCTACATCTGCATCTTTAGAGACACAAGCGTGTGGAACATGTTATATAGCACGACGATGAGTTTTTTGACATTTCACGCTACGTAAAATATTTGTATGATAATCACAAGTTTAAAAACTTAATTGACCGATTTCCAACTTACCGATCATGACCAAATTTATATGGGACCACCCTTGAAATAAGCTGTATCGAACACAAAAAGAATTTTGAAAATCTGTCCACATTTGGCGGAGAACGAGCGTAATATACATTTAAAAAAATACATACGAATTGAGGACCTCCTCCTTTTGTGGAATCGGTCGAAAAATAAATTCCCACGTAACCGCTAGAGGCGTTCAAGTGTTTGTCATACAAATATTTTACGTACTCGCTAACGTTAAACGTAACGAAAACACATGATCGAGCTACTGTTAAAGATTGAAATAAAACTATTTTTACGGATTCTATCACGATTAGGTTTTAATTATTATTCCCGACGTTAACAGACATAGTCTGACCCGTGGCAACGAAGACTGCAAAGCCTTCGAAACGTCGGGAATAATAATTAAAACCTAATCGTGATAGAATCCGTAAAAAATAGTTTTATTTCAATGTATAATATTCGCGTAAACTTAAGAAATCAGTACTGTTAAAGATGCAACCCACACCAATTTATGTAGAATTGTGCATTGCATACTCATCAGATACCGTTTACGTAATAAACATGATTATACAGAGGCACAGAAGTGGTTCAGATGACCGCTAGCACACGTGGCCGCATAATCTGGTATTTTCGTGAAAGTTATACAATCCGGTCACATTTTAGTCTGTTACGCCTAGTCCATGCTATTTTACTATAGTAACCCTAGTATTAGTAGTAAAGTTAATAGTTATATTATACGAAATAAAAAGATTAAAAAAGCGAAGAATTTCATTTTATTTCAATGATATCTTATTGTACTCTTTCTGATATCTTATTCTCAGCTCAATAGTGTAAAGCGTAGTTCACACGGCGAGCTAAGATAACGTAGCCAATTTAGCTCATGCAGCTGCGGCGTCTTTTCGACCGACTTAAAAAAAATGAAGGTACTCAATTAGTCTGTATTTTTTATTATGTATGTGAGGCAATATTTCCGCCAGATATGGTCTGATTTTCAAGTTTTTTTTTTGTGTTCGGTAGAGGTTATTCCAAGGGTGATCCCATATGGTCACGATCGGATACATTTTGAATTCAGTCCGTTAAGTTTTGTTAAATTGTGATTATTATGCTTATATTCACAACGTGAAATACAAAGCTAAAGTACCAAAACTATCCGACGATACGGACTGAGCTCTATGTAAAAAAATTTGCGAAGTAAGCTTCGTTTGATTGAGCTCGCTGCGTGCGGGCTGATCTTTAGACCTAATATCTAGTAGTTGACGATAATAAGCATTATACTAATCACCAACATTACTGTATTAAAAAATATATCTTATCATTGTTTAATTACCTGCCAGTAGACAGTAGTGAAAATTGTGTTTAAAATAGTCACGGGCGGCTCGGCCTCCGGTGGCCCATACGCTTATGGAACATATATATGTGCCGCCTCTGACGGGTTAAAAAAGCGACGACGTTAATATAATCCTCTTCACGTAAAAATCTAGATATGCATTTCTCTTCCATATTGTCATCATATCCATGTTTGTAAAACAATTGATACAAATCGTAGCCTAAGTACAGTAATTTACAAATTGGAAGAAATCTCATCGCGAGGACGCCTTTCTAGTGTTTATTTTATATGAAATATTTTATTTTAGATACTTTAAATAATAAAATCAAACATACCTTCATAGCAATCCCTGACGGTGAAGAAGTAAACGTAGTAAGAGTCAGCGTTAAAGAAGAGCAGTGAGATCCAACTGTAGCATCCGTATATGGGCACGATGAACAGGATGCGCACTATCCAACGCTGCTCCGATGGGTTCGTGTACCAGCGCAGGTGCAGGTAGATCTGCAATGTACGTTATAATTTCATTACAATTTTTGTTAATTATATACGTATTATTGATCTTATTCTGAGCCATATTAAACATTTAATAATGGCAATGAAGTTAAGAAAAGGCGTAACTTTGGCAGAAGGAAATCGTGGTTCAAGAAGAAAAAGGAATGTACCGAAATCGCCAGGGTTAAAAAATTCAACCGAGCAAGAAATCGAATACAATACCTATGTGAATAACAACCAACATTCATTAGTCGATAGGCACCGAAAGAGAGAAATAGTATGAACTAGAAATTAAAATCTTATGACGTCAAGCTGTTAATTATATTTATACAGGTGGCACCGAGTTCCACAGCTGGTACTCGAGCTGGTATTCTAATTGTAGATGTTCGAACTTGACTAATATTATGGATAAAGCATTAATTTCGAAATTAAAAGGACCTCTTTAGCACATGAAATTAACTGTTATTCTAATAAAATTATTGGTCTAGAAGTCACGGACCAATAACTAATCGAAACATATTTAGAACTAGCTTTTGTCCGCGGCTTCGCACGCGTATTTTGTAAGGCCAACGGTAAAAACTTTTGATTTGTCGATCCACCCAGTCGTTTTAGTCTAAATATTCTATAACGGGGCGACTCAGATATCGATTTTGAAGTCAATCGGTCTAGAAACAAAGAAAAACAAAATGGCGGTCACTTTTGACAATTCTGACACCGGTTCCGACGTTTGGAACTACGGGGCGACTGTTTGGCAAATACTCTTTTTGTTTAGGAACTACTAAGCAGCCCCCTGTGAGGTAATTCACCGTTAAGTTTCAACTGACTGACTGTTGTTTAAAACTGCCTCGGTGGCGTGGTGGTATTTCGGTACGACTACGGTTCTGAGGTCTCGGGTTCGATCCCCGGGTCGGGCAAAGTGATACTGGATTTTTCCATATCAGCCCGGAGTCTGGAATTTGTGCCCGATATGGCGATAGGCTCGTCCCCTATCACATCTGGGACGGAATTAAGCTCGGCGAAATGTGGGTGTTCTACTTCGCTAGTGCGCCTCTGCCTACCCCTTCGGGAATACAGGCGTGAGCTTATGTTAAGTTTCAACTGCCGTTAAGACAAGTCTTTCTGTATCATGACTCTTTTCCAAACTAGCAACTACTGCCGCCCAGTTATTAATTGATATCTCCGTTAGGCGCCACGTCATTCGTTAGACCTCTGTCAAGAGTCAAGACGGTGATGGTTATGCATGGTGTTATCACTTATCGATTTCACTTTCTTTCTCGTGTTTGTTTTTACAATTAACGTCTGGTATGGCGGTCGCGTGTAGCGGTATTTTTTATCACTGACTCATTCATACACTTTCGGACAATGCGCCAATTAAGCGTGGGTTAATTTAAAGCGCCAATAACAGTTAAACCACCTAACAGGCAATGATTAACATCATTCATTTATTTTGTTTGTACAAAAAAATATGTTAAATTCTGGAGTTTGTGTGAAGCATTTCATCTCATTAAACGCTTTAAAAATAATAGTACTAACAATCTGCTATCGATCATCGAGACAGATTTATACAACTGGTTTACATTTGTCTCTTCATTATGAATTAAAATAATTTGAGATTACAATATTGTTGATCAAATGCTAAACGGACATAAATTGATAAGCATTTACATTTAAATGTCGCTTAATATAGAATATTTATCATGAACCAAATACAGTTTCTCGTCGCACCTCCTATAAAATTCTAGGCCTCTTTATTTATAAGAATAAATTGTCTAATGTTACACTTACGGCCTATATTAACTTGTTTATACCAAAAATAATCTATACCATAATGACTGCCTCGGTTGCGTAGTAGTATTTCGGTACGACTACGGTTCTGAGGTCTCGGTTCGATCCCCTGGTCGGGCAACGTGATATTGGATTTTTCCATATCAGCCCGGAGTCTGAAATTTGTACCCGATATGGCGATAGGCTCGCCCTCTATCACATCTGGGACGGAACTAAGCTCGGCGAAATGTTGGTGTACTAGTTCGCTAGTGCGCCTCTGCCTACCCCTTCAGGGATACAGGCGTGAGCTTATGTATATATGTATAATCTATACCATATACGGTATTCATTTATTATATTTCAGCCATGTTTTCATAAACATAACCATCTTTTTTATCTATGCAAATACCTAACATCGTAAGTTTGGAAATTATGGACATACGACTAAAACAATTAATAAACATTAAGTAAGCGAACTTCATGGACGTCGCCATAATTCAATAGAAGCGACGTTGTAACTTGCAGGCACTCTCGCACTCTCCTCATTTGCAACTAAATCAAATAATTCGCTGAGAGAAGCTACTTTAATTGACCGTAACGCAGCGGTGAATGATAAAACACGTTGTTTTCTTTGTATTCCTCTTACCACAATAACTAGATCGCATTCAATGCATTATACGCATATACACGTGTTCAAGTATTAAATATTATTGTACATGAGTTGTGTTTATTGATGACGTGTCTTTGACGATATAGGCTGAGATCTATAGAGCGAACTTCGACTAAGTCTAAGTCGAAGTAACGAACTCAGTGAGTATTTGGAATTGTTAATTCGAACTTTGAATTACTCTGAGTCATTTTTAATTAGAAAAACAGTGTGACAGATAGACTAAGCAAAGATTTTCTTGTAAAAAATTACTCGGACTAAGTAAAAATCCTCATTGAGTTCGTTTCTTTGACTTAGATGTAGTCGAATCGTATCGTAAATCGTAAATCGTAGATCTCAGCCTAAGTAATGTAACAAACGTGACAATTTACGCGTGGGTTGGTTCATCCGTCGGTTATAGCAATTGTAACTCTAACAGAAGTCGCAACAGTTCATGAAATCGACCGATACTGACCTTTTGTCAGTACAGAAATAAACAAAAAATATTTGATCTTCCCACGCAGATAGGTAGTTTTATACGCAAGTTGAGTTCGTCTGTATTTGGTTAGGTATATCATTATATTCAACAACTAGTTACGTAAAAATCAGAATGCAATATTTACAAATAAGCATTTTGCAGGTAGGATTTTGCTTAGTTTATCGACCGACACCCTTTGTTACTATTTTTTTTAGAAATAAATTTTTGTTCATGTAAATAGACGTATATCAATCAGTATAAATTGTCCATTGCTTCATTTAATTGGAAAAAAAAATTGTGCCAATCTAAATAACAGGAATATATGTATTATTATTGCAGCCTCTATTAAGGTTACCTATATTACCTACAAATGGTAATGTAAAAATATTTATTCAGTTGTAGTTTTTGTTGCGTTTATACCCATATGTATACCAATGTGCGCTTTATTTCTCTATATACATACTGCTGTATGGGCATTACTTATAAAAACAGTTTAGCTGAGTAAATGGCTAAGAATAGTCTGTCACTTTTTTCCTTGTTATTCCACTATTCTTTACCATTTATCCAGTTAAACTATTTTTATAAGTAAGGCCCATACAGCAGTATGTATGTATATAGAAAAATAAAGCGCTCAGGTACCAGTGGCGTGCAGTCCATATAGACAAAAATACACTGTCTACCCTGTCAATTTACTATTTACAAAAATGTTGACCCAAAAAAATCAAAATCAATTTTAAAAATAGCAGCACCCGGCTTATATTTCACATCAAAATGGGGATGTATGGGGATGATAGCAAATAAGAGTTGAAGAAAATAATATTGCAAGTTTTTTGTCTACCCTGATTGCAATGCCTCTGCACGTCTCTGTTAGGTACCTACCCATTCAGTATGCAATATAAGTATAGTAATAAACAAAAAATAATTTAATTTCCCAAGATATTTTTCCACGAAGTTTTTCCAGTTTAAATACATATATTTTTATCAAAAAATACGAAACGATAAAGAGGTTCAGCATTTCGTCTAGTTCGCTAGTATAACACGTTTTTAATTTATGCCATTGACGCTTTGGATGTATCTATATACATATTCTGCTTATGTAGCCAATACCAATGTCATAAGCATTTCAAAAATAATCTTATTCAAGCAACTTCAAGAAATTGCGTCGATCAAATGCAAAGTAAAAATAAATATTAGGTCAGCGCGAGGCGTGGTCAACGCAAAACACCACAAGTTAACGACAAACTAACCATAGCAGTTGATTTCATTTGACCGATTTTCCCGCAATCCCAAAGATATCAAGAATAATATTTTGCACAAATAATATTAGTAACCTTTGCAATTAAATATCTACTCAAGTGAAGATTTTTAGTACACTCCTGTAGTTATTATTTTAATTACTATCTCTTGGCGGCAGATCCACTTCTATAATTAGGTTTATCGATCCTGGTCTCAGGAATCATGGCCTTTATAATAGGCAATACTTAAATTTAACTCTATAGCTACACAATAATTTCTCATGGTGCGAGATATGAAAACACTGCCCGGATAAAACGTAATTCGTCTATCCGAGTGATCAACTTTCATCAAATTGATCCAATAGGTTTTGTTTGGAGATCGAACAAACACAAATACCTACATTTGAAATTATGGAACAGTTAGCACAGCATTCATAATAACAAAATTTTTGCGTTATCATAAGTTTTTTAAACCAAAGGAAATATGTTGAAATATTGCTAATAAGCATAACTAAAAAAATATGTATCGAATCTAGTTCATAGATGCCATAAACACATTTCGAGCTAATGGAAAAGCCGACATTACTGGTTCTGAAGCAATAATTCCTTATCAGTGGATAAATAGTAAGTACGTAAAGGTGTAAAACCTGCAAGGAAAGGCGATAATTCACTGATAATGGCACAAAAGTATTACCATTGCCATGTCCCCTACATACAGTACTCGGATACAGAAATATTACTAATATACTGATTGAACGGGAAACCTCCAGATGCATATTTAAAAATAACATTGTGTGTGAGCACATCGCGTCGGCTCAAATGTTCCAGAATAAAACAGTGTACTGTATCCGACTGGATCATATTCACTTTGAAAAAAAATTAAAACGCTGCCAGCTAAGATGCGGTTGCTAATAGATTTACTGAGTGCACGAGCATGAACTGCCTTTAGCAACCTTATATTTACAAGCCTTCTTGCAATGTTATAAACACGTCTATGTAAAGAAAAATATTAATCGTAACATAACATTTACGCTGCTATTAAATCTATGTCTACTTCAAAAATATCATCAACTTTAAAAACATTTATTTTGTACCTATCCGATTCAACGTTATATCGTCTGGAGTATTGTGACACGAGGACTTTTTGGTAAATTCCACGCTAGAAACACTAAATGCAAACAGTATTGCTTTGTCATGAGCGTTGGAATTGTAAATATTAGATGTACCAAATGCTCCGGACTTACCTATGTAGGTAATTCAGGAGCAAGGTAAAGGCTCAAGGTTGGGACTTGGGATGCGTGTAAAAGCCAATTGTTTCGTAATCGATTTCGCCAATTCTGCGTTATAAAGCATGAGCAGCATATTGTTATTTTGATACACAAAATGTTTTGAGGCGAATCGTAAAAGTTTGCACGTCATTAGAAAGTTAAACTTGCGTACGATATAGCGTTGAGTTCGTCACGTTTAATGCCATAACGGATTAAGATGAATTGTAAGTTATCTTTACGGAGGCCGTTTACAAACCGCGCATGGCAATGTACTCATTTTTATATTATGCATATTAGACTATTGCAGAATTACAAATGAATACAATTGATAAAAAGGCAACTATGTAAGTACAAGTATATATTATAAAGTAGTCAATATTCGCCATATTGTCAAAATATATTTCACATAATAATTTTATTTAAGAACAAAAATAAATTGTGGAACAGTTATTATGTTCATAACTTAAGCGTATTAACTTCAATGATTAACATAGGGAAAGTTGGGAGTGTTGACGCTTGACGTGTTAATCGATACCTACGCAGGTTAATGTATTTTTATTAAACACAGTTTACCTGATTGGTGGGATTGTATGAAAGCAATATCATGAATTTAATAGGTCGCAGTAGATTAACTACAATCCATTAACTTATTTCTCCAATAATCAAGATTATTGAAGAAAGCGACATGTTTGTAGAGACAAATAAATAAAGCATGTTGTAACTTACATAAAATGTTTTAACGATCAAGTCAATCGTTATTTAACAATATCAGACATGTTTTAAGGAAATGAAATTACCATATCGAAAATTCTCGTCGAGTCTTATATTAAGAACAGCTGTTACTGTGTCCGCTACTTGTTTATGATGAAACAGGTAATGCCACATCAAGTAGCCAAGCGACCAAGGTCAGAAGGAATAAAAAAAACATTAATATATTACCTAATACTATTTGTCGCGACAAGTGGAGCAAGACGAACGCGACAACGTTGATCGAGTAGGATAATCCTTCTAGCATTACAAGAACTTGGATTTAGCTCGACGATTTTTCATTCTAGGTCGACAAATTATGACTACGGTTTAGAAATGATAGTGAACTATGTGATTCTTGGTAAAATATTCTATAATAAACAGTCTTGGTAAAAAAAAAACAAATATTGATGTTATTATTATTATAATCGTCATGTTGATCTACAAACTACTATTGTCATAAGTCTAGACTTATAGAAATGGGCAAAAGTAGATTAATAGATATATATTATAAGACTGCAGGAATGGACGGTTATATTAATTAGTAGAGAAAAAAACTATTAACGAAGACGTAAACAAAGCACGTTTTGCTTCATCCGTCGCCTATTAGAACTTAGAGGTAATTACTTAGAACTTATACAGAAGCCATTATGGTTTGCAAGATAAGTTAAGTTTATTAAATTTGGCAATTTTGAGGTATAAGAAGTACTAAAATAATTAATTAAACATCAAATAACATGTAATATTGTGACTTCTACTCTAAGTACCCGGCACCTTGATATTATGTTTTATGCCTTAGTCTCAATGTAACAATAGGTAGGTACATAAATCCGTCAATGACTTAAATCTCTATATCAATCCCCTATGCTGTATGCATCAAGCAGCCCGTTTCAATCTCAATTCACGAAGTTACTTCTTTTTATAAACATTTTTGCATGATTGTGTCACAACGACGAAACCCAATACAGAATGCTCTCACTTACCACGAGAGTTATGTTCCACAGAAATGGTTTCGTTGACGAAACCGCGATTGAAAAGGGTCGAACATTTTCGATATAAAGGATACCAAAATAAGAGAGCGTTTACAACACATTATTACAAACCAATATTGTACTCTCACAAGTAACAATGTTTCAAATAATGTATCGAAAGCGATGGCATGGAAAGAGATGTGGTTTCATGAATTATGAAACAAGGACGACATGGTTGTTGGTTGATATTCAAAATTGCGACCATTATTGAGATGTGGAATTCTCATCAACCGTAATCATGCTTATGTAAACTTCTATGGAATCAACCTGCATTACACTACACATGCCTACGGTATGAATAGGAACTGTGAAACCATCATAAAAAATTTAAAACTAGATAGTGTTGTAATACGCATACGGAAAATGCGGTTAGTCACGCGTCCGTGGCTGGTACCTATCGTTAAAAATAACGTGTAACAAATTAAACTAATAGAAGTTAAATACATGAGCGTAGTTAATTAAACGATATTGAGGATAATATAATTCAAATATGTAACGGCCAAGATTGAAGTGTGTCAAACGAAAATAGAAAGGAGAAGTGCATTCGCTTTATTTTCATTCTATGGTTTTTGATCTTACATTTTACATTCTACAACACAAACTATATTACCATATTTCACCACGGAATCCAATCCATTTTCTGGTTTTTGCATCCGTTACGTAGTCGCTTTATTTTAATAGAAACAATCCATATACATAAATTCAATGCCTTGTCGATCATTTATTTACTTTAAAAAAGCATCTACCTATCATAGGTTTATTTTTTTGTATCAATAACAAATTAATGCTCACAACCTAAACGAATCATTTCTGATGACGGCTCGGGCCAATTAACCGCTTTGTATCAACATTCAACACTGACAATACAAAATGATGTCATTTGAATGAGTCAGAAATACTCACATCGTGTAAACGCTAAACCACCTTTTCCGAAGACGATTAGTGTGAAATCGAAATCATGCTCAACATTTGCAAACTATTCGAAAACATTGTGACTATTCAATAATTTTCGTTACGAGTCAGGAAGCTGATCATATATCCAAATCATTCGCAACCACGTTTCACATGATATATTTAGAAATGAGGATGACATACCGAATAGTTAGAAGGATCTAGAAATATTTATTATGCAAGATTTGTGAAACATGTATGCAGACGAAGTCATCAAGTCAATCATAGTTAAAGGCGAGGCTAATGAAGTAAATACATTTTTTTCCTCACAAACGTCCTCATTGTTATCCCGATGGGACGAAGTTCACATTCGAGTTAATAGATATAAATTACCTGTTGGCAAGTAATGAACAACGCCGTCCATACAAACACACCGGCGATGACCTGAGCGGTGCGTGTCTGCAGAAACATCGGCTCCTGCAGCGGCTTCAACATCTTGTGGACTATGTCCGACATCGGCTGGGCCGTCACATTAATCGTCTCCGTCGAACTCATCCTGTGAACAATTAGACAGCATTTTATATATAAGCCATATGATAATCTTTGGGGGAGGCCTATGTTCAGCAGTGGACGTCCTATGGCGGATGATGATAATATGATAAGCAACTAGCAAGGCATGGCGAATAACGTGGATTTTCTCATTGTGCGTCTATTACACGTTTTCTGAGAATTGAATTATTTTTCCAAAGTAGCTCCTTAATCTGATGTAGGTACATTTCGTAAATATTGCATCTATCCCTAATGTTTGTTGACGGATAATGTTCAAGTCTTGTATACATATAAAGTATTTTATATGATTTTAGATGTAGATATATTTTTGTGAGAGAACGTCCTACTACCTTAGTGTTTCAGCATTCCATATTTTACAGAAAATATTATTTAGTGTGACGAGACGCTTTAAACCATAAGTCTATATTAATATTGACGCCGATATTGGCACCTAAAGCCTAGCTGTAGACGTTAGATAATGTAGGCTTGAATAATTAAGTATACTCTGCGAGTTCAACAGATGTCTCGATCCTATAAGTAATCCCGTAATCCCACAGTTATCAACTTCAGTAATTATTCTCTGAATTATTTTGATTGAATAGCACTTCGTGTTATATTGGGCTATTCTATATTAGTGTCTAATTAGGGTCTGTCTTGAACCATTTAAAAAATACTTGCAGACTTGCAGCACTACCAGAAAAGTAGAGTGATTTAAGAAAAATGGCTTCCACGCATTTGATATTATTTTGCCAATGTCAAGGTGGATCGCACCGATGTTAAAATTTCAAAAAAATATTTATTATTGACTATAAAAAGAGAAAAATATGGTCCAACAATTCGATAAGAATACCTCCTTAATAATTTGATTTTAGTATAGGGGCGATAACTCTAGACAACACAAAACAAAGAAAATAATGTAGAGTTAGTCCTAAACTCGATTGAACTTACATGTCATTCGTATATTAAAATCGAGATTTATCTAAGTGCTGTAAGTTGTTCTAAATAATATATTTGCCAACTGATATTGTTGAATGAGACCCACATACAACTAGTCACTTTTATTAACAATGTACAGTCATTGTAAAAGCTGTATTATGATTGATAAGAATTAATTTCATTCTTTGATTATTGTTATCAGCCCGATTATAAGCAATCACATTTAATGAGGGCTGATAATAAAAAATGCATTTACAACACATAATTAGGACACCGCAATCTATTAACAAAACCACTTTTGTACTTACATATTTGACCAATTTATAAAGTTACTTTATGGTTACAATATGGTTATTTATTCAATGCAAGAGAAACTATGTCTTTGTTTTAAAAACGTTTAATATGATTGGTGCGATAGATAAGCTAATAATTATATTGTTAACATAGAGACTGCCTTGGTGGCGTAGTTGTATTTCGGTATGACTACCGTTCTGAGGTCTCGGTTCGACCCCCGTGTCGGGCAAAGTTATATTGGATTTTTTCAATATCAGTCCGGAGTCTGGAATTTGTGCCCGATACAGTGATGTGCATAGGCATTCCGAACAGAGTAGACAAAAATTTGCACAATAATTTTCTACAACTCTTGCGCCACCATCACTATTATTATCATCTCAATGTCGTTTGCAACATAAGCCGAGCATTGCTATTTTGAAAATCTGTATTCAGTCTGTGTAATTTTATTCTTTATTTATGAAAATAGCAAATTGTCAGGGTAGACAGTGTCTATTTGTCTATATGGACTGCACGCCACTGGTTCGATATGGCGATAGGCTCGCCTCCTATCACGTCTGGGGCGGAACTAAGTTCGGCGAAATGTGGGTGTTCTAGTTCGCTAGCGCGCATCTGCCTACCCCTTCGAGGATACAGGCAAGGCTTATGTTAGTATAGAGTCTGCGAAATGGGAGGTTTCGAATTTTAGGTACGATAGTATGGTTTTACTAACACGATTTATCTGGGACTCGGATCACCTAGAGGTCTCGGATCACCTAGAGGTCTCAGATCACCTAGAGGTAGGCCGTCGCGTCGGTGGCAGGCAGCCGTAAAAACTAAACCGAATCCTTTCCACATGCTTAAAAAGTGTGTTGACTGTTGCAGCCAACCCACATTAGAGTGATATTACGGCAGGTGTAAAGAGAGTACCCAAGATAAGCTCGTTGTGAGTTGTGACATTTGAAATGTAACGTGACTAATAGTAGGTACGTAAAGTCCCATTTAGATGCAGCGAGGTTATCGCACGGTCGAGGCGGAATATCTCATAAAACTAGATTTTTTAAGGTCACTTATTTCGGTTTATTCTAAATAAAGTATAATAACACTCAACAGTCACATACATAGTCCTGACCTCACACTAAGATCGAGTCTTGTGGCGTGGATTGGTCTCAGGTACTACGAGAGACTTTCCGTCTCACAACACCCAGACCCGAAACAAATATCTGTAGGCCATACAAACACTTGTTTCGGTGCGGGGATCGAACCCGCGACCTCTCGCTTCACAGCCGGCTACACGCCCGCTGCGACACGGAGGCTGTCATCTCTATCCTTTATTATGGTAGGCAGCAGCTTGGCTGTGTTCTTAGCATAGGTTTGCCATACAATGGGAAGTAACATGTCAAATTCAAAAATTCAAATCACTCATTCTGCAAATAGGATATTTTATATCACTTTTACATGTCAATTACAAGTATATATATACTCGTTATTGACATGTAAACATTAATTTCAGGTTAAAACCTGTCCTATAAATATGTATGGCACTGTTATACATATACATACATTATTAGTGTACATCATACTTTGTTAATTACTAAAACCTAATGATACTTTCTATTATTATTGTTGCATATTCTCTTTCAATTAAGGTCGACACACATAACTAGATGATAGGTAATTACTAGAGTAATATTCCTACATATTGAAAAAATTGTTATTTTCAACCTCAGGCTCATACTGCAATTAAACATTGTATATTTATAATCGTTAATTAACTTAATTAGAAACCCTATCATATTTTAAAGTAAACTGAGGGATAAAAATTTGTGCTTACAAAATAATAAAACACTGGAATGAGAGCAAATAGATGTAATATAATTTATTACGGACACAGCCTATGAAAGAAAAAAATATTTAAATTGAAATTACAACACAATGAAACCCCATTAATCCTCATGTTTTAATTGTGAAATATTGAAGATGTTTTTCAGGTTTTTAATGTGGATTTGTACGTCTTAATGGATGTCATTTTTGGCATATAAATGGACCATGAGCTGAATTCGCATTTAGAGCATATCCTAATTCCTACAAGAAGACTTAATGGGTGTAGAGTTACAAACATTGTTTAATAAATTTTACATAAACAGTAAGCATGTGCCTATGGAATAGGTCCATTACAGTCAGGGTTGTATGAAAACAATGGCATATCATAACAATGACATACTAATGACATGGGCGACAACAGCTGATTTATCATGACAATTGTAAATATTGGCATACCAATAATGGCTGTGGTAAACACAATTAAAGGAATAGATATTATTATTGATGGTAGGACCCCTAACATGACAGTCTGTTGGGATGAGTACCACCATGTCTATTTTTACTGCCAAGCATAACTCATATTGTATAACTGCTATCTGCTCTCTGCTCTCAATGGATACTCCACTATTACTGACATATTGCTTGTAGGAATCTTGACAGCTTAGAAAAGATGCTGATAGTTGGCCCGGTGGATAGGAAAAGGCCACGGGGTTGTTTACCTACCCATTGGTCAGACCTAATAAAGACGCTCACTGGGATGCAAATACTGAAAGCTAGTAAGACCGCCGAAAACAGAACTGTGTGGAAGAGTATAGTACATTGAGTGATCAATACAACTTCAAGCCAAACACAACCTTCATCAATGAAAATACTGACTAAGAAGATTACTCATATTGGTTATTTTAGTATGTTCTATGCTTATTGCTCATTTCACATAAAAGTCAATCCCTTCGGAGTGTGAAAAAGCATAAATAGGTTGACAATTATGGGTACCACCAATAATCTAATTCTTTGTTGGTGGTTACTGGTTCTTGGACTGCACTGCACTTACCATCAGCTGTAGTGTTGTCACTTTGCCATACTCAGATAAAACAAAGATTATTCTTAACCATTTGCTCAGCTGAAAATGCTATTTTAAGTAAGGCCCAATAAGTGTGATCATTTTTTTATCATATATTAATTTTTATTATATTTATTTATTTACTTGTCTGTAGTTACAATATTTTTTTTTCTTTAACTTTGATCCCCAAACAAGGCTAAGCCCTTCTTATAATCTATACTAGATAGTTGTTAGTGATTGGTACATTTTAAATTATTTTATAACACTGAAAACTTTTTGTCCATGACAACACCCGCGTGAGAGTCTTTTTCTATATAACTCTCATCCCCCGTTACACCCCCTTAGCGGATGAATCTCCAAAAATCCTTTCTCAGTGCTCGCTTATGCCATGATTAAGGAAGCCGTGTGTAAATTTTCATATTCCTAATTCCAATAGTTTCAGATGTACGCTGATACGTCAGTAAGTCATTTTCTCCTTTTATAATATACTCAAAATCAATAATTATAGCATGATTACAGACATGTCACTTTCATAGAAAGGGAGTTTTCTGTTATTTTTGAAAGTGTACACTGTACATGTCTTATCTTAATATACGAATAGTAAATGAAAAGGCATGATAACATTATATCTAATTTGATGACTAACACATAATGAATCCATTACCAATACTCATATTAATATACTGTATAATGAGTGTTTATGTATATGTATATAAAAAGAAACTGAGTGACTGATCAACATACAGCCAAAACTGCTGAGTCTAGAACCATGGAATTCTTCACAAGGTACCTTTAATGACGTAGGAGAGCACTATATAGATATTTTTGAATATTCATCCCCTAAAAAGCTAAAACAAGAAGCTCAGTAGAGATGCTAAGAAGTAGCATAATTCCTTGACTACAATTTTGGTTTATTTTTCTTGTCAAACAATATCCACAGATGTTAAAATAGGATTTCATTTCGCAAAGACATTGTATGTAGGTAGTACTATGTATTCTTAATAACACTTTCTAATATTTTAGGCCAAGATCAATGTGTCTTTTACATGTGTTATTTGTTACGACAGTTACATCTGATGTTACTTTCATGAAATAGTTATTAGTAACCTGAAGATAATAACGCCGGTATGAGTAAAACCTATTACAAAAAATGGGGCATTACATTTGGCCATTACATTACAAATGGCCTAATTAATCCTAATGGCATGCTTATAATATGTTTTTGAAAACATAAAGCATTATCACAATTATTCAAGTTCACAAACATTCTTTAGATTTTGACCTTAATTCATAAATATGCTCACTAAACAAAATGCTAACGAAAACTAAAATAAACTATATTATGTATTGTAAACACAAGCAGTTATTATTGAAACATAACAAAAACAAATAAAACTGAGTAGTACAGACTAGTTTTGTTATCTAAGCATTAATGCTTGCTTTATGGTTAGTACATACCAACCGAACGAAGGCGAAAGAATTTTTAAGAAGGGCCATCGGTGATGGAGACCAAACATTCCTGATCATTCGCAAATATGCGCTGTTACGTTCACACAACATGGAAGGTTCGTTTGTGTTAATGCGAGAGCGAAGATTCGCGAATGATCAGGAGTGTTCGTTCTTCATCACCGATGGCCCTTCTTGAACAATCTTTCATTTGGTGTGTACCCACCATTTTATTGTACAATACAACTACTAGAGGTTGCAGGTTAATCCCCAGGTCAGGCAGTGGTGTTGAGATTTTCTATTCAGTTACTATGGCGTGTGGAAATTGTGCATGCCATGGAGATAGGGTTGCCCCTATCACATCTGGGACAGAAATAAGCTTGGTGAAATGCAGGTGTTCCACTTCTCTAGTTACTCATAGTACGTCTACCTACCCCTTCAGGGATACAGAAGTGAGCTTATGTTATTGTAGATTGAAGTACCTATGTACATGTAAATAAATGGATAAACAAGATGTAATCAAAAGCACATATTATTAATAGGTCCAATAATTAATTAGCAGTCACTTAGTAAAAAAAAAATTGCCTCTAAGCTATTGAATAGATAAATGATAAAATTACTTGATTTTTATGAGTGGTAGAGCCACGCTATAGACAGTAACGTCTACAGCACGAATGGGCCGGCTCGACCGGTTGGATACCACTGTCTCACAGGAAACCGACGTAAAGTGGCAGCTTGCTGTCGCGTTTCGTTCGGTGAGTGAGATTTCCGGTGGCCTATTTCCTCCCTTCCTTTCCCAATCCCTTTTTCCCTCCCCTTCCATGTCCTCTTTTTAGGTTGGCAACGCACCCATGATTCTTATTGTGTCTTGGGTGTCTATGGGCGGTGGAGATCACTTACCATCAGGTGACCCATCTGTTTGTTTGCCAGTATATGCTATAAAAAAAAAAAAAAAAATTACGGACCAAATTCAAATCTGATCGTGACCAAATTTGTATGGGACTACCCTTGAAATAAGCTCTATCAAACACAAAAAGAAATCTGAAAATCGGTCCACATTTGACGGCAATATTGCGTAACATACATAAAAAAATACACACAAATTGAGCACCTTCTCATTTTTGGAAGTCAGTCGAAAACAAAGTAAAAGTAGTGTGCTAGGGTAGCCCTATTCACTTTATATAGCTATAAAGTGAAAATCCAAAAATCTCTGTCTAACCTATACAGGTGAATTTTAAAAGGGGTAATGTTTGTTTTATTTATTTGTTTGTATAGTTAAATTGATAGGACAATAATCTTTTATTTACAAATAATGTAAAACTGAAAGTGTATATTATTAATCAAGAAGCTATAATTCATCTGTGGGTATATGTTTTATGAGAACTAGGTACTATTTAAAATACCATTATAAGGTTTATATTTTTTATCATCATCATCATCAGCCATAGGACACCCACTGGTGAACATAGGCCTCCCCCAAAGATTTCCAGATTGAGCTGTTGGAAGTTGGAATATTTTTTATATCTAAAGGAAATGATATATTGCAAATATATAATTTATAAATTATGAGTAGTGATAAAGTACTCTATACTTAATGAATCAATAGATTTGTCTCATAAAATATCATGTCTAACTTCTCTCATATATTTAGTTTGTATGTACAAGGTCACATACAAAGTGATCATCTAAAAACATTATACCATAAGTTTATTAGTCATTACTCAACAACCCTACAGATAATTATGTCTAATGCTGATATTTTGCAGGTGAAAGCTTGTTAATAACTACACAACCCATAACAATCTTAATGCTCGAATCTGTGTCAATTTAACTACACTCATTTCTTATGTACAACCCTATCCAACCAATGTAACAAACACACATGTTCTGAATGAATGATTTTCTTATAATCTTTCCTTGCAACTGTTCAATCACCATGTCGTCTCGCCTACATGCTAAATAGAACGCAAACGCCATCAGAGAATGTAAAATGCACCAGTTAATGGAAATGCTTAATGTGTTCAGCAGGAAATAAAAACATAAAATAGGATCTAGTAAATAAATTGGAGGTCACATCTTGACATTTTCTTGTTTGGTATAAAACGACAGTGAAGGGCGATCCGTTTTCGTGACGCATTAAACTTATTAATTGCAAAGAAACAGTATTATTGTCGTAAGATTAACGTACAGATATTGCATCTTATTGTATTACCTTATATATTATTGTGAATATCGTATATGTCCCTGTTTTCCTTTTGTTAACAGATGTCATTCGTAATCAACACTCTGCGCATATTGTACACACAATCACGTACAGTTTTCTTCACATCGATGTTCGTGCAAAGGTTTTTCACTGTGCAAATAAAACAATCACACTATCAAAACACAATAAAAACTGCATTCGCCAAGAACAAAGTTTCACTTCAACTGCTTTCCCATCGTAATTACAGGTTTACTGTTCACAAATTCGTGTAATTCGTACATTAACTTTCGAGCTCTTGTATTATTTCACGATCCCGAAGAAATTATTTGACGTCTCGACTAGGGTTGCGAAAATATATCGAAACGCCGATATGCGACAATATCAATAATGACATAATATTAATTTTTATATCGATATTATATCCATATCGATACTACATTATCAAAATTGCTAAGAGAAAATAATAAGCATTATATTATTCATTTTTTACCAATTGTCGCACGGATTTTAGTTTAGTTTTGTTTTTGCAAGGTAACTACACTGAATTTTCTGCAGATATTCCAAATTTTTTGGGACTTTAAACAAGAAGCGTATCTAATAATAAATATAAATACACCCAACAGTCACACACATAGTCCTGACCCCACACTAGGTTTAAACCTGTATCGTGGGTATCAGGATCTACGAGAGACTTTCGGTCTCACTCACAACACCCAGACCCGAAATAAATATCTGTAGGCCACACAAATATTTGTCTCGATGCGGGAATGGTAGCCGCTGCCTCCCTTTTTCAGCCGGCTACTCGCCTACTGCGCTACGGAGGCTATGTACATCGATTTTGCTTGTCTAATTGGGTATCTACTTGACTAATTTTTTTATTAATTTTATGTGAAATTCGGTGGCCTCCTTGGTTTGGTGGCTTAATTTCCAGCGGGGCGATTCGCTATTTTTGACACTTCGAGTGAGCAACAAAGTTTAGTTGGCAACTGAACTTTGTTGTCAACTGAGATTTAAGATAAATCGGTATTGCGTATCTCATTGTTTATATATGCACCATGAGTGCCTATCAAGTTCCTTTCAACGAGCACTTGACAACTCTTGACAACTCTATTTTTCTATCGACATTGTGTGACAGAGATAAATATACGCGTTGAATTAATAAATAAAAGGGATAGGATCGCCTTTATACTGAAACAAAATTTTTGACTGATAAGTGATAATGACAAAATAATTTATGCGAGAATTGTAAAAATCGTATTGGGATAATTCAGGATTTATGTTTGTAGATTTATAGTGAAATAATTACTTCGACTGGCATGAGGAAAGTAGCTAAAAACATTTGATCTAGGTACATCTTAGTTGTGTGTTATAATCTATATCTTTGTATGATTTTAACCACTTTTGCCATGCTCTAAAATAATATTTAAGACTCGTTTTTGTAACGAATTCATTGTTTTATTTTACAATAAGTATCTATTACTAATTACATGTACTTTCGTGCTACAAATACTATCAACAATCTTCACAATGTGATCTAAGTATTGCTATAAGTTTGTGAAACCCCTCCGTCGTGCCACAATCTTGCCTGGCGGACGTTGAGCACTGTCTTTGAACACCTTGTCGGAATCCTGCGTTATTTATGTGCAATAAAGTCTCAAGTGATCACTTGTATGATAGGTACATTGCGCAAACTAAACGGCGGCACTCATATATAGATACTAATAATATATTTTCATTCTATTCGAAAATCCTTCTTTCTTCTCTCTTCTTAAAGCCTCAACAAAATCAATCCGAACACATGTCGGAACATAATTTGGAAACAATCACACTGCTTACAGCACACAACCACGCTATTATGATTGTTTATAATATGGAATCATAATATTATTATGTGTTGATTATATATTTTTTTAATAACAAATTTAATAAAGCACACACTCGCGCAGTCTCACAAAAAAGAGTTTTGTAATTACTAAAATCCTAACAAAATCAAAATCTGAAATATTTCAATATTACCATTCACCAAACTGACTAATTTATCTAGCCGGATTATAGTGGTAATCACCTTGCATCTCAAAAACACTGCTCCGAGGTTGTGTCTTTCAAAAATCTTTTGATAGGCACAGTTACTTTCGATTTGATGTCCACTTTGCTTAGCCAATACCGATTTATCTTTTTCGATATACACTCACACGCTACGAAAGTCACCGTGACGTCACCGGTTCTAATCAATGTTCATAGGCACTGTGACGTCATCTTAGTTGATAACCGACGTTAGCCGATCCCAAATTAGCGATTTGACAGTTGTTTGTTGTACAATTTGAAGAGTGGATATCATTTTCAGTTGCCAACTAAGATACATAATCGCCCTGCAGGTCGGGCAAAGCGAATTTTCATATTTAATTTTCCCGGGACTGGATCCCCCAGACCCACTCTGACATCAGGCAGACAGCCGGTTGTAAAAACTTAGCCAAATCCTTTCTGGAACATCCTTGCAAAAGTGTGTTGCGCCGACCCCATATTAAAAAAAGAATTTTATATGGAATTTACGTTACCTTAAACATAGCACAGAAAGAAAATTGAAATATTCTCAAAAGCCTTTGAAGTTTGATGTAGGTCACTTTTAAACTGCGGCAAAGAGATGTATCGATATGTATGGCGATAGGCGCGCACCCCTATCACATCTGAGACGGAACTAAGCTCGCCGAAATCTGGGTGGTTTAGTTCGCTAGTTCGCCTCTGCCTACCTCTTCGCAGATACAAGCGTTAGCTTATGTACGTATGGATGTACATAGATATATAAAATTCTCATATCACTCAAATCACTCAAATCAGTTTACGCATGTCGAAGATATAAGGGAACATACATAAAAAATTTTGATGTCCGTTAACTGTCCGTAAATTGAAATTGACGATCGATTTCTGGTAGAAATCGATAAACATATCGATGTTTTCTATGAATATTAAGTAAGCAACATCCCTAGTCTCGTTTTCCTCAAGTCGTCATAGCTTTGTCTATGGTTTCATTTTTTTTTCATGGATATATATCTTTCAGCCAGATACCTAGTATTCTTACATGAACTATTAAATATTTTAGCAATAATACCTTTTAAAACTATGGGCATATTCAAGATACGAGTTGGCCCTATGATTGATCTTAGTGCAGATAGTTCAAATAAAATATGTTTTTTTTTCTCTAACACGTCAATCTTTTTTTATCATGGCAACTAACCGTAGTCATAGACAATCAACAAACTAAAAATGTCCGTCGTGAGAGGAGTTCTAATTGTATTTTATTTGTGACTGTGTAGTTTTTAGCTGGCGATGTGAATTATTTCGTAGTGTTTATTATCTAACTTAACGTATTATCTACAAAAAATGATTGTTCAAGAGCCTATACAGGTAAAGTCCCAAGACAATTTTCATCGAACTGTCAAAGGCAACTGGGGACGTTATTAATTTTTATATAATTTGCCCACAGGTTATTGTTTGGGATTGTCTCAATAATTACGAGTATGATAATGCTATATTCCTAGCAGAGAGATTGCATGCAGAAGGTAATTATGAAATAAATTTTCCCAGTGTTTATTGACCAATTTTTTCAACAACCTCAATTTCTCGTTATTTATCGATTTTTTACTGAGTTTTCAATTTTTATTTTAATTATGTTGTGGCGAGATTTTTTGTCATCGACTACAGTTACCAAATAATTTCAGTGACGTCAGAAGAGACAGCATTTTTGTTGGGAACATGTTACTATAGAGCTGGGCGAGTGAATGAAGCACATCATTTGTTGAAACAGATGCCCTTGAGCCTGCCACAGGCCAGGTTCCTACTAGCAAAATGTTCTGTCGATTTGAAACTGTAAGTATATGATATAGTAGTCATATATAAATCTTTCATTGTACAAGCTTTCTAGTATTTGAGACAATGAGACATTAAACAGAAATTTGAATTTATTCTCATGACAATGCACTGATCTGATTGTTATTGTTTGTTTTGACTCTATTTGTTTGTCTTGCTTATGATGGTCTCTTAGCCATCTATTTGCATTCTAAATTATTCTACTCCTGCAGCCTTTCCCAGATGGCGCCAGCCTTGGTGGTCCTTCTTCCTATCCAATCAAATGTACAGAATTATATTGTAATATTTTTCAGTTTCATAGCTAGTTTATAAAATAGATCAACACCAGCATAGATAGACAGAGAGAGAGTACATACTACTTAAAGTAGAGTAAAATTTAACAGAATCTAACTATTGTAAATACATAATTATATTCATGGATATATATTTTTACTTTTTTAAATATTTTATTTATAAAAAATATTTATTAGACAAAGATTTTTTTAAAGTAATATTTTTTTAACAGAAATTATTAATGTAATCTTCTGTATTTACTGTGGATTTCATGATTTATTTGGTGATATATGAATTATATCAAATATCAACTGCTCTGCCTCTGCCTCGGTGGTGTGGTGGTATTTCGGTAGGACTATGGTTCTGAGGTCTCGGGTTCGATCCCCAGGTCGGGCAAAGTGATATTGGATTTTTCCATATCAACCCGGAGTCTAGAATTTGTGTCCGATATGGCGATAGGCTCACCCCCTATCACATCTGGGACGGAACTAAGCTCGGCGAAATGTGGGTGTTCTAATTCGCTAGTGCGCCTCTGCCTACCCCTTCCGGGATACAGGTGTGAGCTTATGTTATCAAATATCAACTAAGGAAGGACTTTTATATTTGTTTTGTTTCCAGATACAAAGAAGCAGAAAATGCATTAGGTTCAAATCAAAATCTCGACATGGTAGCATCAGAATTTGGTGAACAAGCACCATATGCTTTACAGTTACTTGCTAAAATATATACAACTACAGACAGAAGAAATAAAGCAGGTGATGCTCATAAAAAGGCTCTATCCCTCAATCCCTTCATGTGGAAGTCATTTGCTCAGCTGTGCAACATGGGAGAGAAAGTGGATCCCCACCAAGTGTTCCATATAAACAACAGTGACTTTACATTTGGAGTAACAACATTAGTGAATCTAGTCAGCAACTCGGAAAACATTTCATTTCTAAATAGCAACATTCCTAACAATACTGGTGTAAATGCTAATGTTACTCCAAATAATGTCACTTCCAGAACCCCTATGACAATGTCCACAAGCATAACACCAGAAACTCAGGCTCCTGTGAAGCGTATGCATAGTGTGTTCAGTGGTATAGCACCCATTCCATTCTCGCCCTCATTTGGCATGTTACCCATGGAAGAATCTCCCGTTTTATATACTCCAATGCTAACAGATTCAAATGAACAAAAAACCATACCAAAATTAGTAAATTCATTTCGTGCTGTATTCAGTCCCGCTCCAAGGTGCACGGGGCCTGCACCTAGGCGGTCTTCTAGATTGTTCAGTAATAACAATAGCAGCTACTCGGTTAAAGAAAATAACAAGTCACCTAGCAGAAAAATTGTAGCACCCAAGAGTCCTTCCAGGAAAAACAAACAACGCACTGCTAAAAACATAAAATCGAATCTAGTAGAAACCAATGAACGGGCTAAAAGTATAGAAACAGTAGCACCCAACATTGCACCAAAGAATTCCAATGGCATAGCGTTATTAAATTTAATGCGAGAGATAGGCGAAGCATACAAAGCCCTTGCCTTCTTAGACTGTAAAAATGCAATAAAATTGTTTCAAGAATTGCCACCAAAACAATTGGCTTCACCTTGGGTGCAAACAATGATTGCGCGAGGTCATTACGAATTGGCGCAATATGAAGCAGCGGCCAAAATATTCGCGGAAATTAGGAAACAGTATCGAAATCGTACTGAAGGCATGGATATTTATAGTACCTGCTTGTGGCATCTACAACGTGAAGCACAGCTGTCTGCATTGGCTCAAGACTTAGTGGAATTAAATCGGACAAACCCCATTGCATGGCTAGCTGCTGGAAACTGCTTCTCCCTGCATAAGGAGCGTGAGACTGCATTGAAATTTTTCAAACGCGCAGTACAATTAGATCCTACTGCAGCATATGCTCACGCATTATTAGGTCACGAGTATGCTGTGGCTGAGGAGACAGATAAGGCCCTGTCAAGCTTTAGAACTGCAGTCAGCATTGACCCACGTAATTACGTGGCATGGTTTGGTATTGCGACCGTATACGCGCGACAAGAGCGTTGGAAGCCCTCAGAGGTTCACATACGACGTGCTCTTACCATACACCCAAATTCTGGGGTGTTGAAATGCCAGCTGGGTTTGGCACAAGCAGCTCTGGGTAAAATGGATAGAGCCCTTGCCACATTAGAGAAGGCTGTCGCTTTAGATACAGAAAACCCACTGTGCCGGTTCCACAGAGCATCTGTGTTATTACGGGCAGGTAGGCCTCAAGATGCTCTAACTGATCTTCAACATTTGAAAGATATAGCTCCAAGAGAGTCCCTAGTGTACTACTTACTTGGTAAAGTTCACAACAAGTTAGGCAATTCTCATTTAGCTCTTATGCACTTCAGTTGGGCCACTGACTTGGATCCTAAAGGTACCGGAGGACACATAAAAGAAGGTTTCGATCCCTCTAAACAAGAAGATCCGCCAGAGAGGGCAACCTAACTTTTGTGACGAATTTTACAGGATTAAAAGGACAGACTCGCCTGCACTCGTCGGCAGAGCTAAATATATTTGACTGATCATTTGTAAATACAGCTTTCACCTGTTGAGCTCTCGATTGACACCAAATTCTTCCAAACGATAGCTTTATCGAGCTCAATAGGTGTCTGGTGGCATTTAGTTGCTGTAGTAGTAAGGGCGTATGTGTATATGTTTATATAGAGTAAGATGTGCATATTCCTAATTATATACTAGTTTATTAAATATCTTGTATAGCTCGTAACTACTAGAAAAATAAATGAGAATACAATTTTTAACAAGATAACGCTTTGGAGAATTTAAAGAGGCAAAAAAAAGAAAATTCGCCTTGATCTCAATTTAAAGATTTAATCATTGATAACTATTTAAATATTGACTCTCATGACTTGCAAATTCAATGCCATATTAAGTAAATCTTCACATATACGAAGTTCCATGGTAATGTAAGTTCAAAAAATAAGACACGCATACTCTTTTTGCGTAAAATATACACAAATTGTGTGCAAGTTAATATTGAAATCACTATGAAAGTAATGTTCTCGAGAGCCGCTGGCGGTATTTGTAGTATAATAATCAGTCATCGGTATTATATTTTATTGTAATACAAAATTATGATGCTACTCGAAAATCGTGAAATCCTTGCATGTATTTTTATTCCAAGACATTTTTGAGAATGTTCTCTCAGCTTTGAATGTTAGTTATAGCTGAATAAAATAATTTGGGGTATATAACTATGGCAAACAACAGTAAATATTATTTTTCGATAATTAGATCCGAGTATTAGTTTTTAGCTGATGTAAAAATGATTTTTGTGTGTATGTACATATGTAACAAATTAACTATAGCACTGTTTGTCATTTCAAATCACCAATGAACTGCTAGCTCTGTGGACATAACTGTTTGAACCACCTATAATAATGTACGAACTTATAAATAAAACAAATATGATGTATCAATGAGTTTTCTTAACACTTGGAAGTTTATTAAGACAATATGTATTTCTCAATATGGTATAGCTTACTTATCTATCTATAATATAAAAATAAATCGCTGAATGTGTTGCTAAGCGTAAATCTCGTGAGCAGCTAAGCCGATTTCGCTAACTCTTTTTTTTTAGAATATTCATTGAAGTACGAAGATGGTTTTTACGGAGAAAAAAAAATTAAAAAATTGCCGAAAAAGTCTAAAAACAACTTTTCAATACTTCCATACAATCGATTCGTAATAATTCTTAAAAGTGAATTTGAACTTTAATACCATACCATAAAATTTAAGTTAGTGGAGAGGTTCCGGGAAGGCAAAACAATATTCTCTCTCATACGCAGACGAAGTTGCGCGATTCAGCTAGTATATTATAAAATTCATACAAATTGTAATATCGAGTCTAACGCTTTTTTACAGTAGGGGAGTTTTAACACATGGAAGTTCATTAAGACAATATGTATTTCCCAATACAGGATAGCTTGCTTATATTTATCTTATAAAATTCATACAAATTTTTGTAATATTGAGTCTAGTGCTTTTCTTACAGTAGGGTCATTAAGTAATTTGTTCTGCGCGGGTTGAGCAGGCGGCGGGGTCGGGGCCCGAGGAGTATCGACGATTGGCGGCGTCACTTTCTTATCGTTCAATATGCTGAGAATCCTTTGTTGTAGATCCACTTGCGTTTTGCTCGCAGTCAGTGGCTCACCTAATTCGACCTTGACTTGTTGCTCTCGGCGTTCCTAAAAATATTGGAGATTAGTATAACGTTTATATAAAAAAGTGCTAAATACTTCTCAATGGAAGGTGTATCTTATTTACGAGGTCACTTATTTATGGACCACGAAAACTGTTGGTGTGACAGATAAGTTTATGCTACTATATTTTAGTCTCTACTACATAATGTATCAACGTCATTGAGCCTGAGTACTACAGAGCGAACTTCAACTAAGTCAAAGAAACGAACTCTGTGAGGATTTGGAATATTGAGTTTGCAAAAAGTCTGACTCGAAGTTCGCTCTATAGATCTCAGCTTTAGTGCTCAGTGTCAACATCTATTAGATCCTTAGTCTGTGGACATTACACGACCGTTCAACTATTCATCCACACCCTCCCAAGTGTATTAGAGTTAGTTCCCGTGGGTGTGTTAATCGATCGTGAGGTGGACCGTGGACCTCAGGTCACGTGGGCAGTATTCAAATCAAATCATTTATTGACTCCATAAAATGTTCAAACATTATTTAGATTCCGTCAAATTTTAACTCTACCGCCTGTTCGGAAGGCTGTTTCGCCAGAGAAGAACAGGCAAGAAACTATGACGTTGCTCTTTTTAACACCAATTTACAGTCAGCTACTAATACAGTACAGCACCAGATACAGAAAGACCTTAAATTAGAGCAGCTAAACCATGATAACAATAGATATCTAATAATATAGGACAAAGTAACATACAAGATACAGTGAGTGACCCCCATAGCCATGGCGAGTTGAATTGCCACAAGCAAACAGAACAGTCCAGGCAGACCAGTCTCCACAAGCACCCGTTCACGAGTATGACGCAAGTGTCAACCATGTGTTTGAGGATGTATGACAGTGTGGTACAGAAGAGAGAGAGAGAGAGAGAGAGTAGGTGCGACCTGCAAGTACTCCATGACCTTGTCGTACTGCAGCACGGTGAGCGTGCGTCCGTCGGCGAGCTGCCCGAGCAGCGCGTACACCGCCTCGCGCCCCGACGGGCCGCCGCGCTGCACCTCCTGGAAGTTGCGCGACAGCAGCTGCAGCGCGTCTTCGATCGGCATGTTGCGGTGTTCTGGAAACCGGTGGCGGAACTATAGGGTGGCAGGGCTGGCGAAATACCACGGACCCCTGGCCCGAGGCGGCCCCCAGCTCGAGGTGCCGCGAGCTTATGTTATGTTTTTAACTTATTTAGGTGATTTATTAAAATTCAATTATAACGTGACGATTTTTACGGGGGCCTCATCCAATGAATTTGCCATGGGCCTCAGATGGTATAGTTACGGACGTAACTGCAGTGTTGGGGGCCCGTGGCAAAATCATTGGATGGAGGTTTTTGCAGCCCGTGACTCCCTGTATAGTCTCAGCTTTTTCGGTCTGCGGTCTCCTTCCGATCACCGCTAGAGCCCCCTATGGTCGAGGGCCCGTGGCATTTTGCAGACATGCCACGCTGTGGTTATACCACAGTCTGGGAACATCAACAGGCGCACAAGGCCGTTCCATAGCATATGCACTTAGTCAACTGTAGCACTGCAACACACCGTATGCTGCACCTCATCGCATTTATGAAAATACTTAGAGAACGTATGGCGATAAGCTCGGCCCCATCACATCTGGGGCAGAACTAAGCTCGGCGAAATGAGAGCTAGAATGCCTCTGCCTACCCTTTCGGGGATACAGGCGTGAGCTTATGTATGTTGATTCTAGTGACCCGTGATAAACTAATTTTTAATGGTGATCTAAGGTATTTGGACCGCACTATGCACTACCATCAGGTGTAACATAGTCATTTTACTTTGCACGGTTAAACAAATCTTACTGCATGTCTGTGCAGTAGATTTTATTGAGTTAAAAATATGACCGCCATAACCCATTGTCATTTCATTGCATTTGATTGGTATTTGAACTTTGAGATTACACAATACACATGGGCCATCAGCCCCTGTCAGGGTCTTGGAGCGGCCATTCAGTTATCCATTCACCATTTGGTAAGGCCACCACTATCAGGATAACATAAAACATAAGCTCACGCCTGTATCCCCGAAGGGGTAGGTAGAGGCGCACTAGCCAAACTAGTAAACTCACATTTCGCCGAGCTTAGTTCCGTCCCAGGTGTGATAGGGGCGAGCCTATCGCCATATCGGGCACAAATTCCACACTCGGGGCTGATACGGAAAAATCCAATATCACTTTGTCCGACCCGGGGATCGAACCTCGGACAGTAGTCGTACCGAAATATAACCACGCCACCGAGGCAGTCAGGCACTATCAGGATATATACAATGAAACAGAAGAAGCCATATTTAAATAAACACTGAAACAACCTCACCTTGAGGTAATCCATGTAAAATTGTCAAAGTTAGAGATCTGTGCTCTTGGTTCAGGGGCATAACTAAGATAGCGTAAAGGCAACCGCGCGATGCGATGTTGCCCAAAACTTTGCCAATGGGGACATCCTCCATAGGAAATAGCAAGTCCACTACGATTCCTAATCTTTTTAGTCGACCTTCAATGTACTCTGCGTATTCTCTGTAAGAAAAAGTATTGTGTTAAAGAATAATTAGGACTGGAATAAAACTATTTTTACGGATTCTATCACGATTAAATCAATTTGAAACCAAATTGTGATAGAATCCGTAAAAACAGTTTTATTCCAATGAATAACATTCGCGTAAACCTAAGAAATCATTAAATAATTAGGACCTCAGAAACTCACATATTTTGCCTCAGATTCTAACTGGGCAGGTTTTTAAAAATAAGATAGAGTCATTAACGGCCGGTGCCAATAAACAATCTCGATCCGAGTGTTGAGATCATCTGCAGGGTTACCACAACCTCTTATAGCAGTATTATAATCGTTCTTCGTTTGTTTTGTATGGGAATCGGTACAAGTAAGATGATAATACTGCCATCGGCCGGTTTCAATAAATAATTTCAGTTCGAATGTGCAGATAGATTACAAAAATTAGCCAATAAGAACACAATTTGAACATGACTTCGTCAAATGACGTGATTTGATTGGTTCATAATCGCGATCTATCTGTAGTCTAAACTGAGATAGTTTATTGAAACCGGCCGTATAAGAGTAGTATCAAGCAAGTTTCCATACAAAGAAATTTATCTCAAATTGCAGTACCGCCATCAACTACTTATTATAATGCAAGGGCGATTATTCCAAATTACACCCTAGAATATTTTGTGAATGGTTAAGAATCCCGTAATATAAGTTTAATAATTAAGTAATTAAGTATGTTATTAAGTACATTACTAGTAAATATGACGAACACGTACCCTCATTATTTTTAAGATAAAATATGTTATCACATAAGCGACAATTTGTCTTCGGTGATAATAAAGTTCTTTAAACCTTAAACCTTAAACCTTAAGTTTATTGCTGGTTGACCTGGCGCGCGTATATTTCAAATAAACTGAGCGACTTATGACCTCTAGGTCATAACTTTTAGTTCACAAGTTTTGTGCTGTTGTCGCGTCTATATATATATATATGGAATGTCTTTGATTGGTTCCTTTTCTCGATCTATCTACAGAATGCGATTGAGTTCGATCGTTTATAGGACCCGCCGTTAGTAGTCACTTCATCCCTGTACAGTAGTTTTTGTTTCGTGATTTTTTTTATTTTTGTAAGCCATTATAATAACAGCATATACAATGTAATAAGCGAATAGAAATTTAATTTTATTGATCAAGTCAGACTACGCATTTAATTCCAAATTTGTCACGCAAATGAATTGGCACTTGTCCGCGCATCTATTGCGACGATACTATTGTTGTATTTTCTAATTTGGCATTACAACATAAACTAAGCGAGGTTGAAAAGTGCACGAAAATGCAATTCTAACTGAATAAGCTAAAGCAATTTCTATACGAAATCTACAACATTCAGGTGCGTTTTTATACATTTTATATTTTTTATACATTAATAAAATATACTGATTTCTTAAGTTTACGCGAATATTATACATTGAAATAAAACTATTTTTACAGATTCTATCACGATTAGGTTTTAATCATTCCCGACGTTTCGAAGGCTTTGCAGTCTTCGTTGTCACGGGTCAGACAGTCTGACCCGTGACAACGAAGACGTTATTTCAATTAAAAAAATATGTGTAGGTTTTCAACTGAAGAGTCGCATCCTTGGTCTAGCGACAGTTTATATGGGCTGTTAGGCTGGAAGGTCCTGGGTTCGATTCCCAGGTCGGATGTGGTGTTTTTCTAACGGGACTGGATCCCTCAGATGGGCGTTGACATCAGACAGGCAACCGGTCGCAAAAACTAAGCCAAATCGTATTTATAACATGCTTGAAGAAGTGTGTTGCGCCGATCCCACATTAAAGTGGGATAAGGGCAGGTATAAAGAAAGTATTTTTTTATAGCAGAGACTGGCAAATGAGCAGGTAGGTTATCTGATGGTAAGCGATCTCCATCGCCCATAGACACCCAAGACACAAAAAGAATCATAGGTGCCAACCAAAAAGGAGGGAGTGGAAGGGCAGGGAACAGTTATCTTTCCCAATACCTGTTTTCTGAATTAATCATGACAAAGTTTTTCAAGGAATCATGGAAGCATACCATTAACATTTAAAGGTGGTTTCCCACTGTAAGCTATAAGCATAAGTATAGCGAAGTTGTCTTAATCTATCTCGAATTAACATATTAATCATATACATGTTACTAATAACAAAATTATGAATTACTTACGTCAGCGCTTTTGAAACGACGATTATTTCGCAGTCGTTTCTCTCTGGGACGGGCAAAGCTCTCGGATAATCTGACATTGGCTGTGTATACCGGTCATACCCACGTTCCGCCCAATCGCCAGTACCTGACGTTAGATTATGATTGACTATATTATGTAAATTATGAAAATATGAATTACATTTAAGAAAATTACTCAGAATCATCTTCAATTATTTTTATATAAAGGAGACGTCACAATCACCTGGATAAGTTTCCTTAGCTATATTATACACAGCGTAGCCAGGGGGGTTTAGGGTAGTGATGATAATCGATTAATAATCGATTATTTATCATAATCGACTGCCTTGATAGCGTAGTGTTATTACAATATAACTACCATCCTGAGGTCTCGGGTTCGATCCCGAGGTCGGGCAAAGCGATATTATTTTTTTTTAGTATCAGCCCGGAGTCTGGAATTTGTGCCCGATATGGCGATACGCTCGCCCCCTATCACATCTGGGACGTAAATTAGCGCCGCGAAATGTGGGTGATCTAGTTCTCTAGTCCGCTTCTGCCTACCCTTTCGAAAATACAGGCGTGAGCTTATGTTATGTTAAAATCAATCGATACATACATAGATACATACATCTATCATCTATGTATCGGGCACAAATTCCAGACTCCGGGCTGATATGGAAAAACCCAATATCACTTTGCCCGACCCGGGGATCGAACCCGATACCTCAGAACCGTAGTCGTACTGAAATACCACCACGCCACAGAGGCAGTCAGGCAGAGGATTGATTTTAAAGATGTATTATTATAGTATTAATCTACCGGGATGGTTGGCAATCACTTGGGGAGGTCTACATCTAGCAATGAACGGCGATAGGCCGAGATAATTGACTAACCGATTAATCAATCACATCTTTAAAAATAATTGAATAATCAATTATGAAAAATAATCGATTATTCACATCACTAGTTTAGGGGTTGAATCCAAAAATATCCAAAAGGTATAGTACCCTTTTAATATCATTTTTATCTTATGAATATAATATTCATATTCTAAATATGAATGTTGAGTAACACATGCATGTTTTTATTTTCTTAACTCCCCCTCGAATCTGAAACCTGGCTACGCCAGTGATTATACAACGTGAACACGACATTTCGACGAAAGTGTAAAATGGTAAATTCGTTAATACATTTATCATTATAAAACCATACCTCTCCCGCCCATCGGTGATCGGTCCCGAAACCCTGGGGCTCCCCTGCCCCGCACGCCGCGGCCCCTGCCCCGCGGGCCTCCTCTGCCGCGTCCTCTACCACGATTATCATTATTTTCTGACCAATTGTGATTGTTCTCGACCTCATCTTCTCTGTAATCTATGATATAAACAAATAAGGGTGAACTCAACATTTCTTCTTCTTTTAAGAAATATGGCTCCATCGCCCTGGCGGTGATTTTGCCAGTGTCACAGTAATTTATTTTATTTTATTCACCTTTTGAATAAGCGAACTCAACATTTACCTCTATAAAAGTAAATAACAATGTAATATTTAATTTTCATTAATTTTTATAATAAACAAAACCATAGAGGAGGTTGTATTTTCATTAAATAGGGTATCTTCATATCATTTAACTAATTTTAATTGACTATAAATATCTTTTCGGAAATTTATGAATTTCATTAAAAAATCCTAAAAATCTTACTTGGGTCCACATAATTTCCATATGCATCATAAGGTTCGTCATATTCATCATTTCCTGCTTGGGAATTATCATTCTGTGCAGCCACCGGGGTTTCCTGCTGTGAACTAGCCTCATTGGCATCATATCTGTTAAATTAAAACAATTAAAATAATTATGATGATATATATAATGACTGCCTCGGTGGCGTGGTGGTATTTCGGTACGACTACGGTTCTGAGGTCTCGGGTTCGATCCCCGGGTCGGGCAAAGTGATATTGGATTTTTCCATATCAGCCCGGAGTCTGGAATTTGTGCCCGATATGGCGATAGGCCCGCCCCCTATCACATCTGGGACGGAACTAAGCTCGGCGAAATGTGGGTGTTCTAGTTCGCTAGTGTGCCTCTGCCTACCGCTTCGGGGATACAGGCGTGAGGTTATGTTATGTTATGTTATGTAAAATAATTATTTTGTAGTCCCGTAGATGGCCCAAAAAGCACTGGCTGGACTTTCAGGAGGAGGATATGATAGCCAATGGTCTTACTATGGAGGATGCTGAAGACTAGGCGAAGTGGAAGCGATTAAGTAGGATGGCGGATCCTAACAAAAGGCCGGGATATCGCCAGGCAGGAAAAAAGATACATTTTGTATCTATCTGTAAGGCAACAACCATATAAAGTTGTGGCGACATCTCTGGAATGCGCGCCGAAACAACTTACAAGCATCGAGCGTCAGCGCACAACGGCACTGGCTTTAGCTACGGAATAACAGATGGAGCCACGGAATCCTAAATCACGGTGGCAAAGTTTGCAGCAGGCGTTGCATATATACAACCTCCGAAGATGAACCATCGGAGGGGCCGCGGCGGTCAGGCACTACACCCGCCTGACGAGATGATCTCCCCCTGGTGGAGGAACACCGACACCCGTTCCTCTACAAAGTGTTAAAACCTGCCATACAAACACACATCCCATGTGTGGTTCGCATTCCAGGATCAGCCAGTGTATACCCGTTCTATAAAGGGGCTTGTGAGGTAACTTGATGATTGGTTGGGATAGTTATGAGGGTATATCAGTAATGGTCATTCGCCTGTATTGTCACAAGCCTCTCAATTTGTTTCTTTCCTCATCAGAGTGTTAAGAAGCATAAATAAGCCGGCATGATTCTGAATACCACCAATAAATCCATTGCTTGTCGGTGGTAATTTGGGACTGTGCTTACCATCAGGTTTAGTGTAGTCACTTTGCAATGCTTTGGATATATTGACTACTATAAATATTGATAATAACATAACATAAGCTCACGCCTGTATCCCCGAAGGGGTAGGCAGAGGCGCACTAGCAAACTAGAACACCCACATTTCGCCGAGCTTAGTTCCGTCCCAGATGTGTTAGGGGGCGAGCCTATTGCCATATCGGGCACAAATTCCATACTCCCGAGCTGATACGGAAAAATCCAATATCACTTTGCTCGACCCGGGGATCGAACCCGAGACCTCAGAACCGTAGTCGTACCGAAATACCACGCCACCGAGGCAGTATTGATAATAATCACAAGTTTAAAAAATTAACAGGCCGACTTCAAATCCGATTGTGACCAAATTTATATGGAACCACCCTTGAAATAAGCTCTATCTAATACAAAAACAATTTTGAAAATCGGTCCACATTTGGCGGAGATATAGCGTAACATAAATTAAAAAATTCAGATGAATTGAGGACCTCCTCCTTTTTGGAAGTCGGTCGAAAATGTGTAACAATGTGAACTAACCTTTTGTCAGTAGTTTGTGCAGTTTTTACTGTTATGAACTTTCCTTTGAAAGAACTACCATTCCCTTTTGCAATGGCTTCTTGAGCACTTGATTCTTGTTCAAATTGCACAAACCCAAAGTTCCTGTTTATTATAATACCGTTGACCTGGCCGTATCCAATAAAATGCTCATACACTTCATCCACAGTGTCCTTATCTGTTAGACCTCCTACGTAAACTCGAAGGTGGGCCGTAGCCCTGTCTTTCATAGCCTGCCTACCAAGAGTCAATTTATCTGAAAAAAAAATTACAAATATAAATTAACTAGGTTGGATGCATGCTTTTATCATATTTATTGGGTAACATTAAAAAACTGTGCTACATTTAACCTGTCGCAAACGGCGTTATTATTAATAATAATGCATTTTTTGAGTGGTAGAGCCACACTGGAGACAGTTACGTCTACAGCATACGGCCGCCTTGACTGGTTTGATACTACTGTCACACAGAAAACCGACATAAAGTGGCAGCTCGCATTTCATTCAGTGAGTGAGATTTCTGGTTGACCAATTCCCCTTCCCTTTCCCAATCCCTTTCGCTTCCCCTTCCATACTTTTGGGTTGGCAACTCACCAATGATTCTTTTGTGTCTTGGACGTCTATGGGCGGTGGTGATCACTTACCATTCAGTGACCCATCTGCCCATTAGCCAGTCTGCCATTAAAAATAATACATTAGCTGCTCAGCGGCCTGAGGCCAAGCCGCCTCTGAAGGATTAACTGACTAGCCTAGTTACTTTAGGTAAATCCTTTATAGATAAGTTTCTAAACTCCATACATCAATACTAAATATGTGGTTGGCTTATTACAATGCCCTTATCTAAGTAAATTATACCAATAAATTACACTCATTATTATTTGAGCTTTAAGTCAATTTAACAATCATCAAGCACCATGTCTCATGGTAGTTATGATCGTCAAACGTATTTATTTTGCCCTAACGTGATAGTAATTAGCCTGCTTGGCCTAGTGGCAGCATATAAGGGCTGTAAACCAGGGTTTGATTCCCAGGTTGGGGGGGAAGATGTTTTTCCGACACTATTTGCCCGGGACTGGATCTCTCAGATGGGGTTGATGTCAGGCAGGCAGCCGATCGTATGGCAAATCCTTTCGGCAACATGCTTATAAATGTGTATTGCGCCGACTCCTCATTAGGATGGGATATGAGCCGGTGGAAAGAAAGAGATAGTAACAGACCCTGTTTAGCCTGTAGTTTATTTATCACGTTAACAATTACATATTATTCTTACCTCCCATGTTGGAATATTATGTATCTTTACATACGGAACTATAGATATATCAAAGGAACAATGTTTCTGAAATAAAGTTTACACGCGAAAAACCAAGCCGACAGAAAGAACAACAAATGACAATTAGGGATGGGGATCTGAGATCGATTAATTGGAGAATTGATTGTCAGGCCCAAAAAAAACACGACTTTTAAATAAATATGTAGCACTGAATCGATTCTGTGAAACGATATTTCATCGTACAAAATCTACTTTAAAAGTTTTCTGTTTTGATAAAAACCATAAAAATATTATATACCTCAGAGTGATACAATAGTAACTCCGTTTTTTCCAAAATCCTGTTTATTATTACACCAATAGATGCGTAAAACCAGAAAAGGTATAATACACATTTTTTTCCTAACTTGTAATGATACAGGACTGAGCTGGGCAAAGATCTCCCCCTCTGCCTCCATTTCCTACGATCCAATGCCGTCACCAGGCGTTGTGGCTCAAATGCATCTAAATCGTCTCGCCACCGTTTCTTAGGGCGACGGTGTGGCGTCGGCGTCTTCCATCAGGTATCTACCATACGGTTACCAATTTCTCCCAACGATCTAAATGCATTCAAGCCACATGACCATCCCGATCCCATTTGAGACGCGCTGTCTTTCTACCCACAACTGCTATGCCTGTTTTGGAACGGATTTTGGTATTTCGGACTTTGTCGCTAAGTTTTATGCCGAGGATACTGCGCTCCATAGCTCTTTGGCAAATCTTGTTTTGTGCAAACACACAAATATGTTACATACATAAATAAATAATTTCTATACCTTTTAATTAAATTGGTGAGATGAGTGATGAAGGGAATCGCTTGGAACCCAGTAGATTTAACATAGGTACTGTTATTTTTAAAATTTGAAAATAGATAATATTAAGCTATATTAACTATTTTCAATGTTTTTAATGTATCATGTACATTTAGAAAATAAATTACTTTTAAACTTGATACTTTGATATCGTAATAAAAACAATTGTAATTATTGAATTCCCTGAACCAATAAATTTCCTGATGTTACTAATAAGAGATCGTTTATTATGGTATATTTCTTGTTTCATATTTAAATTGTAAATGCAGAAATGAAAAATTTTTTTTTTTAGAAATCGATATTCTATTTTTTGGTGATTATTTGGGAATCGATACATATTACAATTTGAATCGATCTGAAAATCGATCTATTTCGAAAAGAATCATCATCCCTAATCACAATCCACAACTTTGACAAATGACATGCATAGACTGCATTAGTAGATACAGACTATAAAATAAAACCATATGATTTAGAAATAATACACGTTACAATAAATTACGATTAAGAAATTCCCCAAAATTAAAATAAAGTGCTAAGTGCACTTTGCTCATGTTTATTTTGAACTTATTTCACTCACTTTTTTGTATTTTTGACATTGAAATATGACAACTGGTACTTCCATGTCATGTCCATCACTGTTTTTTGGTTTTTGCGGAAAGTTCGTTTTTGAGGTTATAGGTAAAGTTGAAATTATGTATTTTATCAATGTTATATAATGTTGTACTATGAAAGTGCGAATTTATCAATTATAAAGTTTATTTTTTGTATAACGACCTTAATATCGCTAAATAAATTAGTTTTTGGAAGTTTAAGAAATAATATTCACAAGTAAGTAAAATATTGTTTAAAATTTGAATTACCTTCTTAATGTCATGGTTTGGATTAATTATAACCCAATAAAAAAAACTGTATGATTACTGTATGAACTTGCAGTTATTTATTAGATGTTAGTTAATATCTATATATCAGTATGTGCTTATAAAATGTTATGTCCATTAGTCTGTTTGATTCTGCAATATGTAGAATTCCAGACAAATCGCTGGGCCGAAAAAGCTGAAGCATGTTACTTTTAAAATTTCATTAAAAATAGTTTCAAGGAGATATGAGGGGTGTGGTGTGATCAGTCTGACATTTATATCAATCTGCGAAAATGTTGTATACACAATTGCAGTAAAAATACCCTACATTCTAATTGAGCTTTTTGGTGTACCTCTGGCCAACTGCTAACTAAATTGGTTCATGTATTAAATTAATAAACATCTATTTTTTAAACCACAATTACCTATTCGTTATATGTTTCACATATACTCCTGTGGGATTCTTGGGAAAGACTAGCTTGCTAGTAATAAAATAATGTTAATTTTAAAAGTGTATTTCCATCTCTTTAACATGTTATTTATTATTTTTATCAAAATTTGGTAATTATAGACCTCAAAATCTTGGTGTAAAATAGATACTAATAAATTTCATCCATTTGTTTTAGGTTAAACATGGTTGTTTTGTAATGGCAATTAGAAGGTTCTTTTCAAAAGCATATAAAACATACAAACAAGCTACTGACGATGCATTCAATCGCAGGAATTTATTTTACACCAATGTCTTGTTGTCTATGGGCATATCTACAACTGGAGATTTATTAGAACAGACATATGAGATACATTATAAAAAAGATTCAGACAAATTTGATTATGGTCGCACTGCTCAAATGGCTGTGTCGGGCTTATCTGCTGGTGTCATATGCCACAACTGGTACAGGGTACTTGACAGAGTAATTGTAGGCAGATCGTTTGGAATGGTGATTAAAAAACTGATGTTGGATCAGTTTATATGCTCGCCATTAATCATTTTTTGCTACTGTGGCGATATTTGAAGAGAATCCTATGGAAAATTTCACAGATGAAGTTAAAGACAAGTTTTGGACTCTGTATAAAGCTGAGTGGGTTGTGTGGCCCCCGGCACAAATCATAAATTTTTACATGGTGCCTAGCAGATACAGAGTTTTGTATGACAATACTGTGTCTCTTGGATACGACATATACACTTCTCACATAAAACATGATAGATCTAATGAAAAAATCTGAACCAAGAGTTATTTATAAGAAAATTTATTTGTGTTTTTTTAATGTGTTTTTATGACTTTTTTATTTCTCATTTATTTATTTATTTTTAAAAAATTAAATAAGTTAATAAAACTTCAGTGTTTGCATTAAGGCTCAATTGCACCACTATTATTAACCTAGAGTTAGTCCTAACCGCAAGTTAAGCTACATGTCATTCATACATTTTCTGTCAATTTAGCTTGCGGTTAGGACTAAATCTAGGTTAATAATAGTGGTGCAATTAAGCCTAAGTATTATAGTGATTTACTGAGTGCATATTTCAAATTTCACTGCTATTATATTCTTTTTATTTCAGATATAATGCAAGCACTCGGAATTACATGGAGAAAATTAGCAACAAATGTGAGGAACTCAATACCAGTATCTCGCTTAAAAAAAATTGTGGGGATAGCATTTAGCGATAAATTTTTATTCTGTACAAATATATGCATATCAGTAAGTTTGTCATCTTTAGGTGACTGTATAGAACAGCGTTACGAAATATACATTAAAGAACAGGATAAGTTTGATTTAAATAGAACTAGTCATATGGCCTTCTCTGGTGCAGCTGTGGGAATCTTATGCCACCATTGGTACAAAGTGTTGGACAGATTTATAATTGGAAAGACGTTAGATATGGTTGTGAAGAAATTGTTCCTTGACCAAATGGTGTTTTCGCCTGTTATGATCGTCACGTTTTTTGGGAGTGTAGCATTGTTTGAAGAGAATCCTTTAGAGAACTTCAAGGAAGAAGTAAGAGATAAGTTTGTAACGTTATACAGGGCGGAGTGGATGGTGTGGCCGCCTGCACAAGTCATCAACTTCTACTTCTTACCAACTAGATACAGAGTGTTGTACGACAATACAATATCACTAGGTTACGATATCTACACATCACAAGTAAAGCACAATAAAGGTTTAAAAAGAACTCCTGATGTTACTGGGAATGGGACCAAGTCTTGACGAAGGTTGAAAATTTCTTCATAGTTATAATTTAATAGTCCAATACATACATTAAACTGGGAGTACATAATCGTAAAAAAACAAAACATTCATTTTGTATAGAATACAGATGTAATGCAGCCATTTTTATTTACACCATACCTAAGCGTCGCTGTGATATATTTTAACAGACATTGAATGTAATTATTTATTTTATACAAAAATATTCTTGTTGTTGACACAGAAGTGAATAAAATATTTTATTATAATTTATTATTTTACATTCCTTGGCTACGTGTAATGATTGCTCACTGGAAGATAAACTGAAGATTATAGCTTAGGATAAGCTTGTGCATATATGTCTAGTAAAAGATTATCTGCCGAATGTTCATACACTTAAGGTCGCCTTATGTCGTTTAAGGACGCCTTATCAAAGTAAGAAGCCGTTAAAGTTGAGTAGCTTTTGACCATTCGGGCGTATATATTTTAAGAATAATGGACAGCATCTGGTTCTAGATTTTGATATACAAGTATGGCATGATCAGCTATTTTGGTGTTAAAAATAATTCTTCATCTGAAGAATTACGTTTATTTGCCTTCAAGCTAGTGATGACGCTGTCCACAACGGAATTCTCAAAGATCCTCTCTGGCCAAGACTCTGAGCGTCTATTCCGAAGTTCATCTATAACGGGCAAGGTACTAGAGCGCGGTGTGCCTCGATGAGATCGAAAAGAGCGGCGCTTATCTTTCACGCCCAATACTGATGATAACAGTTTGTCTAAAGTCGCAATGTCGTCGATCTTAGTTCTCGAGTGCGATAATTTTATCGCACTTGAGAATATTTGGCTGGACCGCCTTGAATCTTGGATTCCAGTCTGCAGTCCTATGGATCTGATTACCTGTAAATTAACAATGAATAATGTTAATAAGTCAGCTGACTCGAGGGTATAAGCAGGGGATGAATCGTGTTAATAACCACTACTGTCAGCTGGCCTGAGAATATAAGGATGCGGAGGGAACAAACTATGGCACTTCTCGCGCTTGAACTGTGAAAATGAAGATGTTGAGAGGCTCTTCTGCCTTGTTTCGGATTCTTTTCCACGTTCTTCTATGTAGATTAAATAAATATTAAATAAATAAATAAATACACCCAACAGTCACACACGTAGTCCTGACCCCACACTAGGTATAACCTGTATCGTGGGTGTCGGAAACTATGAGAGACTTTCGGTCTCACAACACCCAGACTTGAAACAAATGTCTGTGGGCCACACAAACATTAGTCTCAATGCGGGAATCGAACCCGCGGCCTCTCGCTTCATAGCTGGCTACTCGCCCGCTGCGCCACGGAGGCTGTCTGTCTGTCTGTCTGTGAGGCTGATAAATATGTAGTACCTATTTAATGAGTGGTACATGTTTAAAGCATCAAGGGTACCTATTTATTTGGATGAACCCCGAACATTTATGTCGAAAATAGAAATTACGCTTTTCACTACAGGTGCTAGAAAAACGTGACATTAAAGATATAAGATACCAATTTATCTCAATTTTCACAAATATGGTTAGTTTTATCATGATTATCTCGTTATATCTCCTACCTACCTATATATAGGTACCTACTAACGGCAGTTAGTTTGTATTTTTTTATTGGAAATACACAGAAATAAGCTCTGCTTACTATAGGTACCATTGGTTGCATTTCTGCATACCTTATTAAATAATTTATGATAGGTACAAGCGTTAATTGTTCATTATCACCTCCTTGGTCTAATAACAGCATATTCCGCTGTGGTTTGGTAGATCCCAGGTTCAAATCCCAGGTTTTAACACAATTTGCCCGGGATTGGACTCACGGTAATTGGCACCAGGCAGTCATGAGGCAGCAAATCGTAAAACTGAAGCTAAATCTTCTCCAAAATGCCTAAAATGTTTGTTCCGCTGATCCCACATTGTAGCTGGATAAGGACAGATGGAAAGAAAGGTAAAGGCCACAGCTTATCTTGTTACCTCGTCTGCGTTGTGGCTCTGATAGCTTATTCTTTTGATTTTTCTGTACGTGTCGTCGTCTAACGCTTCTTGTACAGCTGCCTCTAATTTTTCCTTAATTTCCTCATTTGTACCTTCATTAAGATCCTCGAGGATTAATCTGAAATCGTAGATGAAGATAGCAATAGCCTAGAAGTAGATAGGTACATATAACTAAATATGTGCGCTCGATTCCGCTGAATGAGCAAGAGTGGCAGGTTTTATATTTTGTTTTTTTTTAAACAGTTGGATAGCGACCACTTTCCACCTGGTGCAAAATCTGTCATTTTCCACGGTTTTACAGTTATCAATAGGTATTATACATTATGCAGAAGCTTTTAGGCCGACATAGTTCTGCTGAACTTTATTAACACAATTGGTGGTAAAAGATCTTACTCAGCTCGTTCTTCTTCTTCACCCTGAAGATAGGCACGATTGGCTTCTCTTGCCACTTTGATATCTTGCTCCCAAAATCGTCTGACATCTGGGCTCGATGTGTACGGTGCAGCAACTTCTTTGATTTTGAGGAAGATTATGGCCGTTGTGAATATGCAGATAACGTTTACGACTGTTAGACAGCAGCTTACGATGCCTGTAAAATGATACGCAAATAGTTAATTTTATTTTAGTATCTATTTTCTCGGGTTCGATCGGGTTCGACCACCATGCTGAAATCCCGGGTCGGGCGAAGTGATATTGGGTTGTTTCAATTCAGTATCAGTTCAGGGTCTGGAAATTGTGCCCGATGCGGCGATAGACTCGCCCCTTATAACACCTGGTACGGAATTACGCTCGGCGAAAGGTGGGTGTTCTAGTTAGCTAGTGCGCCTCTGCCTACCCCTTCGGGGATACAGGCGTGAGCTTATGATCCCACTATCGCGCAATGATATTGGTTTTTTATACCCAATCTTAGCTAACGGGCGGGCTAAGTCCCGGATTCTGGAATTTGTGCCCGGTATGGTGATAGGCTCTCTCCCTTATAACATGTGGGACAGTTCGCATTTGCCTACCCTTCTAGGATGCAGGCGTGAATCTATGTACGTGACTTTTATTGAAAGCAAAAGAGACCACTAAGTTCCTATAGCTTCAATATAGGAGATGATCCTGGGCAAATGGGAAATGGAAGGAACAATAAAAATAAACTTATTTTTTTAAAACATTTTAAAAATTAAGGGCCATACTTATAAAAACATTTTCGCTTATCTTTTCGCTAAGAATAGCCTGCCACTTTTTTCCTTGCGTTAAATTGTTTAAAAATGAAAGGGACAACCTATGGTTAAAGATAAGCAGCGCTTAAATATTTTTATAAGTAAGGGGCTAAATGTTTATATCATGTGGTGTAGGTACGTGTACCGATCTAAGTAAAAAACAAATAGCAAGTGATATAATAATACTTGCCATTTACAGCAAATTCAATTGGAATGTAGTCGTGGTACAACGGTTGGTACGATGAATTGCCATCGATCGGTTCTCCCTTCAGATGAGGTATCTTTACTCCTGGGTACAACAGCCAGATGCAAGCTAAAGCCCAAAATAGTCCCTAAACAAATAATAAAATGGAAATCAAACCAAACGATGATCTATCCACAACTGGTAAAGTTATGTACCTGTATTAAAAGTATTTTGGTTGAGTAGGTACCTACTTCATGAAGCAACAAAACTATGGATTGATTTTTGTCCGGAGAGTGACATGCTTAAGATAGGACCCGGAAATATGTCTAGAAAAGCGTAAACGCATGCTGCGAGCGAAAGTGACAAAACCCCATTAAGGCACATAAAATATGACTTACACAATTCACGACAGGCGGCAACAACGAAGCTGATATTGCAATGCCAATAAGTGGGCCAGCACTTCCTTGAAGCAGAGCTAAAGCTACTCCAGTACCAGAAGTTAGCGCCCACAGAACACCCATCCAGAGCGACCTGACGTTTCCTCTGTAAAATTCTCCTTTATAAGTACATAGCAACCTTATATTAAACAACGCGACTTACGATTAACAACATAAATTAACTTGTATAAAATTTGAAAAATTGAGTAGATTTGATTAGGTACTTAGTTGAGCAGTGGGCTTAGACGAGTGGCTAATGCGCTAATCGAACAGAATAATAAATGTATGGGAATGACATAACAGTACGCTGTATGCGGCGTTCTCTTATGTCATCCTCATACATTTACTTTTCTATTCGACTAGCGCATAAGCCTTGTCTAAACCCGCAGTTGTGAGCCGTAAACTCATCGTACATCATTCCCCAAACATACTTGTTTAATCAGCTTTCTATTTGTCTCTGATCCCTGTGTTTGCAAGGCTTAACTTACCGTGATTTCATCTCTTCAGTGGGCCAGTCTCCAAAGCCCCAAGGCATATCAGTTGTTCCCAATATGAGTCCAAATATAAAACCAAATATTAAAGAAAATACCATCCCTGTAATAAGACTTTCGAAACCGCTTCTTACGAGACTTTTGTCTGCAATTATCGTGCCAAATGTGATTGACATAACTGGTCCCATTAACGGAGACACTAACATCGCCGCAACTATGTTCGATGCATTGTTCTCAACTAGACCAAGAGCGGCAAGAGAACTGCAATGAAAAATTAACCTTATTAAATACTTATCTAGCTAATGGCGTACTACCGTTGCACAATATAACATAAGCTGCAGCTCGTATGCTCGAAATGGTAGGCAAATATGCAATTTACCGAGATTATAAAATATTTCCATCGTTTCGTTTGATTTTTTTTTAATCTATTTTTATTATTACATCTTGCACAAATTCAATTTTTCTATACTATTATTCTGATTTTTCGAATCGAAATACTTCGGCAATTTGTGATTTTTACTTTGCTAAGTCATTCTAATGATGTTTGAAAACTGAATCAATCACTTACTCCGCTGTTATAATTAGCGTCAGATAATCAAATGAAAGTTCTCCTCCTCCCCGTACACCGTCGACCACTTGTTTTACAGTTAGTTTTGATCTGATAGACTCTACAAAGTTCCGCCAGCGTTTTGCATCTTCTGTTTTATGCCTGCAATTGTTATATATTTTATTATATTTATTTTACTATGTTTTAGAATGAGAACTTGCTATACTTATAAAAGTTCCGATAGAGCCTATAACTTTGTGTACTAATTAGATATTTAGTTACCTACAGAATTAATGTAAAAATATCTAGTAACTCTTAAAATTCGCAGTATGCTTAGTAGCTAACCACAGTGAATAATAAGAAATACAATTTGTTGTGAGTCATGTACGTGCTTGTATAGCTTGGTAGCTAATACCTACGTAGATTACATTATTTCGAAGATGCAACGTCACTTGGTATACCTAATTGAGTTTACTAAAGGACTTACATTATCGTTTCTTCGTCACTTTCTTCATTATCAATCGCTGAATGCACCACGTTACATGGAACGACGCTAAAATGTATTTAATATAAGATTTAGTTCATGTACTTCGATAAATGCCATCCAAATTATCATCATACCTTACAATGGATTTGCATTTCACCCCAATCCCGAGTTCCGTGAGACAATGAAGCATCGTCTCGCACAGATCACCAGTAGGCAATGGGAATATTATCTCGAAGTAATTTCCTAGTTTATCGCTCGTCCATACTGCATGCTCTACATTTAGTTTCGTCAATAATTCTTGAAGAATCTAAAATATATAGATTTGATAGGGAATAAAGTATTTTATTTATAAACTAGGTAGGTAGGTAATTCAAGTCCGGGTTTGTGGCTAGTGTAGGTACATCAGTATCTAGATAGGTAGGTCCACGAAATAGTAAAAACACAGAAATTGGAAGTCATTCGGAGCTAAGGAATCATAATTATTAGAAGTTATTCTATTGTACAGTTACGGAAAACACACCTAATGACTTATCATTAGGTGTGTTTTCCGTAACTATCGACAGACAAACCAACTTATCTGTACAGGTTTATACTTATATAAACCTGTACAGATAAGTTGGTTTGTCTGTCGATCTAGAATTACGTCTATTTGAAGTTACTGGATATGGCCTTGACTAACCCGGAAATGCTGTTCAATTTCAGTTAGAGTGTGCAGATTAAAAACTAGCCAATAAGAACAAAGTTTAAACATGACACTTCAAATGACTTGGTTCATTTTCTCGATATAATAATTATGCACACTTGAACTGAGATCCTTTACTGGGACCGGCCGTTAGTGAATCAGGACTTTTGTACTTACACTTTCCATTGTAAAAAACTGGTCATCTTCACTTATACATTCCAAAGCTTTGAATGCGGGATTGTAATAGTCTTGAGTGAGATGAATCGGGATACTCCTTGCTTTTTTATTCCTTAACTCCACAGCTAAGCGATATGGTTTCCCTGACACATGTTCTGCCGAAATAGCCTCTTTAGGTTTACCAAAGCGGAGCACATGCTCGTAATTACTTGATGGGATATAAACAATGAAAATGACTCCTGAAGGCATAACTTTAGACTGAACGTGGTAGAGTTTCAAGCTATTTATATTAGAACGCTGGTATATTTAACGTATAGGCATCAGTTCATTAGAGCCACGTTGAAACAATTAGGACATGAAGTTATTAGCGTATTAAACACGTTATACTTGTAGAGTCTTGTTATTAAGAACATCTTAATTAACGGCTTGTTCCGGAACTTTATGACAGAACAGATTTTACGTATCTACCCAGTATATAAGGGTTTGTAAATATTGTGTTTACCTACTGATATTTAATTAAAAGTTGTAAGAAACCCTCGCGTTTCGGTTCGTTTCAAGGAAAATTCATCTAATAGTTTTGTTTCATGCATTCACTTTATGTTTTACAACATAACATAAGCTCATGCCCGCATCCCCGAAGGGGTAGGCAGAGGTGCAGTAGTGAACTATAACACCTACATTACGCCGAGCTTAGTTCCGTCCCAGATGTGATAGGGGGCGAGCCTATCGCCATATCGGGCACAAATTCCAGACTCCGAGCTGATATGGAAAAATCAAATATCACTTTGCCCGACCCGGGAATTGAAATACAACCACGCCACCGAGTCCTTGTCCTTTATGCTTTAATTCTACATCAAATTCAAATGATTTAGATTTTTAAAGCCACTTGCAGCACTTAGATAAATCTTGCAGCGCCAATGCATACCTCTTCGGGGATACAGTCGTGAGCTTATATGTTATGTATGTAGACATAAGTTAGGTAAGGGTATTTAAAAATAAAATACGGGTTTGTTTAACTATTTATTATTCAATAAGTGACGATTCTTATTGTATTACCTACATTGTACATTATTAAATTTTAAATTATATTTCTATTAGACACACAAAACTGCTACTTAGTTACCTCTATATCGCCTGGTTTCTTAGGGATTGTTAAAGGCGGAAATTAACTAAATATTTGGCAGAACTTAAAATTATTTTCCGTGAAGCGTGTTGCGCTCTTAAATTATGAAGTGTAGGGATTTTGACGGTAAGTCTGACAGGGTGGGCGTCGCTTGTTAAAATTATTTCAAATTATTCTCTAGAGCTGTGTGTGTTGGTTTTAAATGTTGTGGTTTAATGCATAAAACTTCAGTGAAGATGGACAGTATAATGTGTAAACTTTTTAACCGGTGATCTTTGACGAGTTTTGCTTGGTGCGTTGGCTGGCTTTGTTCGGTCGATTCGTCTAGTGAAGTGCATCTGAGGGGCATCGCACTGGAAGTAATTACCGCCGTAATGCTAGCAGGGTTTTGAGATCATCCACATCTGGGTCTCATGATCATTGTGAAAACATAATTGCTATATATACATTGACATTGGCTAAATCATCGCATATGCGTGGAAGCCCCTATTTTTAAAAGAAGAAGAAAAAATTCTGTTGTGTTTTGACTGCGGACTTAAACCTAATGTTCGGTTAGTTGAGTGTTATTTGATAACCCTGGATAACATTTTCAAAGACCAAGCGTGAGCGTGGTAAGGGTACACTGTACAACAGCCAGTATATGAGCCCTACTTTGGTTAGCATAAATATTATACTTTAAGTTGTAGATCACGATCTATTTTGATAAATTTTTTGTCAAACGTTATATTTGGTGTCCAACATCGCGTTTTTCTGAATCAAGAGTATCATTCATAGACATTTCCATAGTCGGACGATTGTTTAATACATATTCTTGTTTTGTCACATTACTTTCGCTATCGACATTGATTCCTGTCAGTACTGCATTTTCTTCATCAATTTTGCCGGGATGTTGGCTGTTAATGACGTAATTGTCGTTGACACTGTTGAAAGGAGAAATAACAATATATTTCAATCGTTTAGGACCCACATGTATGTTATGAATAATTTAATAGATGTAATTTATCATAATTGCAAATAGGCAGTTGCGACTTATGAAAACTTAATATAAGGTGTATCTGAAATGGTTCATATAGTCTAGATAGAATAAACAATATTAATGTAGCTACAATAATTGATATTCATTAGTATACCTAATAACACAAGAAGCTAGGTTTTATAACATAACATAAGCCCACACCTGTATCCCCGAAGGGGTAGGCAGAGGCGGACTAGCGAATCAGAACACTCACACTTCGCCGAGCTTAGTTCTGTCCCAGATGTGATAGGGAAATTATGTACAAATTCCAGACTCCGGGCTTTATAACATGTTTGAAATAATGAATTTGTTCTAAGAGTAGGTAATATGAGACAGCTTTGAGATATTCTTACTGTGGTTTTTCTCGGTAGCAATCGTAAAAGTATTGACTTCTGTGGCGGCGTGGTGTAGAATTTCGACGATGCGTCACAGTATTAGCTTCCGTAAAACCTTTGGCAGGCTTTGTGTCACCAGCCATACTTCTTACACCAACTGGTTCAGGAGTAATTTTTCTAAAAAAATTAAATTGCCACATCTTAATACTTTATTGGGATTTATGTCGAAAACTTTTATCTGTTCTCAAGAGGTCGCCTCTTTGATCTAGTGGCAGCATATATGGGCTGTGCACCGGGAGGTTCTGGGTTCGATTCCCAAGTCGTGAAAAGATAATTTTCTAATTTAATTCTCCCGGGACATCAAGCAAGCAACCGTTCGTAAAACTAAGCCAAATCATATCTGCAATATGTTTGAAAAAGTGTGTTTCGCCGACCCCACATTGAGGTGGGATAAGGGCAGGTAGAAAGAAAGTAAGAGATAATTACTTGTAAGTGTCCCATACTGTTGGACCATCGTTAACTCCATTGTTTCTTTTAGAATGTCGTAGAAAATTGGAATTTCTTCTCCACCATGGAATGTCTTTTTTGTCTAAAGGACATACCTCCTTTATCTGAAAAAAAAACAACATGAAATAAATCAAATTCATGATTTGTTACCAATATTTACTTAATTAAAATTTAAAAATTTTACTACTACTTTTAGCGACACTACGAAGAGGGAAGAAATAGAGAGGTCTGTAAAAGGACAAGTAGATGATCCACATTGGCACTAGGATATAAGGATGTATCTTATAAGTATGATCTTACGGGAACCTTACATTTATCAGCGATAAACAGTACCCTCTGTACTATTCCAGACTATGATCTATCCCTATGCCCAACATCCATATCCGTTGAGCCTTTATCAGGTCGTCGGTCCACCTTGTAGGTGGACGTCCTACCCTGCGCTTGCCGGTACGTGGTTATTTGCCCCATCGGCTATCAGTTCTACGAGCTATGTGCCCTGCCCACTGCCACAGGCAATAACTAATAGCTAGTTACAAATCTAACAGCTAGTTCGATTATAAATTACCTTGTATACAGCAACACCGGTGAGAAATATGCACATGATGTTAAGGAGTGTGAGGCACAAGGACGTGGTACCGAGCTTTGCGAGTTCAGCAGGTTGCGTTACTGCCCAACGACTCGCCTCCTTTGGGAATATCAGTCGGACTAATGCCATTGCCCACACGAGGCCCTGTGAATGAATCTCTGGTGATTATCATCATCATCATCATCAGCAACAGGACTTGCACTACTGAAGTCGTTAATTTATTTTTAAAAATTGAATAGAAGGTACTCGTAGATATTTCTTGCTAATATTTAGTTGTGTCTAAGGAGGTTAGTAATATTTTTTGCCTTTTGGTGCAAAATTTTTGTGTGTGTGAATTGTGCAGTCACGCTTATTGCATTTTTAACATATCTGTTTATTTTTCTCCGAGATTGGGTGATGTTGGTTTTTTCTGGTCGGTATTAACTCGGAGTCTTATAATGCCTGATATGGCGATTGGCTCACTCCCTATCACATCTGGGACACGGCAATAATCTTGTCAAGATAATCATACTTACAGCATTAACAGCAGGAGGGAGTAGCGATGCGGATATAGCGACACCGACCAGCGAGCTAGTATACTCTCCCAGTACTGCAAGAGCAACCGCCGCGCCACTTGGTATCGCCACTAAAGTGCCTATCCACAGGGCACGGAGCTCACACCTGAGTAAAATACAGATTGGTACCAAATGTGATAAATTTCGACTTAACATTTTCAAATTATCTAAAAGGCGGCAGTATTTCCAGCTGGCATAATTCTGACGATCTCGGAGGTGGGTGGTGACCAACTAAATGTCTTAAATTATTAGGTTTGTATTGGATTTACCATCTCGTTTGGTCTCGGTATTTTTATCCGTCTGTATTTTTTGACACCTTTTATTGCCAAGCTTACTATTTGGTGTTATGTTTTCTAATAAATTAATTGTTATTTCCATACCGATTATTGAGCAGTGGTTGGGAGAGGTGATATGTATGTATGTATGTAAATTAAAAACCTTATGATCATTTCGTGCGTGGGCCATTCGCCAACAACGTCGTACTTTTCATCGATTGCGCAGATAACCAGGCCAAAGATGAAGCCAATGACCAGGCAAAGGAACAACCCCACCATTTCATGCTTTACTCCCATCCGTTGGAGAGAGCGATCACTCACCACGGTCCCTAAAGTGGCTGCGGTTATGGGACCCTGGAATAAATTAGAATTAGTAATATGTGGGTGACGTCAAAACCAATGTTAAAAAAAAACTTCTAGCTAATCATGTGTAGGACGTAAGTGTGTATGATAATTGATCATTGTATTAATTGATACGTCAAATAAAAGCATTTGAGCGCTATTGTTGGTAGTGGAAATAAATGGATAACTCTATTATTGATTAGATTTATGTATTGTGTAAGAACGTATTGCTAAAGACTGGGCGAAGTAAAAGCTTTTAGTAGGAAGGCGTACATTGGCAGAAGGCTGAGATAATGCTAAGCGGAAAGAAATTATGAACGTAATTTTACCATCAGTGGAGAAATCAGCATGCTAGCGACGATTACAACCGTGGAGTCTTCGGCCAAACCCATTGCAGCGACCAGTGCGGCTACCGTCAGAAGTAGCAGCCAGTCGAATGTTAAAGCTGCATCGTTCCTTACTTCTTGTACCACTTGTGCCAAGTTGGTACGTGCCTTTACAGACGATGAGAAGCGAGACCATGCTGAATTGGTTTCACTGTTGGATGTATGAATACATTTAGCTCTATTCCACTCAGTACCGGATTTAGGTTATTTCAAAGCGGGAGCAAGCTGCCAATTTGCCAATTTTACCGCCCCAAATTAAGGCCCAAATACTGCCGCCTTCCAAATACTGCGGGGGCACGTGCAACCTCTCGCCGATAACTCCCAGATCCGGCACTAATTCCAATTGGTGCACTTGGGAGATATTACATCGTGAATGAAGTGAAAAATTGTGCGAAGGGAATAGGCAATAGGTAAATTAAGTACCTACTTACATAACCGGGCGTTTATAGATACATATACAAATTCCTTATTTTGTTTGTATGGTAACGACGCGATGCGACGACCATTGAAGCTCTGATATTCCTACTCATTAATGCCTGAGACATTGGCTAAATAAAGTTTATTTCTTTGTTCTTCTTTCTTCTTGATTGGTATTTTATAGTTCATCGACATTCAAAGAGTGTATTGAGGAAACGTAACAACCTTGCTGGGATAGGCATAGGGGAAGTCCGGGTAAAGCGAATACCCCGGGCAAAGTGAATAGTCCCCATTATACCCAAACTATTCGTTTGGCATCAACCACGCTGCCATAGTAGCGTTTCGCTATCGGGTCTCAATGACCGGCAAAGGCTTAAACGAAAGGCCGCGTCACGCGGCGTTTACAGATAGAGGAACTGTATTTTTGACAAATATTTTCTAATATTTCGAGGTAAGTGTTTTGATGATATTTTCTATAATATTTATTTATTATTCTTGGTCATACTATAGTTTTACTATATATCAAAGTGCCCTTTTACAATATGTTGTACTGGAAATTAAAATCAATAGTTTTTGTATCAATAGGCTTAACGTCAAAAGTAATAGTGTTGGGCAAAGTGAATAGGGCAAAGCGGATATGGTATTCACTTTGCCCGGCCTTTTCGATTTCAGATGTTTACATCTGAAATTAAATAATGCTCTTATTTTGTTGCAGATACAAACATTTTGGTGCATAAATACAAAAAAAAAACTAATCACAGCTCTTGGAATAAAGACGTCACGCAGACAGCAATAAATTTATGTAATGCCGGAGAATCTGTGAAGGGTATAGCTAAAAATATGGGTTGACTTATTCCACTTTGTACAGTCACGTCAAAACTATTAATATTCAGAATGATGATTGTCACATTACTACACTGGAACCAGAAATAGAGTCCTTTAAAGTTTCTTCTTCTTCAAACTTTCACTACAGTCCCGTAGTATTAAGCCCAATACCAAACCCTCACAAACTAATGACAACTCGTAAACGGAAATTACAAAAGTCAAAATTTTTAACTAGTACACCTGTAAAAGAAGAACAGAAGCTAAAATTTGAACAAAATAAAGTTAAGAATATAACTAAAAAACTAAATGTAGGGTCCAAAAAAGGTCCTAAAAAGACTGCTAAAAACCTGTTAAAAAGGGTAATATAATCCGAAAAAAATAAGAAATTCGAAGATATTTTGTGTATTTTTTGCGGTGAAATATATATTGAAGAAGATGATCATCCAATTGAAAATTGGGTTCACTGTGGTGTCTGTTTCAGGTGGTGTGACGAAAAATGTTTCGCTTTCGAAGGCATTGGAGTCTACATATGTGATAAATGTCAGACTAAATTTTTGTGTTATTTCGTTTAAATGCGAATTTAAGTAATTTTTCATTTTATATGATTATAATAATTTCAATTATTAAGTGTGAGTTTGAGTTTTGTACCATTAAAAGGTTGTTCACTTTGCCCGAGCACCATATCCACTTTACCCGTGGGTCTGGGCAAAGTGAATACTATCACACATTTTTTTATTTTGGTATTTGTTAATAGTTGTTTCAAATTTAAAGTTAAATGATAATAATATATGTTAAAGCATTTAATAAAGACTGATTTGGGATATTTATTTTGTTTGTATCTCTTATACCTGTTCTAATAAAGCCTTTAACATGTTAAGGTGTTCACTTTGCCCGGACTTCCCCTAATGTAAAACTATGAGCATGACATCGAGGACAAAAATTCGTTTGTCGAGATTCCCCAGAGTGGTGTTGCGGTCTAATACAGACAGCCTCGGTCTGCGTTGTTCCTTAATGAACCGTGTTCCAATTCTAGGCCACCACTAAACACGTTTTCCCTAAAGTATTTTGTTATGTTTACTAATATAACCTAATAATACTAGGTACTAAGTAGGTACCTCAGACACTGCGTCTGTGGCGTGATTGTATTTCGGTACGACTACCATCCTGAGGTCTCGGGTTCGATCTCCTGGTCTGGCAAAGTGATATTGGATTTTTCAATATAAGCCCGGAGTCTGGAATTTGTGCCTGATATGTCGATAGGCTCGCCTCCTATTACATCTGGGACGGAACTAAGCTCGGCGAAATGTGGGTGTTCTAGTTCGCTAGAGCACCGCTGCCTAACCCTTTGGGGATACTGGCGTGAGCTTGTGTTACTAAGTAGGTGGATGTGCCAATTTAGAATCTTGTAGTATTCTTAGTGCAGTCACAGTGTATTTAATTAGAGGCTGAAGAATAAAGGAGTTCTTGGGTTTGTATCCCAGATAGGGCAAAACTGGACCCTCCATAGAAGGTAGGTCCATCAGGCAGACAGACGGTCGAAAAAATTAAGTCGAATCCATTCTGCGACATGTTTGGAAAGTCACACATTAGAGTCTGATTAAAGGTAGAGCAGGAAGAACTAGTAGAAACCAGAGACAATAGGAATTAGTAATTATACATTTTGATATAAAAATGTGCGTGGGCTTATAATATAAAGATGGGGCTTTATCGATCGACTTCAAAAAAGTAGGTCATCAATTCGTCTGCATTTTTATATATAAATAAATAAATAACACCCAACAGTCACACACAGTCCTGACCCCACAATAAGATCAAATCTTGTATCGTGGGTATCAGGAACTACGAGAGACTTTCGGTCTCACAACACCTAGACCCGAAACAAATATCTGTGGGCCACACAAATATTTGTCTTGGTGCGGGGATCGAACCCGCGGCCTCTCGCTTCACAGCCGGCTGCTCGCCCGGTTGCGCCACGGAGGCTGTCATATTATGTTACGCGATATCTCCGCCAAATATGGACCGATTTTCAAGATTATTTTTATGTTCGATAGCGCTTATTTCAAAGGTGGTCCCATTTAAATTTGGTCAAGACCGGATAAGTTTTGAAATCGGTCCGTTAAGTTTTTAAACTTGTGATTATTATGACATTGACACGTCTACCGTTGGCCTTCACATACTCAAAAGCATTCGTAGTCAATGCGTGTATAAAGGAACGCACACGCACACACCACACACACACCTTTGTGAGCAAAATGGGTAGAAACTGTAGCACGAAATCTTTTTCGAAACAAAAAATACATAGGTAATGGGAGTTATGGTAGACTGAATAGTAGCGGATGATCGATACACAAAGTTATGGCTGGCTGGGTTAAATCGCTGACCTAATGGTGCTCAATCAATACACAAACGATATATGAATGAATGAACGTTTTAGCCTCAGTTTTAGCATAATAGATTATCTACAGTTACTATTAAATGTACCTATTTCTAGTCTAAGAACAAATAATCTCACGCCTGTATCCCCGAAGGGGTAGGCAGAGGCGCACTAGCGAACTAGAACACCCACATTTCGCCGAGCTTAGTTCAGTCCCAGATGTGATAGGGGGCGAGCCTATCGCCATATCGAGCACAAATTCCAGACTCCGGGCTGATATGGATAAATCCAATATCACTACCCGACCCGGGGATCGAACCCGAGACCTCAGAACCGTAGTCGTACCGAAATACCACCACGCCACCGAGGCAGTCTAAGATTGCAGCGAAAAAGGACAAAATATGCAAACCATACAACATACCGATGTTCCATACATATAGGTACGTATACATAGGAAGGTTTTATTTGCATATTTTGACCTTTTTCGGAATCTATCTATATTTGACAATATAGACAATATTATGTAGATAACGCAATGGACTAGTGGAGAATGGTCCAGACAACACGATTCTTTTCGGCTTGCCTGTGCCGAATTGTCTATTAATATAATCACAAGTTTAAAAACTTAACAGACCGACTTCAAATCCGATCGTGACCAAATTTATATGGGACCACCCTTGAAATAAGCTCTATCGAACACAAAGATAATCTTGAAGATCAGTTCAAATTTGGCGGAGATTTCGCGTAACATAAAAAATACATACGAATTGAGGTACGTAACATACATAAAAAAGTCGAATTAAGGATCTTCTTTTAACTTTTTCTGAAAAAAAACGACGAGGACCTCCTCCTTTTTGGAAGTCGGTCGAAAAAAAGAAATAGAAACGAATTGAGGACCTTCTCCTTTTTTTTTTTTTTTTTTTTTTTTTTATCCGGGCACGGCAAAGTGACTACACTGCACCTGATGGTAAGCGTAGTGCAGTCCAAAAAAACTAGCGACCACTGTCAAACACTGTTTATCAGTGGTCGTCAGAATCATGCCGGCCTATTTATGCTTCTTCACACTCCGAATCCGAAGAACGAAGAAGCAAATCGAGAGGCTTGCGACAAGACAGACGGACGACCGACGCAGATACAGGGATACCCCCCATACCCGTCTCAACCAACCATCAAGTCATGCCGCAAGGCCCTCGAGAGAAGTCTTTTTGGAAGTCGGTCGACAAAGAGAACTTAGCATCGGATTTTCTTTCAGAAGTTTTCGCCCTTCGTCACTGTTGTGTACTTCGTAATTAGCTACAGCACTAAAAGTTAAAGTAACCATGTTTGCGTTTAGAATTTTTAAGCCAGAGTGGCTCGAACTTTGTGCCTTAACGACTTTATCGTAGTTTAACCGTGACTTTGTCTAGCATTAAAAAGGAACAGAATTTTATGTGTTCTGGGACGCTGAGATTCTAGAAGTTTTCCAACAATGTGCTGTCTTAAAAGTAAGATTCTTATCGTAAATGTTTATCTCCTTAAAGTTGTTACTTGTTAGACTTTACAGTACACTTTGTGATATTATGCTTTGTTAAACTTAAATTCTCCTTCAATACAAACAACTCTATGGTTATCTCGTAGCAAGAATGAGTCACAACTTACAATACAAAATTGATTTTTATCATTGTTTACACTTCACTAGATATCAAAATGAATTGTGGTCAAACCATTTGTAAAAAAATGGAAACACTTTATATTGTTTTGACAGTTCTGTCAAAATGTTCTGCCTTAGATTAATAAACTTCTTTGTGTTCTACTTATTAATGCTTATTTGATCAGCATTAGGTTTTAGTGTTGAAGTCAACGACCAAAGAATCAAATATTTTTCTTTCGTTATTAGGTTGAATTGCTTTAATGCGTACCTGCTATACATGAACTTCTCTTGCTCTGTCGGTTGGTAGAGGTTATTAGATTTATAGCATAGTGCACACGGCACCACGCTCACCGACGATTTGTGTCGAGAACCGATGCCGAAGGTCCTTAATACTTGGAGCAGCTCCTCGCAAGAGTTTCCCGACTCTAATGTGAATGTTACCTTGGAAAAAGAAGGAAGACTGTCTCGTATATCTTCAAAGAAACATTGTAATTTTTTAAATAGGTATTTTTTTCCTAAAATGAATTTGAACTAAATAACTGTCACCCTTTGATAAAGTTTCCGAACAAACGAAATTAAAATGTAGTGCCAGACGATAAGGCCTTTTTTAAAAATACATGTAGGTATTATAAACAATATAAAAAATAATGAACTTTATACCGATAGTAATAGGTAAAGGCTTTTACAACAAATATTTGTTGTAAAGATAATTAGAGTCTATGAATTATTATTGTCTTTATATGTTCAAAAGGGTGTCTGAGGGTGTGCCTTAATTATGTTACACATTATATAATATTTTCTTACCTGATACGATGTGTTATCTCTGGTTGAAGTCCATGTTGCATTATGTATCCTAAGACGTTCCAGTATTTCAGTTAGAACCTAAAAAACATTAGAATTATTTATTCATACGTCATACCACTATACCATAAATACTTTTGCTGCTAGCTGCGAGTTGCATTTAACTAATGCAGTTAGCAACTTATCATTGAACCTTATGTTACTATGGTAATTATTCTGTGTAGGTGCCATTTGATAGCTAACGTGCCATAAAAAAAAGAACTGCCGCATATAAAACTTTAACTCCAAATCGAATACATAATGAATACCCAATTCCGTCAAACTGAGTAAAAAAAAATCTAAAACTTAAAAACATCCGAGTTCTGACTCTTCTCGACCTTTTATATCATTATCAAAAAGGTAACGGGAAAATACAAGGGTCAAATCCCTTGAGAATCACACAATATGACACGGAGTTTGTTTATAGAGAAAATATTCCTGAATTTATGTAGAAGGAGTTGCAAAACGAAAAGATTTTGTTATTTGTTGACAAAACTTGAACAAAATTTATTTTGCATTTTCTAGCTGTCCACTTTTATATTATTCATACGCAGTAACTTGGTACACCCATATTCTAATAGACCGAGATCCGGTTGCATGATCACTACGTTCATAAAGTATGTAGTCAAAATCAAATTTTAATTAATATTAATTTAAATACGCTCGCGGGCAAATCTTGATTGAAACCTTGGTAAAAATTGATTTCCCCATTTACAATTCTTTTTCTTTCTGCCTGGCATTATCCCGGCCTTCTGCCAGGGTCTGCCTCCCACTTTCCATTTATAATTATCCATAAAAATTACATTTTGACTAAATGCATGATGAGAGTTGTAAAATAAAGACTTGAAATATAATTTTTAGGGTACCTTTTCCCTTTTTTCTTCAACTATCACATGATGTGGTGTGTCACCAGAATTACGGTAGCAGTAGCCAGATCTCTCCGACTTCACCGCAAGTTTTAAGTGGTAGAGCCACGCTGTAGACAGTTACGTCTACAGCACGAATGGGCCGGCTCGACCGGTTTGATACCACTGTCTCACAGAAAACCGACGTAAAGTTGCAGCTTGCTGTCGCGTCTTGTTCGGTGAGTGAGATTTCCGGTGACCCATTTCCCTGCCTCCCATTCCGAATCCCCATTCCCTCCCCTTCCATTCTCTTTTTTTAGGTTGGCAATGCACTTATAAATCTTGTTGTGTCTTGGTTGTCTATGAGCGGTGGAGATCACTTATTATCAGGTGACCCATCTGCTCGTTTGCCAGTCTCTGCTATAAAAAAAGTCGCCTGTACGAGCCATTAAGTGAATCTTTCACTGCTTTATATTAACTATTAACACTATCCAGTTCAATAAGTACAATTACTCACTATTTCCAACGGTGTATCCCAATGAAATGCTTCGAGGATATCCACAACGCGTACTGAACGCGATATTTTCAATTTATTCCTCTTAAACGCCATCATTTGCTTCATTTCTTCCCAAGATGTTTTCAGATAAGTTTTGGTGTTATGGCCGTGTATGTCACTAACATTTATAAGATTCTCGCTCCGAGTTTTGTATAAAGGAGGAATTCTGGCTGTTGTTAAGCATTGTGTGGACTTGCATTTAGATATTGGATATTTCTTCGAATTTTTGTGTTTATCATTTTCGAAAATAGTCTGAGGTATCTTTGCGTTTTTCTTTATTGTTTCTTCGTGTTCTTTTCGCGGCACGTTTACAATAAACAAAACTCCTGACATAGCTTAACTACGTTGTTGTAATTTTCAGTATAAAGAGAGTACAGAATATTTTCGCAAAAGTACACGCACTGGCTTCTTGCAAATAACTAAGACTAAAGTAGAAAAATGTACCTACTTCATTGTTTTCGAGTTAAAGAAATGTGAATGATGTTGCGCCATGGAAAACAACAAAACAACCAACTTCCCGTGTTAATCTGCTGCTATCATGTTGCAAATTAGTCACCTATATTCGTTTTCTTGGAATAATATAAACGGAATAAAATTATGAACGGAATCATATTGTATACGGCACTGTTTTAAAAACCCCATGCTTATTAATTGATTTAAAAATTAAGTTCATTCCGATTTAAATCGTTCTCCCTGCAAGGTTACCACGACTTCTTATAGCAGTATTATTATAAACGTTTTTCGTTTGTTTTGTATGGGAATCGGAACAAATACAATTATAATAATACTGCTATAAGAGGTGGTGGTATGTGGAATTGTAATTGATACCAACTTTATGAAACATATAACGGTATATTATATACTGTATACAAAATGTTAAAGTACTTATGTACCTATCACTAATCACAATAATTTGACAGCCTCCGTGGCGCAGTGGGCGAGTAGCCGGCTGTGAAGCGAGAGGCCGCGGGTTCAATTCCAGCATTGAGACAAATGTTTGTCTGGCCCACAGATATTTGTTTCAAGTCGGGGTGTTGTGAGACTGAAAGTCTCTCATAGTTTCTGATACCCACGATACAGGTTATACCTAGTGTGGGGTCAGGACTAAGTCTGTGACTGTTGGGTGTATTTATTATTATTTTCATGACCTTTCTTTTTACATAAGTTCACGCCTGTAAAGCAGAGGTTCAGCTGTCACTAAACATTATTTAGTTCACTAATCATATATCTAACTAGATTTCATATCACGATTAACGCCGAGTTTTATTTCTTATTTAGCTTCTTATTTTCATCCCAAGGGAGCGAGCTTATCACCATATCGGGTAGGTATAAATTCCAAAACAAAAATATTGTGATTTTTCAAATATCAACATAAAATGTGACTGACTTGGGGCTTCGAACCCAGGGCCTCATAGTTCTCTCTAAGTACGCTGCCACTAGACCGGTGCCCGTATTGGATCCGAATGATTTTTATCACGTAGATAAGCTTCCATCGTAACTCGAATATTCTTGGAAGTCAAAACATTCATAGTATTAACCATAATGCATTATCCACAGCGTTCACATGGATAGTTTCATCTCAGTTTACCCTCAGCAACGGTTGCGGGTCAAAATATACGGCGCGCAGTCGTAGAGGGCGTGAGGGCGGGCGGCTGGTGGCTGTCGGCCGGGCGGCGGGCGGCGTCGGGCCCGTCGCGTCGCCCCACAGTCGCGGCGAACCCTGCCGCCAGCGCGAACCACGCGCTCTCTCCGCGACACGCGATCAATAACTAACCTACACAACAAATCCTCCAAATATCCTTATCCAACCGAAATAAAGTGCTACACACAAAGACAGTACATCATAAAAGTTGGTATAACGGTATAATCACATTCGCAATGCTGAACGTTTTTGTCAACACCATAAAACATGGCCACCCTCGAAAACACATGATCGTGTACACCGTTGCCTGAGTTATTCTCGGACACAAAATAATTTACGTGGTTGCCGATGGTATGTTGTATAGATGTGTTTTATCGAGTTACGTAAAATGCTACGCGGTGTAGCGTTTCAAAATCGATACCTACGATAATAAATGTACGAACCGATTTGATTGTCGCGTCTCGCTGTGGTTACAATACTATTGTTTCATATTTTGTTCCAATGATTTATTTGTTATCGATTATTTTAATACACAATAGGTGTCCATCTCAAAAAACTATTTTAATAATTAAGTTTTCGATCTGCGGCGGCGGTACTGAAGTATCGCCGAAAACACGCGGCTTAAAAATATTAAGTGTTTGCGTTATATAACTTTATCCTTGTGACGTAAGTGTATCTGCATCATTATAAGATAGTATGATGTCCTAGTATCCCAATTCCCATAGCAACCCTGGAATGAATATTATACGCTTTTCATTTCACTGAAATTAACACAAGACGTAATGCGGTTTAAAAATATTTGAAAGAGACTATTTAAGCCATCGATATAATATTTAAGCATCTAAGCATTACGTACAATTTGAATAATAGAGATTAAAATGGTATATAACGTTTATATAATTCAATGACGTTAAGTGTTAGCAAACAATTAATTAGTTACGACGGAGCCTAAGATCCCAGACATTTGCTGATATAAATTACAAGTACTAAGACACTATTTGAAATCTACTTCAGATAATCAATACAATTAATCATTGTATTTTTTAGAAAATAGTAGTGGTATCAAATTAAGACTGAATTCATAATTTTTTACGCCTTTCGAAGATATTATTGTGTCATTTTCGGAACATAATATATTTTACAGTGAACTAAAATAATATATCTTGTGAATTGATTTTCTAGTAACTGGAATGGTATTTATAACCCTAGAAAGGAGAGTAAGTTTGGTCTTTGTATTATATAATCTTCGACAATAGTCATCATTGATTCGGACTTTCTTAAAATTGGCCGTAATTGGCACCTCGTAAATACTAAGGTCGTATTGGTGTGGAATTAAAGAATCGATTAAAGATGTACCATAAAAGCAAGCATCATGGTTGTTTCATACTTAACCCCTGACTGTTAAATATTTTATAGATGTACCTCTATAATGCAGATAGAATTGAAATACTAGATTAATATAATAATTACGTGGTATGTCTGCGGTGGCACTGTGCGGCTTTTATCATAATAACTTGGGACATACAGAGTTATGATTAACAAATCAACGGTCTTTGTCTATTTTAAAATAAGAACATATTAGTTATTGAGTGATATAAATGTAGGGGATGTATAGCGGCCAGAATTTGAAGTAACTTTATCGAACACAAAAATAATTTTGAATATCTGTACACATTTGCCGGAGATAGGTAATATACATAAAAATACCGACGAAATCAGAACCTCTTATTTTGAAAGCGGTTGTAAAATGACGTTGCCTAGTTTAGTTGAAATATTAGTTCAAAAGTATAGGGTTGTACAAAAGTCATATTATTTGTTTATGGTCACACATAAGAATATACGGTTGGTTATGGTGATATAAAGTAGATTTGTTTTCAGTAATAATGTTACTGATCTTTATGTTTTATGACTTCGCGAAACAATAAATTTTACTAGCTTTTATACGTACATACTGTAGTGTAGAGCTAAGCTGTAGAGTTGTTCAGAATAGCATATAGTGTCTTTTTGATTTAATTTCCAGTTTTAAAATTTATCGGACATCATTTTAATAATAACATATAATAACATAATAATATCGAGTAATTTTTAAATAATAGAAATAGTTTAGACTACAGGGTTAGTCCATGTATTAATGCAGTGAAGTGAAAAATGAAGGCGCGTCCCCTACTGTAGTTTTTATCGAAACAAAATACATACACAAAAAAGTTTTTTCGTTGGCGCCTGCTTATGGAACAATGTACCATAGATAGACTATATTGCCATGACATGCCAAATGAATATCAACGGATAGAAGCTTTCTTGGCATACCCGCCTGATGCCCAAACATAATATTAATTCAATCCGGCAAAGATAAGATGTCAATAGAATTTTAATAATTAAAGAAATATTTTGAATTATACACATTTTTCTTTCCACCTGTTCTCATTCCACCGATGTGGTGTCGGCGCATTTCATCAAGCATTTTGCTCAAAGGATTCGGCTAAGTTTTTACTATCGGTTGCTACCTGACGTCAACCCTCTTTAGGAGATCCATCTTTGGACATAACATATTGAGAAAATCTGCTAACTAAAAGGAGGGGGATAGGGATTGGGAAAGTCAAGGGGGCATTGGGGCACCGGAAATTTCACTAACGAAACACAGCGAGCTGCCACTTTACATCAGTTGTCTGCGACACAGTGGTATCAAACCGGTCGAGCCGAAAACACAGATTAAGTGAAAACGTCTATTACGTAGAATAAATTAATGTAACAAATTAAACATTATTCAGAGACAGACGTGACCTATTTATGTAGCGTATCAATCGAGTAATTTGATAATTTATTAATTATGTAACGACAGTATTTACTGTATGTGAGTAGACATGGGACCTATTGCTTAAAATGGATAACAAATTTTAACCTTGTGCATATTTAAATAAATTACTTATTTTTGTTGCTTATTTGCCTAATTTTATTTTTTTATTCGTTTAAGCATTAACGAAACGTATGTTGCGTTTTATAAAAGCGTCTGTTCAAATGTTGTTTGCTATAAACTTTTTTGTTTAAACATATAAGGAAATTAATGTTACGTTATATTAACGCTGAGTTTGTGCAAATGTTGTTGGCTGTTAACTTTTTGTTTAAATACATAACTAAATGAATATTTTGTTGTAATTGTACGAATGTATATCCTAATTCCTAACTGATGTTCAATGTTTGTCATAAATGAGTTTTAATTTCTAATAAGCATACAACGTACATTGCTTACCATGTTTAGTGTGCTTATTTGTTTATTTCGTAAAGCACTGCTTTGTTATCTCTATATGTGAGTGGGAACGAGTATATTTTCTCGTTGAAGAGCGCCGAGGGATCGACATTACACAGCTTAATAGCTCCATGTATCTTGAAGGATACTGAATGTTTCTAATGTCTGCCATTAAATCCTTTATTGAGGCAGACAGTTGGACATTTAGGTCACATCTCTCAAGCTACGTATAACAATGTACAATGCCGTATATTCTATTACCTCACCCATGTCTTTTTAACGGGGTCATTTTGGATCGTGATGCGGAATATCTTCCCTCCATTATCCCGAGAAGATTGATGTTAGATTATGAGAGGTCGTTATAGTGGTCTTTGTCTTTTATATTCGCTTTGATAACAAGAGCAAAGCGCTTTTCGCCTGACCAAGTACCGCTTAGAGCTTTGAGTTACAAACAACTGCATAGTATTGCACTTTGCATGTCTTCATCCCTAGTTATTTAGTTTCACTTTGTACAGTAATTTTACTGATTTAATGTACATAAAACAGAAACGAATACATTGTTGATTGTCGCCATAAACAGACAAATCAGTTGAATCATTAAGAGTCTCGAGAGAATAATAAATGCATTGATGTAGTAAAAGAACTGTTACTAGGCCATCATGTGTTCATATGTCAAAAACGGACAATCATTCCCGAAATCTGGATAACTTTAATATTCACGTATCTTCTGTAAATCGAAAAACAGGGTCTCAGCTGATGTTGAAAGACAAAAAATTATTACGGAAGTGGTACTAGGAAGGCAATAAAAGTCGGCAGAGAGGCACGTTTATATGACTTAACATTAAGTACTGCAGAACACACGGCAGCGATGACGACTACTCTATTAACTTTATTGTGATCTCAAATACAACCTAAGACTGGGATCTTTAGAGCGAACTTCGAAAGAAACGAACTCAGTGAGGATTTGGAATTTTTAAATCGAACTTCTACTTAGTCCGAACCATTATTTACAATAAAAACAGTTATTGTATCTAATTATAGGTATAAATAACAATTCAGTGACTGAGTGATATCGTCTTATGTCAATCGCGAAATATGTTGAGATATAATTTCAACCAGAAAAATAGAGGTCTCTCTCTATCTTACTTTTGTTCGCGTTTAATTAAATTTTCTATAACGCTGCTCATTATGTGTATAAATGTGTCTCGTTTCTCCACTATTTCGGTGGAAATTAATCTTCTGTGGAGCAAATGAGTAAGATTCCTCTTCATTTACTGGTCGCGTGCCCGACTTTTTATTGAAATAAAACGCCGAGTCCCACATTCGTAAATATAGAGGCAATGTTACCTTTGTTTTGAGTGGGTTTTCCATATTTTTTAATTTGTCACGAGTAAATAATGTGAATGGTTTACTGTATATGAGTATAAATAAGAATAAAAGACAACTCTTCTAGGTCCCATTTTTTGCTTGAAATAATTTTAACGTTTTATATCTAGTAATGTAATTGTAGTTTGTTAATATTTTCAATCTATCTTTTTATCAATCTATTCCACCTCAGTGTGGTGTGTAGTATCACAACATCCTTTTTTAAGCATTTTGCAGAAAGGATTTGGCTTAGTTTTTATGATCAGCTGCCTGTCTGACGTCAACCCTCCTCTGGGGATTCTAGTTGCGGGAAAATCGTGGAAACAAAACACCCGTCCTACCTGGAAATCGTACTCAGGACCTCGCAGTTCTACTAAACCAAGGGGGCAACTCGGTTAATATTTCCAATATCAAAAGTCCTTGTCATTAAAAAAGTAGTCACAGACTATTTGAATTCTGTCGGCGACTGCTTATTATGAAGTTGGTATTTTTGCGATTTCACATTTATTGTATTGAGCTCGTTACATAACAATACACGAAAGCTAGTAAATGCAAACCTATTAGTAATAACAGGGTACAAATTCTAGAAGGTCTTTGTTGCTGGTTGTTTCAATATAGGGCGGCATATAAATGGCTTGCGGAAGATTGATGAACCTTTACGCAATATATCAAATATTTAGTATCTAACTTACTACAGCATTTCAAAAGCATTGTTAATGTATCTTTCATATCAAAAATAGAAGTTATTGAACTTTATACGGACTTGCGCTTTTAATGAATACAAAAAATATTACCTACTTCATAATTGCAAAAATTTATTAAAACTATTTTTGGTAAGTAATAAAAAATCATGCATCACAAAAAATGCATGATTTTGTCATCTCACACTCTCTAAGTCTATGATGTTGGTTATTATCACACATTTTTTTATTTTATCCGGTTATATTATGGTGTTATTACCTTTTTTTCATTTCCAAGTAGGTACCTACGCTCTTCTTTGTTTCTGACTGGCGTTATCCCGACCTATTATTGTCAGAGTCTGCCTGCCTACTTCGACCGTTCTTGAGCATTCTCTATAGACTATTGGTTCTCATACCTGCCTCCAAAACGTCTAGACACCTCTTTTTGAATCATCCGCAGGGACGCTCCAGACACTTGAGATTGACTTACTCCTGTGGTTTCTTCAAAACGTGACCATACTATCCTAATTCTCAAGGGGCATTCCTGCAATTTATCTGCCACGTCGTTTTCCAAGTAAAACGTACGTTATATGTTTCCAAGCATTAAAGCCTATATATAACTATTTTCATAGAATGCTCGTTAGTGAAACCTACGATAATTTAGTTATGAATTCAAAGCTAAATCAGTTTGGAGTGCTATTTTCTGTAGAATTTATAAAGCTTGTTGCTTATTCACACAGTAATTTAGCCTTCAAATTTAATGAAATAGTTTTCATCTCACTTCAATTTGTTATAACATATAAGTGTGAACTCAATTTTGTAGTCAACTATTTTTTATTTATTCTAATTATAATATAGTTGGCTTATCTAACCTCTAAACTAGTGCTATCAATAGTTGGTATATCATATTTACTTATACACACTTTAGTTTGAATAAAGTACTAGGAATATACATAAAATGGGGTGTTTACATACAAATTAGTATTGTTTTTTAACCATACAAATACAAATGCTGGCCTAGTCCTAACTTATAACATATATACCAAAGAATAAACAATATACTACCATTAATAAACACGAATGGTATAATTTATTGAAGCGAAATAATTATGCTTTAGTTTATACATATACCAATTAACTAATGTTTTTTCATAAAAAATAACATAACATAAGCTCACGCCTGTATCCCCGAAGGAGTAGGCAGAGGCGCACTAGCGAACTAGTACACCTACATTTCGCCGAGCTTAGTTTCGTCCCAGATGTGATAGAGGGCGAGCCTATCGCCATATCGGGCACAAATTCCAGACTCCGAGCTGATACTGAAAAATCCATTATCACTTAGCCCGACCTGGGGATCGAACCCGAGACCTCAGGACGATAGTTGTACCGAAATACAACCACGCCACCGAGGCAGTCATAAAAAATGCCATCTATATTCACTCTGTGTTATTATTAAATTGTTCTTCTACGTTATCTGTGGTATCTTTCACATGCATGCCTTTATGACCAGTGTTTTCAATCAAGCAGATAGAATGAATGAATGAAATGGCACTGGCATAGGTATAACTGACATGTATTATCATTTATCATGAAGTTCATTGCAGTAGGCGGGCTGAAACAGATGGGAATGCGCTGATAGTGCTTTATAAAGGACTATAAATGAAATGTAATGAATACCGACGCCTTTTTGGTCTAGGGGCGGCGATGGGCTGAGAACAGAGAGGTCCTGGGTTCGAATCCTAGGTTGGGCAAAACGTCTTTTCTAACACGATTTGTCTGGCCTCTGGACTGGATCCCGCAAACGGAGTTGACGTAAAGCCGCGTCTCCTGCAATAAAACATTGACAATGAAAAACCTTGTTTTGTGTAGGTACTTTTTGTGTTTTGTTTCGAAAAAACATGTGCAGGAGACGCGGTTTTATCCAGGCAGTCAGTCGTAAAATAACCGGAATGTTTTTGCAACATCTCACATTGCGATGGGATAAGGATAGGTGGAAGCAAAAGATTCAATGACTGCTTTAGATAGAGTGCGTATCGAGCTATATACGAATTCGATTGTCAAAACTATTCCTGCTCGGACTATTGATCTTTAATCGTATTAAAATAAAATCACAACAATAACTGTTTTGTTTAGGTCTTCTCATTTATCCAAATGTATTTTTGTGAATCAAGTTTAAGTGTGTGTGTTTGTGCGAGAATGATAAAAATAAACATTTCTTGTAGAATACGGTGCATTGGGGATAGTTATTACTTCTATTTCTGTTTTCTGCTCGTGTCTGAAAATAGAACCTTTGTATCGACTTTTCTATCACATTATATAAATGTAATATTTTCATGCTTATTATTGCTTTGTTAGTAGATTCTATAATACTATGGCTACCAACATACAATTTTGTATTGCTAGAAATACATTATTTTTAGTTTTAGCTTAACTTATAGGTGTATCATCTAACTAATATAAACGCAAAATTTTGTGAGTATGTATGTATGTTTGTTACTCTTTCATTTCACTACTATGGTCACTGAATTTTGATGAAATTTACAGATATATATTTATAGTGTATATATTTATTAGATGTATGATATCCCTATATCTAATTTATATTTCCTTATTTTCATTTCATAAGTTTTATTTATGCGTCATTTAAGCACATACCTCATCCATCTTTGCATCACCCTAAGGTTGGCTGGTAGAGAATGCTTATAGCATTAAGCCCGCCTTTATACACAATGTATATAAAGTGTAATAAATAAATATATAGACTATACATCCGAATAATACATAAGTAATTCTTTTTAATAACTCAGTAGGTACTTATTCATTATAACTAGATCGATGCATCACAATAATATTAAGTTAATATGAATAAACCTTGGACTATATAACATTAAGGGCGACTTGCACCACTATTACTAACCTACAGTTAGTCCTAACCTCAAGTTAAATTGAAATAGAAATATATGAAGGACATGTAATTCGTTACATGTAATTAATTTAATGTCACCATATATTATCTGTATTTAGATGTAGTACATTATATGTAATGAATTACATGTCCGTCACATATTTTTATTTCAATTTAACTTGAGGTTAGGACTAACCGTTGGTTAGTAGTAGTGGTGCAAGTCGCCCTAAATAGAATAAATAATGCACATTTAGGGCAATACCCTCACGGCCTGTTGACTTTCACACCATTAAAATGCAGTAACCTATGTTTTATTGCTGATTATATTTACGACAGGATTACGCGTCAGCTATTATTATTGGACACTTGGATTTTTATTACAATTGCTATGTAGTTTGTTGATTTTATTAGAGTTCTTGTCGCAGATTTAGTTGTTTTAACACTAATCGTAAAGTTTAACTAAAGTATACTTCATCTAACGATTCATAGATTGTACGGAGTACCTACTGACGTACAGATGCGGCATGAAAGGGAACTGCGGGCTTAGCCAAATGGCTTATGCGCTAGTCGAATAGAATATATTCGTTATTTATGAAGCTAAGGATTTGGAATTTTTAAATCGAACTTTGACATAGTCGGAGTCCTTTTTTAACAAGAAAATCAGATTAACAGTAAAGTTTTCTTGTAAAAAATGACTCGAACTATGTCAAAGTTCGATATAACAATTCTAAATACTCACTGAATTCGTTTTTTTGACTCAGAATTAGTCGAAGTTCGCTCTATAGATCTCAAGCTAAGACTCAGCAACGTTGGCAGACCACTAAGTTTGCATACTACTAATTTTGTCACAGTATAACGACATCGTGGGAGCGGGAATTAAATTACTGAGAGGAATTCCCGTTTGCCGGCTTTAGAATATTGACATTCTGTGGTTGTTTAGGTTCTTTGACAAACTTATAAATCACTCGGAATTAGGATGTCTAAAATTAGTTTATTAGCTTAGTAGCGATCCTGTGTATAATCCACAGGATGTACTGTACCCTGCATGGGTAACATTTGCTTATATTCGATTTTTTTTTATTAGCAGAGACTGGCAAACGAGCAGATAGTTCCCCTGATGGTAAGTGATCTCCACCGCCCATAGACACCCAAGAATCATAAAGAATCATGGGTGCGTTGCCAACCTAAAACGAGAAATGGAAAGGGAGGGAAAAAGGGATTGGGAAAGCAAGGGGGGAAATGGGCCACCGAAAATCTCACTTATCGAACGAAACGCGACAGCAAGCTGCCACTTTACGTAGGTTTTTTGTGATATTTCTTAGTATAGCAGTTTTCAATATAATATACCCTAGATGCACAGTTCTTTGCATATATCCCCCTAAAAAGTGGTCTCACGAATAAAACAAAGAAAAAGATCACAAATTCTAATTAAATCAACGCAAACATAACCCTATGCACGTGTAATAAAGTAGCTTTTTAAACGAAATGAGCAAGCGTTCTTAAATTTGAATTTTGAAATTTAGAATTCCATCGGCGTCGGACTGTATGCAAAACGAGTGCTCCGAGCGTCAACTGTGCATCTAGGTAATTAATATATCGATGATAGCAGTAATGAAAAGCGAAACAATCTATAACAAAAACAAATATCTATAACAGTTTCTAGTACCGATTTGTTATTTGATAAGTGTGAAAGGCAAGCTGAAATGAATTATTTTGTGTAAAGCCTCCGTCACTGCCATTTGGCCAAAATCTGATGACAGATTTCAAGAGAAAATTGGAAACATCCCATACACAAACGCTTTATTAGTGGATTTAGAAGATCAAAGAAACTCGGATCTAGAAGTGTATTATTTCAGTTGAATTGTGTATACATAACTTATGCTCACGTCTGTACTCCCGAAGGGGTAGGTAGAGGCGCACTAGCGAACTAGAACACCCACATTTCGCCGAGCTTAGTTCCGTCCCAGATGTGATAGGGGGCGAGCCTCAATAGGCATGCCCGATATGGCAATCCATATCGGGCACAAATTTCAGACTCAGGGCTGATATGGAAAAATCCAATATCACTTTGCCCGACCCGGGGATTGAACCCGAGGACGGTAGTCGTACCGAAATACAACTACGCCACCGAGGCAGTCCATTGTGTATACTTATGAGTATAATTATTGTGCATATCATTATTTACTTTGTGAACATAAATGCATATTGCGCATCTCGAAACAGCTTTATATGAATTAATTTAGAATTTCGCATTGCATACTCCGAGCGTATTTGAACTCTGTATATTAAAACTCATTAAGTCCCTAGACTGTATGACTTTGTTGAATATATTTTTAATTTACTGCAAGAATATTGTATTTAGCACTGCACTACATGAACTATTAACCGACTTCAAAAAAGGAGGAGGTTAACAATTCGGAATCTTTTATTTTTGTATGTATGTTCCCCGATTACTCGAAGACGCCTAAACCGATTCGAGAAATTATTTTTTTTGTTTATATGGGTATACTTTTCAGGTGGTTCCATTGGCTCCAAGTCAGGATCTGATGATAGGATCCTAGAAAAATCGAGGGCAACCGCCAAATTTTATAGGGACGCATAGTGTGTTTTATATATTTCCTAAAACTATTCAGGTATTTACATCTGGTACTCATCATCTCATGTTGCTGAGATGATGATGGAAAATATAACTCCTTAAGTATTGGGAGTTGGTGGATAATTCTTTCAATATTACACTATAAATAAATAAATAATAATTAAAGTTTAACAAAAACTGAAAACCGACTTCAAAAATGAACAGTTATTTTTTACTTTTAAGTGTTCGTTTTTGAAGTCGGTTTTTAGTTTTTTTTTAGTTTATTATTATTTGTATTAAAGAGCTAAAAATATTAATTTTCCTTCTTTTACTGCATTCATTTGAAGCGGTGTCTGTGTGCTCTAACTTATTAAATAGGTCCTAGAATTTCCAACACGTGTCTGCATTTCTATGGAAAGTTATTCAGTTTAAAGCTCGCGCGCTAGCAATAGCGAGAGCACTACAGTACTGCATAATTATATTTTTATTAAACCTTTTACTATTTTGCTCAGCATGATGCATTTTAGTAACGAACGTCTTCAAAATGCAAGCTAACTTGTTCAGCATTTTTTGTTTTACAGTAAATAATAGTTATTGTAGCAGTTTTGTTATCCATTGAGTTTAATTTTTAAGGATAAAGCCACTCGTAACTGCTGTCATTGTCTTATAGAAAACGGAAGGTTTTTGTTTCCAAAATAAATCCTTTTATTATAAATCAAATACACTTTTATAAAAAGTATTTACAAAGATATTTAATACTATTATGGGCCACTTGCCGCTCCGCAATAAATCTCTATTTATCCCAAATCTTGATTTAAAGATAGGAGTGAGCTGTAAGATAAATCGAAATAAAGTGTAACTCTAGATGAGTAATAGCGCTGAAAGTCGCCCTTACTGTTTAATTATTTTATTTACTAGTGATTTTGAAATCCACAAGTTTCACAGAGGTGATTCAATATAATCTTAAGTTGAACAACTTAATAGACCGACTTTAAACCCGATTGTGTCCAAATTACAAAAATAAATGAGGCCACACTTGAAATAAGCTCTATCGAACACAAAAATAATTTTGAAAATCGGTCCACATTTGGCGGAGATGTCGTGTAACACACATAGAAAAAATACAGACGATTTGAGAACTTACTCCTTTTTGGAAGTCGGTCGACGAATAAACCCTAATCGAAGGAAGGTATTGTCGCCTCTTTCCTTTTCCCGTTTTCGCACACGAAAGGTCCCGAATGAGCTTTAAGGTAACAGTGGTACTACCATTCCCAAATTACAAAATACTACATCTGTATCTTTTATTGAGAAAAGAAATATTAAGAAAAATAATACGGCGTGTTTTTTGACGATGCTACCTTTAATGCCTTATATTAAAAAAATGACAAACCCGTTGATTTTTAGAGTCACTGCCAATTGCCATTTCAGGCTTCGAAGGTATGAATAAACAGTGAAGAGGCCCACCATTTCCATGAGATGTCACATCACCACACCCTCTTTCCCCCACTGCTCACTCCCTACTGTAACCTTGAACTGCACCAGCTATTATCATAAAGCATGAAACCTGCCGGTAGCACATTTTGTTATGCAAGAGTATTAACTTGCTTCTCACTTCAGATTTTTTCCCGCGACTCCGTTTGCCAAATTTCCACATTTATTAATAATTTTTACATACGACCATACATTTTTCCAGGATAAAAAGTAGCCTATGTCCTATTCCACGCTATAATCTATCTCTGTACTAAATTTTATCCAGAATCGTTCAGCCATTCTGGCGTAATAAAATAACCAACATCCATTCATTTTTACCATCTTTCGCGCTTATAATACTAGTTATATTTTATGAATTTAAAGCTCATTTATTTTCCACCGACTTCAAAAAAGGAATAGGTCCTCAATTCGTCTGTATGCTTTTTTGAATTTCTCTTTATAAGTTTAGGCAAGATCCTAATCACCACGGACCTTACTTATAAAAACATTTTCGTTTATCTTTTCGCAAAGAGTAGCCTGTCACTTTTTTCCTAGCGATACATTGTTTAAAAATTAAAGGGACAAGCTATTGTTAAAGATAAGCGGCGCTTAAATATTTTTATAAGTAAGCGGCTAAAAGTTTATAATTTAGAATGAAACGAAGCTTACCAACTTATAACAAACGTATTACGGTTTTTATTATAATTCATAAAAACAAAACATTAGCTATTAGGACTGTCTCCTTCTATTCAGATGTCGAAGTAAAATATTAATGAAAAAGCTGTTCGAGACCAATGTCGCATGTCTACCACTGCAGTGTCCTTGAACTCTCGCCTCGTAACGACTACGTGGGTAAAATATGAGAAAGCGTTTCGGCTGAAGGATCAACCCAGCTTTATCTTACTGTAGCATTTCTTTCGAAAATGCTAAATGATGCTTATGGCTATTAAAAAACAGATGAATATGGATTTAATAAATGCGATGTAAAGTTACTAAGTTCACTGACTGCTCTGCTATTATACATTGCAATCCGGTTTTCCCGATCCGGTAATCCGGCGTCATTTCAGGTCTACCAGAACCGCTACTAATTTACCGGATCAGGTATCCAAATTAAAAGAAAATATCGGCTTAAATTATTACTATCAGTTCAGAAATTCCCAAAAAATGTGATCTTAGTTTACTTGGGATCCACCAGGGAATGCCCCTCATGCTCTAGAGAAGTCCAGCAGTCACCACAGTTCACAGATAATCTGAATAATCAGCATAGTTTAAATCAGCTTAGAATAGGATCTCGTTCTATACTCTCGGATATGAACTGGGTTGAAAGGCCGACTAGTCCGGCATACCGCGTAACCATGGCTCTATGTTTTGAATAGGGGCAGACAGGAATTTATAAAGAGTCGGTTATTCCCGAAGCAAAAAATGATAAGTTTAAATAAAGTTCCTTACAATATTTTGTTACAAAATCCCATAGAAATATCATACATAGAACCGCAGTACAGGGCCACGGCGTGAAGGCGTTCTGGGTGAGCCGGTTTAGGTACCCAACGCCGCACGGCGTGTCAGTGTCCTATGTCAAGTCTTAGTATGAAGAGCTCCCACAAATTTAATTATATTATGACGAACTGCGCTATCAAAGGATGTCACAATACAATGAACAAGCACCAAGGAAATATAAAGATAACATTTCACAAGTAATTAATTGCTGACATGTTTTAATATTAAGTAAAACATTCATCAAAACTACAAATAAAATTGTAAAAATGACAGACGCCATTTACGTTATGAATCATTATGAATGTTGCCAATAATGCCAACCAATTTACCCATTTTTTAAATACTATTAGGGATAATGAAATGAGAGGGAAATGCTTCCATACAATCTTGGGCCTAGATTGTAAAAGGATGAAAGTAGTGTCAATTAATAGATATAGTATATTATGAGATCATTACTAAAACTTTGACTTAAATAAAAGTGAGGTTATGGAATAAACTATACGCAAACAAATTATGTTGTAGTTAAAATGCAAATCTATATTCATATTAAACTAATTAACTCTGCGATAACTCTGTTTGTGCAGTGGCGTGCACTTCGTATAGACAAAGCTACACTGCCTATCCTGACAATTTGCTATAACATAAATAATGAACAAAATCAAATAACACAGCTTAGCTTATGTTTGATATCAAAATGGGGATTATGATGATAGTAATTGGTGATGTAAGGGTTAAAGAAAATAATTTTCAACTTTTATGCGTACTCTAATCGGAAAGTGTGTTTTTTGCGTTTTCATGGTTATATCACTGTACCGATTTTTATGTAAATAGATATGATTAAACCTAAAGGATTTTCTGTTTTTTAATCTTTTTTAACGAACAAATAAAAACCAAAAGGAGACGGGGATCTTTGGGCCAAAATGTAATGAGTTGAGATATGGCCCAAAAATTTGACATTTATTTCAAAATAAAAAAAATCTGCCCAATTCACAATCTAGAAAATGAGATAACTGAAAAATAAGTAAAGGACATTATTAAAATAGAATCCATTACTTTACCGATTAAGATGAATGAGTTAAAAAATATATATATATGTATATATGTATGTATGTATATATAATGTTAGACCCGGATGATTAATTCAAGTAAAAATAATTGAAAACATAAAAACTAACAATAAATAGTTCTGAAAAAAAAAACAGTAACTGAATAGCTTGGCGGCATGCATTCAGACCTTAGCTGGTTCCCTGTAAAAAAATCGTTTTCATTTGCTTCGTTTTCGTATTGTTTCGTGCGTGTGCGTTTTGGGTGTTTTCCATCTTTTAAATAGAACAATGTTGCTCAGTCTGTAGAAATATTATGTTCCTGAGAATAATCGTCTTTGTGATCAACATTTAGTTATCGAATGTGGGTGTTCGAGTTTCTGCCACCCCTTCGGAGATATAGGCGTGAGCGTATGTTATCTACATTAAAACATATCAATACGTAAGATTTGTACTTATAAACATCAGTTGTTTGCGTATAGTTTGTTCCATAACCTCACTTTTATTTAAGTCAAAGTGAGGCTCATAACTATGTTCTCAGATTACAAAAAGTCGCCAAATGTTCAGTAATGATCTCATAATATACTATCTATTAATTGACACTACTTTCATCCTTTTACAATCTAGGCCCAAGATTGTATGGAAGTGTTTCCGTCTCCTTTTTATTTCAAACACATTATACACAAATATGTTGTAAACTTGTAAACTTAATGCCAGCGGCATTCGCTACCAGTCAACCTTTGGGTGGTGCAGAGAAAAGACAAGGCGGGTGTATATGAAGAAAATAAAAATGAGGGTAGTGTTAAATTCTACTGCACCGCATCTGCTTATAGTCTTCGTGACTGATCGCATGATAATATATAAAAAGAAAAAAAAAAGTATTAAATATAATGTTACATATACTCATAATATTAAATATCATTGCGATATATAGCTATAAAAGAATATATCATATAATATACATAAATAAATTCATAATCATAATATTTATACATACACAAGCATACACATACAACGCGAACGCGAACATTACGAACAACTCTATCGAACAATTGATAAAAAAAGTTATGTTTATACAGAAAAATTCAGAACCTTTTTATTTTAAAGTCGGTTCAAAACTATACAAATGTTTTTTAAGTTCAGAATAAAAGAAGTGTATCATTATTAGAACACTTTCGATTTCCCTATTTTGTTGGTAAAATGTCTTTTACTTGCAACACTATTTACGTGCGTATGTGTGTGTCGGCTCAAGTAGTTACGCGCCGACGATGCACACATTGAATCGTTATCGGCTTCAATTTCCGAAGGAATTTTGTATGAGACTATATCTCTATACGTTATTACTCTAAGCAAAATCCTTGATAGAGGCGCAAGCTAGTAATTATGTATAACAATGGATACATTTAACAGAAATAGAAATTATTTATGGCACAATAGACCACTACATAAACATAAATATACAGAACTGGATAATGTAAGTGTTTTATGACACTGCAATGTACACAGACTATATATTTAATTTCTCAGAATTGGGTTCTCCTGAAGAGCTTTCGTCTTTTTTAACAGAGCACGGCAGTGTGACTACACTACACCTGTTGTAAGGGCAGTCAGTGCGGTTGGAAAAAAAGGTCGATGGTGACCAGATCGAGGCGCTTGCGTTCAGATAGGCGTATGAGTTATGACCGGATGTCATGACGCACAAATACGTAACCCAATGCCTGCCTCAACCTTCTATCTTTGACCTGTGAAGAAGCATCTATGCACGCCATGATTCTGATGATTACTGATACACTCATTTTCTGTGTACAGTTGGACTGCACAGACCGTATTGCAGATGTGTTGTAGTAACTTTACCGTACTTAAACAAAAAAACTTAGTACTCAAAAAACAAACTTTTTTAACGAATTCACCGACCGACCGAATCGCCTCAAATCGGATCAATTCGGCCGGATCCGACCGGATTGAAAATGGCATCGGATTGTAATCCCTATCTGCTATACAGTTTGGGAAAGATTATTAGGTATATACTTATATATATAATTATCTTCTATGTGTAAGTATATACTTTCGTGAGGGACCACTGATATATTATAGTACTTACTTATACCTTTATATCATTTTGTGAGACTTCAACCTGATTTAGTCAGAAGACAGAGAATATATGACATAGATGGGGATAGAAATCTTGTGTTAGAGTCTAGTGTAGAAAGCTGTATCGTTGTGCCGGCCTACTGAATAACAATATTTAGACTATTTTATAAATCGTATTATATTTCATAATTTTCTCTGTATCTAAATGGGGCTTAAACCGAAAGCTGTGAAACAATTTTCCACGCTATAAATCTCTCGTGTTTCTCGTCGGCCGCCGCGTTTCTTTAATAAGATGTCAGATACATTCAAGTTATGAAAGTTAATTTACTTTGTAGTATTTATTGTTGGGATTGAGGGAACTAGGGCACGTTGTGTCGGCGTAAAGAAATATCCTTAACCTCGCGTAGGTTACGCCTGGGGTTATAAAATCATGTAAATTGCACGTTTGTGGGGCGCGTTTACTTGTTCAAAGAAAACAAACAATACATACATTGCTACAGTTTTACGCAAAGACATTAAACAGTATAGAAGTGTACGTTTTACGTAAGCTTAAGCATGTCTCGCGAGAAGCTAGCCAGACGTGCAGTCTAAATACTAACCGCATCGCTTTCGCTGAAGTCATTTCAATATTAATGTTACGAAAAATGGCGAACTTCGATATGATTTTCAATGTTAGTAATATAATTTCCCTGTCAACGATAATAATCGTCCATACGTCTTCTTTCTGCCTGGCGTTATCCGGGCCTTCTGCCAGGGTCCGCCTTCCTACTTAAACGCTTCCACTTCGCCCGGTCTTGAGCATCCTCAGTGGTGAGGCCATTGGCTCTCATATCCTCCTCCAAAACGTCCAGCCAGCGCTTTTTGGGCCGTCCACGGGAACGCAACCCTGGTACGATCTGGGCCAGACACATGCGACCGACGTACTCCTGTGGTTTCCGCAAAACGTGTCCGTCATCTTAAGCGACATTCCTGCAATTTATCTGCCACGTCACGGACGCCAAGACTGCCACGGGTGAGCACGTTACGTATACGATCTAGTCGTGTAACATTGCACATCCACCGCAGCATCTTCATTTCTGCGACGTGGATTTGCCTAACATGACGTTTAAGGGCAGGCCACGTCTCACACCCGTACATAATCGTCCATATGTAAAAGCGATAAATAAGCCTCAAATAGTATAGCGAAGTGAAGTAACCTTCGCTATACTATTTGAGGCTTATTAACTTGCTTAAAAGGACCTAACCTATTCCCTCTCGCTATTCCCCGCTGTTAAAGGTTTAGCATATCTCATAGGTGTAGTTAGAAGCATGGTTAGACGCTTTAATTTTGTTTATTGTTAAAATTAAAATCTAAAGAGTTTATACTGATTTCTTAAATTTACGCGAATGTTATACATTGAAATAAAACTGACTAAAACTGACAGACTGCCTCGGTGGCGTGGTGGTATTTCGGTACGACTACGGTTCTGAGGTCTCGTTTTCGATCCCCGGGTCGGGCAAAGTGATATTGGATTTTTCCATATCAGCCCGGAGTCTGGAATTTGTGCCCGATATGGCGATAGGCTCGCCCCCTATCACATATGAGACGGAACTAAGCTCGGCGAAACGTGGGTGTACTAGTTCGCTAGTGCGCCTCGGCCTACCCCTTCGGGGATACAGGCGTGAGCTTATGTTATGTTATGTTATGTTATGAAATAAAGCTAATTTTACGGATACTATCACGATTTGATTTAATTTTTATGCCCGACGTTTCAGTCTCAGTCCGACCCGTGACCACGAAGACTGCAAAGCCTCCCAAACGTCGGGCATAAAAATTAAAACAAATCGTGAAAAACAGTTTTATTTCAATCTAGAGTCTAGTGGTCGGCAACCTTTTTGCAGGCAGGGGCCGCAAGGTGGCAAAGTACAGTAAAGGCGGGCTTCACCGTTGTCAATGTTCTACTTATAGAGGTATAATCTATAACATTTTAGATATTTATGACTAATTTACACAACAATCACGGGCTGCAAATAGGACTTCACGGGCTGCAAATAGGATTTCACTAATCTAGAGAGTTTAGTTAATCAAGATACGTATTACCAATTTGTTGACTCATTGCTATTGTAAGAGTAATTTGATAGAATCTTGTTACTGTTGTTATCAATTCATACCGAAATAGGAATTTATTTCAGCCTTATTATGGCCTTGGTAATATTATTTATCTTGGCTTTTGCTTCCGCCGTGATCCCTTATCAACAGTCCTAATTAGGCCGATGTCATCTTACATCCGAGCGATCATTAATCGCCCTTATTTCTAGGTCAAAACAAACAAGATACCTCCGAAGGTACATTAATTATATTACACGATGATATTAGTACCGGGTACTCTACATAATTATAATATAGGATGACGGATGTTAAAATATGGTATCATTAAATTACAAATTGTGTCAGCTTTAATTACTATTTAACATAACATAACATAAGCTCACGCCTTATCCCCGAAGGGGTAGGCAGAGGCGCACTAGCGAACTGGAGCACCCACATTTCGCCGAGCTTAGTTCCGTCCCAGATGTGATAGGGGGCGAGCCTCTCGCTATATCGGGCACAAATTTCAGACTCCGGGCTGATATGGAAAAATCCAATATCACTTTGCCCGAACCGGGGATCGAACCCGAGATCTCAGGAACCGTAGTCGTACTGAAATACCACCACGCCACCGAGGCAGTCATTACTGTTTAAGAATACCAAAATATGTTTGTATACTTATAGTTGTATTTTTCCTTATTTTCCCTTTATATAGGTATTATGTATTAATAATCCATCCACGTGTTAAAATTACGGGTTAAAAGCAACTAAGAATAGGTATTTACAAGTACTTATTACTTATACCTGTAAATATTCTAAGTTTTCTATTTCTTAACTATTTTCAATAATAATTATATTAAGCAAACGGTATCAAAAATATCCTTATCTACCTAAGTAGTAAGTATAATGTAGTACTAATAGAATAGAAAATAGTGTTACGTGTTACATACTAGAATAATCTCTAACCGAACGCGCCGCGCCGCCGATCTATAAATTTGCCGAGTGTTCTAGTGCGTTCGAGCCGCGACCAGTCGGGCCGCGTGACGTCACGCGGCGATAAGAGATTGACGAATATAAAAGGCGTGTGTGTGTGTTGGCGGGACACAGTGTTTCTTCGGAAGCGATCGAGTGCGAACAACGAGCGACAAGCGAATATTCGGAGCGATTATTTCGACGCGTATTGTGTGCAGTACAGTGTTTAATTTTAAATAAAGTGCTGAGTCAGTTTCGAGAACAGTCGGCGTTTAATTGTTTGTCCTGAACCCCGTTAGCCCGTAACATTTGGTGTCAGAAGTGGGATATCTCACGGTAATGCAGACGCTCTATCAAGAAGACCTTGCGCAGAGAACTGCAAGCACTGCGTCAAACAAGAGGTTAAGGAAGAAGTGCCTGTGCGAATAATAAGGACAGACCTCAGCAACGAGTGGCGAGACACGCTACTGGAAGCGCAGGATAGTGACGCAGATCTAAAACCGATCTTTGAGCGGTTAAAAGCTGGTACCGCGAAACCTAAATGGCATGAAGTTGCAGCATTAAGTTCCACTACGAAGAGCTACTGGGCCCAGTGGGACAGCTTGGTTATACATGATGGAGTACTGTGCCGTAAATGGGAAAACGCAAAAGGCGATCGATGTCATTTGCAAATGGTAGTCCCTAGAGCTAAGATCCCAGAAGTTTTGCAGCTCTACCATAATGGATTATCAGGAGCTCACATGGGGGTCAAAAGAACTCTGCTGAAGATCCGCGAAAGATTTTATTGGATCCACTGCCGAGACGATGTTGAGCAATGGTGTCGTAAATGCACAATTTGCGCGGCTGTGAAGGGTCCTCATAGACGAAGTAGAGGAGCATTAAAAATTTACAATGTGGGAGCTCCATGGGAGCGGATTGCTCTGGACGTAGCAGGACCTTTCCCTGTAAGTGCCAGCGGGAACAAGTATTTCATGGTGGTCATGGATTACTTCACGAAGTGGCCGGAAGTATTTGCCATTCCCAACCAGGAAGCTTCAACAGTCGCAGATAAATTGGTCCATGAAGTATTCTGCCGGTTTGGAGTACCTTTAGAAATTCACAGCGATCAAGGACGTAATTTTGAATCCCAAGTATTTCAGGAAACATGTCGAGTATTGGGCATTCACAAAACCAGAACGACCTCCTACCACCCGCAATCTGATGGCATGGTGGAACGATTTATTCAAACGTTAGAGAGATACCTGGCAAAAGTTGTAGAAAGCAGGCAAAAAGACTGGGACAAGCACATTCAGCCGTTTCTAATGTCATATCGTAGTGCGGTTCACGAGAATACGATGGTAACACCAGCTTTCGCTAACTTTGGAAGAGAATTACGACTGCCTGCTGATCTGATAACTGGTATCCCTCCTGACACCCCGCGTAGTGTAACATACTACGCGGACGATTTGCGCAAGAGATTGAATGACGTATATGAACACGTCCGAGTGTCAGGTCAGCAAATGTCCGAGAGGATGAAGACCCGCTATGACCGAAAAATGAACAACAGCGGTTTCGACGAAGGTTCACTAGTATGGTTGCACAACCCAGTTCGATGCAAAGTCTCCCAAATTACAAGCGAAATGGGACGGACCCTATAGAGTTGTTACCAAAATTAATGATGTCACCTACCGAATCCAGAAAGGCCAGCGATCTGCACCTAAGATAGTTCACGTCGACCGTTTAGCGCGTTATTATGGCTGTAACAATGCTCGGGACGAGCATGTCTTAGGAGGGGGCAGTGTTACGTGTTACATACTAGAATAATCTCTAACCGAACGCGCCGCGCCGCCGATCTCTAAATGTGCCGAGTGTTCTAGTGCGTTCGAGCCGCGACCAGTCGGGCCGCGTGACGTCACGCGGCGATAAGAGATTGACGAATATAAAAGGCGTGTGTGCGTGTTGGCGGGACACAGTGTTTCTTCGGAAGCGATCGAGTGCGAACAACGAGCGACAAGCGAATATTCGGAGCGATTATTTCGACGCGTATTGTGTGCAGTACAGTGTTTAATTTTAAATAAAGTGCTGAGTCAGTTTCGAGAACAGTCGGCGTTTAATTGTTTGTCCTGAACCCCGTTAGCCCGTAACAATAGCTAAATAATAAATATGGACTAAAACTCCAGAATATCTATTTGAGAAACTTACCTGGTATAGACAATATAATAAATTAAGTTTACGGTCAGCTACCTTCAATTTATTAAAGATTCCACCACATTCCTCAGCCCGCTATAGAGGATCCTTTAAGTTTTTTGCAGCAAGGATTTGGAATGATCTTCCCCCACCACTTCGACTCAAAGTGAGTGGAGGAACCTTCAAAAAGAAATACAAATCAGCCTTGCTAAAAAAACAACTTGCGACAGAAAACGTAAAACACTGGTACATGAAAAGTATAAGCGTAAAACCCTACTTTCATGAAAATGCTCAGACACACACACACACACACACACACACACACACACACACACACACACACACACACACACAATCACACACACACACACACACACACACACACACACACACACACACACACACACACACACACACACACACACACACACACACACACACACACACACACACACACACACACACACACACACACATACACATACACACACATAGACCCACACACACACACACACATACATACACCCACACACACACACATACATACACCCACACACACACACATACATACACCCACACACACACATACCCACACACACACACACACACACACACACGCACACACACACGCACACACACACACACACACAGACACTCACACACAGTAACTCACACACACTTATCACACTTTTATCTGGAAGATTTTATATTGATTTTTATTTTTGTTTTTAATTTGCTACTTAATAATCTTAATATAATAAAGTTTGGCACATGTTGAGCCAATTAATACAGCGTCATCTCAGTAAGGTGCGGCTGAAAATCAGCGCTGTGCAGAATTACATGTCTGCACAGCACACGCTGAGCCGTGACCTTTTGCCGTTTTAGCATCATAATAATTGTGATTATCTTTTGTATGATGTTTAAATTCCAGGCTCCTTTCTCCCTTGGTCTACCTGTTATCAGTATGTGCTTGTAATCGTACAGCACATAAATGAATGATGATAATTTTTGTAGTTGAGTATTTTTTGCTTGGTGCCTGACCAAGTTGCTGGTTGTTGGATCCAGGGAGGAAGATGGGAGGGGAATGTAAATGTATGTATTTAATGTGTGTATGTGTATATATGCACATGTGTACACATGTGGGTGTGTGCACATACACATGATAGTGTTTTTTTTTAGTTTTAATTCTATTTTTTTTTCCCTCTGTGTAATTTAATAGACCTAAGTACCTAATTATGTAACAGCTAAAACGCAATAAATGTCATTTTCTTTCTTTTCTTTCTTTTCTTTTCTAAATAAAATCTAAAAAACTTAAGGTTTTATTTTTGAGACATGACAAAGAAAACTGCGATACAAAATTCCATTAGCGACTATAAAAAGGATGAAATAGTTCTAGTAATTGAGTTGATCGAGTGTCTGCGACTGCAGACGTCCATAAATAGTATTTTGTCTCTGATATTACCTTTAAAATATACATAATGCTTATAATTATACTTATGTACTTATAAAAATATTTAAGCGCTGCTTATCTTTAACCATAGGTTGTCCCTTTCAGTTTTAAACAATGTAACGCAATGAAAAAACGTTATTTTAGATACCATATTGTTTTGCATTTAAAAATAAAATGTTAAATAATTTCTGCACCGCTTTTTAGGATTTTACTAGTACGTATATATCCAAACTTGCATGGGCATTAATTCAGTCGTCAGTCTCCAAGACATGAAATTAAGGTTAAGTGCCCACCATTATCATGATACATTACTTTATTATGTCTTGTCCCAAATATGTACATATATAATATGTAAGAATATCTTAAAATATTGGACGAAGGCCAAGGATGGTAATCGCATCCCATTGATTATAGAGTGATGGCGATAGGCTCGCCCCCTATCACATCTGGGACAGAACTAAGCTCGGCGAAATGTGGGTGTTCTCGTTCGCTAGTTCACCTCTGCCTACCCCTTCGGGGATACAGGCGTGAGCTTATGTATGTATGTATGTGATTATAGAGTTCGCGCAAGCCAAACTGATCGCTGGATTTCAATGTCCATCTGTTTAACTTGTTAGAAGCCTATTTCTATGATATAAATGAGGGCTGGCATGTAAGGTGACATCGACCTAATTAGGGCTGTTGATGAGGGATCACGACGAAGCAAAACCAACAAAATAATACATATTACTGAGACAATAATAAGGCTTAAATATATGCTATTTTGGGAGGAATTGATAACAACAGTAATAAGGTAGTATCAAATGACACCAACGATAAGTAAACAAATTGGTAATACGAATTATGAATAACCAAATTATTTAGATTTTGATTGAAAAATAAACAACAAACTTATTAAAGCTATAGGTACTTTTAAAGTAACCTTCGCTATCCTATTTCACCCACTTATTTATCTTATTATCTGAGGTTTATCTTGATGCTACCGACTACTCAGTGACGTGCATGGTAGATGCAGGCACTCCGATCAGGGTAGACAAAAACAGGCAAAACAATTTTTTTAAAGCCTTACATCATCATCATTATCCCCGCGTCGATTTAAAATATAAGCCGGGTGCTGCTATTTAGAGAATTGGTATTTTGTTACATTTTTTTTATTTATTTAAGTAAATAGCTTTTCAGCGTAGACAGTGTCACCTTGTCTATATCAACTGCACGCCGCTGCGACTACTTCGGTGTCGCAGTTAAATTGCGTGCGCGGTACGACTACCATCCTGAGTTTTCGGGTTCAATTCCCGGGGCGGACAAAGTGATATTGGATTTTTCAGTATCAGAACGGAGTCTGGAATTTTGGCCCGATATGGTAATAGATTCGCCCCCTATCACGTCTGGGACGGAACTAAGCCCGGCGAAATGTGGGTGTTCTAGTTCGCTAGTGCGCCTCTGCCTACCCCTTTTGGGGATATAGTCGTGAGCTTATGTTGTTCAACCTGTTGGAAGCGTACAAATAATAGAGTGGTAGTTTCCTTATACTGGGTCACGAAATCATTTCACAATGTAGTAAATCTTTTAATGTCTTAGGCTGAGATCTGCAGAGCGAACTTCGACTAAGTCTAAGTCGAAGAAACGAACTCAGTGAGAATTTGTAATTTCTAAATCGAACTTTGACTTAGGACGAGTCATTTTATTACAAGAAAATCTTTCTTAACTGATAGACAGTGTCAATCTGTTTTTGTTGTAAAAAAATAGCTCGTACTAAATCGAAGTTCGATTTAAAAATTCCAAATCCTCACTGAGTTCGTTTCTTTGACTCAGACTAAGTCGAAGATCGCTCTATTCATCTCAGCCTTAAAATAGAAAATGTGATCCTCAATGATGTACAAGGCTGTAAGGCAGTAAAGTACCTATTAAGCGTTCGCGTTAAGCTAATAATACGACATTCGAAGTCCTGTAGTCCTTGGAGCAAGGGCGTCCTGGCGTCGAAATGTCGCCGTCCCGAGGGCCATTGGCTGCTATATGACGTTATAATTATCTATACTTAACTTATAAATGCGAAATGCTGTCTGTTACGTTTCCCTGCTTAACCACTGAACTCCTTTTAATGAAAGACATAAAGAAAAGACAGGCCAATCCCAACAAGTCTGGAAATATTTGGGGGGTGCTTTCGTTCAGTAGTGGACGTCCTGTGGCTGATGATGATGACGAAAACTGGTATCTAGTAAGGGATAACTTTTCTCCAAAAAAGCGGGATAAACGTAGTTCAGAAGTGCCTAACAATATTTTATCCGCAATGACGCACGATATAAGAAAGGTGTCCTTAAAAAAGTAACACGGAAACGATGAGGTAGACAAAAATCTTACACAATTATTTTCTTTAACTCTTGCGACACCAAATTGATTACTATCTCTGTGTCGATTTAAAACATAATCTGAGCATTCCTTTTTTGAAAATCTTTATTTAGTCATAATTTTATTCTTTATTTATGATTATAGCAAATTATTAGGGTAGATAGTGTCTCTATGTTTATATGGACTGCACGCCACTGCACGGGAGTGGAGCCGTGTGCAAAACCTAGTGTTCATTCAATGTTAACGATCTTTACGTGTGAATGAACTGTGCACCTCTTTTGACTCCTTAAAATTCGGGCATTAGTTTCAAGAAACTGGAGAACTTTGTGTCCTTTGTAAATAAAGGTTACAAGCCTTTAAAGTGGTTTTTGCTGTGGGTTTAAGCCTGCTTTAATTGCAGATAGTTTCTCATATTTGTGCGAGAATACAACATAAAATTGTACGGCCCTCGACATTTTTAACCCATTTTAAAAAAGGAGGAGGTTCTATCGCCGTCTGTATATTTTATGCATGTATGATGCAATTTGATTTGATGTGCCTCGGAACGGATACCGACTTCAAAGAGTCGGAATTATTGTTATTTTTTTTGATAATTTCGACTGTATGTCACAAGTAATTAATATCATCATAATTATATCCGCGTTTATATAATCAGATAAGTTTTCCCCATCTAAGTAAGGAAACATTCATAATATATTGTATTTTGGGCATTAGGTACTTATTTAATTTGGTTTCGGGTAAAATATTGTTTTGCTTTGGTGGCCATGGACTGAGGTCAGACGTCGTCCTTCATATATGACCTTTTATGAATACCTACAGTACTACAATAATCACAATAGTACTGAATTAATATGTAAATCAATTAGCGATATATAGACGTGAGACATTACTGCTTACCCACGAGAGTCATTCGCATAAAAATAATGGCCATGCCAATCGATATAGTGCGAGTTTTTTGACAATAGCTTAAACATGTTTTTTTTATATTTCTCGCTTGATACTGCGTAAACCTGAACGTGTGAATGAATGGTTGCCACTTGCCGTACATTAAAAAATATTTTACGTAGTCGATAGCGACCAGCGTGAGAAAAGCTCATGGTTTAGTGTACAGACACACACATACACTCCATACATCTATGTATTTTAAATCGTTGCAGTTTCAAGTCGCGCTACTAGTAAGTTGTATGCGGGAACTGTCAAAACTATGTATCTCTTACTAGAGATGAGTGACGTAGGGTCCATATAACACGATTCCTACCGGCTTCCCTTTTCCAGTTTGTAGTCCAGTATATAAGTATTATTTAGAAGAAAAAAAAACGGGCAAGTGCATGCTACATATCTGATCACGCACAGTACAGGGTTCCGAAGTAAGGGTAACGGTTTTCTTTTCTACCTGCCCTTACCCAATCTTAATGTGGGGTCGGCACAGCACACTTTTTCAAGCATGTTGCAGAGAGGATTTGGATTACTTTTTATGACCGGCCGCCTGGCTGATGTCAACCCCCTATAAGGAATCCAGTCCAAATTAAATTACAAAATTTGTTTTGCCCGACCTGGGAATCAAACCCAGGACCTCCCGATTCACAGCCCATAAATGCTACCACTAGACCAAGGAGGCGACCGTTACTAACTGATTACACATCATTTTAAGTGTATGGTCCATAAGCTCATACTTTCTACCTGTTTTACATAACTAACAACTTCATATAAATGATATTGAAAATAACTTGTACGATCTTTTTCTTTTTACTTTGATCATCTATTACTCATTAACTTGTAAAGCCTGGTTCGCCGCTATAGTTTTCCTTTGAAGTTCATGATATATGTTACTACTGTGATTTTTTTCACGTATTTAAAATCAACCGTTTCGGAAATAGAGGGGGGGGGGACGCCTTACTCAAGCAAAAATTTTCACTTTAAAGTTTAATATTTCGAAAACAGATCCTCCAATCGAAAAATTAATTTTGCAAACCCGCGTTGTTTTTAAAAGACCTACCCAACGATACCCCTCACCATAGGATAGTCGAGAAAAAAAATTCACCCCCACTTTAAATGTAGGGGAGGTACCGTAAGAAAAAATATTATTCAGGATTTTATTTCACACGTTTCTGAGTTTGATAGATATGTATACTTGTGCTAAATTACAGCACTGTAGTACTTATAGTCTCTGAGATCAACAGTGGTCAGATAGACAGATATGGCGAAACTATAAGGGTTCCTTTTTTGCCATTGGGCTTCGGAATCCTAAAAATACCATTGGCTTCCCTTTTGAAAATTATCACCGTTCGCCACTGCTAGAGATACCTTTGTATTATCAGAACGAAGTACAAGAATGTAGTTGTTCTGGCATTACACTGCATTTAATTAAGCATTGCACTGATGCGCGTTTAACATACAAAATCTTGTTTTAAATTTTTTCCAAATTTTCTATTTACATATAATTAGGTCTAACTCTATACTTTAGATAAATGATAGCGCTGTAAGCCGACCTTAGTTGCATAATATTCATTACTCGTATTATAAACTCGTAATTCTAGACGTGTAATATGTAAGCAAAACCCAAAACTAATCAGCATTGCGGATCCAATTTAATAACCGTAAAGTTTAATCAGAAGGTGTACATAAATGTTCTGTGATTAAGACTGGAGGTGAACAAATATGCAAATAGTTTGTGACATTGTGAGTGGTAGACGTGCGTAGAGGGCGGTGACGTATGCGGTGAGCCATGACGTCACTGAAGCATGGTGTCAACCTCAGCCGGCGCGCGTGCAGGCGAGTGGTCACGTTGGTGGCCGTGGGCGCGCTCCTACAGGCGGCACACTGCAACCCTGTTGAAGTGAGTATATAGGATATATATAGATTGTGCGAAGTCACGTTTTTGTTCAAAACCATTATAGTGTATTTCGACAGCCTCCGTGGCGCAGCGGGCGAGTAGCCGGCTGTGAAGCGAGAGGCCGCGGGTTCGATCCCCGCACTGAGACAAATGTTTGTATGGCCTACAGATATTTGTTTCGGGTCTGGGTGTTGTGAGACCAAAAGTCTCTCGTAGTTCCTGATACCCACGACACAAGACTCGATCTTAGTGTGGGGTCAGGACTATGTATGTGACTGTTGGGTGTTATTTATTTATTTATTTATTTATCCTTGTTCCAGATGTGTAAATAAATATCATTATAAAGAGTGGTAGAGTCGCGCTGTAGACAGTTACGTCTATTGCACGAGTGGGCCGGCTCGACCGGTTGGATACCATTGTTTCACAGAAAACCGACGTAAAGTGGCAACTCGCTCACGCGTTTCGCTCGATCAGTGAGATTTTCGGTGGCTCAATTAACATAATATATTTAATAGGTATTATATAGATAAGGTATTATATTGACTGCCTCGGTGGCGTGGTTGTATTTCCTTACGACTACTGTCCTGAGGTCTCGGGTTCGATCCTCGGGTCGGGCAAAGTAATATTGGATTTTTCCATATCAGCCTGGAGTCTGGAATTTGTACCCGATATGGCGATAGGCTCGCCCCCTATCACATCTGGGACGGAACTAAGTTCAGCGAAATGTGGGTGTACTAGTTGGCTAGTGCGCCTCTGCCTACCCCTTCGGGGATACAGGCGTGAACTTATGTTATGTTATGTTATATAGATAAGTACATATGTACATATCTGTAGAAACACTTTCTCTAAGTGCTACTCCTTTAAAAATGATTTCCTTACTCAGGAAACATAATAGAACCATAAATTGAACTATTCATAAAATAAGGAATGGTAATACTGGGAAAGGCGCCGATCTTGATTCGATGGTTAATTATCACGTTGCTCGGCGTATTGTTTGAGTGAAACGTGCGAAATAATGGCACGTTTCACAACTTCACATGGAATCTAAATGGGCTACCAATTTTGTATAAATTAGTGTAGTTATATAAATTAATGGTTCCTCTTTTTAGATTTAGGTGGATAGGGAGATATTTTCGTAAATCTTTAAATCAATTTAATGTTATTTACGTAAGAATGACATCAAAAGGCATAGGCCGCACCGCAAACTAATCTAAACAAAGCTAACTTCTCTAAGTTACCATTGGGAGATAGATGTGATATTTAGTATAATCATACTTCGTTTTCTGTACGGGAATCGGTACAAGTAAGACTATAATAATACTGTTATAAGAGGTGGTGGTAACCCCCTAAGCTGTTGAGTTTGAACCTCGGGTCGGAGAAAATAAGGATTTTCTATTCTGTATTCGACCGGAGTCTCGATAGGCTCGCCCCTTGCCACATTTGGAGTGGAAATAAGATCGGCAAAATGTGAATATTCAAGTTCGCTAGTTCGCATCTGCTTACCCCATTGAGGTTGCAGGCAGGATTATTATATAGTTGCCAATATATTTATATGAATGTATGTATTTCGTTGATATATTGAAATACATCTTTGAATATTAAGTGGAATAAGTACAATATATAAATAATATGATACGAATACATACGTGATAAATTTTTTGACAACTACTTAACAAATTAGCGATTTCGATCTTATCATTCAAGTAACAAACCGAATATTATTACAAAGTATTATTGTCCTTGACATTATTGGTCAGTGGATACGTAAAGTACATAAAAATAATATGTATTACGATTGTGATGACATCAGTTATCATAAATTTGTATAAAGTGTGTTGGTTAAATTCAACCATGACCACATTGCCCGGATAGCTCAGTCGGTAGAGCATTGGACTTTTAATCCAAGGGTCCAGGGTTCAAGTCCCTGTTCGGGCGGCTGTTTTTTTATACAACAATAAGGGTGACTTGCAGCTAGGCGATAAACGTCGTTTAATCGTAAAATAAACTCCATTTTGGCATCATTTCAGTTCAACGTCTTGCACGTCGTGGTTTTACCCTTCATCTCGATTTAAATAAACGTTTAACTTAAATGGGCATGGCCGCCGGTTTAAAGTCGCTAATCTTGATTTTATTGACAAACAACCAAAGAATTTAAACACAAAAAACATAGCCTTTTCACATTATTTCTTGTTGTTTAATGAAAATCTATGATAAAAATGGCTTTGTTTTTTACACTGAACATGATTTGGTATCGAACAAGGATGATGAATTCGTAAAATATATAAAAACTCAAGTTTTTTTACGAAGAGTATATAATTATCAATAACCCATACATACACCTTACAAACTAACATTGTATGTACATAATCTCTTGAAAAACCACATAATTACAACACTTCACTATTATGCACGATATTTGTGTGCGCACGTGTGGAACTAGTCCTTGGAAGCGGTGGTATACCACCCACGCCCGACCCGGCACGGCAGTCGGCAAGTTTTCCTCGATGTCTCGTCGCACCTCGGTGCAGGATAGGTTTCGGCACACGCATCACAAACGCCTTGTAACTGGCGCAACTCCACACTTAGTTCATCACCATCAACGAGTACCTTGTTTTCTTGTGCACACTCGCACTCCGCAATGTTCTTCTTTTACAAAGTACATTAGTTATTCTATTTTCTAGGAGAGCGTTGTTTTCGAGATGACAAATTTCACTTAAGTTAACGAATTTCAAAGTTATTTCTTGATAAAATTTTATTATACCTCTATTATAGAAATTACCATTGTTGACAATAGACTTATATAGTTCGCGAACGAACCAGTGCGGAGGACAGCTCCCACAGAAGAAATGAACGAACTAGTTCCCAGATCTCTCGTTCTTTAGTTCGTTTGATAAGTTAGATAGAATCTAAGTCTTGAGTATCGTCCAAAGTAAGACCATTGGTTCTCATATCATTCTCTAAAAAGTCCAGCCAGCGCTTTTGAGGTCGTCTGGATTTCCTTAAAATAACGCTGACAGACCACGTATCGTACATATACACAGAAGTACTGGCCAAATGATGGTCTTGTTTTCGTAACGTAGTCAATAACCACTAGGGAAATATCGTACTTTTTTAAGCTATATTCAAATACGGTGCGCAGCACTTTTTAGTCTCACAGATGGGAACCCATCATAATATTTTCTTTTATACTGATTTCTTAAGTTTACGTGAATATTATACATTGAAATAAAACTATTCTTACGGATTCTATCACGATTAGGTTTTAATTATTATTCCCGACGTTTCGAAGGCTTTGCAGTCTTCGTTGTCACGGTCTGACCCGTGACAACGAAGACTGCAAAGCCTTCGAAACGTCGGGAATAATAATTAAAACCTAATCGTGATAGAATCCGTAAGAATAGTTTTATTTCAATATTTTCTTTTACTTTCTTCGATAAAAAATATTTGAAAACATTTATAAAATACTACGTTTACGCAACTCATGTACTTGATCTTTAGCACATTTCCTTTCAGTCGGCCATTTTCAAGCGGCCCCTAGACGCTGTTTGTCTTAGACATCAGCGTACATGAACACCCACGGTGGTTGCTGAACCTCCATAGTGAACGGGAAGGGTTTGGTGACGCCAAAAGCAGTCCGAATCAAAGACTTTGATCGGAAGAACATGTCTTCGATAACGTCAACATAAGCTTCTGGCACCCCTTTGAACCTTAGGGCCCACCAGATTACCCGTCGGGACACAAAGTTAAAAGCCTTCTGCAGATCCAGGAAAGCGATATGCAGAAGCTTTTTTTTTCAACATGCATGCCTCGCAAAACGATCTAATAGCAAACATTTGGTCCCTGGTCTGTCCCCCATACCCTGCAAGGCAAGAACCCAGGTTTCGCCAGCACCTAGTCCGTTACTCAGAAAAGTGTACCACATGCAGATAAGATTGGCTTAAACCTAAAGGTGTTGGTGGCCTACTGTGTAAGTAGGCCACCGTCATCGTTGGGTTCGTTTGGTAAGGGTTGTCCCTTAGACGCCGTCACTATTCCCCAAGTATGTACAAGTAAAAAAAAAACAGCAGCATATTATGAAAGAATAAAAAATAATTAATCCGGGAACATACATAAAAAAAGATTCCAACGAATTGTTAACCTCCTCTTTTTTAAGTCGGTTAATTCACCTCCTCCTTTTTTGAAGTCGATTAATTAATAACCTCCTCCTTTTTTAAAGTCGGTTAAAATTCGTGCAAATAATATTTTTTTAGCCTTTCTTTGGTTCGAGACGTGAACTAAAAGAACGAACTAGTTCGTTGAGGAGCCGCGAACTAAAGTGACCATTCCTTATCGCGAAATATTATACGTATGTCTAGTTGACAAGTCGTAATCCAGACAACTGACACTAATTATTTTTTTTCAATTATGCCTTTCATCAATTAGGCCAAGGAAGCAACCATATACAGCCTCGTCGTATGTGTGTTTATATTACATGTATTCAAACTGAATTAAAACTAAATATTTGCCAACTATTGACACAAGAGAATCTATTGAAATATCATATAAAATAAAATACAATTCTTTATACGCGAAATTGTGATGATAGATGTTGCGAGACGGCACTATAGATAATAATATGAAATTTACGGAACGTAAATAATGAGTGATTGTTGGGATTTATTTTATTTTAATTTGCAAAAAATATTTTTTTATGCGAAATTGTGATTGTGGTTATATATTTTTTGTGAAACGGAACTTATGAATTTGGAGTAGTGAAGAGTGTAGGCATCTTGCCCGCGATGCAAAATTTCCCGATTTATCGGGATATTTACTGATTTTGGTCATTGCTCACGATGTCCCGATGTAGCAGTCCTATCTGCCGAATTTTTGGATTTTCAACTAATGTAAAATAATATTCTTATAAAAAATGGAACATAATATTATTAATACGGCAAAACTAAAAGAAACCTGTAATACAATACAATACGGCCTATACGACAATACTACATACAATAAAATACGGCCATTCAACTTCGCGGTATATTAAAGCAAATTGTACTAAAATACCTTATAATAGAGTTTATTATTGTCTGGTGAGTATACAAGGGAAAATAAATAAATAACACCCAACTGTCACATACATAGTCCTAACCCCACACTAAGATCGAGTTTGGTGTCGTGGGTATCAGGAACTACGAGATACTTTCGGTCTCACAACACCCAGACCCGGAACAAATATCTGTGAGTCATACAAATAATTGTCTCGGTGCGGGGATCGAACCCGCGGCCTCTCGCTTCATAGCCGGCTGCTCGCCCTCTGCGCTACGGAGGCTGTCAAATGTCTCTGAAGATAACTTCGTTCGGGTTGTTTCCCAAATTGGATAACTTATACTTGCTTTAGTCGTTCATTATAGTCCATTCATAGAATTGCATGCACATGTCATAGAAATATAACACATAGAACGACAGTACACGGCCGCGGCGTGAAGGCTTTCCAAGTGAGACATTATTGTCTCACTACGTTGCACGGCGGCAGTATCCAAGGTTAAAACTTAGTTACGAAGAGCTCGCACAAAAATAACGGATTAAACTTTCCACTAAGTCAATGGTAGGTCTTCTGCACACAAAATGATGTATAGAAAACAACAATCAATGTTGTTACAATTTTAATAAATATGAGAAAATGTTCACGAAAATAGGTAGTAAGAGGTGGTAAGAAGACGAAAATGATTAATCAATGTACAATATATCAAACTATAAATGATTATATGTAACTTACTGATTATAATTAAATAAATTAACGCATTATTAACATAAACTACTTGTGTTTCATTCCGTATAAAAATCTCCCGATTTTCAGATGCCAAATCTAACGAGTTTTAATTTTACACTTTTGCAACACTGCATCTTACTCTATTCGCCGTTTTATTAATACACGATTCAGTCCTAAACGTCATTTAAATCAAATGTCCCATTAGTTGTCTTGCACATACACATTTCTGGTTCGATTTAAGAAATCCGAGTGTAGATTATTAATCCGCGATTTCATTACTTCTACTCATTCTTTACGTTCCATTAGATTCATATCTAAAGTTCCGTATCAAAACATCTATCATAAAAATTTTGCATAAAACGAATTCTAGTTTGTTTTATATGATTTTTCAATAGATTCTCTTAAGTGAATAGTCGTCAAATGTTCACATGTAATACGAACACACATACTATGAGGCTAGTTATTTATTTTTATTAAGGAGTAACTAGGAGTAACTTTGCACTTTGTTAGCTCAAGCGGAATTTATCATCTCGTAAACAACTGCAGGGTTAACACCACCTCTTATAGCAGTATTATTATAATCGTTCTTCGTTTGTTTTGTATGGGAATCGGTACAAGTAAGATTATAATAAGACTGCTATAAGAGGTGGTGGTAACCCCCTATCTCCTAAAAATAGGAGAACATCGCGGAGTAGGCACATGACATGGTAGGCATAGGACATGGTAGAAAACATAATATAAGCTCACGCCTGTATCCCCGAAGGGGTAAGCAGAGGCGCACTAGCGAACTAGAACACCCACATTTCGCCGAGCTTAGTTCCGTTCCAGATGTGATAGACGACCACACAGCCGATAAGGCTATCCGATAAGCGAGAGGCCGCGGATTCGATCCCCGCACCGAGACAAATGTTTGTATGACCTACAGATATTTGTTTCGAGTCTGGGTGTTGTGAGACCGAAAGTATCTCGTAGTTCCTGATACCCACGACACAAGTGTGGGGTCAGGACTATGTTTGTGACTGTTGAGTGTTATTATTATTATTATTTACATAAAACAACAAGAAATAATATGAAAATGTTATGTTGTTTGACATTCAATAATCGTGATTAGCCATTTAAACCGGCGGCCCCGATGATTTAACTTTGTCGTTTATTTTAATCCAGATAAGGGGTAAATCGACGACGTGCAAGACGTTTAACTGAAATGATTCCAAAATGGGGTTTATTACAAGATTCATCGTGGTTTACTGCGGAGCTGCGAGTGAATTCGGGACAACTAATATGACATTTGATTTTAATCAAGTTTAGGACAAAGTCGGGGACTAATAAAATGGCGATTATAGTGAAATCCCTGCAAGTCGCCCTTATTGTGTAATTATAATATAATTTATTTTTAACATAATAATATTATAATTAAAAAATATTACGATTTTGGTTTTAAGATTAGAACTTTTTCTTAAGTGACCATTTTGATGTTGATGAATTCTGAATTAATGCAATAAGGGAATAAATTCACATAACATAAGCTCACGCCTATATCCCCGAAGGGTTAGTCAGAGGTGCAATAGCGAACTAGAACACCCACATTTGGCGTAGTTGTATTTCGGTATGACTACCGTCCTGAGGTCTCGGGTTCGATGCCCGGGTCGGACAAAGTAATATTCGATTTTTCAGTATCAGCCCGGAGTGTGGAATTTGTGACCGACAATATAATAGGCTATCATCACCTTTGGACTAACCTCGGCAACATGTGGGTGTTCAACGATTACGTACAGATTAAAAATTCCAATGAAGAAAATAATAAAGTACCTAAATTAAATATATTTCTGTTAGCCAAATATTTGTGAGACAATATTATGTTGTTCTTTGTTTGTGGTCAAGGTACGTGTCCCAACTCCCAAGGCAGTTTCCCCAAGGGTCTAATGTGCTTCTTTGGTTCAATCTTGCGAAGGTCGTGATATTGAGACAAAGCCGTTTCGGGCCAAGGTCAATAGATACCTTACAGATGTTGACTGCCGCCGAGAAAAGTCTTCAGACATTTCGCTTGCCAATCATAATAAAGACCATGGAAAGTTTATGAAAAATTTCTGCTTTAAGAATTTCTGTTTAAATATGATATTCGTCATACTTGTATTATACAAGGTTCCATCTAAAGTAGGTATTATTAATTTACCAAATAAAAGAAACGTATGCGTAAGGTATCTTTAGGGTTTACTCGTAGCTCAACCCGCACAAAAATAACAATTTTAAAGTTTTATCTGATTGAAGTTACGATTAAACTGCATGCAACTTTTCTTCAAATCCGTTCACCGTTAAAATAACGTACGAATTCAATTCAAACATGAAAATGTTCAAATTCTCTAATCATCCAATCTTTACAATTTATCTTTAAGGTATTTCGGTAGCCCAAAAGAAAATCCCTATCGCGTCCTTTTAAAGCTGGTATATTTCTTTTGGTATTGGAGTGTCTATGGGCGGTGGAGATCGTTTACAATTAAGTGATACATCTGCAATTAATCTAACAAGTATAAGCTGCTTTGTGATACTTCTATGTTGGAAATAATTATTCATTAATCGCAAGAAAAAGCTAACTTACGCAACTTGTAACTAGTAAAAGAAATGTCATTTAATTTTTCAAGATTAGAGAATAAGGAAACGGAAGCCTTTTTGCATGAGGATAGGCTCGTTTAAAAGGAAAGAATACAACTTGGCATCCCAGTATTAATATTGAATTTCCTAAAATTACCAGAACTTACCAATGTATAACAAAGTGGTATAACTTTGTGTCCGTTTTGTTACAGACCACTACGAAAACTAGTCCGTCCATAACAGTAGATGGGACCTCTACGTACCCCGGGCTGGGGTTTGGACCCATGGGCCCAGTGGCGCCGCTGCCCGGAGCCCCACTCGGCACGCAACTACAACAGAACCAAGAGACGACCTCTACTCTCCCGACAACCATCAAACCGAAGAAAGAGAGGACGTTCGTCATAGCAGCTGTTGAGTTTCATAGAGTTGAAACGCCCTTCCTGATTGGCGTGTGGATATTTTTTGCTAGTATCGCGAAAATCGGTAAGTTGGCACTTATCACATCTAATAAAAGTGGCCCTCTATCAGATCTGGGACGGAAATAGGCTCGGCGGAATGTGGGTGTTCTAGTTTGGTAGTTCGCCTCTGCCTTTTCATGGATACAGGCCTGAGCGTGTTTATGTATGTTACTTATCAATTTTGTCTTTAACTTTGATAGTATTTAAATTAGTAAAGACAAAATTAAAAATTAAAGACAAAATTTAAAATTAACAAAATTGCATTATATTCTGTACAAACACAGTAAGTTTCTTTATGTGTAAGATCTTCGAAATTTGGAAGCTAGTGTTTCTACTGATCCAGAATTCTGTAATGTCTATCGTCACTGTGTTGTGTTTTTGTAACTTCATATTTTTTAAAAAATTGGAACATTTTTAACTGTTTTTTTTTTATCTGTTGCTATCTTCTATGTACGTAGACAGGGCAGTCAGGGCGACTTGCAGGACCTAGGACTTGAACTCGATCTAACTTACATCTCATTCCTATATTTAAACTGAGATTTGGGATAAATCGATATTTATCACAGAACTGCAAGTCGCCCTTAGTTACAGGCATTACACAAAGCATACAACACTGACATGTATTTGATGTTAGACAGTAGAATTATTTGATTAGAATTTTCTAAAGCAAATAAAATGAAACGCGCTGTCGAATCGGAATCATATAACGCCAGAGTTATACGAGTCTCGTGTGGATAATACCATTTCAGCTTTCGACGATTCAGTCAGGAGTTGAATATTTAAAACGCTATCAATTATTGTTAGGAATGTATATTAAACAAAGTATCGTTTGTTTGGTATATTTCGATAATTAAGATAATTCCAAGCTATTATAAATACAAGTTTTAAAACTTCCGAATGACTTCAAATTTGATTTGATCGTAACGTATAGTAGTGATTTATATGGGACCAACTTTGAAATAAGCTTTATCGCACACAAAAAAAAAAGAAAATCGATTCACATTTGGCGGAGATATCGCGTCTCATACATAAAAAACAGACGAATTGAGGACCTTCTCCTTTTTCGGGTCGAAAAATAATTCTCCCTATCAATATTTTTTTTCTCAAAACTCTGAAAAGCCTGAGGAAAGAATTATGAGAAAAAGACGTGGTATGTTTTTAGACACCCAATACAATAATCTTCTTATACCACCTGCGGGTGTTTTGATAAGGGTCGGCTATATTGAAACGTAAACAATTTGTTTGTTCTTAGAAAATCTTTAAGTGTGGGCTGACGACCTTCGGAACTTTCCATGACAACGAGGTCATCCTAACAATGGGATAAATAATTTCTTTGTGTTTGTCAGTCTCTGCGGGAATATTCAAGTTTAATTTTGTGCTGGATCTCTCGTGACATTAGAATTTATTTCTGCAAATATTTGACTCCGATGAATGAGCAAATTTAATTTCCCCACTATTTTATTTTCTTTTTACGATAAATTAAAAGCAAACTGTGATATTCCCTTTTGATTTACGATTTGGTGTGTATACGAGTAGATAGGCTTGCCCTCTATCGCATATGGCACGGAACTAAGCTCGGCGAAATGTGGGTTCTAGTTCGCTATTACGCCTCTGACTACACCTTCAGAGATACAGGTCTGAGCTTATGTTAATAACCTTTTGTGTATTAATATTTTGTTGCTCCATTTTTGAGTGGTAGAGCCACGCTGTAGATAATAACGTCTACAGCACGAATGGGCCGGCTTGACCGGTTTGTTACCATTGTCTCTAACAAAACCGACGTAAAGTGGCAGTTTGCTGCTGCGTTTCGGTGAGTGAGATTACCCATGGCCCAAATCTCCCCTCCCTCTCTCAAACCCTGTTCCCTTCCATTTTGGTATCATGGGTTCTTATGGCAGTGGATCACTTACCATAACATAACCTAGTAGTTTGCCAGTTTCTAGTATAAAAAAAGAAAAAAATACAAAAGCAAAATTAACATAAAAATTCTTGCAAACATTTCCTTACCTTTATGTTAAGATTTAAATTGCTAACCTACAGGCACTTTAGTATTCAGAGAGTAAAGCTTGTAATATTTTTACCTTAAGGGCTTAGTATTCAGGCCCTTGCGATTCGTTGCCTTGAAACATTCTTAGTGTTTCTCCGATAAGATCGATTTGAATTACGAACTTCTCCTGAAAATCAAGTACACCTCTTTAGTATAGGATTAGATTAAGAGCGCATGGTACCTCAGCTCAAATTCAAATTTTGCACCCGCTACCTGTCTCTGCTAGAGTGCGCTATCGTACGTTGTCTCGCTCATACACTAATGGCGTCATAGGATGTCAAGCGGTGTTGATAAGACAAACAAGTGACGTAGCGTGGCGGGCCCGCATTTACGACGCATTAGGACAATTTATTTACAAAAACATAAGCTCACGCCTGTACCGCCGAAAGAGTAGGCAGAGGTGCACTAGCGACTAGAACACCCACATTTCGCCGAGCTTAGTTCCGTCCGAGATGCGATAGGGGCCGAACCTATTGCCATATAGCGCTCAAATTCTAGACTCTGGGCTGATATTGAAAACATGCAATATCACTTTGCCCGAACCAGGGGTCGAAACCAAGACCTCAGGATGGTAGTCGTACTTAAATACAACTAAACCCCGGAGGTAGAGTTTACACACATAGTAACACACAATCGAGGCACAATTTATTTTAGTACAATTAAAAAACTTTTCAATGGCGTGTCAGCGCTGACGCTGTCTGTCGGGCTTAGAAAGTTATGTTTGAGCCATGGATCATCGAACCATCAGGTAACTTTTCTTACAAGATAACTTTGGTTTAGGTGTCCTCTTAATCAGTCACACAGGCCCACCTGTGCTATAAGTTCTCCTTGCTGGAACTTCCGTTGACAAACCTGTAGAGAAACGGATGTCAATGTTCCTCCACTGGATGGGGACAGTTTCTTGTCAGATAGGTTTAAGCGGCTCCTCCAGTGTTTGATGTTTAGCGGTGGTATATAGAGTTAGTCCCAATATATGTAGAAAACTAAAAGGAGACTACAGGACTCGTAATAATAAATAACTTTTATATTTGCAAAATTGTCAATATACCTGATGTTTCATAGATATTGCCATTCAAAGATTTTATAAATAATCCGTGTACTTAACCAAAATAATTTAGGTGTATTCGTCAGTTCTTTGCGTTCTTTCTATGGAGAAAACTCTTATTTCTTACCCGATGATCCTCACACCTCTACGGACTAAGTCAAGGATGTGGATATTGGGAATTAAATGATTCACTGCCAATACCAGAATTCCAATTCATAGCTAGTATAACAATGTCGGCGCCGTCACTGCACGTCTTAAACAGCCCGCATAATTGGCGTGAAATGTCACCTTTTAGGCTTGGAGCCCTATATCTAAGGAAGGGAAAGAAAAGTTACGTACAGCTTTCGAATCCAACAGGAGGGCCAAGGGAAAATACCTATGCAAAATTGAAGGGCGACAGAAAAGCTATCTCGGAAATCTAGCTTTTGGTGACTTGTCATCGCAATGTAAAGCAGTTTCTACTAGCTTAATCTGCAGTCACTGCGTAAACTTGATAACCACAGTAAAATAACACTCATCTTTGAGTTGAACCCTTTGCCTCAAATTCGATTTTGTACAATGGTGGAGCCACGCTACTGGACGTTGCACCGGCGCAGCGTGTGTGGACTGTGTGGAGTACTACATGAATCCATATCAACCTGTATGCGGTCAGGCGAGAGCCTGAATCTTGGACATTCGAAAGTCGAGCATGGCTGATCGTATTCCCGTGGTGGTTCTTAAGACGTCCGCGGCTGAGTTAACCCTCGTTCTCAGGAGTTTCCTCAATTTTTCATATAAGAGTTCCGACTCTGAAGAATTTTTGACATCCATCTATGTTGAAGACTGCGCACACCAATCGGAAATCCTAATAGAGTGACCGGTCGGACCTTTCCAATTATAGTCTCCATCACGTCCTTTTTTTCCAAAACTAGCAATTAATTAATACATGGCTCCTGAAGTATTTATAACTCGCCTCATTGATCTATTAACTATTGGTAGCGTATATCGGGTGTGAACACTATGAGGTCCTGGAATCCATTTCCAGATCGGGCAGGCGTTTTTGACTTTATGGGTGGGTCATTACACAGGTAGCCCATTGTAAAAACTAAGGCCAAACACCTCTGCAACATGCTTTAACAATGTGTTGCATCGACTCCATACTGAGGTGGAATAAACGTACGCCTACATAATATCACGCCTGTATCCCATAGGGGTAGGTAGAGACTATAGATTTACACTTTGCCCGATTCTGACTGACTTTCGCTTCATCTACTATTATGAATCTCTTAATCTTTATGCATTAGAGTCGGTTTTGTTTTTTATCTGTTCTTCTTCAATATATCATCAATTTGCCCAATATAAGTGCGATGCGGTCACCCTATACCGACTTTTCCATGCACACTCGTCTTGTGTCACTATTTCGATCATCTCCTATCATCTATCCTCTCAATATGTCTGAATCATCTCAACATCCCTTTCTATTTCTTATCACTACATCTTCTTTCACTCGACAGAGATCCAACACCACTTTATTCCACACTCTATCACGCGACACATGCTCCTTCATGCTCTCATTTCCACCACCCTGCGGGCTTAGCCAAGTAGCTTATGCGCTAGTCGAATAGAATAGTAAATATATGGGAATGAGATAAGAGTACGCTATATATAATAAATGTATAGGAATGACATAAGAGTCCACCAGTAAGCCCACTGATCTTACTTTCATGCCTGTTCTGTCACACCCAACTTTCACTCTCATTTATAAGCGTGGGCACTAACACTTCTTTATGAACGGCCAATCGTGTCTTTTTAGAGACCTTTCAGCTACTCATAAAGGTGTTCAGCGCTCCATTAACTCGATTACCTGCACATACTTGTCTTTTAATGTCGCTATCATGCTTCCCGTCACTTATAAATATACAACCCTGATATACAAAGTCTTTCACTTGTTGTACTCTCTCGTTACCTATCATAATTTTGCACTCTGTTATACTTTCATTTCTTTAAAAAAACATACTTTTCGTCTTACCTACATTAATTTTCTCCTTTCCTTTTAAATGCATCATCCATAATTATTACCATTGTCTGTAATTCGTCCTAGGCGTTCTCCAAGTCTACAAAGGCGCAAAAGACTTTTCGTTCTTTGGCTGAGAATTTTTCCGGAAAGCTTCGTAGGGAGAAGATCTAATCCGCACATCCCATACTCTTTCGAAATCCCGCTTGTACATTCTATAACTTATTATTCGTCTCATACATTACCCATTTCAATCAGAACTTTCGCATATAATTTGCCGACAACACTAAGAACGTACCCTGATAGTCTTGCCGTGACTCCTTATCCTTATATAACGGAACAATAAATTTAAAGATGGAATAAAGGCAGGTGAAAATAAAATATACAGGGTTAGTCGGAAAGTGTGTAGAGAGCCTTGGCCAACATAATGTATCATTATTAAATATTTCTACCGTAGATAGCGTACGTCATTTTAATCTTTCTTTCTACCTGCCCATAACCCACTTTCATGAGTGGTCGGCGCAACACCCTATTTCAAGCATATTGCAGAAAGGATTTGGCTAAGATTTTAGTTTAACCAGCTACCTGCCTGACGTCAACCCCCTCCGGAGGATCCAGTCCCGGGCAAATTAAATTAGAAAATTCGCTTTACCCGACCTGGGAATCGAACCCACGACCTCCCGCTTCACAGCCCATATATGCTGCCACTAGACCAAGGAGGCCACGAGCGTACCTCATCTTAATAGTAGGATATTTTTTATTTCATATAAGAAGTAAACTACCTATCCCACGATTACATATCGGCAAAATACGTGCCGCTTACGCAATGCGAGCGCCCCCACACTGTAATTTTAACTAAGATATAATTACTATGCGTCTTTTAATTATTATTATCTAGGACTTATACAGCACATTGTCACTAGATAATCATCGATTTAGTAACAAAATCATGAAGTTACCACATTAATAGCCACTTAAATAATGATTACAGATTAAACTAATTATTGAAATAAAACAATCTTGGTAGCTTAGATGTTGGTAGCACGCCCCGGGAAACATTTTTCTGTCTGGGTTTATTCCGGCCTTCTGCCAAGGGCCGTCTTCCTACTTAAACGCTTCCACTTCACACGGTGCTGAACGTCCTCCATAGTGAGGCTTGGCTCTCATATCTAGGAAGATATCTCCAGAACGCTTTTTGGGCTGTTCACGACCGTCCACCTACCGGAACAAATGCAACACTTATTTAAAATATAGCCTACATATAGCAGTATAGCATACAATACAAGTATTTGAATATTATATTTATTATTACAATTTTCATTTTGTTTTATATTTTCATAATATGTTATTTGTTTTTATTCATTATAAATATAATAAATAAATATGAATATAAAAATTTAGTAGTTCTCAAATGGAAATTACAAAAGTGAACTTACAGCTATTACAGTAATTAACAACTATAATAGGCCAATTAAAACAAACTGAGAAGACAAGTGACTATCTATAAAACATTAACTGTTAACCTCCACACTAGGAATAAACCTGTCTCATGGGGGTCTTCAAGAGTGTGCTTTTAGAGTTCTCAAATATTGTTCAATTAGCCATTACATACAAAAGAGGTTAAAGTATGAGTGTGTGTGGTGTGTGTGTGTGTGTATGTGTGCGTGTGTGTGTGTGTGTGTGTGTGTGTGTGTGTGTGTGTGTGTGTGTGTGTGTGCGCGCGTGTTGTGTGTGTGTGTGTGTGTGTGCGCGTGTTGTGTGTGTGTGTGTGTGCGTGAGGACGGGTGTGTGTGTGTGTGGGGATGGATGTGTGTGTTTGTGGGGATGGGTATGCGTGTGTGGGCGTGTGTTAATATATTTCAATTCATAATCTTTAGGAAATCTTCGGTTTCAGAGTAGTCAAGGGTAAATAACCATTTAATAACAGTCATTTTTGCATCTTTTATAGAACATTCCTTTATATCACAACATAACACGACCTTATATATATGGCCTCATGTATATCTCCATATGCTGGGCAAATGATGTATTGCACTGGACCTGTTGCGTTCTAAAGACGCGTCGTTTTGAAAGTAAGGGGTAAGCGAGCGAATTAATTACTTCTTTGTGCTGTTTTAGTATTACTTCACATATTATTAAAGATTTTTGTTTCTTAAGATTTCGTACTTATAAACATTATGTTGAGTTTAATGGTTAATAACACTAGGAATGACGACGAACACTATGCCTCTGCATTATCTGAATCTGGCAATATCAGTGATGAGAGTTGCCATAGTGTTTCTTCGCTTCGTGATAACCTTGAGAGTCAGTTTTCGGACGTATCTAAGAATTTTAATATCGTTCATATTAATGCGAAAACTGCCTCGACTGCCTCGGTGGCGTGGTTGTGGTTGGGTTCGACTGCCGTCCTGAGGTCTCGGGTTCGATCCCCGGGTCGAACAAAGTGATATTGGATTTTCCATATCAGCCCGGAGTCTGGAATTTGTGCCCGATATGGCGAAAGGCTCGCCCCCTATCATATCTGGGACGTAACTAAGCTCGACGAAATGTGGGTGTATTAGTTTGCTAGTGTGCCTCTGTCTACCCCTTCGGGGATACACGCGTGAGCTTATGTTATGTTTTATGTTTATGTAATGCAAAAAATATTCCGGCCCATTTATGCGATATGTCGGCATGCCTAGACCATAAAAACCTTTACTTTACACCTCCGCTTATCTGCTGATCCTTTAACCCCTTCAGAAGGTTATCTGGAAGAGATCGCTTCAAGCGATAAGACAGCGTATTGTAACATTTTATAGTTTAAAGTTCTGTCTGTACTGTTTACTTAATCCTTACTATGGTGTTAAAGAGTTATCTATCTATCTAATCGTTCACGAATGACAATATCTATGAAAGTACTAGCTGACCCGCGCAACTTCGTCTGCGTAGGAGAGAGAGGGTTGAAAGAATGAGTTGTAGGCACCTATAATCCAATAATTCTAAAGGAGGTAATGAGATGATCTACTTTGGTCCGTTTTCGTCAGTCACCCAGTCAGTGACCCCGTCCATCACCCCGTCAGTTACCCTGTCAGTCACCCCGTCCATCACCCCGTCGGTCACCCCGACAGTCACCCTGTCGGTCAACCCGTCGGTCGCCCCATCTATCTGCTCGATTATCACCCCGTCTGTCACCCGTCTGTCACCCAGTCTGTTACCCCGTCTGTCACCCGTCTGTCACCCTGTATGTCACCCGTCTGTCACCCATCTGTCACCCATCTGTCACCCAGTCTGTCACCTGTCTGTCACCCGTCTGTCTGTCTGTTACAGCGCCATCTCTGATACATAGCATGTACTACAAACCAATATTTTAAGTAGATGGCGCCGGTGCGTGAAAAAAGAGTTTCCCGCTTTTCTGTTGAATTTTTTCATGAATTTTCTTTGCTATAAACCTCACGGAGCCCCAGACCTTTCCAACGAATGCAAAACCGTGCAAATCGGTTCGTGCGATCTGGAGTTATAGCGTCAGGAAGGAAAACCCGACTTATTTTTATATAGTAGATTAGGTATATTGTAATTTTTACTGATATATTCTTGTTCATTATTATGAGTTCTGTAGTATCCTTTCAGTTTCTTACAAATATTACGACAAACTTTGTATATTATACGAAATCAAAGTTAACAGGAATACACCGTGTGGCACCAATATAACTTAAATTTCGTCGCAAAAATATAATTATGCGATAATATGCACGGGCCAACCTAGATGTATATAAACTTCAGTAAGTATACGGCGTGACGTCAAATCGCGCGTTTGTCAACGACAAAAGTATTAAACCGCTAATATCAACTGTTTAAGGTTGCTCCGAACGTACATTATGTGCAAAAATTTAGAAAACTAAAAAATCAATCCTATGGTTATTTTATTTATTCGTCTTATTTTTTGTACAAGCCCTTGCAACATTAAAAGGTACATATATATATAGGGGACGATTAAGTGTCGGTAGGTCAGCGTCAATCATTATGTAAAAAGCTTAAATTACACTATATTTTTTTTAATGGAAGACCCAAGCTGTTGACAGTTACGTCTACAACATGAATGGGCCGGCTCGACCTGTTGGATACCACTGTCTCACAGAAAACCGATGTAAAATGGCAGCACGCTGTTGCATATCGTACGGTGACTTATATTTCCGGTGGTCCAATTCCAATCTCTTTATCAATCCCTTTTCCCCTCCTTTTAGGTTAGCAATATACCCATGATATTTATTGTAATGGGTGTCTCTATCTATGGGCGGTGGAGATGACTTACCCTGACCCACGAGCAATCGTGTTACTGCTATATAAATACTTTATATTTAAATTTTTAATATAGATATACCTAATAATTTTATGTAGGATTTAAAAATAAAACTTTGGCAATATCTGTGAAAGTATGAAGTATATTGAAAAAATTGCAAGAATAAAAGTTGTTTATTATTACGAATACAGTATCCTTTCAGCTTCGTACATAATAATTTATGTTCTAACTAACCGTGTGTAATAGTAGAGAGCCCGTGACATTTGCTATACTTACGCCGCTGACACGCGACTGGATTTCTAATCTACTAAATATTCAGGTAAATGGAAACCTAGAAAATACTGACTTATTTATTAGAATATTCTCGTTATCATCATTATAATCACCTACAATACGTTGTTTAATTGATGAAGTATCCTAGATATATAAATTATATTTATTTATTTTGCTGACAGCAAGCGACACAACCTCCCCGTCTGACAGCCGAAGCGGGAATGTGTGCGGGCCGGGCGGCAGGGCGGTCTTGACTAAAACGGTGCGCAAAACGCGGAAATTTAGATAATTGGATCTTACAATAAAAAGACAAATTATTTTCAAAATCCAAAACACATAACCTATGCGTATTATTTAACTAAGTTACTATACAAAATTTCACGATCTTATTTGAAGTATGTAATGAGTAATCCGGGATATTAATTCGGTTTAGAGGTAACTTTGCAATTTTTTTCTATCGAGAAAATTTTAAGGAATCGTGTTTTCGCCACACATGTTCACTCACATAAGCCCTCAACTTTATCATATATTTATTACAAAGTAAAAGCTGCAGTATTGTTGATTTTATCCGGGTTCAAAATAAGCCATTTGAGGTAGTATGGGCCCTTAATAAATGAGATATACGGACGCGGAGGTTTTCACCAAGTCTTATTAGTATTATTATAATGTAACTTTGTTTTTTTGTTGTACGGGAATCGTTGGATTGTAATAATACTGCTATAAGACGTGGTGGTAACACCCCCCAGTATCTAATGTAATATGTCATATTAGGTGTTTAGGCTGTTTACAGCTTAGAGCACTTTAAACTTTAATGAGTGAAAGCACATTTTAATAATTATGTTCGATGTCAGTCGAAGTCAGTGTGACTTACACGCAGTACTGCAGAGGCAATGCGTATGCGTTATGACTATCGTCCTGGGGTCTCGGGTTCATCCCCGAGTCGGGCAATGTGATGTTGGTTTTTCCGTACCAGCCCGGAATCTTAATTTGTACTCTATATGGCAATAGGCTCGCCCCCTATCACATCTTAACTAAGCTAGGCGAAATGTGGGTGTTCTAGTTCGCTAGTTTGGAGTTCGATTCCTAGGTCGGGCAAGTGTTTTTCTAACATGATCTGCCCTGGATCTTTTGGCATGTAGATTCTCCAAAGGGAGGTTGCCATCAGGCAGGTCACAAAAAACTACGTCGAAACCTTTTGGCAACATGCTTGAAAAGGTGTGTTAGGCGGACCCCACATTGTGCTGGAAGACACAAATTATTAGGTTTTTGACGTGAGTTTTTAAGTTTTTTTGTTAACCTTTATTTTAGTCACCTTTGTTTGGTGTTAAAGGGCCAAAGCCCTACAAGTCCTGTTATGTCAGCTACTTCAACTTGTTAGCCAGATACTTGCTTTATAGTTAGGAATCAGCTTCGGCTGCCGTCCTTTATACCTCTCGAAGAGCTTTTCAGTAAGACTTTAGCAGGGTATTTTTCATTTAATTAATGTACCATTTTTTTATAACAAAGACTGGCAAACGAACAGATGGGTCACCTGATGGTAAGTGATCTCTATCGCCCATAGACACCCAAGACACAAAAATAATCATGGGCGCGTTGCCAACCTAAAAGGAGGGAATGAAAGGGGAGGAAAAAGGGGACAGGGAGGGGTAAATGGGCCACCGGAAATATCACTAACCGAAAGAAACACGACGGCGAGTTGCCACTTTATGTTGGTTGTCTGTGAGACAGTGGTATCAAACCGGTCGAGCCTTCCCATTCGTGCTGTAGGCATAACTGTCTACAGCCTGGCTCTGCTACTTACTCATCAATTATGTCAATAGCTTTCATTAGACAGATGAAAGCCCAAAATTGAGATAATTTTGGTACGAATAGATAGCATTTTAGCGATATAGATCTACTTACAATATTTGTTTAAATTATTTTATGACTACATTACAATTATCTAGAATCTGACCTTTTAGAAAAATTATAAAATGTTTTATGTAAGTTAACATTCATTATAATGATATTATGATGTGCTAGCGGTTGACCGCGACTCCGTTTGCGTGGATATTTATTTTTCGCTATAAAACTAGCATTTGTGTTATTCTCGTGTATAATCTATATTACTATAAAGTTTCATCAAAATCCATTGAAGCTTTTGCGTGAAAGAGTAATAAACAAACCTACACATACTCACAAATGTTCGCGTTAATAATATTAGTAAGATTTCTCTCATAGCTACGAACACAAGCTACGAGTATGATTGTTCGTGTTCGAAAGTACGTGAAATTTACAGGGCTTCTTCAAACATGGCGGTGACCCACTTTCAAACATCTTTGGCGAATGATTTACCGCCGAATGTTCATACACTTAAGGCCGCTTTATGTCGTTTAATGCCGCCTTATCTGTCAAAATTGTATGGCGAAAATGAATGTAAGAAGCCATTAAAGTTGAGTAGCGTTTGACCATTTGGGCGTTAATGTACCTAACCTATCATGTATAGGTACACTGTTAGTTATAAATAAATACACCACACACTAGGTGTGATTTGTATCGTGGGTGTCCGAGACTATGAGAGACTTTCGGTCTCACAATACCCAAACTTGAAACAAATATAATAATTTGACAGCCTTCGTGGCGCAGTGAACGAGTAGCCGGCTGTAAAGCGGGAGGCCGCGGGTTCGATTCGACATTCGACATTCGATTCATCGACGGCATTGAGACATGTTTGTGTGACCCACAGATATTTGTTTCAAGTTTGGGTGTTGTGAGATTGAAAGTATCTGATACCTACGATACAGGTTATACCTAGTATGAGGTCAGGACTAGGTGTGTGACTGTTGGGTGTATTTATTACTTATTTAAATTGTTATGTTTTGTACAGCATATCATTTGTTCTTTTTTTACGCATTTTGTGGCTATTTAATCTGTAATTGTTTCTGCTATTGTTATATTATGCAAATAAGAACAATAATTCCGAACAAAAAATTATAATGCATGATTGAAATAACTTTCGTGAAAAATACAATAAATATGATGATATTACAAAAATAAGACAATAACATTAAATTACAAACACACCATTATACATAATTATTACTATCGTTGTTTTTTTGGTACACAGTTTGTTTTGACCGATTTATATTGACATGTCTAGACGACCTGCATTTCTTCCTTCTGTTGATAAATATTTTTTTATACTTGTGATTCAAGAAACTTCTACGAGACTTAACGATTGCTGGATTGAGGCAATCACGGTATGTGGACGCGTCGCACTTGATCATTTCTTTGACGTTGTTAGAAGTAGTGTATGCTGCAGCCACAGTAGGTTCTCCATAATTAAATGCAGTCACGTACGCAGTTTCAGGACTGAACCCAGTTTGTTTAGTTCGTGGTGATTCTCGACTTACACGATGCTCGTGTGACGGAGTGTGGTTATTAATTTCTACCGAAGTACTTATGGATCCTGATGATATAGAAGGTTCACCTCCTGATATCGGATTAGTGAATTTATCTTCATAGCGTAGTGTGTGGACATCAGTAAAATATTTATCCATTTTCACATCAACAAAGTCGATCGACTCACTTGAAACCTTTGACTGTAGAACTGATACTTTCGGAGAGTAATTCTTGTTGCGAAATTGACAACCAACATCTCTAATGAATACTACCATTTCGTTTTCGCTATCTTTCGCAACGTTAAATGTGTAGCATTTGTTGTCAGAGACGTCGTATTGGCATGATTTCGACGGTTTATACGAACAACAATTTGGGCTTGACATTTGACAAGGAGAGTAGGAGTTTACCATACGATTCGTTTGCGGAGTTATCAAAAACGCTGGTGTTTGGTACCCGTTCATAAATTCACAAGCGTGTTGCATCTGAGGTATCATGTGTACTTGATTTACATTATTTACTAATGAGTCATGTTGACATATAGGAATGTACTTGCATCTCGGAACGTGTGGACACTCTAAGTTTTCCTTCTCATCTACGTGTTTATTCACTTCCTCGTAATGCATGCTTTTAGAAAATGGAACACAGAGAGGCAGATTGACGCAACGAGGTCGATGCAAGCATGGAGGAATATATTCACAATTGTTTTTGAGAACGTTTGCCCTTTGACATGATGGTACCACTGTACAGGGCGGGTGGTGCCTACACGCCTTAGTAATACGGATAACCCGTGTATTCTGTTTTGGACATGTCTGCGACTTATTACTTTTGGAATTAGAATAGTTGTCATCACATGGTAATATTTGGCAAACAGGTACCATCTCACAGCGTGGTTCGTGAAAGCAAACGTCACCATCGTTTTCAATTTTGCTTTTTTGATTTTTTGGTTGTGCTCTACACGTATATGCTGCTGTTGGTGATATTTCTTTGCTTCCATATGTTGAGGAATCACATTTCAGATTTTCCTCCTCTTCGGTTGTGCTTACAATTTCAACTTTTTCTTTACAGTTAGGACATATAATTTTGCGTGACTTTTTGGATGACTTTGGTTTACTTTTCAAGCTGCCTTGGTCTCTGTCTAGTAAATCAGTTATATTCAATGTGTCGTGATTATTAGCTACTTCAACCATAGATTTATTTCTATAAACCAACGCTTCTCCAGTTTCCATGGGGCTTATACTGGTTGGTTTTTCTTCTTTTTGTTTGTTACGTTTTTGTCGTTTTATTGCTTTCTTTTTTAATTCTTTACTTTCATCTGCAACAAAGTTAGCAGTGCTGGTGACTTGGTCAATAACTGTGATGGATTTACTGTTTTTTGCCAATTCCGTGAGTGATTTTTTTTCAGTACATGGACATACATAGGAAAATAATTGACAAGGACATGGATCTTCGGTGTGTTTCTCTTTTTCCTTTTTTCTGTGCTTTTTCACTTCTGACACTGGATTTGTGCATTCCGTCCTATATTTTGCGTACGACCAAAACTTTTGCTGCTTATCGCTTATATTTTTGTCATAGTAATGTGTTTTATTGTAGTCATTTGTATATTCTTCATCCCTCAAAAATATTTCAGACGAAAGTATTGAATTTCGATAATATTTTCGTTTGGCCTTTTTAACATTAACTTCAATGCTATCGCGAGCTAAAAGTTTAGGTTGAATTTGTGTTGCACATTCTTGCACTACAGCTGTCGACTTTCCACCAAAAACATTTGTGGAGGCCGGAATATTTAGTACCTTCAATAGATTAGCGTTCGATATACTAAGCTCCGTAAGACAATGAAATGAATGTCTTTTGGCAATATCGTCCAGATCGTAAAATATAGTACTACTAGATCGCACGACTGATTTATAGCTAACGTCTTTGTTAAGATGATGATAATTTTCACTGGTTACATACTTAGCGTGATGGATATTCAACGACTCTTTTAGGTCTGTTTTTTTCTCAGAATCACCACAAGTTGTTGTATAAGTTAAACGTTCTTTATCATTTTTCCTTGGATTCTTATACAGCACGTTATTGAATGGAGACAATCCAAACATTTCATAAATACTGGTGTATGATTTAGCTTGTGGCAGCATATTGTTTGGTTTGCCTTGTTCTTGAGATTATATAAGTCAAGCTCCAGGTTTAAGGTTTGTTCGTCCGTTGATACTTAATCAAAGCTATATATTTTATGAATACACGCATTTAATTTTATTTATCTTTTTAACTTAATGATTTTATATTATTTACCAATTTTTACATTTTTGTATTTCTTATAAGTTTCAATGTCATTGTCAATAGTGACATAAATTTTATTGAAGTATCCCGTCTATGGTAGCACGAGGTTTATTTAAAGCGTTTTGTTGCAGGTTTCCACATGGCCCCGAAGTTATCAAGAATGTTTCCGGAATCGTGTCTTCTCATTTTCGTCGGGGTGCTGATTGGAGCACTTTTGCTTAGCACCCACAGTGTTCACGTCCAACCACTCACTCCCGACACGTTCTTCTTGTATATGCTGCCTCCTATAATACTGGACGCAGGCTATTTTATGCCGAACAGACTGTTTTTCGACCACTTAGGAACGATATTGTTATTCGCCGTAGTCGGCACCGTTTTCAACACGCTCACTATAGGTAAGTAATTCATTGTTGTATTCGTAATTAGTTTTCACAAATTCTAGGATATTCATACGTCACACTGTTTTCTCCCCAACGGGAGACAGCCGTGAGTTTATGTATGTAACAAAGAGATTTAACTTCTGGTATCAAATCTGGTATGTAATAAATTGTAAATATTTCGTAAGTGAGTCTGTCTGGTTAGTTATATAGCTGCCTTGTTATTTTTCCGATTTTGTAGGGCATTGAAGCCAGTAAAATTACTCTGCATTATTAGACATAGCAACTTATGTCTACAAGTGACGAGTACAGTAATTACAGTGTTTTAAGAAGTTATTTGTAATTTAACTGCCTCGGTGGCGTGGTGGTATTTCGGTACGACTACGGTTCTGAGGTCTCGGGTTCGATCCTTGGGTAGGGCAAAGTGATATTGGATTTTTCCATATCAGCCCAGAGTCTGGAATTTGTGCCCGATATGGCGATAGGCTCGCCCCCTATCATATCTGGGACGGAACTAAGCTCGGTGAAATGTGGGTGTTCTAGTTCGCTAGTACGCCTCTGCCTACCCTTCGGGGATACAGGCGTGAGCTTATGTGTGTATATGTTGTAATGTAAGAAATGATTTAATTCCTACTAAATATTATGAATAAAGTAATAATTAGTAGAAATTCATATCCTAAAAAAGGATTTAATGATTGATCTTAAGGCCACTTGCAGCGTTATCACTAAAATCTTGTTTTTAAAGCTAGTTTATTTTATTAAATAGAGATTTATCTAAGTACTCCAATATGCCCTTGGTGTGTGATTGATACATGATATTAGACATATTATAATTATTTATCTGTTGTCTTTATTAGGAGCATCACTATGGGCGTGTGGACAAACGGGGATGTTTGGTTGTACCACGCCCCTTCTCGACATGTTATTATTTGGGGCCTTGATCTCAGCAGTAGATCCTGTTGCGGTGTTGGCTGTTTTTGAAGAGATTCACGTAGATGAGATCTTGTATATAGTAGTGTTTGGAGAATCTCTGCTGAACGATGCAGTTACGGTTGTTTTGTATCACATGTTTGAAGCTTATACGTAAGTAAAATGTTCATTTAATGTGTTTATTGTCTATAGACATAAATCGTCATCAGTCATAGGATGTCCACTGTTAAGAATAAGCTTCCTCCGAACTTTCCAGACTGATATGTTGGAAGTTAATAAATTAAAGTTCTTAACTAATTAAATATAACTTATCCGGCTAATCATTAGGCCCCTTATTAAATATTTACGCTTTTCTAAAGACAAGAAGCGGGTATTTTTTTTATAAGTAAGGCCCATTAAGTTCAACTTTTTGATATTTTATTGTCCATTTATATTTTTAAATTGTGCTCTTTATGATTTAAAGGTCGTGGAGGTTCCAATTTAGACGGGTACCGTCCCAACCTATGCACGCATGGCAATTTTGAACGAAACATGCAAAATTAAATGTAATGAATGCGCGTGAACTCGTTAGTCGAATGTTATTCATGCTCAGACCTTTGTGTGGAATCAATATTCAAAGATCGTTCAAAGTTCAAACTGCATGAAAATTTCCATCTAAATTATTTATCTCTCAGAGGGATTGACGTGAGGCAGGCAGCTGGTCGTAAAAACTAAGCTAAATTCTTTATGCAACATGCTTGAAAAAGTGTGTTGCGCCGACCCCACACAAGGACAGGTAAAGGTCGCTGGATGCAGGCCGCTACCAATAGGTCGATCTGGAAATCTTTAGGGGAGGCCTATTTTCAGCAGTGTACGTCCTATGGCTGATGATGATGATGATAAAGGGCAGGTAGAAAGAAAGAGTACTGAGGGCGTATTTTTCAATAGCCAGATATCTTATCTGAGGGGTAAATTTATTGCTGTTCACTGTATACTACAACCGTAGCTGTCAAAAATATCGTTAAAGTTATTCCAGAGATAAAAGCTATAATCAGCCCTTGGTCGTTCGGCCCTGTTACATATTTCAAATGGCACGAATGGTACTATGATATGAATAACTATTTCAGGGAGATGGGCCCATCCCGACTCGTGTACACGGATATACTAGCCGGTTTAGCATCGTTCCTCGTAGTGGCCGTTGGAGGAACTTGCATCGGCGTGGTGTGGGGCTTCGCAACGGGCCTCGTCACGCGATTCACGCACGAAGTCAGGGTCATAGAGCCTATATTCATTTTCGTCATGGCGTACCTGGCTTACCTTAATGCTGAAATGTTCCACATGAGCGGGATATTAGCGTAAGTATACATTTTATCTAGCGAATGGGTTATACTGGATCTGATGACAAGTGATAGTATGGTCTTTTGTGGCAAATTTTTGGTCACTTGGTGGTAAGTCGGCAGTTACTGTTGAGTGAGGTGGCGGGAATCATCACAGTAGTTCGTATCTATGTATTATATATATATTATGTATTCTATTATAATATTATGTATTATAATGTTTTTGTTATGTATCTATAATATAATTATTTTATTAAGTATTCGTATGTATTTTATATCATTCTTAATGTATTTAATTAACAAATAAAATATTTAATAATATATTCTTCATTTTTTGTATTCTATTTGCCTCTTTTATTTTGCACCTGCCATGTACATCTCTGCATCACCCTAAGGTTGACTGGCAGAGAATGCTTATAGCATTAAGTCCGCCTTTATACCGTGTGTATATCAAGTGTAAATAAATAAATAAATAAATAAAATAAGTGACCACCGCCCATAGACGCCAAAGATATTAAAGAAATGATTGCGTTGCCAACCTAAAAGGAGGGAAATAAGAATTGGGAAAGGGAGGGAGGGAATTTGGCCACCGGAAATCTCACTCACCGAACGAAACGCGACAGCAAACTACCACTTTATGTCGGTTTTCTGTGAGACAGTGGTATAGTTTATTAATCATATATCTAAATTAACTTTATTATCCCATCTTTTTTATTAATAATACGTTTCTAAATTAACTTTATTACCCAATCCTTTAATAATATATTTCTAAATTAACTACAATATCCAAATTACTTATTTTCCTTGATTTGATTGTGGTGCATATTGCCTTTTTACGTTGGTATTATATTAGACAGTGATAAAAGTTCGGTCCTGCCATAATATTTATGATGTAGGCAATGTAATCTATAGAGTGGCTTAACCAATATCCAAACATTTATCTACCACAATAGGTCGAGAAATATACTTATTCCTTGATATCCAAAACAGAACTTAGATATTTTGCTAGCATATCCTTGCATGACATAGATAGCCACTAAAATATATTTTATTGTTATTCAATTTCCAAAGATATGTAATGAGGGCAGAACTATGAGCGAAAAGATAAATCATAAATTCATAATGTAATTTATCAAACGATATTTCTATTTAAGATTCAAATAAATTCATATTTTGTTGTTCGCGATATGAGTAACACATTTATAGAAAGGGACGAGGTTTATTTTCCGACCGACTTTACAAAAGGAGGTTATCAATTCATTTGCATTTTGTCCTCCAAATATGGACTGATTTTCAAGATTATTTTTGTGTTTGACAGAGCTTATTCCAAGAGTGGTTCTATTTTGGTCACAATCTGATGGAAGTCAGTCGATTAATTTTTTAAACTTCGGTTATTCTAAACTGCCTCGGTGGCGTGGTTGTATTTCGGTACGATTACCGTCCTGAGATCTTGGGTTCGATCCCCGGGTCGGGCAAAGTGATTTTGATTTTTTCCATATCAGCCCGGAGTCTGAAATTTGTGCCCGATATGCGATAAACTCGCTTCTTATCACACCTGGAACGGAACTAAGCTCGGCGAAATGTGGGTGTCCTAGTTTGCTAGTGCACCTTTGCTTACCCTTTCGGGGATCCAGGCGTGAGCTTATGTTATGTTTATTATGCTAACCTCAATTATATTATCCAGGATAACATTTTGCGGCATCACAATGAAGAATTATGTGGAGGCAAATATATCTCACAAATCGCATACAACCATTAAGTATACAATGAAGATGCTCTCATCGTCCTCGGAGACGATCATCTTCATGTTCCTAGGAGTGGCGACGGTGAATAATAACCACGTTTGGAACACTTGGTTTGTTCTATTGACCATTGTATTCTGCTCAATATTTCGGATAATAGGTATGTGTTTTTTGTTTGCGTAATTACTAATTTACTGAATTGGTTAGTTAATAAGCTTTTGGATGTCCTTATACGTAATAATTCATCATCATCAGCCACAAGACGTCCAGTGCTGGACATAGGACTTATAATAATTATTCTTATGTAATTGATCTGATACATAGGATCTTATGTATATTTAATATTTAAATATTAAACTCTACATTTTGAACATGATTTATATTCTTTTAAATATTTAGATTTATAATATTTTACTGTAATAAATGTGAAAATTCAAATAATTTATTCTACTTTTACGTGTCATTTGTATGTTAAAAATGAAGACGTCAGCATTTTACCAAGACGCTCGATTTCGGGATTCAGTCCTCCATTCGTCATAATATAAAGTACATACGCATAAAAACATGCAGATAAAGTAGTGTGTATTATGAGCGATGCTCTGAGATCGCGCGTCTTTATGAAATACGCAAACCATACTTCGTTTTAAATTATGTAATTTATTTTCAGGGGTGTATATATTAAGCGCTGTAGCCAATAAGTTTCGTCTGCACAAGTTAAATAGAGTTGAGAAATTTGTTATGTCCTATGGAGGTAAGTATATTTTATACTGCTATTCAATATATTTTCTACCGACACCAAAAAGAAGGAGGTCCTCAATTCGTTTATATTTTTTTATGTATGTTACGCGATAACTCCGCCAAATTGGGATTTTCAAAATTCTTTTTGTGTTTGATAGAGCTTATTTCAAGGGTAGTCCCATATAAATTTGATCACGCTCGGATTTTAAGTCAGTCTGTTAAGTTTTTAAACTTGTGATTATACCTCTATAATAATAACGTGCGCTGAACGACTACTTGAGGTCTCGAGTTGGTTTCCCGGGTCGGGTAAAGTAACGTTAGGGTTTTCTATTCAGTTTGGAGTGTGGAACTTGTGCCCGATAATTATGACGATAGACTCGCCACCTATCATATCTAGGACCAAAATGAGTTCGGTGAAACGTGGGTTTTTTAGTTTGCTAGTTCGCCGCTGCCCATCTCTTCGGGGATACAGGCGTGCGCTTATGTGTATAAAATATACTTTAAGGCCTTTATTCATAATAAAACCCCTAATGAAGATATAAACTCATATTGGTAAAAATGCATTTTAAGCCTATCGAAGGTTCGATAAAATTCTTTATTCATAATAGATTACTATAGCTTCATTACCTAAAATATATTTACCGTGTCACAATGTTGCTAGTACATAGATAAAACGTGATTTTAACAAGTTTTGCCTCTGGAAAGTCATGGAGCGATGGCCTAAAAAAAACAATCATTCACGCGCGACCATGGCAACCATGGCGACCAGTTTAGTTTGTTTATATATTTATTTAATTAATTGAATCAAAGTAAAACTATGTTTGTTGCATGTGAAGTGATTTTGTTTTATGCAATACCTAAACATCAACGAAGATGGGTAGATTATGGATATTCGGAAATGAAATTTAGATTTGGAGGATATTCCTTGGAGCGTATGAATGAAAAGAAAGGGGGCTTTCAAATCGTGTAAGAAAAATACCCTGCCTTCTCTGAGAATGGAATTCAGGACCGGACTTTCCAGTTCACAGCGGATTCAACAGAACCGTCTAAAACCCATTGTATTGAAGAATAATTAGGCAACATGCGTGCATAAGTATTTTTTGTTAAATCAGATTTAATAAAATTCATCATTGTATTTTTGAAGTGTTTTATTTCTCATGATTTATTCATGTGACGCTATATTCGTGTTTAGATAATGATGATATTGAAGAAAAATATGTTTTGTTGAAATCAAGGTATGTAATTAAATACCACACGGAAAATATTAAATACTAGCTGACTTCAAACAAATCTATCCTACGGAGACCCTACATTTTCTGGAAAAAAGGAGCCTATGTGTTATTCCTTTATAAATAAATACATCCTCGAATGTTCTGTGAATGGTGAAGAATCACTTAAGACAAGTTTATCCTCTCAATATTATTACGCTGTCCGACCTGGCGCGCGTATATTTCAAATAAACTGGGCGACTTATGACCATGAGGTCATAACTTTTGCATCACATTTGTCTTGTTGTCCTAGACATTTTTATTCTAGACTATAATCCATTTCTTTACCGAATTAAATTCAGATCCGTTCAACCATTCTGGTGTGAAAGAGTAACAAAACATCCATACAACCCCACAAACTATCGTGTTTATAACATTAATTGCATTTGATAGAAGTCTCTCTGAAGTCTAGAAGACTGCCTTGATGGCGTGGTTGTATTTCGGTACGATTACCGTCCTGAGGTCTCGGGTTCGATCCCCGGGTCAAGCAAAGTGATATTGGATTTTTCCATATCAGCCCGGAGTCTGGAATTTGTGCCCGATATAGCGATGGGCTCGCCCACTATCACATCTGGGACGGAACTATGCTCGGCTAAATGTGGGTGTACTAGTTGGCAAGTGCGTCTCTGCCTACCCCTTCGGGGATACAGGCGTGTGCTTATGTTATGTTAGTGTAATGCTACACAAATTTCTATTGATTTTGACTTGATCTTTCTATTTAACTCTACTTCAAAATAATTGAACGTCTATTTAGGAAATATAAATGAAACGTTCTTGTTTGATAGCCTGTAATTTACTGCTAAATATAGGGGTTACTAATTCTTTTGTAAGAAAACTTATAACTCTTTGATTATAGGGCTAACTATCCTTCCACTTTATGTCGAGTCTGTCATTTGGATAAATGAGAATGTTTATTAGATATTTAGTCTAAGATTAGAGTCAATCATATTCATTAGTACATAATGAATAATGAATTTCTTCATTATATTATCGCAATAAAGGGTAAAAACATACATAATATATTTAATGTTGTGATATTATAAAGCTAGCTTTTTCCCTTGACGTTGCCGGTTGCTTGGTAATATAGGACTGAAGGCGTTTCCTGCACATGGTTTTTCGAAACAAAACACAAAAAACACCTACACAAAACAAGGTTTTTCATTGTCTCCTGCTCACGTCCTTGTGCTCATGTAACAATGGACCATTGACAAAAAAAATTAGAAATACCATGTTTTGTGTAATGTTTTAGTGCAGGAGACGCGGCTTTAGTTTAAATCCAATGCAATAATTCACAGTCATTTATTTTGTAGGTATATATTTATAAAATACTGTGCTAAAATAGATCTCGTGTAATTGTTAGGTAATAGGTATTTTCACATAGAAAAGTAAAAAAAAAACATCATTTTTTTGTTTAATTAGTAGTTCCAAGTTACAATTACTTAACCTTATTTAAAGCCGTTGCAATAAATTTATAAGGGCTACTTGCAGCGCTAATACTAATTGTAGATTCAAACCCAAACTCGAATTATCCTATAGCTCACTCCTACCTTTAAATCAAGATTTGGGATGAATAGAGATTTTTCGCGGAGTTGCAAGTGGCCTTAAGTAAAGTATACTAGTAAATTAGGGCGACTTGCAGCGCTATTACTAACCTAGAATTACACTTTATCTTTAATTATCCTACAGCTCACTCTTATCTTTACATCAAGATTATGTGGGATAAATAGAGATTTATCGCAGAGCTGCAAGTGGCCCTAAGAGTTATAAATAAAGTGACAAATTACAGGTCTCCGCGGTGCAGTTGCTTTCGCGTTAGTACTTCTGATAGACCCTGAGGTGGTTCACCTGCAGCCGATGTTTGTCACCACCACGATAGCGGTGATATACTTCACCGTTTTTATACAAGGCATTACTATAAAGCCGCTCGTAAAAATACTCAATGTGAAGACAGCTGAGAAGAGGAAACCTACAATGAATGAAAGGATACACGAGAGAGTAAGTTTATATAATGTTCCTTATTATAAGTCTTGGAAAAAAAAACATCTTATTAAATTACTTTACCATTTTTACTTTAACTATCTTTTTGAATAATTTTAGTAATCGTACCGAATCGTAAATGAAATTAAGGCAACTCTACTATTTTCCCTGTTTTTTTTTAAATGTATTTATATAATTAAAACACCTAAAGTATTATAGGTGTGTACACTTTGTATACACTTCTACAAATACATACATTGGATTACATTTTATAAATATGTGTTATTATTTAAAAAAAACTGGTTTGGCATCTGTCGGACGCCAAGGGGTCTGGGTGAAAATCAGCGTCAAGCACCTAGTGCTTGACATATCCTGATCTTGCTCCTTTTGGCACGGTTGTGGTGGGACATATATTATCATCCACATGTGTGGGTGATCTGATAATTGATATTTAATAATTAGGTACATACATACATAAATATTTGTATAATTAAATATATGTTTCTACGTCTTGTACCTGTACGCTACCGTACTTGTCAATAAATGATTCTTTCTTTCTTTCTTTCTTTCAAAAAAACTGTTTATATTAAATACGATATAATTTATTATTTTTAATAACTTATTCATTAATTCAGAATAAGAATGCAATTACATTTTAAGTTCATTTCATCATTTTTATTTTTAGTGCATGGATCATCTAATGGCGGGTATTGAAGATATTTTGGGTAAGCACGGTAACCATCACATGAGGGATAAGTTTAAGAGATTTGACAATAGATTTATCCGACCGTTTTTACTCAGAAATTACCAGGTAAATATGTGTATTATTTACATTTAATTAATTACTGATTATTGTGACTTCCATGAACTAGTTCCATGAATTAAATTACTGCCTCGGTAGCGTGGTTGTATTTCAGTACGACTACCGTCCTGAGGTCTTGGGTTTGATCTCCGGGTTGGGCAAAGTAATATTGGATTTATTCATATCAGTCCGGAGTCTGGAATTTGTGCCCGGTATGGCGATAAGCTCGCCCCCTATCACATCTGAGACGGAACTATGCTCGGTGAAATGTGGGTGTTTTATTTCGCTAGTGCACCCCTGCCTACCCCTTCGGGGATACAGGCGTGAACTTATGTGAGTGTGTATATGTACTAATTATTCTTTATAAATTCAGGGTGCCGAGCCAAAAATCTTGGAAACCTATTCCAAGTTAGCAATGAGGGATGCGATAGAATATATGCAACGGAATGCTTCTACGATTGGTAATATATCTGGAGCTGAGTCAATGTCCGCAATATTTAAGAACTATACAAATGCTAACTTCAATGGAAGGTACCTTTTTCATTCGCGTTAAATATTTATATCAAAAAAATAAATGTGATAGTTTATTTGTGGATTTTATTATATTTCATACAATATCAGAGAAAAAGATTGATATGTGTAAAGATATTATAATATGGAAGTTTTATGTACCGAAAACCGTATACATTTTTCACTCCCCAAATATGAAAGAAAAGACTTCGACGCGTGCGCAGTTACAACTTACAACCAATAGTTGGTTTTGTCTCTTACAAGATTTTTTTAATTTTATATATTTTTTGTTTTTTAATAAATTTATTTTTCATTTTAGTCCCAGCTTTAGCCAAATAGATTCTTCGACATGGAATATAGACATGCAGGAATTGGAGTATAATCCGTCCAAAAAAGATCTTACGGATGCCAAAATACACCATTTACTTGCCGAAGAGCTGTGTAAACCGTTTAGGCGGGTATGTATGCTCAGCATTTTTAATTAAAACCTCGCTTCTCGCGTCTATTTTGAGATATTTTAATTCGTTAAATCTATATTTTCGCATTTAATTATATGTAAATAGTTGTAGAGATGCCGGGGAAATGTTAAAACTCTAGTTAAGTCGTTAATACTGTCCTATTTTCGTTAGTGAGTCAGTAGCAAATAAAACAAACTTCAAGAATTCAGATAAGTTTTACGAGGTTTGTTGCTTACCGCTTCTAGCCGCCTATTCGATATTATTCTTGATCATGCCATGACAATTTAGTGTAGCAAGTCGCAAATTAAATATGTATATTGGTAATATTTAATGTCTGATTACTCGGTGGTGTAGTGGTATTGCATGCGTTGTACGACTACCATCCTGAGTTCTCGGGTTCGATCCCCGAATCTGGCAAAGTGATATTGGGTTTTTCTATTCAATATCAGCCCGGAATCTAGAATTAGTGCCCGATATGACAATACGTTCGCATTCACATCTGGGACGAAAACTACTTCGGCAAAATATGGGTACTCTAGTTCTCTAATTTGACACAGCCTACCCCTTTAGGGATACAGGCGTGATGCATATGATATTTAATGTTATTTTCGTACAGCATCGTCGTTTGAGCTACAGCCGCCACGCTGTAAACGACCGGGACCTCGGCACGCAAGTCAACTACAAAACTCATATGAATATTCGGCGGCGAGTCGGCGACAGGAAACACCACCATAAACGCAGTAAACGTGGAAAACAGGTGACATTAACTCAATATTTTAACTATAATTAAACTACGTGACAGGCGAAAGCCAATGTAGAGCTACTTTCAAAGAAAATTTAGAGGTAGAGCCACACTGTAGACGTCTACAGCACGAATGAGCCGGCTCGACCGGTTTGATAGAACTGTCTCACAGAAAACCGACGTAAAGTGGCAGCTTGCTGTCGCGTTTCGTTCGGTGAGTTTTCTGGTAACACAATTGCCTCCCCCTCTCTTTTCCAATCCCTTTTCCCTCCCCTTCCATTCTTGGATGTCTATGGGCGGTGGAGGTCATTTACCATCAGGTGACCCATCTGCTCGTTTGCCAGTGTCTGCTTTACTATGCTGGTGGTAGGATATTCGTATCCGACCGGATGGCGACCACCGTACATATGGTGCTAAAACCTGCCATAGTGACCCACACTCCGCGTGTGGTTCGCGTTCCAGGATCAGCCAGTGTACTTCCGGTTCTCTCGAGGGACTTGCGGCATGACTTGATGGTTGGTTGAGACGGGTATGGGGGGTATCCCTGTATCTGCGTCGGTCGTCCGTCTGTCTTGTCGCAAGCCTCTCGATTTGCTTCTTCGTTCTTCGGATTCGGAGTGTGAAGAAGCATAAATAGGCCGGCATGATTCTGACGACCACTGATAAACAGTGTTTGTCAGTGGTCGCTAGTTTTTTTGGACTGCACTACGCTTACCATCAGGTGCAGTGTAGTCACTTTGCCGTGCCCGGATAAAAAAAAAAAAAAAACTATAACACGGGTTATTTTTTTCAGGATGGCAAAAATCATGTCACATTTCCCGAATTCCAGCAAAACGGTTCGGCAAAACAGTTCACGCACGGTAAAATAAAGTATTATAGATTAGGTACTTATTTATTCTTTATTATTATCACGAGTGTCGATCGCATGCACGTGTGGATCCAAGTATTTATTTATTTTATTTTCTTTTAACTTATATCGTGTTATAGACCATTATTATGTTTTATTTGCGAGCACAAACGCTTCGTCTGACCAATAACAGCATGTGAGATAAAAATACAATTTAACGTTAAAACTAAATATCAACACATGAATTTATTTTAATTTTGTCTCTACATTGTACATTTACATAATAATTTTCTAAACTAAATTAAACCTTACCTAAATTATGTTTTGTAAAGTTTGTTATGTGCACAATTGAAATGCATAACTATATTAATGCAATAAGGTCTTCAATTGATTGCAGACTACATAGACGAGGTTCTTCAGGAGGACTGCGAGGAGCGAGAGCCGCCACGCGACGGCGACGACGGCGGTATTACATTTACTGCCAAATCCCCGCGTAGGTATTCTGCATGAAACGCCCTGGGTGATTGCCATGTTTGGATTTGAATGCCTTGTCGATGTCACTATTTCTTCAAGAAGGTCGAGGTCAATCAGCGGCCCGAGGAGGAATATTTTTGACAATCGATTTTGTATCCAGCTCGCTGCGTTCTGATTAATATTTCATACAAATTTCAAAGACGCGCATCGAACTCGATACGAATTCGATTGTCAATAATATTCCTGCTGAGGCCGCTGATTCATTCCCGTGATGCATCCTTCTTGTAATCTCTAAAATCAAAACGATATGCATGAAACAATTGAATCATAACACATTAGTTTACGAACTACGGCAGGATTTCGTTATAATTTTTTAAATACGGGAATGGAGAAATGCGTCTCAGGAATGATTTGATCTCACCGATCTTGAAGAATGAACTCTATAAAGTATATTAACTTATAGCTATCAAACACAAAACGCATCTACTCTGGCGTCATCTGATTTTATCTGACTGTTATATCATACATAAAGTATTTGAAAACGAATTATAAAATCATTTGTAACGTCTCTACTAGCAAACGTTATGATGATGTAAATACAAGTTTCTAATCGTTTTGTTAACATACGGATTCAAATCCAAACAGCACTCAATGGATGTTGTGTTTTGTTTTACCAACGCACTTATATTTTTATCGTTCCAAATCAATCGGAGGAATACGTGATTTTACTTGATTGGTTATTACTACTAATATTATTTGCTGGGTACAGAGTAGCCTTTTCTGATAGCTCCCCACTGTGAGAATGTGCTGAAACGTACGCATGTTCCAAGTTTACATTGTCTTTGTAATTTATATTTTCGACGGTTTTGTAATTCGTGTAATTGAATTAGTTTTCGTTTTGTTGCTCATTCATTTAATGAACGTTGAACCCTATGAAAAAACCTTTGCAAACCTTTATAGTAAAATTTTCCATGAATGAGAAAGTAGTTTTGTTTTCGTGGTACGGTAACATTTCTTTGATTGTTATCAAATTAAATGAAGTAAAAAGTAATTATATATTTTATTCTAATCAAGATAAAAAGGGGACATAAATATTTCTAACGGATATATTTGCTACTAAAGGTTTGTTATTGCCCATTCCTGCCAGAAACTCTAATTTATGATCGCTACACCAATTAATTTGTACATCACCCAGTAGTATTCCTCGTAGAGATCGCTCTTTATCTTTGCTTGTTCTAATATCATTTGTGTTTGATTGTCGTTTTCTTCCCTTCTGGCAATCTTCATGTGGCACCGCAAACTGCAAACTAACGGTACTCTCGACAACTGGCGACGCTGATTATATCAGCTGGATACAACGAAGTCAGTCCGACGTCCTCGCATAAAGAAAATAGTAGTTCACTTTTAAACCAGCTGGCTAACCTGCCCGGATTCAATCCTTTGAAAGCGAGGATAGTCAAGCAGTACGCTAAAACGCCAGAAGAAATACTGCCGACAGCTGTTGAGAAATCCTTACCGTGGAGAAGGGACAGATCCACGTATAACTTTGGTATGTGTTTATTCGAAAATGAACGTTTTACCTATTAGATTTCACATTTGCGTCTGATGATCGAAATTAAATTTTAACACGCGTTGCTTTCTATATTTTAGTGTGACATAAAATCAAATCGTTTTTCATATTGTTTATTAGTGCCGCGAATCGAGAGCTGTTAAATCATTACCGCGTTATAGAAATGTTTTATTTTATGGAATTAACGTTTTTATGTTTGTATTAGATTATTCATCAGACGCTTTGGTCTTAAATTGCGCTTAAATTGGTCACCTGGTATAAAATTGTTGCATGTTAAACACATACTATGTTATTTACTACATGCGTTTTACACATGTAAGTAATTGCTGATATGTAGTTAACCCTGTATTTATTTATATAAAGATGTGGTAACTGGAGACCATTTATTTAATGAAAGTACGTGTTAAATTACACGGAAGTGGAAATAACTGGTTTTTCTGTAATCATGTTTTTCTGTACTAGTAGTAATATGCAATATGCCTTGATATGCAAGTAAAGTATTATTTTATTAATATTATTGGTACTTCTCCATAATTTATGTATTTCGAGCTTAGCTATACCTATCCTCCTTGTAGTTTTAGCTTTTACTGTATTATTTTACAGTTATCTATGATCTACAATACCTTAGTCGTCCGTTGAAAGGATTCTAAGAAATCAGGCCCCAATTTAATTTTACCTTATCGAATGAATAGAAAATTACTAAACACTTCACAATAAATAGATAGGTATATAGAGGTATATACCTATAACCCATGTCCGAAGTATTATTCTTCACTAAAAGTAGGTACTTAGCAGTATCATGATACTCATTTTAGTTAACATATAAAAATTTTGCCATACCCGTCACATAGACTCCACTTCTCAAACCATAGAAAATTAGACATATCCACGTCAAACGACGCTACACAAGATCCGCGAGATTCATTAAAGCTCCCTATATAACGCGTAGTGTATAGAACATTAATTCATTGAACATAAACTTCCGCGATAGTAATTTATCATACATATATTTTATTTATAGTTCCCAATGAAGACATTCTGGAAGAAGACGAAAGAAGAATGTCAGATGACAATGGTAAGGGCTAGATCATTTTGTGTTAGAGTTTGTGTTTGAGGTCCCGGGTCTGATTTTCATGTGTGAGGTCAGGCAAACCTTTGTGTGTGTTTGTGGTTGATAGCTATGCAATTTCTCCAGCAATGGATTTTCAAGAAAGATCAAAATCAAAATTCTTCAAAACGATAACTTCACAATTTTATTTGTTTCTCTAATAATCTCCATGATTGACGATATACGCGTCTCCACCAAAATACAACAAAACACTTTCTTTCTACATCCCTTTATCATCATCATCATCAGCAGCAGGACGTCCACTGCTGAACATAAGCCTCCCCCAAAGATTTCCAGATCGACCTGTTAGAACTTACTTCCTGCGACCTTATTCCTCTCCATTATGAAATCTGTGCAACATACGTTCTTCAGTTGTGTTGGGAGATAGAATTGGGCTTGGTTTCTATGACATACATCCCTAACGGCATCCCTCTTTGATGGGTAGGTCCTAACTCCTAATAAAAAAACAGCTTTACCAAACCTGAGGCGCGATCCCAGAACCTTTCAATCACCAGCATATATACGGTGCTACTAGACCAAGGAGATGACATTTACATTACATAATTAGTATAGGTACAATTATTTAATATTTTTATGTGACTGCCTCGGCGGCCGCGGCGGTATTGCGTGCGCGGTACGACTATCGTCCTGAGGTCTCGGGTTCGAACCCCGGGTCGGACAAAGTGATACTGGATTTTCAGTATCACCCATCATAATTTGTGTCCGATATGGCGATAGGCTTGCGCCCTATCACATCTGGGAAGGAACTAAACTCGGCGAAATGTGGGTGTTCTAGTTCGATAATGCGCCTCTGCCTACTCATTCGGCGATAAAGGCGTGAGCTTATGTTATGTCTAATTAGTACATAATATTCCGTTGTTCTGTTCCCTGTTAGATACTTACATGATAGTTGCGGAGCAAGCTCGCGTAGCGACTCCGACGGCGACGGAGACCATGCTGCCATGGAAACGGGAAGAGACTGAAGGTTCTGGAGCTCTCAAACAATCAGAGTTCCCTTCTTGGGCATCCAACAAGGAATATTTGGCTTATAGTTCACCCTCCGCCACATTTTTAGGTGAGATAAAGTTATTATAAAAGACTAACTGACTAAAGATATAATGAGCTGATTTAGTATTGAGCATTGTTAGACCGATAAAAAAGATCTAATTATTAAAAAAAAAAACTATTAACAATCATTAAAAGCAAATGAAAATGGAGAGGCTAAGATAATTAGATATTCTAGTACAAAAAATACGTAATTATTATTTGTTTTTATCGGAAGTATGTATTTCTTTACCAACGGCGTTTCTGAGAATGAAATGTATGGCGGCCTGGTATCTAGGTACTATTGTTAGCTTTATGGATTTCTTTCTCAAATTAAATTTTGTAACAATTGCTATTGCTTTTTATTAGCGAAAAAATATGGAGCCTAATTGCATCACATTCACTCACATGCATGTTGGCTATAAAATGTAATGCTGTGCAAAGTAGTTTATCTTATGTTTATTACGAAACCACTTTCTTTCGTAATTTAAAAGATGAAAATTACTCAGAAATAATATCCATTACGCGACTCTTTATAACAAACTGTTTCCTTACCATAGATCACGTATCGCACTGCCTTTACTTCAAAGCCAACGCTGATTAATTAGTACTCTTAACTTTTATATTATCCTGCACATTCTGACAACTTTTATTGACATTTTCTGATTCGATTTTTTCTCTTTCCTCCTTCTCCGTTCCTATGTCCATCATCATCAATCCCTTAATAGGTGGTATAGAGAAGCCAAAACATCCAAAATCTATCATAGGTCTATTTCGAAGAGAGAGCTCTGGTTCGACGCAAGGTGCTGCTGATGGCGCAGTAGCATCTGACTCAGAGGGAAACAAAGATGGCGGTTGTAAATCAGAAGGGTCCTCTAAGGATATGCCTGGAGGCCGCCCAGGCCCTAACCTGCTGTCGAAGAGGAGTACAAGCCTCGGCGGGCCTTCTGTACTGTTGATGGAGGACGTGGCACACTCGGATCCACTGGGAGCATCGAGTAGACCAGCGAGTATTATGCAAGGACCGCATCGGGGACAATGCAGAAGAGGATCTATGCTAGAACTTACAGGGTATGCTTAAGTTATTTTGATTACAAGATAAACAATTTAATACAACTTATCATTACTAATTGAATAAGGTGATTTTTAATAGGTAAGTACCTACAATCCAAGTCTAAAGATTGGACAAAATAATTTTGGAGTGTGAAAAAAGACAAGGACAAAGATTTTAATTATCTAATACATATTTGTTGTAAATATATATACACTTTGAAACAAGATATTGATTTATTATTAAAATTTCAGATCGTTATCTCGGGACGCTATTACAGAAGAGAAATGCAGCAAATCATTGCCAGAAAGTGAACGCATGGGCGTACGTAGGCTACCTCTGGGCCAGCAAAGCCTTCCTCGGGAACCTTTCATCCGACAACTGACCATGGCCTCAACGCTGACCACCAGTTCCTCGTCAGATGATTCATCCGACGAGAACACCTGAGTGCCCCGCCGTGGTGACCCTGATAGGTTGCCACTTTTAAAATACAGAACCCTAGAATAAACAAGTGATCTCACGTAAAGAACAAAATAGTTTCTAAACAGTGCTGTGAATTTGTGGTGTATAGTATAAATATATAATTTACTACAGTTTAAATTGCGCTAATAAATAAATTCTAGTACCTAAATATTGATGTGACGAGTCTTGGAACTTTTGGGTAAGATTAAGCGGTAGGAGAAAAAGTTTAATATTTTGGCAGTTGTAGACAAAACTAGATAAGAATTTAGATGAGTATAATTCGGCAAATGTCAGTAAGTCTTTGTTATGGACTTTATAATAAATTGTACGAAGCTCATGCTTTTATTTAATGATAAATTACGTATATCGTCACTAACAAAACAAACGCACATTGTATAGATATATTGTTAAACGTAAAAACCTATATAGTTTGCGTAGTTTTATTATTTACCACATCTTGTTGTAGCAAAAGCAAAGTAATTGATTCCTGTATTGTTGACTTTTCAAATTGTACATAATAAACTAGCGTTAACGGTAATTGTATGCAATTTATTCTTAATTCTTACGCACTGTGTATATTGTAAACATCTGACACACTGTCCTGTCTATTAGGTACTTGCGAAGTTCTCATGGCTTTTCAGATGTTTCATTCTAATAAAAGTATTTAATATCGCCAAGAGAGTTCCGGATATTTATAGATAAAATATAGGTTATGCGGCCTGTGGGTTTAGCCAAGTGGCTTATGCGCTAGTCGAATAGAATAAAATGTATGGGAATGACATAAGAGTAGGTACGCCATATGCGGCGTACTCTTATTTCTTCCGATACATTTACTATTCTAAGTATTCGACAAGCGCCTAAGCCACTTGGCTAAAACCGCTGAGCAGGAATATTTTTGACAATTGACATCGTATCGAGCTCGCTGCGCACCGATGACGTTTGCTTAAAATTTTATAGATTTCAATTGTCAAAAGTATTCCTGCTCGGGTCACTGTACTAAAGCCAAACATACAAATTACTAAACATCTATTCAGTAGGTAAACGGTTACTGTGTATTTTTGTATACTATTTGTAAATTACAGTTGATATATAAAACACACTAGGTATAATGCAGCAGATAATTTTATTTTTAAAAGTGCGTTAGTAGCCTTTGACAATATTGTTATTAGATTTATCGGAATATTTAAATAGGTACGTAGAGTTAGCATAATCGCGTCTTTGTTTTGTAGTGTGGTAAAGATTAGTGATCAGTTTTCTTCTGACTATCCTACATAAGATACTAGAACAATAATGAAAAACACCATTATTAATAAGCTTAATTTCTTCTATTTATTAATGATCCTTTAACTTGGTTCTGGTGTCATAGTCATTACTCATTGGTAACAATGAATACAATAATTGTTTGTTATTCAATTAGCTAACATATAAATAAAATAGTGGTGGTGTAACAATTTTATTCAACGGTAGGTATCTACAGTTTATAGTCAAATGTTATCAGCGAGTACTATCTTATTACAATAATGTTTCATTCTTGAACATTGGAATTGAAAAATACTTTTTTATTTTATTTTCTTCCTACCCTTTATATTGTACCATGAGCTTACGTTTTTGATTATGAATAAATAAATCATTACCCTCCTGAGGCAGTGGAGTAAAAAGAGATTAATGAAATTAAAGAAATTTGTCTGGGCGGTCTGTCTGAAAATATAGCAAACAAAAGCTGATTTCTGGACTTTGCATAGGACAAAAAATTAACCATAATTCCCGCCTCTGGTATAGGTTATGGTACTGAGTATTTAAGAATAAAATAAATGGTATTAATTCATTCATTTTAATTTTAAACGAGTTAATCATAGACCAGACCAAAGCGTTTTAGTAATGACCTTTCATTAGCTTCGTATCTTTCGTGGTGGGCGATAAGCCGACTATGAAACTATCAGTATCAAACGAGCGGTTGTGAGTTCGATTCTCACTCGCTGATGCGGTCTGATCGATAAGTGAGGTTTCCGGTAGCCTAAATTAAATCCTTCCCTATTCCCCCCTTTAAAATTTGCACGCATCCATGATCTTTTTGGTATTACGGGTGTCTATGGGCGGTGGAGCATTAATGTTGTAAAACTAAAATGCTGTAAAATTACCAGATTTATTTTTTTGTGACTGACAGTATTTATTCTTTGTAAACTTAAAAATTGTATAATCTACAAAATTGTTTTAAACTATACGCAACTTTAAGGGCTTTTATTATTTGTATTATTAAAACGCGTGTGAATTATCAAAACAGCCAAGTTCGTCCTAGAAAGTTTATATTTATGCGTTATCTGTAGCTACAGTCTATTGTAAAATTAGATAGCTACACTATCGATATATTATATACCTTGATGCACAACAGACGGTCGGAAAATGGGACAGTAAAGCCTTAGCGAGTGCCCTACAGTCGGACGCCGATAGAATTCTAAATTTCAAAATTCAAATATAATAACGCTTGCTCATTTCGTTTTAAAAGCTACTTTATAGCACGTGCATAGGGTTATATGTTTGGTGTTGATTTAATTAGAACTAGTGATCTTTATCTTTGTTTTGTTGCTGAGACCACTTTTTAGGAGGGTATTTGCAAATGATTGCATCTATAGTAGGATTCCTAATAATTAAATGGAGTAAACTGACATTTCGAATGTTGCCACTTTTTCATGAAATTTAAATAGGGCTGCGATAAAAGGATCAAGATTATTTCATTTTCTAAAGTCCAACTCAAAGTCGTAATTCCTGTCTAATATGGGATTAGTACTGCATGTCTACTGAACTATAGTCATAGTAAATTATTGCATGCTAAGTTATGGCATGTCTACTGGAATTATAGTCATGGTTCATTACAAACAAAACTAACAAAAGCTATGAATGTGCGGAATGTAATTTATATCAAATAATAAAGGTAATATTTGTAATTTTCATCGACATCATTTCGCGTATCTGTTGTGATTATTTACTCAAAATTATTTAGCCAGACATACATTTAGCCAAAGGGTTAAGCTGAAATTTCTAAAAATATGCTATAAAATTCTAATTTTGCAAGCTAGTGCTGAGTTATTGTTTCTTTGAATGATAAAAATTGAACTAGATCAATCGCTATGTTTTGGAAGTAAGCAACATTCTTTTGTAAAGTGACATTTCGATCTGTCAGTTTACTCCGTTTGATTAGCAATCGGACTAAAGGAAATATTTTATTGATGAGTTTCACATTAAATAGCCACTGTCACAATGGGAGAAGAATATGTTAAAACCACAAAAGCGGCAAACTTTACGCGCATATCCGTTTATCAATGGGCCTTTAAAGTATACCTTGTTCTACTCATGAAAAAATGTTAAATTGTTATTAGATCGCCATCTAACTAAACGTATAAGAACTATTGAAATATAATTAAGTAGGTATTTAATAGTACAATTTTAGTAGCTTTATAGGCAAAATACATCTGTGTAAATAAAAACGAAGGTTAATTTTGTCAAATATTTTATTGTAAACAGAAACATACCTATATATAAGTAGTTATTTATGTACCAAGGATATTTTAATCGTTAAGCTGAATTTTCAATGATTGCTAATATAATATACGACTAACGCCCGAATGGTTAAACGCTACTCAACTTTAACAGCTTCTTACATTGATTTTCGCCATACAATTTTGACATATCGATTGTCTCGGTGGCGTGGTTGTACTTCGGTACGACTACCGTCCTGAGGTTTCGGGTTCGATCCCCCGGTTGGGTATAGTGTTATTGGATTTAATCGGCCTGGAGTCTGGAAATTGTGCCCGATATGGCGATAGGCTCGCCCTCTATCACGTCTAGGACGGAACTAAGCTCGACGAAATGTGGGAGTTCTAGTTCGCTAGTGCGCCTCTGCCTACCCTTTCGGGGATACAGGCGTAAAGTTATGTTATGTTATTTTGAAATATAAAGCGGCCTTAAACGACATAAGGCGACCTTAAGTGTATGAGCATTCGGCGGTAAGTAATCAAACATAACTACTTACTATATAACAAATACTTAAGTCTGTAATCTGAACTAGATATAACATGAGAATGTTAAAAATAAATAATAATACACACAAAATATACATGCCTAGGCATAGGTATCTAAAATGAATAAGACGCGAAGGTTTTGAGCCGTATCGCTGGCAATACAAAGGTAACTACCAAAGATATTCAACAGTACATAGACGGGACAACAGCAAGAAACTAGTGATCCAAAAACTGTGAACTCGTGGTCATGGATCAATAACGCCCGAATGGTCAAACTCTACTCAACTTTAACGGCTTCTTAGATTGATTTTATCCATACAATTTTGACAGATAAGGCGGCTTTAAACGGCATAAGGCGACCTTAGATAAGTGTATGAGCATTCGGGGGTAAGACTTATTTGAAAATATGCGCATAAGGTTGTGCGGCGTGCCAGCGTGAAAATGTTTTGACAATAAAATTGTCTTACATAATTCTTGAACATGCACATAACATTCTAAGGTGTAACCTGTAATAGGCGCTGTCGCGTTGTAATAAGTGGTAGATGGCGTTACTGCCGCGCCGTATGAGATAAATTTTTTTGTATGCAAACTTGCTAGTAGGTAATATTAAATCTCTTTGCCTACAATATAGGTGGTAGATATTAGTATTGTTGTGGAACATCGTAGCAAAAACAACACATAAGCAGATTTGAGTTCGGAATTCGGAAAGAGCAAGTCTTCGTGAAATGCCCGAATACTGAAATCCTAGTCAACTTTAACGGCTACTAACATTGTTATGTATCACACATTTGACAGATAATCAAAAGATATTTTAACACGACCTTAAATGTTTAAGTTCCGTTTCAGTATTCGGAAATAAACATTGTTTACTATATTAAGGCGCGTCTCTTGCACCTGTTTGTCTCAAAACAAAACACAAAAACACATACGCAAAACAATGTGTTTCGCTGTCTCCTCATAGAACAATGGACCATAGATAAAAATGTTTAGCGAAACCACTTTTGGTGTAGGTGTTTTGTGTAATGTTTTAGTACAGGAAACGCGGGTTTAGAGATACGCGATTTACTATAAACGACATAGAAGTTACGAAGCTACTGTACTTACGACGCGTATGTGGATAAAATAAGTATTCATGTATGTACTACAAAGTTATTATTTAGATTTGAACTGTACCTATACTTTATATTTTTAATACTATCGTGAGCTTTTTCATAAAATTACATCAGGTTTTAAGCTTTGAGAAATTTGGTACGTCAATTGAAATAAATAGTGCCTAGAATACTGAAGTAGAATAATGTCTACGAAGCTGTTTTCTTTTTCTATAAATGTAAAGATAAATAGTAAAACTTACCAAATAAAATTTAATGCGTCTTGGATTTTATTTATTTATCGTTGTTATTACTCTAAGTTGATCGTAGATAAAAAAAAGCATAAATAACCCTTTCGTAATTTAATTGTAAAGAGAAATAAGTATTTTTTGTAGGTCTCTATAGTGTATACCCTTTTACACAATTAGAAACCGTAAAACGTAAACGTAAAAACTAACCAGAATACTTTCCGTAATATGGTTATATTATGGTAAAAATATGTGGCGTCGACCGGACTGGCTGGTGGAAGATGAATTATATAAAATAATACATAAATAATTATTATTACTGTAACCTATACCTTTCATTACGGAAACATTGTATGGATATGATGGATGTGTATGTTCACTCGGGATGGAAAGTGTGAAGAATATTGAAAGACGAGTAAGGATGGGTAACAGTGTTAATGGCGCCTTATACTCAATAATAGCTTACGAAAATATAACAAATCACGCACGGTTAGGCATTTAGGCAACATTAATGCATGGAACTGAATCTTGGGTGTGGCAGAAGTAGCATGCAAGTAAGATAAATGCGGTGGAGATGAGACCGTTAAGTATTATGTGTGGGGGTCATCCTCTTCGTTGTGTCGATGGTTTATAAAATGATTTATATTATTTTGGCCCAGTACTCAGCCACTGTCACTCCAGCAGGAGTAGCCCCAGCAAGGTCATCGACAGTGCAGGTGTGAGGGCACTGCGGACATGACAGCAAGTGCAGCATAGTTTGTGGGGCCTCCCCGCAGTCACATACCGGATTTGCCTCACTCTGCCATGTGTGGGGTGAAGTATAATGCTTCGATGGTTTGGCCACGTTGAAAGGATGGATGAAAATAGAGTGACAAAATAAAATGTAGCAAAAATGAATGATAGCGCCGGCTGAGGACGTCCTAGACGTACCTTTATGAATCAAATGAGCGTTATATGAGAGAGCATGACTCATCAGTCGCTTTCAGTATCAACATAAACACGGTACATACATGTCATGCTTATACGTTTTATATCGCAACCCGTCGAAGGCAGCACATATATATGTTACATAAGATTATGGGCCACCGTAGGCCGAGCCGATTGTGCACCCAATGTCTGTCTTTATAGATGAAAGTATCCACACACCTACCATCTAACTTTTTTTAAATTCTGTGCACCGATTTCTGAATTCCCATATACTTTCATCCCCTATTTCGACCCGGTGTGTACAGCCATTAAGATGAGTATTGAGTACTATTCTTAAATCTAGGGTACTATTACACGCTTGACGTGAAATGCCCCATAGACAAAATCACAAAACGTTCTGACGTTTGTAACAGTGTTACAAGAACAAGAACATAATAAACTACTAAATGATAATAATGTTCAAGCAAAAATAAACTATTTTTAAATGAAAGTACTTGATCCTCTCTTTGATGATCTTCTTCTTCCGGCCTTAGTCCCATTTCTATTTGGGGTCGGCTCTCCTAATCGTGAGTGTCCAGAGGTGTCTATTCTGGACCGTCGACAGGTCTATACTATTATATTCCAGGTCTTTATCGACCGACATCCAAAAAGGAGAAGGTCCTCAATTCATCTGTTTATTTTTTAATTATATTACGCGATATCTCCGCCAAATGCGGACCGATTTTCAAAATTCTTTTTGTGTTCGATAGAACTTATTTTAAGGGTGGTCCCATATTTTGGTTACGATCGGATAAGTTGTGAAGTTGGTCCGTTAACTTTTTAATATTGTGATTATTATCAGTAATCATGTTAGTCGGGGTCTTCGGGGTTTCTTACTGAGTTTTTGTGTTTCAGCACTTTTCTGTCTTTGTCTTAATGCCCCTTAGAAAAATATTTAAGCGCTGCTTATCTTTAACCATAGGTTGTCCCTTTCATTTTTAAACGCAAAGAAAAAAGTGACAGGTTATTATTAGCGAAGAGATAAGCAAAAATGTTTTTCTATGTAAGGCCCAACATAACGTATTTTTTTTGAGTTGACAACTTCTAAGTTCTAATATGAATAATGAATTGCAAACCTTGCAACACTGAACATGTCAGAAGAACTCTCAAAAAACTTGCTCGATCGCTTGCCGTCTTGTGATTTTTCTTATAGTTTTTAATTTTCATTATCAATAACGGAAAATGATTAGTAACTGTAAAACGATATGTGAATGACTTATTAATTATGCGTTAAATAAATGTGTTTACATCAGTGTGGTATGCTTTTCGGCTATGTGTTTATCATGTGTGGCGAATGTATCAATACAAGGATGAAACATACTTTTGCCCTGTAGTAAACTAGAACAACTGTAAGTATTGTGAATAACTATTATAAATCCAACATCTTTATGAAAATGACTGTTGTTTATTATAAAGCACGGTCACCTGTAAAGTAGAATTGGATTGACGAAGTGTGCCTTTCTAAACTGTCAGTTTGTTTTTAAAATTATTATTTCCAATCGTGGGCGAAACTCTTATGAATTATACATAATATATTTACGTTGTTTTGCAATCAGAAATGTACCAGTCTAAGAATTTGAGATACTCGACAAAATGTATTGGCTTATGTTATCTTATCATACTTGTGTCAGTTATCAATAAGTTTATTGAAGAATTATGTACCATTCTCTAATATAACAATATTGTTATGTTTTCATTGAATAATAGAATTTTAATCATCCATTTCCCGTTTTAATTTAGTAGTATTGATTGCTAGTTTCAAAAGTACTTGTTACTTGTAATCTCAGAATTTTATCTTACATTTTGGATTTTAATTTAATGTTTTATATTTGAAATGAATTGGTTGGTAAATGGATGGATTTATTATAATGAATTCCTTTGGGTAATGCAATAGCAATAGTGTCAGAACTTAAGAATTTAAAATCCAGACTTAATAAAGTTGATTTTTTGTCAACTCAAGTAGTGATAAAGAAACACATACATTTGCAATCTGAGTGTTTGTGCTTTATATAAAATTTAAAAATTTAAATAGGAATCTAATAAGTAGATATAAGTAGTTTTAATTAATCTATGGTTATTGCAGGTAATACAATGGAGCACGCAGATTTGGTGGCCGAGATGGCCCAGGTTGAGCACCTGACAACACAGGAGCGTCTTCACCTGGCCCGGAGGTAGGTTTTTCTTTTGATACTGCATATTTCTTTCTATTCAGTATCCAAAATCTGGAATTTGTGCTTGATAGGCTCGCCCACTATTAAATCTGGGATGGAAATGGGTTTGGCAAAATGTGGGTTTCAGTTTGCCTCTGCCTACCTCTTCAGGGCTATAGCATGAGACTAGGTATGTGTGTATGTAAATAATGCTTCTTGTAAAAGGAATAAAAATTGTCTGTAATGTTGGATACACCTCAACCTAGCAAACAATCGGGAATCTATGTCTGTTGCATTCACACAACAGCAAAAGTTTGTTTGTATGACTGCAACAGATGTAAATTTGCAAACATTCCTTCGGTTGGTGTCTACACACCATCACTGGGGCAAATCGTAGAGTATTGTGAAAGAATGTTCAAAATCACTCCAATGATTAGCCACATAATACAAATATCACAAATTGTACATCTTCATTACTAGTACTTGTAGCATGAACTATTTATTTACACAGAGTCCATTTGAGCCAACCAAAAAAAACTTTAGGTCAATGCAATAAAATTATTCAGGCAAGAGATGAATTTTATAAAAGTTACAATTGCACTTCTTGATTTGGTAATTTAAATATTTTTGGTATTAAAATATGTTTTTAGTATTATCTAATGATAGCAGTTAGTTAATTATAATTAAATCAATAAATACAACCAACATTTGCACAGCTAGCCCTGACCCCACACTAGGTATAACCTGTATCCTGGGTGTTAAAGGCTATGAGAGACTTTCGGTCTTACAACACCCAGACTTGGAGGAAATATATGTGGGCCACACAAACATTTGTCTCAATGCGGGAATCAAACTCGCGGCCTTTCGCTTCACAGCCGGCCACTCGCCACTGCGCCACCGAGGCTGTCTAATTAGACTTTAAGTTATCATAATTGCTAATTAAAAAGTATGTACAGTATCAAATGATACACAGTTTTAATATTTTTATTTTATTTATCTACATCAAAAGTGTTTTTAGGAATCTGTTTTTTTGAACTGGTACTCCAGTTTCTATAATAATTGGATTCATATTTACACTATGTTTTCTTTCCACCTGTCTTTATCCCGATGTGGACTTAGTGCAACTAGGCTAAATACAGAATAGGCAAGTTGGTTAAAACCAACTTCAAGCATGTTACAGAAACAGTTTATTTGGATTGTTTTTATTTCTGGCCGCTTGCCTGACGTCTGCCAGATCTGGTTCTCCAGGAGAATCTAGTGAAGGGAATTAAAATTTAGAAACAAACTTACTTTTCATTTAATGTAATTAATTAAACAGGTATTTTTATAAACTACCTCAGTGGTGTAGTTGTAGTGCATATGCAGTACAATGGTCCTAAGGTTTCAGCGTTCGATTCCCGTGGGCAGTGATATCGAGGTGTTTGGTGGAGTATCAGCCCGGAATCTGAAATTTGTGACCAATATTACGATATATGACATGGGATGGCATATTATATCATTTTCCTTTCTATCTGCCCTTATCTCACATGATCGTGGGGTCGGCGCAACATACTTTTTGGCCGACTTAAAAAAAGGAGGAGGTCCTCAATAATTCGTTTGTTTTTTTATACATGTTACGCGATATCTACGCTAAATGTGGACCGATTTTCATGATTCTTCTTGTTTTCGTTAGAGCTTATTCCAAGGGTAGTCCTATATAAGTTTGGTTACGATCGGATAAGTTTTAAAGTCGATCCTTTAAGTTTTTAAACATCACATTTAACTATGTTGTTGACGGGATTTCGCTTAGTTTTTACGACTGGGCGATGTAAACTTGCTTCTGGATGATCCAGCAAATAGTGATAGCAAAACACCCCGTCACGACCTGGGAATTGAACGGACCTGGTTCACAGCCCACATATTTTTCAAATTATCTTGAGGTCAGGACTAACTGTAGGTTAGTAATAGTGGTGCAAATCACCTTAAGTGAGTCACTGCTGGTAATTGATTTCGACTGCCCTAGAAAACCCACAACACCGGAGAATCATGCGGGCCCTCCAAACCTTCAGGGAATGGATTGGAGAAGGAAAGGAGGTATTATCCCTGTAATTATCATCTTACTCGCCTACGAATCGCATCAGCAAATTTCCATATTCATAATAAAACCCTTATCGAAGGTATACACCTAAAATAATTAATTTTATTAATAAAATAATTTTAAATTATTAGCCTATAAAAAACAACTTCAAACTTGAAACAGCTGATTAAAATCGGCCATGTTTTCTCAATCGAACGTTTATAAGCTCCACAAAGTTATTATGAATAAGACCGTAATTGTTTACAGTGCTGATATACCACTTACAAAATATACATAGATTGTTTAGTGGCGCTAGATATATCATAAAATATACATGGAATACAATCATGTATTTGTTATCGGCGGAGATGCCAGTTATAGATAAAAGTTGATGTATTAAGAGTTCTGTGGTACTCGTGGGTTTTCAATGTAGATTATATTGATATAGATATATCAAGTCGCGTGATATGTTAATATTGCTTTGAAATGTTGATTTAAAGGCCGCGCTCGTTGAAAAGTATGTCATTGAGACAAACTTTAGCGAAATCATAAGCGACATGATTGTTTTAATTCCGTTCACAACCTTTTAAATACATCGAATAAACTGTTTTTTTTAATAATATATGAAATCTTTATTTGTGATTTCTTTTGCTTTACCAAATTGCGAATTTTGGTCTGCATATCATTATAAGATTGTACACAACTGATGTGATGAATAGAGAGATTGTGGTTGACATAAAAAAACTAAGCCAATTCCTTTCTGTAACGTGCTTAAAAAGGTATAGTTCGCCGACTCTTATTGGAGTATGGAGTTGGATAAGGGTAGGTTGGTAGGTGAAAAGAAAGTCTGAACACAATTTGTTATATCGATAAATAACATCGATATTTATATCGTTATAACGTCGTGATAACAGGTAATAGGTACATGACAGTACAATTTAGCATGCTCTCCAAGACTGTGTCAACAGACACGTTTCACTTATATCAAATGCATACAAGTTTGTTTGCCCTTCTATAAATATACATAATCCTTTTACTACCGACGTCACCAGGATTACGGGGGTTAACTGTGATAACAGTTATCAGCCTACGCTACTGTTAGTACAGATGATAAATTAAAAAAAAACTCTTAATTATGTCTTATTTTTTGTGCGCAGTGGAAGCGTGCTGGGCCCATAACCTAATAAAACACACGTAACAACCAAAGAGAACAAATTTATTCATTTGTTATTTTACTTCTTTTTATACTCATAGACAAGTAATATAAGTAGGAATATAATAGGAATGGCTTACAGTGGTTTTAGCAAATACAATGTTAATTCTTATTTTGATACAATATTTTAACAACACGAACAGTCACTGTGCATACGGCGTCATCTAAAACAACCAATGTATGCATTAACATACATACATAAGCTCACGCCTGTATCCCCGAAGGGGAAGGCAGAGGTGCACTAGCGGACTAGAACACCCACATTTCGCCGAGCTTAGTTCCGTCCCAGATGTGATTGGGGGCGAACCTATCGCCATATCGGGCACAAATTCCAGACTACGGGCTGATATGGAAAAATCCAATATCACTTTGCATTATGCTGTATGCATTACATAGGTTATATTTAGTCAGCGTAACACACTTTTAAGCATGTTACGGAAGGGATTCGGCTTAGTTTTTATGAATATAATTTTGCTGAGACCGGTAATCGCACACGTATGTTCAGTTCGCTACTAGTAGGTGATATTTCATACATACAATATGGAGCCGTGTTTGTCCCAATCAGATTGTTTCAATGTAGAGCACAATATGTATTTCGTTCTTGCATTCAAGGGTTAATAAAGCCCTTTGTAACCTTTTTTTCCAATACATGTCGAGCTCATGGTCGCGTAGCTACGTCACGCCGCGCTGCGTCGTCTGCGAAGCTCCGTGGATCCTAGATAACTCTTCCGACTAATTATTTGAGGATCGTGTCTTTAATGTCGGTTTTAGTTTTGAACGCAGATCATGACTTAGCTTTATTAAGCGATATTAATGATACCATTATCCGGATCTCCTATAACATGCTTTAGGCGATGACGCGGCAGCGGGAAAGTACTTTCATTATATCATGCCTCTTATAAATACGGCTCCGTTTTGCTTTCTAGATTTTTTATAATATAGGTATACTGCATCGAATTTAAATGAGATTAGGTAGTAATAGTGACTGATCAGTGGCTACACAAAAATAAATATTTATACATATTTGTTACTCTTTCACACAAAAAGCTACTAAATGAAATTAATTTTACTGATACTTTACCTCTGTAAAGTAGTTACCACCATGTCTTATAGCAATATTATTATAATCTTACTTTGTTTTTTTTTTGTACAGGGATTGGTAGAAATAATATTATAATACTACTATAAAACATTGTGGTAACCCCCCCCAGTTAAATCTTGGATTATACATCACAGTGATTATCGGTATATTGGCTATTTTGTATTCTGGAAATATGTACCTACAGTTCCCATGGGATATATTCATGCACGACGATGCCATGGGCAATGGTTAGTTTAATAATGATATTGTTTGAAGTGTAAAATTAAAATCTTCATATAGAGTAGTATCATATTTTTCCTCATCCTTCAAGGATGAAAGTAACAGGTTTTCACATTTGTGGCTTTGAAGATCTTCCTTATAATCGAATTTTAGACTTGATTTCTTAAATATATTACAAAATCAAATTAATACTTAACATTTTGAATGCAAAATGCTTGTTTTAATTAGTAAATAAACTGTAATACAAATATTTCATCTAATTTCACGCGTTGCTAGATAAGATGCGAACACTAGATTGCTCTATCATCTCACGATACATATTCATTAAGAGCAACTTACGGCTTCGGAGTTCGCTGTGGCATTTAAAGCTTTACACAATATATTTAAAATCGGCGCGACTTTGGATGTGAAGTGAAACCTTGTTTTCACTTTTATGATTGCATGACAATTTACAGTTATTCACACGAGACCATATGTAATATAGGCGAAACGTATAAAAGTAAATTAAATAAAAGGCATTCGGTTTTCATTGAATACCTATTTGGATAATGTTATGTTTGGAGGTGATTTTGTCAAACACGATCATGCGAAGTGTCATGTCTCGACACTCGATACATTCATTTGAATAATAATTAAATTAGTATCCCCTAGAGGGGGTTGTCAGGCAGTTCGTTAAAACAAAACTGATTTCTTTTTCCAGCATGTTAAAAAAGTTATTGTCCCGAACCCACATTGGTCTGGACAGGCAGGTGAACGAATAAGTTGTTAGTAAGATAATTTACAGTTATCACCAAACAATTTTGCTTCATATCAAAACATTTGCATAATATTGCGATAATAATCTTGTTTTTAAAATCTAGTTTGGCAAAAATACGGGTTCTCTAGACAGATTATCGTTCGATATAAAGAACATGATGTTGACATAATAAAATGCATTATAACTTTTGCATAGAGACTCGTAATTCGCGAAGAATAAATAATCCGTAAACAAAATTTGATTGGTATTAAATATACTTTCAATGCTTTGAAGCCGTATACCTCAAAATCGGTTGACGTCAGGCAACCGGTCTTGAAAACTGAGCCAAATCCTTTTTGAAAGACGTTTAAAAGTGTGTTACGTCAATTCCATATGGATAGGAGTGAGATAAAGGTCATGTGGAAATAAAGGACATTGATGCCGTAGGAAATTATTGCCTAAATTATTAAATTTGTGCCCAATATGGCGATAGGCTCGCCCCCTATCACATCTGGGACGGAACTAAGCTCAGCGAAATGTGGGTGTTCTAGTTCGCTAGTGCGCCTCTGCCTACCCCTTCGGGGATACAGGCGTGAGCTTATGTATGTATGTATGTATGATTCCGTAGGAAATACTATCTGGACAAACTTAATTGTTTCATTCATTATACATTCTGTATAAGAAATACACGACAGTCTGAAAAGGACTTCATTTCATCAATTATTTATTTTGATAATTTGCAATTTTTTTTCCTGCCAGCGTACGTTTATGGTTCGCATGCGCTTCTCCGACATTACTATTGTTCCATACTTATACTGTAACTTAAACCACACGTGACGCACGCGGGACGTGGGGGTGTCATGCAAATTCACGCATGCCGGAAACGCAGACACGCTGGCACAAACTGCGTGAAACGTGACAGAATAAATGATGTAAACAGGAGCTCTAGGGCTGGGATCTATAGAGCGAACTTCGACGAAGTTCGTTTCTTTGACTTAGACTTAGTCGAAGTTCGCTCTATAGTTCTCGGTCTAAGCCTCTGACGCTGGGAGAAACCTTTTTTATCGTAGGTACTTTATCACAATGGGAAAACGAAGTTTTTTTTTTCATAGGTACAATTTTGTCGAGAATAAATATCCGATAAGCTTTCGATGGTTGTTTTTCTACCTGCTCCACCAAGTCGATTGGTTTTGATACTTGTTCAATCGACACAATATTCAATCGAGACATACCGATTGAATTGTTTATGGTGTCGAGTTTGATTTGCTACACAAAATCTCCATAGCCATAAAATATATAGTTGTTGCTTGTGGAAAGTAGATTTCTTTCTAAAATAATCACATTGGGATGTAGCTGTCTCGGCAAACATTATTTCATCGTTCTCATGATCTAATCAGCAGTTTTAGATAATGTATAAGTAATACCGCCAAATGCTCATACACTTAAGGTCGACTTATGTCGTTTAAGGCCATCTTATCTGTCAAAATTATATGGCGAAAATCAATGTAAGAGCCGTTAAAGTTGAGTAGCGTTTGACAATACGGGCGATAAACTTTAAACCTGGTATAAATATATGGGAATTCAAATTAAACCGATTGTGTTCAAATATCTGCTTTATATATCATGGACAAAAGTAGAACATGGTACAGAAATTAAGCTAATTCCTTCAACCATAATATTAATGCAGTAATTCTTTCAGTCTGTGTTATCTTTCCTTTACTCCGAAATGTTATTGGACTTTTATTTTCACGTGTATAATAATTCTAATAGAGTTTCAATAGTAATGGAGTCGTTGGAACTTTACCTCCAAACAAAAACTGTTAATTTGTTTTGCATGTTTTAAATCATGCTCACGCTGTATCGCAAGAATTGAAATTTCTCAAAAGTCTAAGTGGGCATAAAATTACTCACCGAACAAAATTGTTTCATGTCATTCTGCACAGATTAGTTGAAGTATTGAAGTTATTGCGGTTTTAAGAACTTGGATTACTTGACCTGTGCCCTTTGTATCGCATTTTTGTGAAGTGTTATCGGCACGGCGATATATTTGTTTATGTGATTGACGTTTGGGTGTGACAGTTCCTTATACAGGGTGCGACAATACGATGTGCCTATTGTGGTTATATCAGACGACTTTGGAATATAATACGTCTAGGTATCCGTACATCTCACATGCTTGTTTACTTAACTTATTTATGTCTGTGGATATCGTAGAATTTGCGCGTGATTTGTACTTCCAGTTTTGTTGTGACTTGTGAGACGACAGTTATGTGTTTTAAACATTTATTTTGCAACTAGATTAAAATTCCCTCTATTAGTGAAAAATCGTGGTGATTTATATAATTCGTATTTGAACAGACGGCGCATGCAGCAACTCAAAATATGGCAGCAGCGAGAAAAAGAGTGGGCGCGTCTAAGACCAAAACGAGAGAAGAGCAACAAAAGGAACATATATTTTAGCGATAGTGTAATGCTACTTGAAGCGGCCGCCAGAAACGATATAGATGAAGGTGAGCGAGTTACGAATTGTCTTTTTAATGAACCATTTAAAATGTCTATAAATATAGATACGATAGTTATGTAAACGCTTAAATGTGATGGAAAAAAGTGTTTCGAACGAGAATTCATTGTTATGATCAACACGTTTTTTTAATTATTTATATCAATCACGACATGTAATTTCCTAATCTTATTCTTTTATCGGATAATTAGTCGTGTTACTCATAAAGTATCAAGTAAGCAAACATGCTACTTGTGGATAAGAGCACACACACACACACACCCACACACCCACTAGTATATCATGTAATTGATTACTTATAACATTTATTCTCAAGTTAGTTTAATATAAATAAAAATGTAAATTATTAGTAACGTAAATTATCGAGATTCAAATACATAAAATGCTAAAAAATTTCAATTAATTGGATGTTAGAAATCTATTGTATGTGTACAATAAAAGTTTACGAGTATAAAAAATGCTAAGATAAATTGTGTTTTTTGTAAAACCATATTGTAATAATGTTATTATATTGACACATGAAAACATGTTCAAATGTATCATACGACACCTATGTAAATCTTGCAACATGTTCGTACAACGGTAAATTATGACAGGCAGCAAGCTGCATCGCCTTATGATATCTATAATATACAACTAAATATCACCAGCTTTGTATTATTACTGTCCCACTCACAGACATGTACGAATCATTTTATGCTCAGTAGCACTTCTAAAAAGTTGTTTTTATCCATGTTTTCTAAGGCAAAGTTTACAACAGGAAATATGGAGTGTGATGATGCGTGGATTATTTCCAATTCACTAGCCAATATAGAAATAGATGACAGCCATTCCTTTTTTTATTTATGCTTTACAAAATCATTCAGCCTTAACGGCCATCGCATCGGTTCAGCAAACCAACTTACCTTGTAGTTGTGCCCTTAATAAATACATAAATAATCACGCTAATATTACAAAGGCGAAAATTTGTGAGTGTGTTTGTTACTTCTTCAGGCTCAAACGGCTGTATCAATTTTGATGAAATTTAGTATAGAAGTTGCTGACACTCTGGATTAACACATAGGCTTATTTTTATCCCAGATAATAAATTTCCACGCGAACGGAGTCACGGGCAACAGCTAGTAAATTAATAAATAACACCCAACAGTCACATAGTCCTGACCCCACAGTAAGATACGAGGCTTGTGTCGGGCAGTGGCGTAACTATAGTGTTGGGGGTCCGTGCAAATTAATTCGATGCAGGTCTTTTCAGCCCGCGGCTCCCTATGGTATATGGTCACGGCTTTTTCGGTCTGAGGCCTCCTTCCTTTCGCCGTTGGGCTCTCTTATGGTCGGGGCCCGTGGCATTTTTCTGACATGCCACCCTGTAGTTACGCCACTGGTATCGTGGCTATGAGGAACTACGAGAGACATTTGCTCTCACAACACTCAGACCCACTTAATATTTCACATTTTAAATCTTCCAGTGCGCCGTCTTCTGGCCCGTGGGGTCACGCCCGACGCAACAAACGAAGATGGTCTCACAGCATTGCATCAATGCTGTATAGACAACAATGAGGCCATGATGCGATTACTCCTTGACCACGGGGCTAATGTCAACGCGGAGGACAGTGAAAAATGGACGCCATTACACGCGGCGGCCACCTGTGGAAACCTTAATTTAGTTCGAATATTAATACAAAGAGGAGCCAACTTGTTAGCTGTGAATGGAGACGGAAACATGCCATATGATATATGCGAGGAGGAAAGGACGTTGGACGCGATAGAAAGTGAAATGGCGGCTAGGGGTGTCACTCAGAGGTTAATAGACGAAACAAGGGCAGCTACCGAGATGAAGATGCTTATGGATGTAGCGGATTTGGTGAAGGAGAACATGGATTTGGACGAGCCGAGGGACAACCAAGGCGCTACGTTGGTAAGAACAGTTAACATATTAATTTACTAGTCTACTTTCAAGGCCGACGTGACGTCAGCATTAGTGATAGTAAATTAGATGTGTTCTCAGCTGGAAATAAATCCAATTATTAACGTTGCTGAAGCTGTTTGGAAGAAAATTAACAATTAAGTATATCAAGTACAATTAATTAGCACGTAGTCACTTTTTAATGCCAATTACCGCGAGACTCGTATTCAAAGGCATATCTTTTTGTCACAAAGAGCAATAACACAAAAGGAACACAATGTCCTTACAATGTAAATACATAATGTGATACGTAACGAAGAATTATGCAAGCGATTACAAATAGCAATGACGTACATTTTGTATACATTTAAATTAATAATCCGTGGCGCAGCGGGCGAGTAGCCAGTTTTGAAACGTGACGTCGCTGGTTCGATTCCCGTACCGAGACAAATGTCTGAGTGGCCCACAGATATGTATTTGTTTCGTGTCTGGGTGTTGTGAGACCAAAAGTCTCTCGAAGTTCCTGATACACACCCACACAAGACTCGATCTTAGTGTGGGGTCAGGACTATGTGTGTGTGACTGTTGGGTAGGTGTATTTGTTTATAAATATATTGAATTTAAAGTTCAGTCGCCTCCTTGGTCTCGGCAGCGTATACGGGCTGTGAAGCGAGAGGTCTTGGGTTCGATTCCCGGGTCGGGCGGAGTGTTTTTCGAACACGATTTGCTGGGACTTAATCCCCCAGAATGTGTTGACATCAGGCAGGCAGCCGATCGTGAAAATTAAACCAAATCCTTTCTGCAACATACTTGAAATGTGTGATGCGCCGACCTCACAAGGTGGTATAAGAGGAGATGGAATGATTGTGGTGGAATTTAAAATGGCCTAATTCGAAAGATCTGGCCATCTAAATGCATGCATTTATATTTAATAATAGTAAGATTTTAAGGAAAAACCTGTTTCCAAGAACCGTTCAGAACAGTCTCGCTAAGTCATATTAATTCGTCGACAAAAATAAAACCACGTGCAATAGCTGTTTGAATGTTGTTTTATTACCAATCTACTGATATTACATACAGCGCTGTTTTTATTACTTGTATAAAGCCATGAAGAAACTCTATAAATATTACTTACGGGCTGACTGACGTACGGGTTGGTAAAGGTCGGCATCCATTACCCGCTGCGCCATCAGCACCGCTTCGTCTCAATAAAAATGTTGGAAAATGGACTTAATGTATCAAGAGATACAGTGTATTTTGCTGACTTGTAAGAGACCATTGAGTGGCACTTAGTACTTTTGGTGTATAATAAGTGTATGTGCCTATTTTTTCTTTCAACCTGCTCTTATCACACTTTTTCAAGTATGTTGCAGAACGGATTTGGGTTAGTTTTTACGACCAGCCGCTTTTTACCTGTCAGCCTCCTCTGGAGGGTTCAGTCCGGGACAAACCAAATTAGAAAAATCGCTTTGCCAGGCCTGGGAATCAAACCCAGGACTTCCCGGTCCATAGCCCATATACATATGTATTTTGCTATTATCCGCTATGTCTGTAAAAATTCCGGTATCTAAATACAAATTACAGATTATTTTCTTTCCAAAGACAATGTCTTCATGATAATAATTATTATGATACACGCTAGGGAGGATATTTTTTTCAAAACCACAATAACTCACCCAGTGCCCCACTTTGGGTAGTTGAAATGTTTTTTTATCATACAAAATACTCCAAATTCTTCTTCAAAAATGGATTTCAAATATGGTGGGATAAGGGCAGGTAGAAAAAAAGCTATAAATTAATACACCCAATTGGGTATTTGACTATGATTGATTTTACACACATATTTATGGGCCTTATTTACAAAAATATTTTAAATTAGTTGGAAAATGAGGCAGTAATTCATATTTAAAATTGTAGAGTGGGGGCGTATTGGGGATATCTTGCTATCCCTTCCCAACGCATGTACCGTTATGACGGTGACGTGATAAAACTGATACTTCTCTTTCCCGCAGTTTGAAGGTTACACCAAACTTTAAAAGCTTAAAACTTTTTTATTTTTGAGAATATGTCAATAATTCTTTCTGTTTCAATATTTTAGACGACGCAAAGTACCCAATTGCAAGTAACTCATGTATGTTGTGTTGTGTTGCAGCTGCACATAGCTTCCGCGAACGGGTACATGAAGGTGGTCGAGTTCCTGCTGGAGCACCGCGCCTCCACCGACGTGGTCGACCACGACATGTGGCAGCCGGTGCATGCCGCCGCATGCTGGGGACATGTGCGTATACACTGTACATACATAACGACATGTGGCAGCCGGTGCACGCCGCCGCATGCTGGGGACATGTGCCTATACACTGTACATACATAACGACATGTGGCAGCCGGTGCACGCCGCCGCATGCTGGGGACATGTGCGTATACACTGTACATACATAACGACATGTGGCAGCCGGTGCACGCCGCCGCATGCTGGGGACATGTGCGTATACACTGTACATACATAACGACATGTGGCAGCCGGTGCACGCCGCCGCATGCTGGGGACATGTGCCTATACACTGTACATACATAACGACATGTGGCAGCCGGTGCACGCCGCCGCATGCTGGGGACATGTGCGTATACACTGTACATACATAACGACATGTGGCAGCCGGTGCACGCCGCCGCATGCTGGGGACATGTGCGTATACACTGTACATACATAACGACATGTGGCAGCCGGTGCACGCCGCCGCATGCTGGGGAAATGTGCGTATACACTGTACATACATAACGACATGTGGCAGCCGGTGCACGCCGCCGCATGCTGGGGACATGTGCGTATACACTGTACATACATAACGACATGTGGCAGCCGGTGCACGCCGCCGCATGCTGGGGACATGTGCGTATACACTGTACATACATAACGACATGTGGCAGCCGGTGCACGCCGCCGCATGCTGGGGACATGTGCGTATACACTGTACATACATAACGACATGTGGCAGCCGGTGCACGCCGCCGCATGCTGGGGACATGTGCGTATACACTGTACATACATAACGACATGTGGCAGCCGGTGCACGCCGCCGCATGCTGGGGACATGTGCGTATACGCTGTACATACATAACAACATGTGGCAGCCGGTGCACGCCGCCGCATGCTGGGGACATGTGCGTATACGCTGTACATACATAACGACATGTGGCAGCCGGTGCACGCCGCCGCATGCTGGGGACATGTGCGTATACACTGTACATACATAACGACATGTGGCAGCCGGTGCACGCCGCCGCATGCTGGGGACATGTGCGTATACACTGTACATACATAACGATATGTGGCAGCCGGTGCACGCCGCCGCATGCTGGGGACATGTGCGTATACGCTGTACATACATAACGACATGTGGCAGCCGGTGCACGCCGCCGCATGCTGGGGACATGTGCGTATACACTGTACATACATAACGACATGTGGCAGCCGGTGCACGCCGCCACATGCTGGGGACATGTGCGTATACACTGTACATACATAACGACATGTGGCAGCCGGTGCACGCCGCCGCATGCTGGGGACATGTGCGTATACACTGTACATACATAACGACATGTGGCAGCCGGTGCACGCCGCCGCATGCTGGGGACATGTGCGTATACGCTGTACATACATAACGACATGTGGCAGCCGGTGCACGCCGCCGCATGCTGGGGACATGTGCGTATACACTGTACATACATAACGACATGTGGCAGCCGGTGCACGCCGCCGCATGCTGGGGACATGTGCGTATACACTGTACATACATAACGGTATGTGGCAGCCGGTGCACGCCGCCGCATGCTGGGGACATGTGCGTATACGCTGTACATACATAACGACATGTGGCAGCCGGTGCACGCCGCCGCATGCTGGGGACATGTGCGTATACACTGTACATACATAACGACATGTGGCAGCCGGTGCACGCCGCCACATGCTGGGGACATGTGCGTATACACTGTACATACATAACGACATGTGGCAGCCGGTGCACGCCGCCGCATGCTGGGGACATGTGCGTATACACTGTACATACATAACGACATGTGGCAGCCGGTGCACGCCGCCGCATGCTGGGGACATGTGCGTATACGCTGTACATACATAACGACATGTGGCAGCCGGTGCACGCCGCCGCATGCTGGGGACATGTGCGTATACGCTGTACATACATAACGACATGTGGCAGCCGGTGCACGCCGCCGCATGCTGGGGACATGTGCGTATACGCTGTACATACATAACGACATGTGGCAGCCGGTGCACGCCGCCGCATGCTGGGGACATGTGCGTATACACTGTACATACATAACGACATGTGGCAGCCGGTGCACGCCGCCGCATGCTGGGGACATGTGCGTATACGCTGTACATACATAACGACATGTGGCAGCCGGTGCACGCCGCCGCATGCTGGGGACATGTGCGTATACGCTGTACATACATAACGACATGTGGCAGCCGGTGCACGCCGCCGCATGCTGGGGACATGTGCGTATACACTGTACATACATACATATGATACACAACACTATACCAGCGGTCGGCAACACGCGGCCCGCGGATGTCGTATTTGCGGCCCGTAATTGTTTTTTAAATTAGTCATAAATATCTAAAATGTGTCACCTACAAGGTGGACCGACGACCTGATAAAGGTCGCGGGAAGTCGCTGGATGCAGGCCGCTTCCAACAGGTCGATCTGGAAATCTTTGGGGGAGGCCTATGTTCAGCAGTGGACGTCCTATGGCTGATGATGATGATGATGATGATCTAAAATGTTCTAGATTCTAGACAGAGAAAATATGAGGTAAGGCCCGCCTTTACTATATTTTGCCACCTTGTGGCCCCTGCCTACCCAAAGGCTGCCGACCGCTGCTTTATACTATACACAACAATCTACGTCTATACAATACACTATACACAACACTATAGTTCTATACTATACTCTGCCATCATAGCCACTTTCTTTTCTCCAAAATGACAATATCATCATCATCATCATCAGCCATAGGACGTCCACTGCTGAACATAGGCCTCCCCCAAAGATTTCCAGACCAACCTGTTGGAAGCGGCCTGCGTCCAGCGACTTCCTAAATGAATAATGACAATATAGAGAAATAAAAAAAACTTAACAGACCGACTTCAAATCCGATCATGACCAAAGTTATAAGGGACCATCCTTGGAATAAAAAATAAAAATTAGGCAATAATTCATATTTTAAATTCTGAAATAAGCAAGGGTTGGGGCGTAGTGGGGATATGTTGCTATCCCTTTTCAACGCACGTTCCGTTATGACCATGATGTGATTATACGTGATACTTCTCTTTTTAAAAATTATAAATTATTATTAGTGTTGTTGGTATCAAAAACTACGAGAGAGTTAAGGTGCGTCTCCTGCACATGTTTTTTCGAAACGAAACACAAAAAACACCTACACAAAACAAGGTATTTCATTGTCTCATGTAACCATATGAACCATAGACAAAAAAAATAGAAATACCATGTTTTGTGTAATGTTTTAGTGCAGGAGACGCGGATTTAGCTCTAAAAATATAAATAAAAAACATAACATAACAATGTAATTGTAAACATAAAAACATAAAAAACATTGTAAACATAAAAAAATAATTGTAATTGTATTGATGGACCATCGATATATTATTTACCTAGATGCACAGTTGACGCTCGGAAAATGGGACAGCAAAGAAGTGCTTAAGCACTCCTATTCCCTAAAATTTTATTCTAAATTTGAAAATTCAAATTTAAGAACGCTTGATCATTTCGTTTAAAAAGCTACTTTATAACACGTGCATAGGGTTATATTTGTGTTTGATTTAATTAGAACTTGTGATCTTTTTCTTTGTTTTATTCCTGAGACCACTTTTTAGGACGATATTTGCAAAGAACTGTGCATCTAGGGTATTATTATATTGATGTGATGGACATATAAACTTATTTCTTTCTATCTTTCCAAAACAGCTAAATGCAAAAATATCTCCTACTATCCCCAAAGAGGTCGACAAAGGCACAACTAGCTTAAACTATCACTTTTCGCGAATCTTCTTTCCGTTCCACGATGTGATATAGGACGAGCCTACCCCCATTTCTGACACAAATTCCAAATTCCGGCTGATATTGAGGAGAATCTTTAAATTTCTAATGTATATGAGTACTTACACCCATCCATAATAACCAGGGACGTGCACAGACATATTCCATAGGGTAGGCAAAATATTAAATTCCTCCCATAAGTGGTATAGATACTAATAAAAGTTCCCTTGTGTCTTTTCCCGCTACAAGAAGGTAACCTATTTATTCAGAAATAGTCTGCCTTCCTAATAGGATATTGTTTTTTTTTTCAATATCAGCCCAGAGTCTGGAGAATATGGCGATAGGCTCACCCCTATCACAACTGTGACGGAACTAAGCTCGGCGAAATGTGGGTATTCTAGTCCGCTAGTACGCCTCTGCCTACCCCTTTGGGGATACAGGCGTGAGCTTATGTTATTCTAGGTGCTTTAATACCAGACATTAGCGCATTTAAACAAAGAAATGTGTAGGTTATCAAAATTTTCCTACATTCGTGACGCACATCTTTTTAATTAATAATATGACAACTATTTAGTAAATAATAAAATGGTGAGTTAAAGTTATTAAATGAAACTAAAAGACGAATCCGCAAAATAGCTTTCATGATGAGTCAAATGGGTCACCACAATTACATGTAGGTACTTTAACTATCTAGTAGCTACAAATAAATAGTTATCATAACCATATAAGTAACTTTACTTTGTGTATAAATAAATACTTGCATTTCATACTCCACTTTAATACATTGTTGCACTTGAAATTCGAATAGGCATTGTCCTTTGTGTACCAAATAGTAGATTTTTTTCGTCTTAAGAAAGTTTCGAAAAATAACATTTAGTAAACACATTTTACCACAATTCTCACAGAAGAAACAAATGTTTATATTATTATTATTAACCTACTTCATTTCAATGAAAATATATATTACAAGTTTTCAACAAAAAAATCTTTCTTCTTCTTCTTCTTCTTTTAAAATATGGCTCCACCGCGCCAGCAGTGATTTTGCCAATGTCAAACAGTTATAGATATTCTTGGTACGTCTCGACGTGTTCTTACTTCTTTGATGATAGCTTTATTTTTATTCTTTTTTAAACAATTTGTAATAATTAACCCGCGGAATATTATTATTATTATTATTTTTTTTTTTAAACGGATTGCGGAATTTGACGATAAGTAATTAGATTGATGATTTTTGTTAGTGGCTTATGTATAAAATTTAAATAAAATATTTAACATAAACATGTATATAATAACATACACAATAAAATATTTATTTGATAGGAATTAGGCACAAGTAATATATATAGGTATATATACAGGGTATTAATATGACATATGAAAGCAATACATCTCAAGATTTGTTCTAAAGCAGACCTAATAGATGCAGGTGAGAGGATAGAGTTAGCATTAAATATATAATTTGTTGTTTTTGATGAATTTACCTAAGTAGAAAACGTCCTGAGAGAATACTAATCCTAGTAGAATATTGACATTCACAGGTCGAGGGAAACTCGAAGGAAGGGAATCATAAATGGAAATAGAAAGTTTGGGGCAATTAAAGAATAGATGTTCTAAGGAGCCCTCGTCCAAACCACATTCACATAACGAGTGGTCACGAACACGCAATTTAGCAAGGAATACAGGGGAACAAACATGGCCCAATCGTAAACGGATGATGGTTGAGGTGACATTTTTGCTAAAGCAACGATATTTAAAAAACCAGGGTTTCAATGGAATATGAGGTTGGATAAATCCGTAATTCACACCTTTTGATGCTCTTGAAATCTGCCAGAGCCTCTCCCATGTTGTCATAAGATCGGATTTTGCTTTAATTAATAGATCTCGGGAAAAACAATGTTTGTATGAATCCATTCCCACTTGGATCGCATCACGAGCACATTTATCAACAACTTCATTGCCTTGTATACCAGAATGACTTGGGATCCAAGCTAAGACTACATCAATTCCTGATGCGTGGCACTTATAAAGAATCTCCTTAATTTTCAGAGTTAGGAAGAAATTTTGTTTGTGGAAGGAAGATTTCCGTAGGTCCTGGAGTAAACTTAAAGAGTCAGAGAAAATCAAACTTTTGTTCAGGCCATGAGAAAGAACATATTGGGCGGCTTCCAAGATAGCTACTGCTTCACCAGTAAAAATTGAGAATTGTGGAGGACATTTAAAATTAAGAACAATTTTATATTTTGGGATCCAAACTGCTGCTCCTACAAAGTCAGAGTCTGATATCTTAAAGGCATCAGTGTAAAGGGGTAACCAATCATTCCATTTTTCTGCTAATATTCGTTTAAAATTAATACCCGCATCTGGATCTTTTTAAAAAAAAAAAAATCTTTAAATAGTAAATAAACAAGACAACATCAAATTTATTGGAGAACGAACGAAAGAATGCTGAATGTATCGATCATGAGTGAACATTATTATACGATTCAGTTTATTGTACTTGTACCATGACGATAACATGAGAAGTGAACGCATTTTCAAATGCAAATTGTTCGTACTATACTTGAGTTAACCAATAGCATTACACTGTTGACAGGAGGCGAAGTCTAAATCTTGATTTTTGTGCATTGACTTCACCAATAAGCGTACGCCACTACGGTCGACACAATCGTGTGATCATAGAAAAAACAGCTTTAATGCGTGCAAATTGAGCTCCTCAGAAATATGTATCATAGACTCATCAGTGCAAGGTCAGTCACTGACCGCGTCGTACGCGCCACGCGCCGCTTGGTACCTACCGATAAGCCGTGCGCCGTGCGCGGCAATTTTTAAATGGGTATTAGTTAAGATTTATTTTATTTCCTTGTCGATTTGTCAGGGTAGACAATGTCTTTTTGTCTATATGGACTGCACGCCGCTGATAATAACCTATGTAATATCACAAGGAGCCGCCATGACAAATTTTTACACCAGCTCAATATAACGGTAGCGGTGCATCAGTATAATCATAATTGATATGATAGCCTATGTAGCGCAGCTGGCAAGTAGTCGGTTGTGAAACGAGGGGTCGCGGGTTCAATCCCCGCCCCACAAATGTGATGTATAATAAAAAAAGACATATCTGATATTCACTCATAATGTCCAATTTCCAAATAATATTATAAACACGAAAGTTTGTCAGGGTGTATGTCTGTTACTCTTTCACGCCACAACGGGTGAACAGATCTACCTCTAGATGAAAAATATTATTATACTTAGCACAGAGATAGATTATAGTCTGGAATAACACATAGACACTTTTTGTCCCCGAAAAATGTACGGGTCCCGTGCATCGATATATTATTTACCTAGATGCGCAGTTGACGCTCGGAAAATGGGTCAGTAAAGGAGTACTTAAGCACTCCTTTTCCCTATAGGCGGACGCCGATATAATTCTAAATTTCTAAATTAAAATTTAAGAACGCTTGATCATTTCGTTTAAGAAACTACTTTATAACATGTACATAGGGTTATATTTGCGTTGATTTATTTAGAACTTACGATCTTTTTCTTTGTTTTACTCCTGAGACCACTTTTTAGGAGGATATTTGCAAAGAACTGCGGATCTAGGGTATATTATATTGATGGTCCCTTGTGGTAGATTTGTTTGTTAATAATGCGAATAGAATCGCGGGCAACAGCTATTTTAGTCGTAAGTTAGAAAAGTAGTATATTTTCATTTTTTTAACACGTCCAGATACGTTTTTTCTTTATGAGGGAATGTCAGATGTCTTTTTCAATATAGGCAGTTGTAGTACATAGTACTTATTGGGGCATAGTAACTGGAATAATAGCTGCATATTTTGCGTAAGCCTTTATCGCTATAAACTACTTACGATATTAATAATTCGTTCTGAGAAAACCGATCAACTTAATCTCAGATGAGACTCGTGTCTCGCGTTGGCTGATATATTGCCTGATAATAGATAACGCTAACATAGCTTCATACACGCCGCACTTTTCACTGTTTCGAATTTTACTCGACCGTGCGTCGGAAAAGACAATCTCATATTTGTAATAATCGAATCGATCAAAAAAGGTGAAGGGCCTCAGTTCGTCTGTATTTTTTATGTAACACAATATCTCCGCCAAATATAGCTTATTCTAAGGGTGGTCCCATATAAATATGGTCACGATCGGATTAATTTTGAAGTCGGACAAATCCTCTCTGCAACATGCTTGAAAAAGTGTTTTGCGCCGACCTCACATTGAGGTGGGATAAGGGCAGGTAGGAAGAATTCAGGCTGTAGACAGTAACGTCTACTTAAAATTCTACCGAAATAATGTTAAATAGTACACTAATGTCGCGTTAATAACAACCAAATAACAAGTTCTTGAATCCAACTCGACATTATGGCACTATTTAACTTGATTTCGGTGGAACTTGAAGTCACTAAATGCTGTAGCCGAAATAAAATCCAATGTCGTATGTCAGGGGCCGGTAGGAGTCTGGACGATCGTTTAGTGCCGTCATAAAAGGGCTTGAATTTCCTGTTCTAAGTGTATTTAAATTTGTTTTTGTTACAGTTAGAAGTACTCGAGCTGTTGGTGCAATACGGTGCTGATCTCAACGTGAGGAACAAACATGATGAAACTCCAGCAGGTATGTGAATTGTGACGTCACAAAATGAAGTTCCTCACTCTGGGGTCCTAACTGGCGGTGGCTTGGGTCCCGAGCCTCGCCATCGGAGGAGAATATTTTCATATTTTTAAATGTATTTTTATTTTTATAGCATATATTTAAAAATGTAAAAAAAATAATTAAAAACAAAGAGTACTGAACATTATAATTATCGTGACGTCAGCAGTGGCTGTGTAATTATAGACTCTGGGTCGGGGGAAAGTCTTCCCGAGGTTCTTATTACCCATCTCTTTCCAGGCCAGTCCTCATTTCTTTCTTTCCATGATAGGCAGTGTTGGTTTGTCATTAACATTGTCGATGTCGGTGGGCACGTCATCTTTTCCAAAGTGGGCCGTTTGTTCGATATTGGGGCAACCAATAAAACCAACTCGACTCGTACGAAGGCAGAAGTACACCGAAACATTGTTATTTATTGTAGCATCACGTGATATTGTTCATGATATCATCTGTTTATTATATCTATAAATTATAATTGCAGTATCATTTTTATTGACCATCGTAATTTGAGCTCAATTGGTGCAATGTGATGCTGTTTTTATATTGATATCGTTACTATAAAAAGGTTTATGAATTTTTTTTTATAAATTATGATTTGTATATATTGGATGTGTGACCCTGTTCTTTGCTTGTGGTAGTTCATGATGTAGACAAGACTACAAGATACATCGGCTGGTTCGAAAGATTTCATAACTCTGTCTTACACAAAATTTACATAAAGAGATTTGCTCTTATATTTGGCTTCCTTTTGTCCCAAATATTTCATCAATCCCTTCACTTCCTTTAAGGTTGAGTTCTTATATATCATGATTGTCTGTTGTCAATGGAAATCACTATTCGTCCAGAGACCTACCTTCTCGGGTGTCCTCATAGCTAAGTAGCGCCCACTTACGTCGACAGAGGTGTAATGATCCAGCCACTGTCATGAGATCAAGGAGGTGATAATGTTGGAATTAATTAATATTATTAGCCCTGTAATATTACTGTCTTCTCTACTAATGAGAGGGATTAGGCCTTAGCCTACCACGCTGGCCTAATGCGGGTTGGTAGACTTCACATACCTTCGAAATTGCTGCAACGAAATTCTCGGGTATACAGGTTTCCTCAAGATGTTTTCCTTCACCGTTAAAAGTAAGAGGTGATATGCTCCATTTTGGGCTTGGTCTCGAACCTCCCACACTTGTCTCGGCAGTCCGTACCATTCCCAATTGAGCTATCGCTGCTTCATCAATAGGCACTGTAGTATAATATTTTGACTGCCTCGGTGGCTTGGTGGTATTTCGGTACGACTACGGTTCTGAGGTCACGGGTTCGATCCTCGTGTCGGGCAAAGTGTTATTGGATTTTTCCATATCAGCCCGGAGTCTGGAATTTATGCCCGATATGGCGATAGGCTCGCCCCCTACCACATCTGGGACGGAACTAAGCTCGGCGAAATGTGGGTGTTCTAGTTCGCTAGTGCGCCTCTGCCTACCCCTTCGGGGATACAGGCGTGAGCTTATGGTTCGTTATGTTATGTTATAATATTTTGTTGATAGATATCTGCGAGGAGGGCGAGGTCCGCGGGCGCATCGCGCGGCTCGCGGCCGAGCAGGAGGAGCACCGCCGCCGCGCGCTCGCCGCGCCCGACCGCCTGCGCGCCGCGAGACGGTCCTCCTCCTCCGCCAGCACCAGCAGGTACACCGACACACCGCCATCACCACCACCACACCACTAGCACTAGTGATGTGGATAATCGGTTGTTTATCATAATCGATTATTTTTTAAAGATTTATTATTATATTACTAATCGACCGGGATGGTTGGTGCTCACTTGAGGAGGCCTACGTCTAGCAAAGGACGGCAATAGGCTGAGATGATAATTGACTAACCTATTAATCGATAACGTCTTTATAATAATTGAAAATTAATCAATTATCCACATCACTAACCAGCACCACCACACTATCAGCACCATTATACCACCACCAAATCTCCACCACATCACCACACCACCAACACCACACCATCAGCACCATGACACCACTAGCACCACCAGCACCATGACATTAACAGCACCACCAAACTACCACAAGATTTCTACTTTAGTCGTAGTCGCGTTGAAGAAAAGTGTTGCTTAGGCGCGATATATTCAAAGCCAGATCACTTGGTCATGTCATTATCGATTATAACGTAATGATTTCTTAGGTTTACGCGAATGTTATTAATTGAAATAAAACTATTTTTACGGATTCTATCACGATTTGGTTTTAATTTTTATGCCCGACATTTCGAAAGCTTTGCAGCCTTCGTGGTCACGGACTGAAAATTAAAACCAAATCGTGATAGAATCCGTAAAAATAGTTTTATTTCAACAATTATAACGGCTTTATTTCACCTATAAATAAAATATAGAAGTGTGAAATTTTTTAACATAATTACCGTAACATGCTGAGAAAATATAGTAAAAAAAAATCTATAAACACTTGTTCGAATTTCTTTCCGGTTGATTCCCAATCGACAATAAAACCTCTGCTTGGGTATCGATACAAACATAAGTGTTTATTGCAGAGTGCGGTCCGTACGTCGGACGTCACTGCGCGAGAAGCAGTTGACGGCGAAAGCGGACGTTCGAGGAGAAGCGAGATTACGAGAAACTTTCGACTCGGCTGTTGACGATGAGTTGCAGGTGAGTACTTATTCCACACTATTACCTATGAACATAACATAAGTTCACATCTGTATCCCCGACGAGGTAGGCAGAGGCGCACTAGCGAACTAGAACACCCACATTTCGCCGAGCTTAGTTCCGTCACAGGTGTGACAGGGGGCGAGCCTATCGCCATATCGGGCACAAATTCTATACTCCAGGCTGATATGGAAAAATCCAATATCACTTTGCCCGACCCGGGGATCGAACCTGAGATCTCAGGACGGTAGTGTTACAGAAATACAACTACGCCACCTGTGAAGCTATAATATATTGAAATTGACTATACGTCTGTAAGCGTTAATTATTTAATTTAACGAAATCTATGTGCTACCAACTAATAAGCGTCACGGAGGTTACTACAGAACTTATAAATTCGTTGAATAAAACATCAACAACTGATTTTTACCAAAGCTACCGTAGGAATTGGTAGTATACGGTATAATTACCTTTTATTGGTATTATGTTAGAACACCTCCTTGGTCTTGTGGTAGCATATATGGGCTGTGGACCGGGAGGTCCTGGGTTTGATTCCCAGGTCTGGCAAAGCGAATTTTCTAATTTTAAATGCCCGGGACTGGATCCCCCAGAGAGGGTTGGCCTCAGGCAGGCGGCTGGTCGTAAAAACTAAGCCAAATCCTTTCTGCAACGTGCTTGAAAAAGTGTGTTGCGTCGATCCCATATTAAGGTGGGACTTTTGGACTTACTTTGGACTTGGCGACTCAAATTATAAAAAAACTTTACATATTGTGTTATTTCAGAGCACTCTTTTAAATAGTTACGGGCAGCTCGGCCTCCGGTGGCCCATAAGCTTATGTAACATATTTATGTGACGCCTCCGACGGATTAAATGTCTTTGACATTAAACAAAATTTATAAATGCTTTATCTGTTAGAGACCATGGATATATAGGATTAAGAAACTAATTATATATTTTAAACAAACCTAAACGTAATTAAAATAGTTAAAAATCCACGATTAAACATCACATGTGTTGCAGCGGAACTATGAAACAAGTCTTTATTGTGTTAATAAACGCATTATGTATTACAGTTTGGTACGCGGATGGATTTTGAGGTTATCTCGATTTTGTATCTACGCATTACGTTGCGACAGACTGTATTACAATATTACAACTCTTGTTTTATATTGTAAATGTGGTAACCAAGCGTCTCGGGAATTTCAAATGAACATAATATTACTTATTAAGATTAATGCAATTGCTCTAAGTAACATGTTACATGTTGTAAAAACATTGGAATTTAGTGAAAGAGTTACGAGTGTTGTTAGTTTAATGTTCTGTATTTTTCCGATAGCTTCACATTTTAGTCAGTCGAGTCTAATAACGACCCTAGTCTCTATAAAGAGTCGGACTTCGAATCGGCTTCAACCACAAAATATCTTACTTCGACGACCAACTAAGATATTTTGTAATTATATACTAATTTACATAAACATACAACATAACATAAGCTCACGCCTGTATCCCCGAAGGGGTAGGCAGAGGCGCACTACCGAAGTAGAAAACCCACATTTCGCCGAGCTTAGTTTCGTCCCAGATGTGATAGGGTGCGAGCCTATCGCCATATCGGGCACAAATTCCAGACTCCGGGCTGATATGGAAAAATCCAATATCACTACGCCCGACCCGGGGATCGAACCCGAGACCTCAGAACCGTAGTCGTACCGAAATACCACCACGCCACCGAGGCAGTCATATACTAATTTAATACAATATATACTAATTTACCAGAATTAAGGCATTGGCACTCCAAATTGCTAAAAATGGTCTCAATATTTCGTAGTTGGTACCTAATTCAAAGTTCCTCCTATGAATCTGAGTGAGACTGCCTCAGTGGCGTAGTGGTATTGCGTGCGCGGTACGGCTATCCTCCCCAGGCCTCGGATTGGATCCCCGGGTCGGACAAAGTGGTATTGGATTTTTCCGTATCAGCCCGAAGTCTGGAATTTGTGCCCGATATGGCGATAGACTCGCCCTTATCACATCTGGGTCGGAACTAAACTCGGCGAAATGGCGAAAAATTCGATTTCAATATATTACATTTATTTCAATACAATATGAGACCGTAAGTATATGGTACGAACAGTTTTACGGTACACGATGGTATGGTGTACGCTTGACTCACGGTGTAGTACGGTGTGCCTAATTGCCGACCAATTAGAGGTGCAATAATGCGCGCTTCTACGTTCGTATAATGGCGTGTACACACCAACCGTGTATGTTCGCGAATCTACGCCTGTTGCGTCCATACAAACTTTCGTTGTTGTGTGAATGCAACTGGCATAGATTCGCGATCGTTGGTTCGGTTGGTGTGTACGCGGCATTAACAGTCGGTATATGGACCAAATAACAACACTCGGATCCATGGCACTGAATCAAACGTACCATTGGCATTGGTGCGGGTTCTTTTGTTTTTCTTGACAATTATTACTTTGTCTTCGGTATGGTGATAAAGAACGTGCTAATTGATGCTGTTAGCACAAGTATACGATTGAAAGTCTTCATGAATGTTGGCCTCAAAGACCGACGTTCTCAGAGAAATGAGAATATTAGAATGAATTATGTTAGGCAAAAGTTTAAATTTACTTTTATTCCTCTGAAATAGGTTGTAAATACTTCATGTATACATTAGATTTTAAAAATCTATTTCAAGACATCATCTCGAAATCAAGCTGGTTAATTTATAACCACTTTGAATCTTGACAAAGTAGACTTGGTCATCAGCTCATGATTGGTAGGTAGGTATAATTAAAATATCATAAAACTACTGCCTGGTGCACTTGAATAGTTACTAAACAAGTAACTTGACAGCCTCGGTGTCGCGGGCGAGTGGTCGGCTGTGAAACGAGAGGCAGCGGGTTTGAATCCCGCACCAAGTCATGTTTCTGTGATCCACAGATATTTGTTTCGGGCTGGGTGTTATGGGACCGTAAGTTCTTCGTAGCTCCTGACATCCACGACATAGGTTAAACCTATTGTGGCGTCAGGACTATGTATGTGTGTGACTAGACTATTGGGTGTGTATTATTAACTAATATTTCAAACTACTCAAATATTATATCTTAAATAGATCACATTTGAAAGGAACGTTTTTCGGTGTAATGCATATCGCACTCACAAGTCACAGTCGACCTCGTTCCAGTGCAATGCACGCAGCAATATGAATGTCTAAGGATATTGTAGATCACATTTCAAATGCAATAGAATTTTTTATTTCCCGTGTTACGTGTTATACAGAAAGCTAAGCTATGCCAGTGTGTTTTCAGTTTACACATACACATAAGCTCACGCCTGTATCCCCTAAGACGTAGGCAGAGGTGCACTAGCGAATTAGTACACCCACATTTCGCCGAGCTTAGTTCCGTCCCAGATGTGATAGGGGGCGAACCTATCGCCATATCGGGCACAAATTCCAGACTCCGAGCTGATATGGAAAAATCCAATATCACTGCCCGACTCGGGGATCGAACCAGAGACCTCAGGACGGTAGTCGTACCGAAATACAACGACGCTACCGAGGCAGTCAGTTTGTAATGTACAATCGCTTATTCGGTCTAGCAGAAGCGTATATGTCCTGTGGACAAGAGGTCCGGGATACAAATATTCAAATCTCAGGTCGGGCGGGAATCCTTTTCCAACATACTAAAAGGATTGCAGAGTTGGAATAGTGTATAGTCCCAAAAAAAAATTTAAATACTTAATACAAAACAGAAACGTGTTCAATTTGATCCATATAGTTATATCTCTCCGCTCGCTTCGCAGTCGGTTTGACACAGGCATTCATCTTATATTTTCTTGTAGTTAACCTACTTAATGCTTATACACGGTTAATTAACGTGATTGTTTATAATTTACGCACGATGGAACCCCATTGATTGCGTACAGTATGGAACCCTTCATCACTTCCTTGACTATCCTTCATCACTATCCTTCATCATCAGTAGCCCTTTATCACAGAACACGCGTTCTACAATAAAGCCTTTAAGGGTTTTAACACTACCTCCACGCCTGGGGGGAGACGTGACGGTTATGTCGGAGTCGCCGGTCTTACGGCCCAGCGCCATAATGCCCGAGAGAGATGGAAAACATCCGAGCGACACTAGGTCGAGTCCCTAACTCTATGTACACCCTACACCAGCAATACCGACTAAAAACCCCGCGGTGGCCCTCTTCGGCGCTTTAGGGACGGCCACGGGTTTCCCTAGTCGAGAGGCGTTCTATTCTAAAGCCTGCATTAAAGAACGACACTATCCATGAATCTATGATTTTTAAAACTAGCTTCTTTATACTTAATCTAGTTTTTATATGTTGGTATTATGTAAGTTTTGATATGCATAACTTTGATAACTCAACCAGTAAACATTCAACTAAGTGTATGAGAGTATGTAATAAGAGATTTCGTTATTTTTATTTATTTATTTATTGCTCGGAAAACCTACAGCTAAGTATAAATAAATAGGTAACAGCTTAATAAATGAATTGCCATTTAATGGTTTTCACGGGTAGGTAATAGTAAATTAATTGGTAAATATATACAAAAGATATTATAAGAATTATGAAGATCATCACCCTGTTCAAGCCTTAATGCCAAGTTATTTCAAAAAGAAAGATAGGCTAAGCAACCGTCTTGCCGTGTAGTATTTTGTAGCAATAAACCAATGAAAATTAACCCAATGCAATATTACAGTACACTTATAATTAATATCATTTTCACAATCAAAATGTAATAAATTGCTACACGCGTAATACGAGACTCGTTTATCATTACCATCTTAACGATACGCATTCGAGAAATTTAACGTAAAAACAACTGCAATAATCATATGTGAGTGAAACTAAATTGTTATTCAAATGGTTGTTAATTGTTATATTACATTTGTAATAGCATAAGACTGGTTAGGTTGCTTGGCGCTACGACATTGCAGTTAGGCACTTGATGACAAACTTGTCTAATCCACAAAATGTAATTAAATGATAGTTTGGTTGAAGGAACTAAATCTGATATTAAGAAGAAAGAACCCAAATTAACAATACGGCACAAATCATAATATTAAAACGTGAGTAAGTTACGTGATACTGGATATACTGTTCGTAAACTAAACGAAATCAGTTGTGTCAAACCACCAAAAATGATATTAATTTAGACTTTAATTCCATAATGTTAGGTACCTACTTTAAAAAGTAAGTAGGTATTTTTTATATTATTGTGGGTTAAATAGGCGATTAAGCTTTAGTACTTTTGAAGATCATAATTTAGTTTACTAGATCTGCGAAATGGGTGAGCTCTGATCGATGCCTACTCAAAATATGGGCAATATTTTTTATTTTATGAAGCATGTGTATATTTGTGCCGATATATCAATTGACTTACACTTACATTTTGGGTCGAAAATAAACTGTGAAACAGCGTTGCCTTGGTAACATGTTTGCCTACCCATTCGTCGATTAGAGGTATGATCTTGTATTTTATTAGTTCATTTCGCATTTTATAAATTTCTTGATTAGCCCATTTTGCTAATAAGAAACTCAACTAAACTATACTGGTCTGACTTTTGTCTTACAATCACAAAAAGTGACACTTTAGAACGAGAAGTTTGCCTCGCTTGGCTTGAAAATATTATTCGGCAACATTGTTTCTGTTGCATTATTAACTGAATTCTCTCAAGTACAACGATCTCTGAAATATTTATCAGTTTTTCTTAACTGAGTTAATTAATAGACATTCCTCTTCTTTGCTTATTTGTTACAGCATAAAACAGCCTTTGTAGGTACGTTTGTATATTTAATATTACTTTCTCTGAATTTTTATTGGCAACTAGCTTTCGAGCTATGCCCTTTAATAGTTAAGTAGCTTTCTATTAATTAAATTAATGTTAAATTCAGTGGAATATATTGAGAGTTTAGGGTTAATTTATAGAACCGTGTTGCAATTACTTCTTATTTAATTACTGGTGGTAGGACTCGCACATGCGAGAGTCCCTCTATTTTAATACCACCGCAATGTCCTATATATAATGCTAAGCAGCATTGTGCTAGCATTGATGTGTTTCGGTTTGAGGGATATTGTAGCCTAGTATTATTTTTTGGGCATTATGGGACTTCTGATGTCTTAGGGTGACGAGCGTAGTGCAGCGCAGCGCCATTCTGTGCTTTATTATTCAAAGTGCTGGTATTGTTTACGGGTCGTCGTATCGCTTAGGGAACGTACCCATATTACGTGTCCAATTTTTTTACAATTTTTATAACCCCCCCCCCCTTCGGTGACCATCCTAAAGGTTGTCTGGTAGAAATCGCTTTCAGCGATAAGACCGCCTATTGTTTACACTTTGTATTACTTAGTCCTTTTTGTAATTTATTTTTTTCTTGGTGTGCAATAAAGAGTTATCTATCTATCTATCTATCATCCGTGGTATATGCTAAGAATCCCCCGCTCATCCCCCTCTAGCACGTAGTAATTTATAAATAACCTTTGAGTTTATTTCCGCATTTCTTGTCAGGGATATCCACGAAATGCCGACGCCATTATTAAAATTTTAATATTTACTGTAATTGACATGTAAAATCGATATTAAATATCCTACAATAAATGATTTGAATTTTGAATTTGAATGGTGATATTTTGAAGACCCCCCCCCCCCTCAGAACGTGTCACGTAGTATGGGTATGTTCCCTTACGATCAGGCGGACGGCTCACTCGTCTGGACATTCAGTTGCCATATTAAACATTATTAACAGGACAGCTATATCATAACTTGTTATATTTATCTTGCCAACCGTATGAAGTGTAACGCGTCTTGTAACTTCATCTGAGTTACAAGACGCGTCGGCTCGAGATTACTTTCTCTGCTTTCGACTCGAGATCGCATGGTAATTACTTGCTTAGACTAACATAATTAATTACCATTGTTAATTTATACACCTCGCACGTCATTTAAATACTACATACAAATTCTTCTTATATCTTGATTGGAGTTTTCATCAGCCGCGATAGATAAATGTCTGTTCTTGATTTCTACAGTTTGTCCCTTGTTTCACCTGATTTAAATTAAGAAAATTATTCAGCATAACGACGGGAAGGGCCACGCATGCCCATAGCAACATCACCTTAACTCTTTTGTTCATTACATCAAGACTTGGGATTTTGCGTCGTATAATACCCAGTATTGTCGAATTTATCATGAAAAATTTAGACAACTAGATCGAGTAGAACTATATCGTTAGTTTTATTCGTTGTGATTGCTGAAAGTTCAGTAATTTACAAAAATAATTACAATGTCTGCATCGGGCATAATCTTTCATAATTCATTGCAATATTCTTAAAATCTCGACATGCACATTTAATGCTCATTTTGCAAAACGTTGTCTGCAATTAACCCATTCTCGGAGTGTTTTGTAGTGCAACAAGTTTGTGAATGTTTCCGAGAATGTTATTTGTTGTATAATATAATAAATTATTTTAACGTCCGTGGCGTAGCGGGCGAACAGCCGGCTGTGAATCGGTAGGCGCGAGTTCGATTCCCGCACCGAGACAAATGTTTGTATGGCCTACAGATATTTGTTTCATGTCTGGGTGTTGTGAGACTGAAAGTCAAGTAGTTTCTGATACTCTCGATACAGGTTATACCTAGTGTGGGATCAGGATTATGCATGTGACTGTTGGTGTACTTATTTTTGAGAATGCCTAAGGCTTCTGTTTCTTTCATGTATAACTATCGAGGGTTTGTTGTGTTTATTATTCTCATTTTTATTGTCCTCATCCCACTGTCCTGTCTTTATTGTGGGAGTACATCCTCTCTTCATTTTCGCCTCGGTCTGACAATGTACTTTATTGATTTTAATAAACACACATGACGACACAACCTTTCACGAGCATGCATAATCTGAGTGCATAAATAGGTGATGTTCGTGTCGACGGCCAATAATAACTCCTGTACAGTTATAGCTTTACTAGAGCGATCGATTCGTCGTGCTCGCACACCTACTATAATTGTTCATATAGCTGAAACTGTTTCATTCACGTCGTTTCTTTATTTGTAAACACGTTAACTCGTTGTGGGATTACTCATATTAATAATGTTAGCAAGTTGTGATTTGTCTCTTCTTCTTTTAAAACTAATGGCTTCCTCGCATTTGCGATGACTTAGCCAAAGTCAAAATAAATAGAGCAATTATGTTTTCACAATGACCATGAGACCCAGATGTGGATGATCAAGGTCCAGCTGGGATTATGGCGGTAATTCCTTCCAGTACAATGCCCCACAGATGACCTTTACTCGGCGAATCGACCGAACAAAGCCAGCCAACGACCCAGCAAAACTCATCAAAGATCACCGATTAAAAAGTTTCTACATTATACTGTCCATCTTCACTGAAGTTTGATGCATTAAACAACATAACTTAAAAACAGCAAACACAGCTCTAGAGAATAATATAAAATAATTTTAACAAGCGACGCGACGCCCACCTTGTCAGACTTCCCGTCAAAATCCTTTTGGCCTTTTCCGATTTTCACTTCTATTGCAGTAATGTTTTTGACGCGCTCTCTTTCATATCCAGATCTACTATTTACCTGGCCATTGCTAATATCTTTTAAACAACTTTTGATTTATTTATACCACTTCCAAATTATCATACCTTGGTTTCAATGGGTTGTGATTTCGCATATAATATGATATAATACTATTCGTTAATGTACCAACAATTTGTGCAACCATAATGTTATACTAATTTAATTCGTATAAAACTATTTTATGTAACATTACAATGAACTTAAATAGTAGAGATTGCACGCAACCGTAAAGAACGCATAGCATTCCAACATGTAGATGCGAGGTGAAAGAAAATACGCGCATCAAGAACAGTTCGTATATTATGTGTATCATGAAAAATTTCAAGGGATGGTCATTATTTGCAAGTTTTTGAGGCTATGTCTGTGTTAGTCCTTTCCTTCCGGCATGTATCCACAACTAAACACATCATTACCTCTTTCCGAGTCGAGTAAAAAGTGATTCCGTATTTATCTTCCCTTTCTAAATAACTCGGTATATCGATCCGTTCCTACGCCGCCGCGTGAAAATATTTTTTCCCGCAACTGAAACCTTCATAGAAGGCTGACGTCATGCAGGCAGCGGGTCTTAAAACTAAGACTAATTCTCTTTACAACATGTTTGGAAAAGTGTGTTTTTCCAACCTCAAATTGTGATGAGAGCAGGACACTGGACGAAACGGTGATAAATCATCGCAAGTCCTCACATGGTCCACTCCTCATTAATACTTCAGTGAGTGGCATCCCGTTCCGGTGTGCAGATTGATTGACGACTTTGCGATTCACTAAGTTGTCCTGCGATTTCCCTCGCGCGCCGCCAGCACGCGCACTGTGCAGTCTACATCGTCGCTCCGTGTGGACAGCGCGTCAACACACACAACCACGTTGTTTTTTTTATTAGCTTCTTCTATAATGCACTTCGACATTCGGAAGCTTCACTCCAAGTCAAAACTCTTCCTTTATGGTGTTCTCATAAAGTGATCTGTTCGTCAGAGGATTTTGTTCAGTGTTGTGTGATGTGTGTTGATCATGTCGCTGGATATCATGTTTTTGACACACGACAACCTGCGGCGCATGCGCAGGGAGCCGCAGGTTTTAGGCCTCCGGTATAGGGTATGTAGATTTGGCATTTTATTCTTCCACCTGGCCTCATCCCAATCTAATGTGAGAGTGGCGTAAAACACTTTTATAGGCGTGTTTCAACTGCTGCCACTGCCCCCTAGATTTGTTATTTTTACTTGTACACCTACATCTAGTTATTGTTTATTAGCACACTTTCTACTTTTGTTACAACGATGGGTATTTATTATAAAAAAAGATTCGCTATATACACCCAACAGTAGTTTCGACCCCACACTAGGTATAACCTGTATCGTGGGTACCAGAAACTACAAGAGACTTTCGGTCTCACAACACCCAGACCTGAAACAAATATCTGTGGGCCACACAAACATCTCGGTGCGGGAATGGAACTCGCCGACTCTCGCTTTACAGCTGGCTCCTCGCCCGCTGTGCCATGGAGGCTGGATTCGCTAAATATTAATTTTATCTACGATAAAACTGCCTGGACTGCCTCGATGGCGTGGTTGTATTACAGTACGACTGAGGTCCCGAGGTCTTAGGTTCGATCCTCGTGTTAGGCAAAGTGAGATTGATTTTTTTCCATATGAGCCCGGAGTCTGGAATTTGTGCCCGATATGGCGATGGGCTCGCCTCCTATCACATCTGGGACGGAACCAAGCTCGGTGAAATGTGAGTGTTCTAGTTCTCTAGTGCGCCTCTGCCTACCCCTCGGGGATACAGGTGTAAGCTTATGTTTATGATCTACGATAAATCTAATAAGCCGAATCCGTGTGGTGAACTTTTGTATAAAATCATTTACCGAAATTCATTGCATCTGATGGATCATAAATATTATTTCAATAGGGTAGGATATAATTTATATACTTTATTGTACACCATACAACATAAAAGGACTAATAAGCTAAAGTAAATAATTAATGCTATGTATAAAGTACAGACGGCGGTCTTATCGCTATCGGCGATTTCTTCCAGACAACCAGACAGATATAGTCAGATTGGAGCAGATAGGCGATCCTAAAACTAAACTGAATCCTTTGTTCCGATTCAATAAGGGCATGTAGAAAGGAAGCCGTAGAGGTTGCAACTTAGCAGTGTCAAATACTTACGAGCAATTTTTTTTTAATAATTGTTACTGCGGGCTTTTTCTAAGCCTTAGAGACACAGTATAATAAGGATTCCTTTTATTCCATAAATAAGCAAAAAACATAGTATAGGTAGGTAGCTACTACCTAAGGACTAAACTAACGAAATACAAAGATGTCGAATGTAAATAATTTTAATAAGATTAATACGAAAGTAAACAAATGTACCTAATTTTTTTTAAATCATTGGGTACCTAATAAAGAGTGCATTAAAAATGAAATCATATGCAACAAGACGGACTTAATAATTAGAGAGGAAAAAATCAAATTGCGTTCGGCTAATGATTGAATTAGACACGCAACACGAAGACACGTTTAGTTTCTAATAGATCTGCGAACGTAAATACATTACTGAGTAAAATATTTTAATTTGACAACAGCGATCGATCAAGCGATCAGATTCTTGTCGTATGTTTATATTAAATTGTTCAGGGTCTAATGTTCATGAATAGTTTATTGCGATCGACGAACCGTCTCAATCAAAAAAACTTGTTTTGTTGCATTTCAGGGTCTATCAAATGGCGTGGAAAACGACCAAAATAATGCAAACCTACAAACACCCGACCTAACCCACAAAAGATTATCAACTAGTTCAACCACGTCCGGGCAGAGTTACGACTCAAACGTAGACTATGCGGTGCCCAAACACTCGTACAACCAGCGAGTTCCGCACAGGACTAGTGACGTCAGCGACACGTCAGATAACATCCCCTACCATCAGCCAAAGATATCAAACCCGCTGTTCGGTGTGAACGCGGCGTCGCACTACGCGCCAGGAACACTACCGGCGCCACAACACGAGGCCGTCAACGACACGAAAGTATACGAGAGACAGAACCTACCGAACGGTGTCAGGAAAGCTCCCGAGGGGCAAGACAATGACGCGTTCAAAACAGAGGACACGATAGACGGTAGGAAAGAGTTGGTCGTGAACCCCAACCAGATCGCGATCACAGAAGGCGGCACCGCGACCTACACCACAGACAATAATGGTAAAATCAATGTTCATGTCACCGTCATGATTAACGCAGGTAATTATATGCATCCTTACGAAAACAAATATGATCGTAACAAAGCACATAATATAAATATAAGCACAAATTTTAAAACTAAATTTATAGTCTAATCTAACAGTTTTGCACAGTGATGGTTTAAATATAAATTGAAGTTTGGAAGGGGACTGTGTGCCGGTTCTTGTTCCTGAATTGATCACTCTCGAGGATGCATATCGAGGCAAGCAGTCTCTGGTCGTAGTTGCATGTCATGTTAGTGTGATGAGTGTCGAGTTGTTCCTACTTTTGTGTTGTGTTTGTATACATATAGTTGTGTAGTATTTGTGTCGGAATGCATGGAGGTATCTCTGTAGTCTAGTCTGTAATCTGTATTCTTAATCTTTCTGTTGAACTACACATTTTCGTTTCGGTACTAACTTATTCATTAATTAGTATTAGCTTTTCACTTTAAGATTATTACTAGATTTTTAATTTTTAATTTATTTGCTACATAATTTATTGTTAAATCACAGTTTTTTGCTATCATTTTAAACCACACCAAATTTGAATAAAAATATCACATGAATTTAGCACCTCACCATCTGAAGAAATTATTATAACCATAAATATAGAACAGAAACAATTTTCCAGGCACCTTAGCGGATTTGAAGAAGCAGCGGTCGCAAATAAGGACAAACGGCAGTCCAGTAGAGAGTAGCCTAACATCGACTAACAACCACAGTATTAGCTCACTACCAGAAGTGGCTAAGCAAGAGATGCCAGTTCAGCTAAACCCGCTAAACTTGTCACCCAGTGCTGGTTCAGTGCCGCGCTTCTCTGGCAACACTAGCGATGTGGTAGGGGACACTCGCTCGCACAGGTGCTGTATTATCATGTAGTTAATTGCATCGATAAAACATGTGATGATGGAAAGCGTACAAGTCTGATTATCATTCCTTAAATGACGCTTGGGGCTTTGACTTTTTAATCTGGGTTTGTTACTTCCAATTTTTGTACCGGTAGTTTTTATTGGTTCTTTTCCTGGCAACCCTAAGAATAAACGTCATGGTGGATTAATGGATTGTAGAGGTAAAGAGGAGTATCACATGTGGGGCTCCCTCGAAAAAAGTGTCCATCAAATATTACGAAAATAAAAATAAATAACCAAAATAAGTGATCCAGGGTTTATGAAATTAGAATATATTATGGCTTGGAATTGGAATGAAGTGCGGCGTGAAGCAAAAACAGCATAAAATATTAGTCATGCATATAATTTATTTATTTATTCTAGACAGTACACGTAGTATATTTAAGAAGTTGATAGCCACAAAATCTTACATTTAAGCTGCAGCAGCGCCATTTTATAGGGTTCTGGACACTTTTTATACATGTAGATATTATAGTTGGAATGTAGCACAGATTAAAAATGTCGACGTACAGTCTCTGTTCGGAAACTTATTTGTATAAAATTGATCATAATGCCGATAGAGTATTGCCATTTTTGCTCACCAAGCGAGGGCCTGCCAATGGCTGGAAAAAGTGTGATAGTGTTATAAGAGCTCAATGGTTATCTTATTTCTAGATGTAAGGAAAATATATGGTTGCTAATATTTTACTTAGTGTTACACGTGGATCCTATATTGCAGAATTATTGTATTTCTAAGTATTATATTGTAGATTTCGCCGTTTTTATGACCTAACATTCCATTCTCTAAATTTATTATTTACATTATGTGATTGTGATTGTGGTAGAATTTTTTCATTAAATAGAATTTCATTTTCTAGACTGTACATAGATTGCATAATATATAATACAGTACATAAAACATTCCTAAATTAAATATGATGCAATAACTAAAATTATTAGAGTTGAATAAAAGTGCCTCGTAAATTGGTCTATTTCGCTTGCCTATGTAAAACATAGAGTAATTTAAATAAATTTAATTTATAAAACAAATTATTTAAATCTATATTTAAGTGAAATTATCTACTATATTAATTGCGAGAGAATTTAGATTATTTAATGAGAACAAAATGTATATAATTCGGTGATATCCGAAATGCGCTACGATGACTGCCTCGGTAACGGTTTCTTTAGGACCATTCCGCAACAATAATATCACTAGTATAATTGCTATAGTCGCTCACTTACCACAGTATCGTCATATGCAGTTTTTACTTGCTCGCGTTTGTCATAGTACCTACATCATATAGTATGTCGTTCAGATCAGATTAATTAGTAACGAGGTCGCTTTCTTGGTCTAGTGGCAGCGTGTATGGGCTATGGACCGGGAGGTCCTGGGTTCGATTCCCAGGGCGGTCAATGCAAATTTTCTAATTTAATTTGCCTGGGACTGGATATTCATAGGGGGTTGACGTCAGGCAGGCGGCCGGTCGTAAAAACTAAGCCAAACTCTATCAGCTACATGCTTGAAAATGTGTGTTTCGCATAAGGGCAGGTAGAAAAAAAAAATCGTCAATGATATACTATGTAAACGAATTATTTTTAATATTGGTACAAGATTACAACTATTTCTAACCCAACCTAACCTAACTCGACACCGTGGTAAGTGAGGGAGAAATGAACCTGCTTATATTAATGTTTAAATTGTCCTATATTTCTTCTAATCGAGAAACAATACTGACTTTAAACATTATTCATCGCTAAATACGTATCCAATATATTTTAGAGACTATTCAAAAATATATGTACGATTATAAATATGTAGGCACGTGTTTTGTATAAATGAAAGTGTTCCTTGTAGTAATGTTGTTATGGTAGAATTTGGTAGTATTTATTCTATTAAAATTGTACTTATTCGAGACGTAGAGTATTTTGAATAAAAATTACAATATTGAGTTGGATTTCACAATGACTTAAGACTGGATTTATTACGTAGGTGTTACATTAAGTAAGGCTGCGTGTGTGGGTTGCCAACATAAAATAAAAATTTGCGACAGACTAGTAAAACTTTTGTTTATTTCTTTGAATGTTCGTAATTTAGTGTTTTAATACAGTGAAATTTTGTAAGTTTTATTTGCTGAATAAATTATTTTAATGAGACGTTACTAAATTATTATAAACTACATCAGAATACAATTAAAATGTTTATCGTTTTCTAATATAATGTTGACTCTTTTTCAACTATGTTATAATCTAATATTGTTGTTGGTAACCCAGGCATCGGTATTGAGATAAAATTCCAAAATACAGCTGATTGTTGACAGAGCGAGGGGGCCACGGCATTCGTGCTGTTAGATCGTTTTAGCGTCCGTGCATTTAACTTCATTAGATACTATATTAAATTTAATCTTTTGTCAAAATACCATATTTATATGCAAAATATACTACAAGTATCTATATTAACATCGAAATAAGATGACAAGGATAATGATTAAATAAATCAATAATTTTAAAAAATCCCCAATCTCTAAACAAAGTTTTATTTCTGACACTTGTCACACATGAGTTTTCTGCGTGGTACGGAACGTTGTATCTTTAAACTAGTAACACAATAAAAAGTTTTCTGTCATCATAATGCGGAATCAAAGTAGTTTTATGTGTCAAAAATACATAAATTGATTATTTTTCTTGAGTATCCAAAATCACCATATTTCTTTTTAAATATATTTTGTGTGTGCCACTTTTTGGACAAATTTGTAACAGTAATCGTTCTTGCCATCTTATTTCGACACAAATTACTAGTCCTTTATATTGTAATAATGCCACATTTATTTTATGTCACAAAATGTTAAATAGTTAAGATTTTGAGTGTAGAAAATGCACGGACAAAACTTAGTCGAGTGCCTTTTTCTGGTTTGTTAAGGCTAAATACTGAATTTGTGCCAATTTTTGATAATTTAAACTGCAAGCGCAATTGATTTATGAGACGTACGGTGTTATAGCAGTAATTGATTTTGTTAAACTAACACCAAATTTTTCTTGAAACATACCTTACACTCAGTTTTGTATTTGTACTTTCTTTTAAATTAATTATAGCTTTATTACTATTTTCCAAAGATTATTTGCTATAGCACTGTACAATCAGTTTTGATCCTTGATTACTTTTGTAATGTGGTAACCCCCCTTTAGTGAACATTTAGTGTAGCTCCCTATGTATAATAGTTTTGATGACTTTTTAAATCACTTTCATATACTTTTTAGATGTCACTTTTAAACTATTTGATTATCAGGGGAATATAATATAGAGAGGCGGTGGCGAAGGGTGAAGTTTATTAAAGTGGTAGCCGATTATTTTTTGTGTTTCGACCTGTCAGCACTTCTAAATTTCCGGTTTTCCTGTTCTCTCGTGGGGTCGAGGGGCTTGCGACTTGAGTTGATGGTTGGTTGGGACGGGTATGGGGATATACATCATCAATCATCCGCCTGTCTTGTCGCAAGCCCCTCGATTTGCTTCTTCTCTCTTCGAATTTGATCTGTAAAGAAGAATAAATAGGCCGGTGTAGTGTAGTTTGTCGTTCTCGGATAAATAAAAGATGTATCTTTAATATAAAAATATGCTATGTTATTTATATTTAGCTACTTTTCAAAGGTAAGCTGGTAATAATGATTGTCACATTGCCCTTCGCCACTTTAGTGTTCATATCTGTGGTGTTCTTGTAGATACGATGGCAGACATTCCGTTGGTTATCACTTTGTTACATTTTTATATTTATACATACACCTAGTTTTATGAATTTAAAAGCGATTACAAATCTGACATTGGCAAAATCACTGCTGGGGCGGTAAAGTCATATTTTAAAAGAAGATTACAAATTCATTCGCGCTTCAATGTCGCGGTGGCAAAACAACTTTTTATAGCAGAGACTGGAAAACGGGCAGGTGGGTCACCTAATAAGTGATCTCCACCGCCCAGACACCTACAATACTAAAAGAATCATGGATACGTGGCTAAAGGTATAGTGATCCTAACTAGCTATCTATATAGGTGTCTAATCAATATAGGATAACAGTCAATAAATCCGGGGACCGATTTCTGGCTATCTTATCGATATCGATATTTATCTTACACCTCATATTATGGTCAATAAATATTGAATACAAAACTGTTCAATATTGCAATAAATATTGTAGAGACTAAACATTATCGATACATTTTAATATTGGCAATTATTAATTTATCGACAATGCGACAGTAATCAAAATGTTTGACAATATAGTTAATGCTTTTAGAGATCACGTGGATACCCTGATAAGTCGACTTACGATATTGTACAACTAACTAAACTGGCAATCTACTTGATAGGTTGATCGATATAACTATGTACCTATAGAATTAATCATTTATTCACCACAACATAAATAAGGCAATCTAGATGACAGTTTTCGTATAATGTTGCAAGTCGACTTGGCATTTTATTCACGCTAAGTAAAAGATCACAAATGTTGTGTTATTTATTGAATACGTAACTCTTGCCTATACATTTGCCTGTTTTTGGAAACTTTGTAATCGCTATTAAATTCGAAACAGGTTTTAGTAGTAAGCTTTTCGATATGTATTTATATTTAGACGCCATTTATATCCACTAGCAATTCATTCGTCCATATCTTAGTCATTAGAGTAACTACATAATTATTGATTTATTTTTCGGTACTTAAGAAGTACTTAATCATTGCAAAACACGCGGAAACTTATACATATAAAACTATATACTTAAAAACGTGAACATATGAAGCAATATTAGCATGGCCTTGTAAAAAGTAAGCACATAATATTCAGTTTTTAGTACAGTATTATTTTTTCGATAACAGCATTTTGAAAAAGCATTTTATGGTACTATTGTATCTATTTTAAATTCCAGTGAAAGTATTTCGTAATTTTACGTTTAAGAAAGATTTAGTGCGAACGTAACGTAAATTCAACGCAAATGAGCTACAAGATCTAATAAAGTAATAGTAAAGTAAATTGTTATTCTTTTTTTACTTATACTTTTTTTATCTAACACAGGCACAATAAATAGTTTATCGTATTAAATTGTAACCACATTCAGTTCTATACTAATTTCTTAAGTTTAAGCGAATGGTATACATTGAAATAAAACTATTTTTACGGATTCTATCACGGGTTGGACTGAACACCAACCGTCAAAATCGTGACAGAATCCGTAAAACTAACCGAAAACCAAATCGTAGTAAGGTTAAATATAGCATCAAAGAACAGCAGTCGACATGAATCCGTATAAAATGTGCAATGTACATATTCGCTGTTCGACTGTTTTAATTGGATTTATTTTATCGACTTTATATTTGGATTTATTTTACCTAGCCGTCACCCATAGTCAAAATCGCTATACTAATACGCAAAGCCTTTGTCGGGGATATACTAAATAAATAAGGACTATACTTTCGAATTCACATTTATTTATACTACATTCAAATTTGTTCACCGCAACATAAAACAGTGAAATCATGGATCAAAGATGTAAACAGACGCCGTACGTACTGCTGATTCGCTTTCCATTAGGCCGTGGTCTCATTAGACCAAGAGTTTGCGGCTGACTGGAGGCTAGCTAAGCTGCAAATTGGATTCAAACTCTACTAATTACTACTTAGTAAGAAAGAAAGAAGTATGATATTCTGCTTAGTATTAGAGTTAGCACGCACTTTGTTACCGTGACTTTTGCTTTTCTTGTACTGTCTTGATATGGAAGTGTATCGAAAGTTACCATTTGTCACGTCATAATGTACCCGCACCTTACTCCATTACTACTTTTCCCTAAACTGAACAACTCTGAAAATAGTCACCCGTGCGCGCTAGCTTTTAGATAATAATTTGTAGCTCTATTACTAATTCAGAGTTAGACCTAAACTCGATTTATCCTACAGCTCACTCCTATATTTAAATCTAGATTTATATAAGTGCTGCAAATCGGCCTAAGGACATAAACTTGCAAATCGGCCGCTGACTGAGTGAGTGGGCAAGCAAGACGCCGCAAACTGTGTATGTACTACGCTTTGTATGAATGCTCTTTCTGGAATATTTTAGGGACATCACATACTTCATAGTTATTTGATTTTCACACAAATGCAGTACTTGTATCGTTTGTTTTTACATCTTTGGTCCCTATGTTAACTTTGTATTAAATGTACTTTATAGATATTAAATCGTGCCTATTGTTATTCTTGCCTTAGTAAAGAGTAAAATATCTGTGAAAATTGTTGTATCTTGGAAGTGGTTGTCTTGTACATAATAAATGTTGGATATCTATATACGTATTAATTTAATAAACTAATGTTTCATAAGAGGTTGTACTGAGGCAGCTTATTTACACGAAATAGCGAGGGATGTTTATTCGCAATAGTAAATTTTTGTTTATGTCGTACAACAAAACTGTTAATTTGATTATGAATTAAAAAATGTTATATCAATACACGCGAAATAACTCCATTGAACTTAATTTAGGTATTTTACCTTTCTTGCCTAACTAAACTAACTGTCACTCCGCAGGAAAATAACTTCAGACCATCTCAGACCAATCGAGTCATTTCGCGTGTGTTAATTTTGATATAGACCTCAAAGCTACAGCCCACATCCTAGTCTTCAATATATTATTTTCTTCCAATATCCGTATCTAATCTTCGGATAAATTAATTCGACACATCACTAATACCCCAGTATATTTGTTACGGTTGCGTCGATAGTTCGGTAAAATTATAATAGTGTGACGTCACAATAAATATCGATAAAACAATCATAATTACGTACATCAAGCGTCACCTTTCATATAATTTGTAAATAAATTTTACGATTTAATGTGCAAATTGTAAAATGTTTATTCAAGTAGAGTTCTTAACTATTTTTGAAATTTGTACAGCTCGGTAGGTGACTAGAATTGAATTAGGAGCAAATACAATACTTGCATAAATACTTGCCATATCTCGTCTTGCCGTAATGGCGGAAATGTCGCACCAGTGCCGTGTTTAGAAGAAAATAATAATAGAATTGAAAATATGAATACATCCATGTCGATAATTTTTCATCGACATGGCGATGTTTTTGCCTATTAGTATTTTATTGTTTTTATTTCGATTTTTAGGACTTATCGATGTTGAAAACAAAACCAGTGTTTCCCCAATAATTGTTATTAATAAGTAGGATGATGATAGTCCTTCGGGCAATATGTATGCCTAATTTGAGCTCTAAATACGGCCTTGTCAACCGTTACTGGCATTTAGCCCAAATTTCCATATTTTACCTTATTCGCACAAGACTCGTAGTAAAAAAATATCGTATCTTTATATTTTTGTTATGCTCTTAAAGTTAACCTATTACTTAAAATAAGAAACATCTATTAATATTTTTAATGCAGCTATTGTAATACCAATGCCGCTAATTAAACAAAATAGATTAATAAAAGTTAAATTACGTAATATCACGTAATTATATGTGTGATGAATGTATATTGAACTGAAACAATGATCAGATAAATACAGCAGTACATTGTACCACGGAAATGTATAAAAATTAAAATAATCATTTTAAAGCAAATTTAAAATTCTTGTTTGCAAAAAGCTCATTTTCCCCTACCATGCAATTAAACAAGTATAGCCCAATACATCACTAAAATATCGATAAATTGTACCTTGTGATCAAGATCTTGTTTTTCTTATCTGAATATATTTATTTAACCGTCTTTCATTTCACTCATTTCACTGTCTTTCGGAACCACTAACATTCTGAGGTCACGGATAACGTGATAGATACTAGATTTTTTATACTTAGTATCAGCTTGGATTCTGGAATTTGTGCCCGATATGTCGATGAGCTCGCCCCTATCTTATTTGGGACGGAAGTGACCTCGGCCAAGTGTGGGTTTTCTAGTTCGCTTCTGCCTACCCTTTCGGGGATACAAACGTGAGCTTTATGTTTTATTTTATTTCATTCGATAGAACTTTCTTTTACGATGGTCTCGTAAAGGTCAAGATACACGGTTTTCAAGAAGTTTATTTATTTTTTAAGAAAGACCAATGTGCTGTTGTTTTGTTAGACCATTAATGTTGTCGGTTATTTAAATATTACAATAAATATATCAGAAACTATGTACTTATATGAAGCCTTTATTCAAATGTCGACAATAGAATTATTAACTTATTGTAAACTTATACCGCTTTAATGTCAATGCAATGCTTTTCCAGGTTGTATATTATGTTGATTGTATTATGTATAGTTATTTGTTAATATAGAATTTCGTTTTAATATCTACAATTTTGAATGGTAGTCCGAAATCTATTTTACATAAATTGTAAAAATATAAATAAATCGTTTGTTTAAATCATTTGTTGGTTTTATTTTGGCCGATATGCATTATCTGACACTTCTTTGGTATAGTGGCGACTTGGGCCGCGGTAAACAATTGGGTACTAGACTATTGTTTTTAAATTAATTTTATACAAAATTTACGTCGTCTAAAATATAGAACAGAAGGAAATATTAAAATATTCTCAAAAATAAAAAGTTATAAGCCTTTGAAGTTTGGTGTAACCTTCAAATTGTGGGAAAGAGAAGTAACAGTATAATCACGTCACGCCATAACGGTACGCACCATAGATTATACACTTATACTGGTACGCACGTTTGAAAGGGAGAGTAAGATATCTCCAATATGCTCCCACTCCAGAATTTAAAATATGAATTACTGCCTCATTTTTGTACCAATTTTGATACAGGTTTTACAAAAGGGTTTCTTTTTGTTTTTTTGTTTGCTATTGCGTATGAAATCAAACATAGTCAAGTACCCAATTGCAAAAGAGATTTAATATTACTAACTATAGTCGGAGGTTCGAAACCAACCCCAAAATGGAGCATACACCTCTGACTTTTCTATGTTAAGTGTATTTTCATTGTGAAATATCGCTTGCTATAACGGTGAAGGAAAACATCGTGAGGAAACCTGCATACCCGAGAATTTCTTCACAGGAATTTCGAAGGTATGTGAAGTCTACCAACCCGCATTAGGCCAGCGTGGTAGACTAAGGCCTAACCCCTCTCATTAGTAGAGGAGGCCCGTGCCCAGCAGTGGGACAGTAATATTACAGGGCTAATATTATTATAACTATAGAGGGGCTATCAAGCAAGTTTCCATACAATAAAAATATATCAAACGTCATCTACCACTTATTACAGTGCGAGGGCGCTTATTACACTTTACACCCTAGAATGTGCTGTGAATGTTCAAGAATCACTTGAGACATTATTATTGTCTAAACATTATTACGCTGGCACGACCTTGCATAAATAGTAAATACATATGTTTCACAACTTTTGGATTACAAGTTTGGCGCTGTCCCGTCTTAGGTACTGTTGAATGTCTGCCACTTGCCATTATGTGGGCTGTTTGCTCCTTTATCGTCGAAGGTCAATAAAAATATGGGCTGTAGACTGCGAGGTCGTGACATTGAATCCCAGTTCGGCTAATTCCTTTGGACCTCTGAAAACGCAAAAACATTGCGATTTTATGCAAGACGTGGTACTGTTTACCACAATAAAGACACTTCTGAATTGTATGGTGAGCGCAATACACTTTTCAGTGAGACATTTTGACATTCCCAAGTTCATCGTAAACTTTCACGGAAAAAGAAACACGGGAAAAATTGTTCCTTCGGGCCTCTCTATCTTAAAAGGCTATAGATCAAAGTGTGGCCGTTGAATTATTTATCCGGAAGCGATAACACTGTTCATTTGGTACTTTTGGTTACAATATTTTTATTATCTTATCGATTTGTCATGCCACGGGCAAGCCGTGACGCTAGAGACGGCGCGCGGCCCCCGTCGCGGACAAGGTTAGCTGATGTCTTCATTGCGTTGTGTGTCATATACACGCCGAAAGAAATGTCTTCAATAATGTAGTACAATATAAATTATATTTCTAACCATTTTTAATGTAACAGGTGCGTTGATTGTGCGGGACACAAAATGGTCAGGTTTTTTCAATTTTTTTTTAAGTTATTCCATACAACAACACAGTATTTTGTTGGAAAACAGCGTGTGATATGACGTAGCGGCTAGTGTGGTGTCTGCCAACTTGTATTACTGCGGCAGTGTTCGCCGGTCGGCCACATTACGTCGACGCGTCACGGCCTCACTCCACAATCCACGCAGCGATCTATATCACGCGTAATCATACGCCAATCCTTCAATTTTTAATATTCCTTATAGACCATAGGGAAAAAACAAGCAGCTCACAATCTCTGCGTATGCTGAGGTTTGTCAAGCAATTCTGTACAATGAAGCCACCAGTAAACGTAAGTCTTGTGTATTTTTTATGTCCTAATATCTTAAATGTCAAAAGCATTATTGGTTATTATAACACAAAAAATATTTTAATCTAATTAACCGATTACAAATTAGATTATATTAAGCCCCATTTTGTTTTTGTGTGACGCAATAATTATGGTTATGTGTTAAATAATATCTGGGTCATTAAGAAAACTAGTTTAACCCATTTACTTACTTTTGCAAATGTCTTGCTTCTGCAGGTAGGTACTTACTACTAGATTTGTTTAAGGTTTATGTTCTAGCTATTAAGCTAATTTTACCTGGCAACACTGGGCTCCGTAATTATGAATCCCGCTAAATTTTACCACGAGAATATTGAATTTGCAATTTAAAAGCCACGTGGTATCCCACACCTGTATCTAATCTATTTTAGCATTAACTAGGCCAAGGTGGCGATAAAAAAATGCATTTATTTAGTGGCCTAATTATAGATGCTCATTCATAAAAATGTCTAATGTCAAAGCATTGCAAATATCTTTCTACCCTACAAGGTTTGACGGTTTGACAAAAAATATGTAGCAATTATTTACTGCTAAAATTGTCAGAAATAAAATTATTTTTCCAACTGACCATTAGAACGATGCCCATTCATGTTAGTGTCAGGGATTACTCAGTATAAATTGTTGACTTTTTGCCGTCACCCGATGTTGCAGAATCCACTGTGGAGTTAACGGTACTTCGATCAATGTTTCGCCGTCGTCATTATCGTCATTCACTACAATAAGAACTCTTATTCCAACGATTGTTATTACGTATTTATAGAACGTTGATGGCAACGAGTCTTAAACTGGATACGGAAAGTTGATGGACAAACCGCAGTTCGACCCAAAAGTCATTAAGACCTTCACATACATGGAACTGCAATATTTTGTGAAGTAGTTTAAAATCTGTGATTGCAATATTCAAAAGTATCACAGATTTTAAACTACACAAAATATTGCAGTTCCAAAAAAAATAAAAAACGTACCTATCTGTTTCTGAATTGATTTTTCTCATTTAATTACCACATAGATAATGTCGTTGAAAGGTCATTAAAAATGCTTGGCTTTATAAACAGGTGCTGCGAACCATTTAAAAATGTACATACCATTAAAATGTTGTACTTTGCATTTGTAAGATCTATTTTGGATTTCGGATGTGTAGTGTGGAATCCGTCATATAAAACACACGTTGATAGATTGGAAAGAATACAACGAAAATTTATCAATATTCTGAATTATAAAAACCACTGTTATTCAAATACTTACGAAGAGTCCCTAAAGATGTTTTATCTTACATCTTTAAAAACACGTCGAGTGCATTTCGATCTCATTTTCCTTTACAAAACTCTAAATGGACTTGTGGATTGTCCTGATATTCTGTGTAAGATAAATTTTATTACTAAAAGTAGATATTTATCGCATCCCTCTCGCGTGAACCAACTAAATGACAGATACCTTCAAATATTTATACCACCTTCTGCGAACAGAAACTATACACGTAATCGATTTCTTATTAGAAGCTTAAATGTTTATAATACAACATTTTGTAATATGAATAATTTAGCGTCTGAGGTAGATATATTTAATAATTCATTAAACACATTCAAAAAACTAACTCTTATTGCATTACAGTCGCGAGGTACTCCCACCATAATCTGGTAACTTACGGACCACTAATGTTTTGGGAGTATCTGTCGATTTGTATTAATGTGTGTTCTGGAAATCTCTATGGCACTCACTTGGTGCAGTGTACAGTAAACTTTTTATAAATATATTATTGAAAAATCCGATAAAATATTGCTTACACTAATATTACAATACTATAGAATTTTCTATAATTGTCAAAACACTCATATTGTTTTAATCAGTTCTGTTTCTCTTTTCCTTACACCTAAACTAGTTGTAGATAAATATATGTATTCATTGTTCACGGAGACTTGTATAAATAAATACGTAACTATTGTTATTCCCATTCGGCACTATAGGTCTATAATGTTTAGAGTAATATTATATTAAGTAATCTATTTACTTATACATTAATGTAATATTGTAATGACTGTTTGTTGCCAAAATAAAAAAAAATAAAAAAAAAAAAAAAAAAAAAAGATCTTACTATACCTACCTACATATATAGATACTTTGGCTTTGAAGATATCCATTAGTATTCGCAATGCATAGGTATACAATAGAGGCTGTACCAATGACTTCGGACACAGTTCTATTTCAGGCATACGAAATCGCCCACATCCCTATTAAGAACGCCCATTGAAGCACGTGATTTCAAAGCCATTTAGTCAATGAAAGTTATCAATTTCAGAAACAGATAGGTACGTTTTTTATTTTTCGGCGTACCTACGCGAATTATTTAGTTACTGCGTCACTTAGATCGCGTTCCAGGATCAACCAATGCATAATCGGTTCTTTCAAGGCCCTCGGATATGACTGTCATGACATCATTGTATCCCTGCCTGCATCAGTTATCTGTCTGTGATATTCGTGCCACCCTCGATTTGACTTATTCCCCCCTTCGGAGAAGAACAAGCATCTATGCAAGTCGGCACAATTCTGTTATTTTTATTGATGGTCGCTATTTTTTTGGACTGCACTGATATTACCATCAAATGTAGTGTTACCGATTTCCCGAGCTCGGATATTTCTTTTCTATCTTTTTGTAAGTTACGACTTACGAGCCCTGTGATCATCTATGCATAAATACGAAACCTTATTGCAACCTGCTTAGAAAATTTTTCTGCACCCGCGATATAAACCCCATGGGAGTGAAGGTTTACAAAGATGTAGATATTGTTGTTTATAGTTGAATGGCTTTAAGTGCCACTATAATTTCGTCGTAATATTCTTAGTAATTGGTTTTATACCACAAATATCGAAATAATTACGCAGTGTTCTGTATCTTATCCTCCCTGGGGTCTCTGATAACAGCTATGGCGCAGTTAATCTCCAGTTTTGAATGATCATCTTTGTCCCCTGCGACCTTTTGGACCCCAGCGATAACACTTAACGAATTGGTCTGTATATCTTATAATTGCGCTTTGTTTATTTTATCTTAGGACATCCTAATCATTATACACTCGTTGTTTTATTATGTCGTATAAAATGCGTATTATAAATTAACAGTAGGTTTAGGTATCTATAATATATTACATAGAAAATCTTGAGCATATTCTGAGAAATAAGTACTAGGTAGATAAACGTTATACACTCTCATTAATTCAATTACTCCATAGTTTAGAAACATCGTCAATTTCATAGTGTAGGTAAGGTAGAACTTGTAGTAGAGAGTAGAGACTAGAGATTGTAACTCCTCTTAGAATGTATCTGTCTCCTTTTATTGTAGCTATTAGGTGTGATTCCTTTCGACAAATAAATTGTAAGTAGGTACCTATATACCCATGTACTACTGAGAACAGCAATTTTGGAAATCTGTTTTTAGGTGTGCTTTTTATGTTTTCATTGATATTCAGGATATTGATTGTCAGGATATGCTCCTTGTTTGTACTGCATGCCTCTGTGTAAATGATGCTAGTTTTTGATAGACTTTTGATCATTAAAACTATAATATTCACAGACAGCCCTGCTTCACAATGTCGACATACCTACAAAGAAGGCGACGTTCGGCATGGGTTGTTTCTGGTCGAACGACTCTCTGTTCGGCGCGACCCTGGGAGTGATCCGCACACGCGTCGGCTACGCCGGCGGCACCACCAAAAACCCACATTACAGAAGCATGTGAGTATTTTTTTATGTTGATTTGTAAATAAAGTCGCCTCCTTGGCTTAGTAACAGCATTGATGTGCTGTGGACCGAGATTCGATCTAAAGAAAGCGTCTAAAGATTCGATCTAAAGTTCTAAGCAAATTAAATTATTCTAATTTAATTTGCTTAGGACTGGCTCCCCCAAAGGTTGTAAAACTAAACCAAATCCTTCCTGCAACATACTTAAAAAAGTGTGTTGCGCCGACTGATGCTAAAACCTAAAACAGGGCGAAACGTCAAATCTCGTAGGAAAACTGACGTTTCAAAGCTGATTCAGTGAACGCTAGACTGTTTTAGGGTAATTTCTATTCTCTGATTTCTCCCTTTGTAACGCAACTCGCAATATTGTTTTTTAACCGAATAGTAGAGCATTTTCTCGTGGGTATGTATGTGTGATTGGGTACTACATTGTGTAAAACCTGAACTCAGAAAATGGAAATACGGCTGCGTCTGGAAATCTGCTCCATTCGCTATAATATTAACCATAAATTACCGTGGTCAACACGGGAATCTACTAATAACCTCGGGGGAATAAGAACGTCAATGTGATTTTGAATCAATTGATAACTAATGTGATTTCCAGTAAGAAATTTCAACTCACTTGTCGAAGGCGGAGTTGGGATCAAAGGTTAGATGAATAAATTATTATTATGATAATTGTTATCACTTATGTTTTACTATACTAGTACTAGGTTTACACACTTGAATGGATAATAGTTCATAATAGTAGATAATAGCACGGGTGAGATTATCGATCGTGACTTGCTTGTTTACGTATCCGTTTTATAGTTATGGTTCAGAAATTATGGCGCAATACCGATGTCTCCAAATGCAATGATGAGCACTTTTATAAAGAAAAGTTTATTAGACTATTAATAGAATAGATAACAAAAATAATGACGTAAGAAATAGTAATACTATTGTTCTCTTATAAAAAAAGCACTTGCATAAGAATATTCTAACACTCAGTCATATAGTCTCTGCTATATATATATAGGTTGTTGGAGTTAAAACTGTGGAAAATGTGAAAATAATGTTTAAGGCTCTACCGGGTTGTTACTATTCTCTTTCAGAAAACTGTCGTTATAGACAGCTGCTGTTGCGTTTCGTAGGTGAGACCGTATAATGAGTGAGATTTCCATCGGCTTAAACTCGCCACTTCTCAATCCATATTCGTTTATTTTCGCGACTAATGTCTATGGGCGGTGGTTGTTCTTAGCATGCAGGCCATCTGCTTCCCGACCTTCTTAAACCATAGAGAATGGTGTAGTATATAACTATCCTTAGTTTTATTCTTTAGAATTTTAGGATTATAGGAATGTTCCATAAAATCTTGTCTCAACCAAATAGCAATCGTGCACGAATTTTGTACGAATTCATGGCAAAAGTGTAATATACATAAGAAGTGTAGTATACATTAAATATTAAGGGTACGCTATGTAAGTCCCTAAAAAAATTAAGTTTTTTTTTTAATAGAGTATAGACCAAAGAATTTAAACGCCGTATAGACTGCCTCGGTGGTGTAGTGATATTGCGTGCATAGTACGACTATCATTCTGAGGTCTCTGTTTCGATCACCAAGTCGGGCAAAGTGATATTGGAATTTTCAGTATCAGCCCGGAGTCTGGAATTTGTGCCTGATATGGCGATAGGCTCGCCCCCTAACACATCTGAGACGGAACTAAGCTCGACGAAATGTGAGTGTTCTAGTTTGCTAGTGCGCCTCTGCCTACTCCTTCGGGGATACAGACGTGAGCTTATGTTATTTAATTATAGGATAGATTTTATCTTATAAAAGTAAAATAAAGGAAAATATATATTCTAGATATGAATGAAAGACCCTGTTAATTTTAGTATCTAGTATAGACTACTATCTGCTGTACCTATCCATGCACTTTAAAACATAATATGTACAGGAAAATGTATACCATAATAATAGTACTAGTAAATTATTGTAGTTCATGTACATTCCAAGCAATGCGTTTTTCCTTCAATTACTGCTGACACAAATTGTATTTTTTATTCTTATCTAAATCTATCTCTAATATATAAAATTCTCGTGTCACGGTGTTCGAACTTGAACTCCTCCGAAACGGCTCGACCGATTTTGATGAAATTTTTTGTGCTTATCTGGTATCTATGAGAATCGGCCAACATCTATTTTTCATCCCCCTAAATGTTAGGGGTAGTCCACCCCTAAATTTTTTTTTTATTTTTTAAACAAAATTTTTAATTTCTATTTTTTTTTTATGATACAACATACAAAAATACATACAATCCTCAATTTTCACCCTTCTACGATCAACCCTTATTTTTTAATAGCCATTTTAGTAATTTAATCATTTCGGGGTGACAGACGGGTGACAGAAGGGGTGACGGACGGGGTGACGGACGTGGTGACAGACGGGGTGACAGACGGGGTGACAGATGGTGTGACTGACGGTGTGAGAGACGGGTTGACTGACGGCCGAAGTAGATCATCCCATTACCTCTTTTAGAATGATTGTGCTATAGGTGCCTACGACTCACTCTTTCAACCCTCTCTCTCATACGCAGACGAAGTTGCGCCGGTCAGCTAGTATAATATATAATTGTTCATTGCGATTTTTGAATTGCAAAGTAGTCAGGCGACACAAGGTCTACCTAGATCGGTATGACCTCGCCACAATAACTGTTCTGTGGGTTTGACCTACTTTGAAATGAGTTCAACCTGGCTGGAAAATGTGTTTGAAACACAAATCTGTGGTTTGAAATAATTATTTCAATAATCTAAGTTTAAAAACCTAAACATTTAGGGTGACTTGCAGCTAGGCGATAAACGACGTTTAATCGTAAAATAAACTCCATTTTGGCATCATTTCAGTTCAACGTCTTGCACGTCGTGGTTTTACCCTTCATCTCGATTTAAATAAACGTTTAACTTAAATGGGCATGGCCGCCGGTTTAAAGTCGCTAATCTTGATTTTATTGACAAACAACCAAAGAATTTAAACACAAAAAACATAACCTTTTCACATTATTTCTTGTTGTTTAATGAAAATCTATGATAAAAATGGCTTTGTTTTTTACACTGAACATGATTTGGTATCAAACAAGGATGATGAATTCGTAAAATATATAAAAACTCAAGTTTTTTTACGAAGAGTATATAATTATCAATAACCCATACATACACCTTACAAACTAACATTGTATGTACATAATCTCTTGAAAAACCACATAATTACAACACTTCACTATTATGCACGATATTTGTGTGCGCACGTGTGGCACTAGTCCTTGGAAGCGGTGGTATACCAACCACGCCCGACCCGGCACTGCAGTCAAAAGTTTTCCTCAATGTCTCGTCGCACCTCGGTGCAGGATAGGTTTCGGCACACGCATCACAAACGCCTTGTAACTGGTGCAACTCCACACTTAGTTCATCACCATCAACGAGTACCTTGTTTTCTTGTGCACGCTCGCATTCCGCAATGTTCTTCTATTACAAAGTACTTTAGTTATTCTATTTTCTAGGAGAGCGTTGTTTTCGAGATGACAAATTTCACTTAAGTTAACGAATTTCAAAGTTACTTCTTGATAAAATTTTATTATACCTCTATTATAGAAATTACCATTGTTGACAATAGATTTATATAGTTCGCGAACGAACCAGTGCGGAGGACAGCTCCCACAGAAGAAATTAACGAACTAGTTCCCAGATCTCTCGTTCTTTAGTTCGTTTGATAAGTTAGATAGAATCTAAGTCTTGAGTATCGTCCAAAGTAAGACCATTGGTTCTCATATCATTCTCTAATAAGTCCAGCCAGCGCTTTTGAGGTCATCTGGATTTCCTTAAAATAACGCTGACAGACCACGTATCGTACATATACACAGAAGTACTGGCCAAATGATGGTCTTGTTTTCGTAACGTAGTCAATAACCACTAGGGAAATATCGTGCTTTTTTAAGCTATATTCAAATACGGTGCGCAGCACTTTTTAGTCTCACAGATGAGAACACATCATAATATTTTCTTTTACTTTCTTCGATAAAAAATATTTGAAAACATTTATAAAATACTACGTTTACGCAACTCATGTACTTGATCTTTAGCACATTTCCTTTCAGTCGACCATTTTCAAGCGGCCCCTAGACGCTGTTTGTCTTAGACATCAGCGTACATGAACACCCACGGTGGTTGCTGAACCTCCATAGTGAACGGGAAGGGTGTGGTGACGCCAAAAGCAGTCCGAATCAAAGACTTTGATCGGAAGAACATGTCTTCGATAACGTCAACATAAGCTTCTGGCACCCCTTTGAACCTTAGGGCCCACCAGACTACCCGTCGGGACACAAAGTAAAAAGCCTTCTGCAGATCCAGGAAAGCGATATGCAGAAGCTTTTTCTTTCAACATGCATGCCTCGCAAAACGATCTAATAGCAAACATTTGGTCCCTGGTCTGTCCCCCATACCCTGCAAGGCAAGAACCCAGGTTTCGCCAGCACCTAGTCCGTTACTCAGAAAAGTGTACCACATGCAGATAAGGTTGGCTTAAACCTAAAGGTGTTGGTGGCCTACTGTGTAAGTAGGCCACCGTCATCGTTGGGTTCGTTTGGTAAGGGTTGTCCCTTAGACGCCGTCACTATTCCCCAAGTATGTACAAGTAAAAAAAAACAGCAGCATATTTTGAAAGAATAAAAAATAATTAATCCGGGAACATACATAAAAAAAGATTCCAACGAATTGTTAATCTCCTTTTTTTTAAGTCGGTTAATTCACCTCCTCCTTTTTTGAAGTCGATTAATTAATAACCTCCTCCTTTTTTAAAGTCGGTTAAAATTCGTGCAAATAATATTTTTTTAGCCTTTCTTTGGTTCGAGACGTGAACTGAAAGAACGAACTAGTTCGTTGAGGAGCCGCGAACTAAAGTGACCATTCCTTATCGCGAAATATTATACGTATGTCTAGTTGACAAGTCGTAATCCAGACAACTGACACTAATTATTTTTTTTCAATTATGCCTTTCATCAATTAGGCCAAGGAAGCAACCACATACAGCCTCGTCGTATGTGTGTTTATATTACATGTATTCAAACTGAATTAAAACTAAATATTTGCCAACTATTGACACAAGAGAATCTATTGAAATATCATGTAAAATAAAATACAATTCTTTATACGCGAAATTGTGATGATAGATGTTGCGAGACGGCACTATAGATAATAATATGAAATTTACGGAACGTAAATAATGAGTGATTGTTGGGATTTATTTTATTTTAAATTGCAAAAAATATTTTTTTATGCGGAATTGTGATTGTGGTTATATATTTTTTGTGAAACGGAACTTATGAATTTGGAGTAGTGAAGAGTGTAGGCATCTTGCCCGCGTTGCAAAATTTCCCGATTTATCGGGATATTTACTGATTTTGGTCATTGCTCACGATGTCCCGATGTAGCAGTCCTATCTGCCGAATTTTTGGATTTTCAACTAATGTAAAATAATATTCTTATAAAAAATGGAACATAATATTATTAATACGGCAAAACTAAAAGAAACCTGTAATACAATACAATACGGCCTATACGACAATACTACATACAATAAAATACGGCCATTCAACTTCGCGGTATATTAAAGCAAATTGTACTAAAATACCTTATAATAGAGTTTATTATTGTCTGGTGAGTATACAAGGGAAAATAAATAAATAACACCCAACTGTCACATACATAGTCCTAACCCCACACTAAGATCGAGTCTGGTGTCGTGGGTATCAGGAACTACGAGATACTTTCGGTCTCACAACACCCAGACCCGGAACAAATATCTGTGAGTCATACAAATAATTGTCTCGGTGCGGGGATCGAACCCGCGGCCTCTCGCTTCATAGCCGGCTGCTCGCCCTCTGCGCTACGGAGGCTGTCAAATGTCTCTGAAGATAACTTCGTTCGGGTTGTTTCCCAAATTGGATAACTTATACTTGCTTTAGTCGTTCATTATAGTCCATTCATAGAATTGCATGCACATGTCATATAAATATAACACATAGAACGACAGTACACGGCCGCGGCGTGAAGGCTTTCCAAGTGAGACATTATTGTCTCACTACGTTGCACGGCGTCAGTATCCAAGGTTAAAACTTAGTTACGAAGAGCTCGCACTAAAATAACGGATTAAACTTTCCACTAAGTCAATGGTAGATCTTCTGCACACAAAATGATGTATAGAAAACAACAATCAATGTTGTTACAATTTGAATAAATATGAGAAAATGTTCACGAAAATAAGTAGTAAGAGGTGGTAAGAAGACGAAAATGATTAATCAATGTACAATATATCAAACTATAAATGATTATATGTAACTTACTGATTATAATTAAATAAATTAACGCATTATTAACATAAACTACTTGTGTTTCATTCCGTATAAAAATCTCCCGATTTTCAGATGCCAAATCTAACGAGTTTTAATTTTACACTTTTGCAACACTGCATCTTACTCTATTCGCCGTTTTATTAATACACGATTCAGTCCTAAATGTCATTTAAATCAAATGTCCCATTAGTTGTCTTGCACATACACATTTCTGGTTCGATTTAAGAAATCCGAGTGTAGATTATTAATTCGCGATTTCATTACTTCTACTCATTCTTTACGTTCCATTAGATTCATATCTAAAGTTCCGTATCAAAACATCTATCATAAAAATTTTGCATAAAACGAATTCTAGTTTGTTTTATATGATTTTTCAATAGATTCTCTTAAGTTAATAGTCACCAAATGTTCACATGTAATACGAACACACATACTATGAGGCTAGTTATTTATATTTATTAAGGAGTAACTAGGAGTAACTTTGCACTTTGTTAGCTCAAGCGGAATTTATCATCTCGTAAACAACTGCAGGGTTAACACCACCTCTTATAGCAGTATTATTATAATCGTTCTTCGTTTGTTTTGTATGGGAATCGGTACAAGTAAGATTATAATAAGACTGCTATAAGAGGTGGTGGTAACCCCCTATCTCCTAAAAATAGGAGAACATCGCGGAGTAGGCACATTACATGGTAGGCATAGGACATGGTAGAAAACATAATATAAGCTCACGCCTGTATCCCCGAAGGGGTAAGCAGAGGCGCACTAGTGAACTAGAACACCCACATTTCGCCGAGCTTAGTTCCGTTCCAGATGTGATAGACGACCACACAGCCGATAAGGCTATCCGATAAGCGAGAGGCCGCGGGTTCGATCCCCGCACCGAGACAAATGTTTGTATGACCTACAGATATTTGTTTCGAGTCTGGGTGTTGTGAGACCGAAAGTATCTCGTAGTTCCTGATACCCACGACACAAGTGTGGGGTCAGGACTATGTTTGTGACTGTTGAGTGTTATTATTATTATTATTTTCATAAAACAACAAGAAATAATATGAAAATGTTATGTTGTTTGACATTCAATAATCACGATTAGCCATTTAAACCGGCGGCCCCGATGATTTAACTTTGTCGTTTATTTTAATCCAGATAAGGGGTAAATCGACGACGTGCAAGACGTTAAACTGAAATGATTCCAAAATGGGGTTTATTACAAGATTCATCGTGGTTTAGTGCGGAGCTGCGAGTGAATTCGGGACAACTAATATGACATTTGATTTTAATCAAGTTTAGGACAAAGTCGGGGACTAATAAAATGGCGATTATAGTGAAATCCCTGCAAGTCGCCCTTAGGGTGACTTGCAGCTTTGCGATAAACGACGTTTAATCGTAAAATAAACTCCATTTTGGCATCATTTCAGTTCAACGTCTTGCACGTCGTGGTTTTACCCTTCATCTCGATTTAAATAAACGTTTAACTTAAATGGGCATGGTTGCCGGTTTAAAGTCGCTAATCTTGATTATAATGACAAATAACATAACCTTTTCACATTATTTATTGTTGTTTAATGAAAATCTATGATAAAAATGGCTTTGTTTTTTACACTGAACACGATTTGGTATCAAACAAGGATGATGAATTCGTAAAATATATAAAAACTCAAGGTTTTTTCACGAAGAGTACTTTATTATCAATAACCCATACATGTACCTTACAAACTAACATTGTATGTACATAATCTCTTGAAAAACTACATAATTACAACACTTCACTATTATGCACGATATTTGTGTGCGCACGTGTGGCACTAGTCCTTGGAAGCGGTGATATACCACCCACGCCCGACCCGGCACGGCAGTCAAAAGATTTCCTCGATGTCTCGTCGCACCTCGGTGCAGGATAGGTTTCGGCACACGCATCACAAACGCCTTAAAACTGGCGAAACTCCACACTTAGTTCACCACCATCAGCAAATACCTTGTTTTCTTGTGCACGCTCGCACTCCGCAATGTTCTTCTATTACAAAATACATTCGATTTTCTATTTTCTAGGAGAGCGTTGTTTTCGAGATGATAAATTTCACTTAAGTTAACGAATTGCAAAGATACTTCTCGATACAATTTTATTATACCTCTATTATAGAAATTACCATTGTTGACAATATACTTGTATAGTCATGTATAGTTCGCGAACGACTAGTGCGGAGGACAGCTCCCACAGAAGAAATGAACGAACTATTTCCCAGAACTCTCGTTCTTTAGTTCGTTAGTTCGTTTGATAAGTTAGATAGATTCTAAGTCTTGAGTATCGTCCAAAGTAAGACCATTGGTCCTCATATCATTCTCTAAAAAGTCCAGCCAGCGCTTTTGGGGTCGTCTGGATTTTCTTAAAATAACGCTGACAGACCACGTATCGTACATATACACAGAAGTACTGGCCAAATGATGGTCTTGTTTTCGTAACGTAGTCAATAACCACTAGGGAAATATGGTGCTTTTTCAAGCTATATTCAAATATGGTGCGCAGCACTTTTTAGTCTCACAGATGGCAACAAATCATAATATTTTCTTTTACTTTCTTCGATAAAAAATATTTGAAAACATTTATAAAATACTACGTGTACGCAACTCATGTACTTGATCTTTAGCACATTTCCTTTCAGTCGGCCATTTTCAAGCGGCCCCTAGACGCTGTTTGTCTTAGACATATGCGTACATGAACACCCACGGTGGTTGCTGAACCTCCATAGTGAACGGGAAGGGTTTGGTGACGCCAAAAGCAGTCCGAATGAAAGACTTTGATCGGAAGAACATGTCTTCGATAACGTCGACATAAGCTTCTGGCACCCCTTTGAACCTGAGGGCCCACCAGACCACCCGTCGGGACACAACGTTAAAAGCCTTCTGCAGATCCAGGAAAGCGATATGCAGAAGCTTCTTTTTCAACATGCATGCCTCGCAAAACGATCTAATAGCAAACATTTGGTCCATGGTCTGTCCCCCATACCCTGCAAGGCAAGAACCCAGGTTTCGCCAGCACCTAGTCCGTTACTCAGAAAAGTGTACCACATGCAGATAAGGTTGGCTTAAACCTAAAGGTGTTGGTGGCCTACTGTGTAAGTAGGCCACCGTCATCGTTGGGTTCGTTTGGTAAGGGTTGTCCCTTAGACGACGTCGCTACTTCCCAAGTATGTACAAGTAAAAAAAAATTGCAGCATACCTATAAAGAAAGAATAAAAAAAATCGAATCGGCCCAGGCGTCTTCGAGTAATCCGGGAACATACATAAAAAAAGATTCCTAAGAATTGTTAACCTCCTCTTTTTTATGTCGGTTAATTCACCTCCTCCTTTTTTGAAGTCGGTTAAAATTCGTGCAAATAATATTTTTTTAGCCTTTCTTTGGTTCGAGACGAGAACTAAAAGAACGAACTAGTTCGTTGAGGAGCCGCGAACTAAAGTGACCATTCCCTATCGCGAAATATTATACGTATGTCTAGTTGACAAGTCGTAATCCAGACAACTGACACTGATTTATTTTTTTCAATTTTGCCTTTTATCAGTTAGGCAAAGGAAGCAAGCACATACAGCCTCGTCGTATGTGTGTTTATATTACATGTATTCAAACTGAATTAAAACTAAATATTTGACAACTATTGACACAAGAGAATCTATTGAAATATCTTATAAAATAAAATATAATTCTTTCTACGCGAAATTGTGGTGATAGATGTTGCGAGACGGCACTATAGATAATAATATGAAATTTACGGAACATAAATAATGAGTAATTGTTGGGATTTATTTTATTTTAAAATGCAAAAAATATTTTTTTATGCGGAATTTTGAATGTGGTTATATATATTTTGTGAAACGGAACTTATGAACTTGGAGTAGTGGAGACTTGCAGGCATCTTGCCCGCGTTGCAAAAGTTCCCGATTTATCGGGATATCTACTGATTTTGGTCATTGTCTCACGATGTCCCGATGTAGAAGTCCTATCTGCCGAATTTTTCAATTTTCAACTAATGTAAAAAAATATTCTTATAAAAAATGGAAAATAATATTATTAATACGGCAAAACTAAAAGAAACCTGTTATACAATACAATACAACACAATACGGCCTATACGACAATACTACATACAATAAAATACGGCCATTCAACTTCGCGGTACATTAAAGCAAATTGTACTGAAATACCTTATAATAGAGTTTATTGTTGTCTGGTGAGTATACAAGGGAAAATAAATAAATAAATAAATAATCAAACTATAAATGATTATATGTAACTTACTGATTATAATTAAACAAATTAACGCATTATTAACATAAAATACTTGTGTTTCATTCCGAATAAAAATCTCCCGATTTTCAGATGCCAAATCTAACGATTTTTAATTTTACACTTTTGCAACACTGCATCTTACTCTATTCGCCGTTTTATTAATACACGAGTCAGTCCTAAATGTCATTTAAATCAAATGTCCCATTAGTTGTATTGCACATACACATTTCTGGTTCGATTTAAGAAATCCGAGTGTAGATTAATGATCCGCGATTTCATTACTACTACTCATTCTTTACGTTCCGTTAGATTCATATCTAAAGTTCCGTCTCAAAACATCTATCATAACAATTTCGCATAAAACGAATTCTAGTTTGTTTTATATGATTTTTCAATAGATTCTCTTAAGTCAATAGTCGTCAAATGTTTACATGTAATACGAACACAGATATGATGAGGCTATTTACCAGGAGTAACTTTTCACTTTGTTAGCTCAAGCGGAATTTATCATCTCGTAAACAACTGCAGGGTTAAAACCACCTCTTATAGCAGTATTATTATAATCGTTCTTCGTCTGTTTTGTATGGGAATCGGTACAAGTAAAATTATAATAATACTGCTATAAGAGGTGGTGGTAACCCCCCTGTCTCCTAAAAATAGGTGAACATCGCGGAGTACATGCGTGAATCAGAAAACGAGGTACCTACCTGCTCGTTTGCCTATAAGTAAACATAAAACATAAGCTCAGGCCTGTATCCTCGAAGGGGTAGGCAGAGGCGCACTAGCGAACTAGAACACCCACATTTCGCCGAGCTTAGTTCCGTCCCAGATATGATAGGGGATGAGCCTATCGCCATATCGGGCACAAATTCCAGACTCCGGGCTGATATGGAAAAATCCAATATCACTTTGCCCGACCCGGGGATCGAACCCGAGACCTCAGAACCGTAGTCGTACCAAAATACCACCACGCCACCGAGGCTTAGGTAGACTTGACATGATGAAATGACATAAGGTTACGCCCCATTAGCGTACTCCTCCGTGCCGTGGCGACGCGACGACCACACAGCCGATAGCCTCCGTGGCGCAGCGGGCGAGTAGCCGGCTGTGAAGCGAGAGGCCGCGGGTTCGATCCCCGCACCGAGACAAATGTTTGTATGACCTACAGATATTTGTTTCGGGTCTGAATGTTGAGACCGAAAGTATCTCGTAGTTCCTGATACCCACGACACAAGACTCGATCTTAGTGTGGGGTCAGGACTATGTTTGTGACTGTTGGGTGTTATTATTTTCATAAAACAACAAGAAATAATATGAAAATGTTATGTTGTTTGACATTCAATAATCGCGATTAGCCATTTAAACCGGCGGCCCCGATGATTTAACTTTGTCGTTTATTTTAATCCAGATAAGGGGTAAATCGACGACGTGCAAGACGTTAAACTGAAATGATTCCAAAATGGGGTTTATTACAAGATTCATCGTGGTTTACTGCGGAGCTGCGAGTGAATTCGGGACAACTAATATGACATTTGATTTTAATCAAGTTTAGGACAAAGTCGGGGACTAATAAAATGGCGATTATAGTGAAATCCCTGCAAGTCGCCCTTAAGCAAATAAATTATTCTTATTCTTAATCTTAAAAAATGACTTACAATTATAAAAAAAACATTACTGAAGTCGAAATTATTTCGTTATAGAAATATCAGTACACAAAAATTGCTTTTATACAATTCACTACTTTTTGACAACGCGAGTTCTAATCCGATGCGAAGGCAACCCACACAAGGTGAAGATGGGGGCTTATGGCACGTGTTTCTAAACCAAACACAAACACTGTTTACATAATAAACCGTTTAAATATGGCTATTTATGGAAATAATCGCTATTGCGTAGTTATAGGGGCTTGCTTATAAAAACAGTTTAGCTGAGCAAATGGTAAGGAATAGACTGTCCCTTTTATTTTCAAACGATGTGACATGAGGAAAAAAGTGACAGCCTATTCTTAGACAATTTGCTCAGCTTAACTGTTTTATAAGTAAGGCTCATAATGTTTTGATTAGTATCAGAGTAGCTTTGAATGGTAGAGCCGCACTGTACACTATTATTGACCGACTCCCACAAAAGGAGGAGGTCCTCAATTCGGCTGTATTTTTTTTATGTATGTTACTCGATATCTTCGCCAAATGTGGACAGATTTTCAAAATGTGTTCGAACAAACATGTGCAGGAGACGCGGCTTCAGAAGTTTGGGTTAAATAATCATGCTCGGCAAAGCAATGTTGTTTAACTACCTATTATATTGTACCTAGATACGTACACTTAGCGATGAATAATAATAAAAAATAATAATAATAGCCCACTGCTGGGGAAGGGCCTCTTTTACTAATGAGAGTAGCCCTGTAATATTACTGTCCCACTGCTGGGGAAGGGCCTCTTTTACTAATGAGAGTAGCCCTGTAATATTACTGTCCCACTGCTGGGCACGGGCCTCCTCTACTAATGAGAGGAGTTAGGCCTTTGTCTACCACGCTGGCCTAATGCGGGTTGGTAGAATTCACATACCTTCGAAATTCTTGTCGAGAAATTCTCGGGTATGCAGCGACAATGACATAAGAGTACGTCGCATATAGCGTACATTTATTCTATTCGACTAGCGCATACGCCACTTGTCTAAACCCGCAGGTTTCCTCACGATGTTTTCCTTCACCGTTATAGCAAGCGATATTGCATAAAGAAAACACACTTAACATAATAGAGCGATGAATAAATAGTTATACTTTAGGTATGTAATAGATAAGATAAATTAATATCTTATTTTGTAGATACTTAGTTTGAAGACACGAATTCCATCCATATCTTTTGTAACTTAAACACGCTAGTCAGCATTATAATATTATCTTATAACATAAAATGTGCGACCTTGTCGAAATCACGTGCAATTACATAAACAACACGTGAAAAATTTGTAAAATCTGCAAAAAAATTGGCTCGGACACGTTGTAGTTCTATATTTGCATTTCGTGTTAGAAATAGAATAATATTTTTGAGTGTTGTCGTTGAAATGCTCGTTGAACTCCTCTTTGGTCTATGTGCAGCATATATGGGCTGTGGATCGTGGGTTCGATTCCCAGGTTGGGCATAGCAAATTTTCTAATTTAATTTCCCCGGGACTAGATCCCCCAGAGGGGTTTGACGTTATACAGGCGGCCGGTCGTGAAAACTTAGCCAAATCCTTTCTGCAACATGCTTGAAAAAGTGTGTTGCGCCAACCCCACATTAAGATGCGATATGGGCAGGTAGAAAGAAAAGATTATATTTAATACTAGCTAACCCGCGCAACTTCGTCTGCGTATGAGAGAGAGGGTTGAAAGAGTGAGTCGTAGGCACCTATAGCACAATAATTCTAAAAAGGTAATGATATGTTTTGCTAAACTTCGAGAGATAGTACGTGACTTCGGTGCGGTTCCGTCAATCACCCCGTCTGTCACCCCGCCTGTCACCTCGTCTGTCACCCCGTCTGTCAACCCGTCTGTCACCCGTCTGTCACCCCGCCTGTCACCCAGCCTGTCACCCCGTCTGTAACCCGCTGTCACCCCGTCAGTCACCCCATCAGTCACCCTGCCTGTCACCACATATGTCACCCCGTCTGTCACCCTGTCTGTCACCCCGTTTGTCACCCCGTCTGTAACCCGTCTATCACCCCGTCAGTCACCCCATCAGTCACCCTGTCTGTCACCCCGTCTGTCACCCCGTCTGTTACCCCGTCTGTCACCCCGTCTGTCACCGCGTCTGTCTTCCCGTCTGTCACCCCGTCTGTAATCCGTCTGTCACATCGGCTGACACCCCATTACTCACCCTGTCTGTCACCCTGCCTGTCACCCTGTCTGTCACCCTGCCTATCACCCCGCCTGTCACCCCGTCTGTCACCCTGTCTGTCACCCCGTCTGTCACCCCGTCTGTTACCCCGCCTGTCACCCATCTGTCACCCCGTCTGTCACCCCGTCTGTCACCCGTCTGTCACCCCGTCTGTCAACCCGTCTGTTACCCGTCTGTCACCCCGCCTGTCACCCGTCTGTCACCCCGTCGGTCACCCCGCCTGTCACCCCATCTGTCACCCAGCCTGTCACCCATCTGTCACCCCGGCTGACACCCCGCATGTCACCCGTCTGTCACCCCGTCTGTAACCCGTCTGTCACCCCGTCAGTCACCCCATCAGTCACCCCGTCAGGTATCCCTTAGTCACCCCATCATTCAACCCATCGGTCAACACTAAAAGAATTTTTCACATCGAACCAGTAGTTTCCGAGATATCAACTTCCCCGCTTTAAAACATTTTTCATTTCTGCTCCGCTCCTATTGGTCATAGCGTGATGTTATATAGCTTCTAGCCATCCTCGATAAATGGGCTATCCAACACAAAAATAATTTTTCGATTCGAACCAGTAGTGTCTGTCTGAGATATAAATTTTCCCGATTTTGCAGAATTTTTAATTTCTGCTCCGCTCCTATTGGTCAAAGCGTGACGTTATATAGCCTATAGCCATCTTCGATAAATAGGCTATCCAACACAAAAAGAATTTTTCAATTCGAACCAGTAGTTTCTGAGATACCAACTTCCCCGGCTTTAAACATTTTTCATTTCTGCTCCGCTCCTATTGGTCATAGCGTGATGTTATATAGTCTATAGCCACCGTCGATAATTGGGCTATCCAACACAAAAAGAATTTTTCAAATCGAACCAGTAGATACTAACGACACTCAATTGTTTTGCCTTCCCGGAACCTCTCCACTAATACTTGAACTTCATGGTATGGTATTAAAGTTCAAATTCACTTTTAAGTATTATTACGAATCGATTGTATGGGAGTACAGAAAAATGTTGTTTTTAGACTTTTTCAGACATTTTTTCATTTTTTTCTCTCCGTAAGAACCATCCTCGTACTTCGAGGAATATTCTAAAAAAAGAATTAGCGAAATCGGTCCAGCCGTTCACGCGTGATGGCGTGACAACGGAAAACGGGTTTCATTTTTATATATATAGATTAATGATTATATTTTTCAGCGGCGACCACACAGAGGTAATAGAGATAGACTACGATCCTAAGACTGTGACGTATGAAGATCTGCTTGACATGTTTTGGGCCAACCACGAGTATGGCCTCACTACTAAACTTAAGAGACAGGTAAAATATTCTAATGCTGAATCAAAGAATACAATCCTAGAAAGAAAGAAAGAAAGAAAAAATATTTATTCGGCACAGCATTATGCGACACAGTGGTAAAAACAGAAAGGCGATAAAACACATATTTAAAAGGAGACAATAAACTGATAATAATAACTACGAGTACATAACCCACAATAACAATTACAAATTACAATTTAAGAAATCAGTATACAAAGCGTCTCACGATGCTGCCGAAAAGGTTTGGGCTCAGCATATGCCAATTCTATATAAAAAATACTACAAAGTTAACAGTTACTGGAAAAAGAAAATGGTTTCATGATTTTTTTATAGCAGAGGCTTGTATTTGACTTTTGTTGTGTTGTGTTGTGTGTGTGTGTTGTAATCTATCAGGTGGGTTACCTGATGGTAAATGATCTCCACCGCTTATAAACACCCATCACCAAAAGAAACATCATGTTGCCAACCGTAAAGGAATAGGAATAGGGGAATAGAAATGAAGAAGGGCAGTTGGAAAGAAAGAGATGAAAAATATAAGAAAAGATTATTTACACATCGACATTGCTAGATAATAGAAGTCAGGGAAGTCACCTCTGTTATTTGTAGTATTTTGGCCGTTAATATGTCGTGAGGCGTCTTTCTATGTAACTGATTTTCATTGTTTTTTATGACTTCCATAAAACTGTTTTCGTTGAAACACGTGGATGACAAATAGGTACATTGATTTCATGACAGATAATATTCAAAACCAAGAAGGCGAAAATGGTCTTCACACGTGTAACTTTTACATACTTATGTACGTATTTTTTATTTGTTTTGGAATGAAGACGCCGATACTTTCGCCTCTTTGTACTAGTGACAGCGTCCCTAGGCTGTGGATTGGGAGGTCATGAGTTCGAATCTCGGGTCAGACAACGCGTTTTTCTAACACGATTAGCTCAGGACTGTATCTTCCAAGAGGGGGTTGACATCAGGCAGTGACTGATCATAAAAACTTCGCCAAATCCTTTCTGCAAAATGCTTAAAATAGTTGCGGCGAATCCATATTGGACTGCGATAAAGGCAGGTGGAAAGAAAGAAATAGTGAGAATAACTAATTCAGTTAAGTCACACCTTCGATTTTTTCGAAGGGAGTAAGTAGGATATGGGAAAGGGGGGGTATCCCGATGCAGGCAAATTTTCTTCGTACAGCGTAACTCTACCACTTACGATGAATGGAAGGCCATTATTAGCATTGACTTTCCTTTATTTTTCTTGCATTCGCTAGTCTATCCTCAATTGTCGGCTTTGGTAAGGCTTTCTTGAGATCTCTAACCATCAAACATAAAGCTATTTCAATTTTCCAGTACCAGTCGATGATTTTGTACCACGACGAGGATCAGCGCCAGGCTGCTGAGGCGTCCCACAAGATCATGGAGGTGCGTTGCAACGGACAACTTCGGACTGAGATTGCACCGGCGGGACCGTTTTATCCAGCTGAGGAGTAAGTATTCTGATCTACATGGGTCGTGGAACCGTCTGCTGTGAATGTTAATAAATAATAATCACATGTTTAAAAACTTGACAGACCGACTTCCAATTTACCGATCGTGACCAAATTTATATGGGACCCTTATAAATAAGCTTTATCGACAAAAATAATTTTGAAAATCGGTCCACATTTGGCGGAAATATCGAGTAACATACATAAAAAAAATACAGACGAATTGAGGGCCTCCTCCTTTTGTGAAAGTCGGTGGATAAAATAAATAACACCCAACAGTCACACACATAGTCCTGACCCCACACTAAGATCGAGTCTTGTGTCGTGGGTATCAGGAACTACGAGAGACTTTCGGTCTCACAACACCTAGACACGAATCAAACATCTGTGGGCCACACAAACATTTGTCTCGATGCGGGAATCGAACCCGCGGCCTCTTGCTTCACAGCTGGCTGCTCGGCCGCTATGCCACGGAAGCTGTTCTCATAAATGCATTCCACAATTCCCTACGTTGCACTTGCTTAAAACGTTAGTGACAATTATCTGTACTTTAAAACAGGCGATAAGCTTTGAGTTACTTTCGTCATTTTTTCTCAGCGATAGCCACGAAATGCCGCCATTTTTTTAAACATGTAAGACCTTATTTATAAAAACATTTTAAGTGAGCAAATAGTTAAGAATAGCCTCGATACTTTTTTCCCCGTGTCACATTGTTTTAGAATAAAAGGGACAGACTATTCTTAACCATTTGCTCAGCTAAAATGTTTTTATAAGTAAGACCCATAATGGGGAAGTTGCATGTAATATTTTTTTGTTTATTGTAAAGAACTAGGCCTCAAATAAAAACACCAGGAACAAAAACATTAAAATATGCAGAAATCATTTAATTATAGCAAGTCAAAATATGACTTACGAAACCCCGCGCTAAAAAAGGACGTGACGTCACCGCGGAGCTATTTAAATAACGAATTAAAAATGAGGAAGAAGGAAAAGGACAAAGACCTTTGAAATCTAATTCACTAATCACCACCATACTAAACACAACAATAATTTTCGGCAAAATTGGGAAAAATACCCCAACTTGGAAACACTGCTCTATGATTCTCTATGCAATTACGTCACTTGGGTTTTGCAATTACGTTCCATTATACGTAATTTATAAGTAGGCTATTTCGTAAAATATTCATTATTTTATAATACAAATTTCATGATAGCACATTTCATGGTTTTGCTTATTGATTTATTAACACAATTTCTCGTTATAATTTTTGTGTAAGTTCTCCATTGACATATTTATCACTTGTTTCTAAATGTACAAAATCAAATTGAGCAACGTAAAGCATGCACAGAACTTAAGTACTTATTGCAATTATTAGGTCAGGGTTGTCTCCTTTTGCAGATACAATGAGTCTATTGTTAATGTATTTAATATGCAATTCATTAATTTTCCTCAGTTTCATATGGTAGAAGAAGGATGATGTCTAAAGTGATTTGAATGTCAACTGTTAATATTTTATTATCTTATTACTAAATTATATGCAATTTGGTAGTCTACGTGGCGCAGTGGGCTAGAAGCCGACTGTGAAGCGATAGGCTAGGGTTTGATTCCCGCGTCGAGACAAATGTTTGTGTGACCCACAGATATTTGTTTCGGGCCTGGATGTTGTGGAACTCTAAGTCCTCGTAGTTTCTGATACCCACTTTTCAGATTATATCTACTAAGGCGTCAGGACTGTATGTGACAGTTTGGTGTTTAGTTTTATTTTATTTGAAACTAATGCTAACTTCACTTTTTTCGACAGCTACCACCAAAAATACAGGCTGCAAGGGCACAAAGATCTTTGTCAAAGCCTCGGATTAGACTCATCTAACCTCCAGACTTCTCACTTGGCTGCCAGACTGAACGGGTACTTAGTGGGTGTCGGGGGAATGACCCAGTTTGAACAAGAAGTGGCCAGACTCGGCCTTAGTGAGAAACAAGCTGAATACGTCAGGAGAGAGCTAGAACGCAATGAGGGAGGCGGTTTGGCTTGCTAGTTATTCGAACACATTTTCTCATTAGAATTAACTAATAAAGTGTATTCACGATCCTTGTTACGAAAATGTAAACAAATATCTACCCCCCGTTTAAAATAATTCTTTTTAGAACCTGTTAATTTTGACATTACATAAGTAAGATAACCGCAACTTAGGTATACAGGGTGTTTTATAAAGTCGGTATCAATAATAACTACACTTAAAGAGGGGATGACTAGCAATCTAGCGGTAAAGTTTAAAATTTTGTAAGGCTCATAGTTTTTGAATGGTAACGAAATTTTTTTTCTGACTCATGGTGTCAGCTGCAGTACATTTACAAACCACCTTTGGGTCATTAATTCTTATTAGCGTACCCAAAGCCATTCTTATTCTAATTGCGACGATTTCCATATCGCGTTCCTATTTTAATATCACTATGCTAAATAATTGATTAAAAAAATAAGTTAAATAATTATTTTTTTACTTTACAATTACGCTTTAAATCTTTCTCCCTTTATGAAACACCCGATATATGTGTGATACACTAAAAAAATACGTTTTATTTTATTTTATTTTTATTTACATAAAATAATATGAACACATAATTGATTAATGGGTAAATATTTGTTTACATTTCTGGAACAACTATAGTGAATATATTTTATAATGTTTATTCAATATTTTACGTCGTAAAAGACGCTGTTTGTGGTGCAACATACCTACTATTATTTATTATTAGATTTTCTATATTGTTAAATCTACTTAAGCGCGGAATACACATGCAGCTAAATATATAATTGTTTTAATGAAGATTTAATTAATTTTTGATGAGAAAATTTGGGCTCTGTCAGATTGAAGAACGATTATTTTATATTGCTTACCAGGGGCGGACTCTTGACACTTGATTATAATTTTATTTCGATTCGACTTCATTTACCGCCAAATGTTCATACAATTAAGGTCGCCTTATGTCGTTTAAGGCCACATTATCTGTCAAAATTGTATGGCGAAATGTAAGAAGCCGTTATAGTTGGGTAGCGTTTGACCATTCGGGCGTTAGTGACTTATAATTCTACCGACATCGACTAAAAAGTGAGCTAATGTTGCATTAGATTCGAGAACTTGTCATTTGGTAATTTTTAGCCGAATCGAAGTCAAATTCGAATCGAGTGTCAAGAGTCCGGGGACAGGTCTTTTATTATAAGCCGTAGGCCAATTCGGGTTTAAATCAAAGTTTTATAAATATGTCGCAGGTGTACTCCAAGCCTTATTTAAGATATTGACAAAAATAGCTTTTAATGCACAAAATATTTTTCTAATTAAAATTTTGGTGTAAATGCTGAGTAAGCACGTACAAAATATGACGAAAAAGCATTTTAAAGCGACTAACATTAGATGTAGGTAGTTGAATTTACTTTTTAATTCCATTATATTTTAAGGTGTCATTTCTTCTTAAGTATAATTCGTGTTGTTTTTTATTTTATTTTGTTGTTATTGTCGCAGTATTAAGTATAATATAATTATTTATTTTTATAATCCAAAATTTTATGAATAGATATTTGAGAGTTGGAATATTGGTATGACGTAATATAATAAAATACCTACATTATTTGAATATGATGAAATATATAATTTTGTTTTTGGGCGTCATTGTTTTATTTGAAAACAACTATTTGTATTGAAATATAATACTTATTTGTTTGTCTACCGAACTTGGAAATTAATAGTTATGGTATAGAAAAACACATTTCTTTTGCTTTAGTGGGTAAACGAAAACGAGATCAGCTGATGAGTATTGAGTACAAGAGCATAGCGCAGGAATAATGTAACGCCTCTCTACACTTTTATAGCAACGCCCGAGAAAGTTAATATTGCTATTACTTTTTGTGAGTTTATCTGGGCCCTGGTATGGAAAAGTAATCTTTATACCTTTGTCTTAAGTCTAATTCCATATTATATAAATGTCGTAATTTAGTAATTAATAAGTAGTGACCGTCATCAGATATAAGGACAATTATATCCTTCGAATTATACCCGAGCTTAGACAAAAGAAGATAGAGGACGAGGCGTAACTACGAAAATGAAGCATTTGTAATCGTAATGTACGGAACGAAACCAAAATGGCGAATTTGTGAAAGAAATATCCTATAGCAATTAGGCATCTTCTTTATATTCCGAAATACGTATAATTGTAAATAAACACCGTAGGTATTTACATTAAAATAAATATTATTTAATTCTTATATATAACACGGTGACAACATATACATATATGTAAATATATCGCGAAACTAAAATGGCGAAACCGTAGTAATTCCAGATTTTTCTTAGTTATGCCACACAGACGTAAAGAAAAAGAAGGACACCATTTAAATGGATGCCACAGAGAATCCACGCGCACAAACGCGCCTGTACAAAAGAGCCCTACGCACACACGTCATTACGTGTCGATAGATCGAATGCGCAAAACTTCCTAGCGCTCTGTCTATATTTTTTTATGTCCGTGTTATGCCAGGTCCTCTTTCTTTACTCATTGTACCAGAGGTACAGCCAAGCCACTGCCTAGCAAGGAAAGAAAGAAAAGGTCTAGAAATTAGAAAGACGAACATCAAGCTGCCACATCATATCGGTATTCTGCTTAGGCTCAATTGCACCACTATTATTAACCTAGGGTTAGTCCTAACTGCAAGCTAAATTGACATAAAATGTATGAATGACATGTAACTTAACTTGCGGTTAGGACTAACTCTAGGTTAATAATAGTGGTGCAATTGAGCCTTAGACATTTTCTGCGAGGCAGTTGTAATAATCCAGTAGGTCAGTAGCTGATATATTGCAAAAAAACAAAACATGCTAAACGGCGCAACACAACGACAAAATGAGACATTTGGCAACTACATATTTAGATTTAGAATGTTGAAATTCGGTCGTATTTTCTTAGATTAATAGGTATTTTAGAAGCATAAATTATTGTTTAGGTAATCAATTTGTTGGCAACGATCCGGAGTACCTACACATTTTCAGACTTCATGGTGATTACAACGTATTATAGCAGTATTGTATCTTCTACCATTTCCCGTACAAAAAAAAATTAAGATTATAATAATACTGCTGTAAGACGTAGAGGTAACCCCTTCAGAGCACCTGTTTGCTTTGCTGGGGGGCTTCTGGTTAGGAAGGATCTAGCTCGATTCGTTGTTATTGGAGCCATTAAGACGAAAGAAGAATAAATCTGTTCTCCCTGTGCGTTTGCCTTGAGTTTTTCTACTTTCTCTTGTAAACTCGTAACATACATAACATAAGCTCACGCAGGCATCCGCGAAGGGGTACGCAGAGGCGCACTAGCAAACTAGAATACCCACATTTCGCCGAAACTAGTTCCGTCCCAGTTGTGACTTGATGGGGGGCGAGCATATTGCCATATCGGGCACAAATACCAGACTCCGGACTGAAAAATCAATAACACTGCCCGACCCAGGGAACGAACCCGAGACCTCAGGACGATAGCCGTAGGAGGGAGATCAGTGACAAAATTGTAAGGAATCGAGGGCAATTCAAACGTCGACACTTAGCCATACATAAGTAAATAGTGCCTTACTTATAAAAAATATTTTCGCTTATAGCCTGTCACTTTACATTGTTTAAAAATGAAAGGGACAACCTATGGTTAAAGATAAGCAGCGCATAATATTTCTATAAGTAAGGGGCATAGAATCTGGCCTTTTTCCGTTAGGAAGGTATTTGGACGAGTTGATTTCCACTTGCAACGATTCTTGCACACCTCTTTTGCGGTTTGCCTAGTTCAGTTTCAGTAAAATTCATACATGCACGTCGGTTAAGGGTATTTCCGACTTTAAATAAATTCAAACATCAGAATAAATATAGTGCGTTACGCGTTGATAAAGATAAGCAGCGCTTAAATATTTCTATAAGGGCGACTTGCACCACTGTATGTAATTAATTTAATGTCACCATATATTATCTGTAATTAGATGTAGTACATTATGTGTAGTGAATTACATGTCCTTCACATATTTTTATTTCAATTTAACTTGAGGTTAGGACTAACCGTTGGTTAGTAGTAGTGGTGCAAGTCGCCCTAAGGCGCATAATGTCGCAGCTAACGTAAACGTGCTATTTTTGTACCGACAACCTGTAGAGCGATAGCGATGCTAATTTGGCAACGCTTGGCAATCAATCACTGCATCCGATCGCGCAATCTGGAAACTGCACCGCACTTGGTTAAGAAGTGTGTTACACAATTTGAGAGGACAGCCTCGGTGGTGGTTGTATTGTGGTACGACTACGGTACCGTCCAGTGGTCTCGGCTTCGATCCCCAGGCCGTGCAAAGTGATATTCGATTTTTCAGTACCTATCAGCCCGGAGTCTGGGATTTGTGCCTGATGTTGCGATATGGTCGCCCCCTGTCACATCTGTGACAGAACTAAGCTCGGCGAAAAGTGTGTGTTTTAGATCACTAGTGCGCCTCTGCCTATCCCTTCGGGGATACAGGCTTGAGCTTATGTTATGTGTGTGTTATAACTACTGACTACTCATCAGTCAGTATGATGTCTTTTTGAATTACTTACCCACAGTTAACGTAAACGTGCTATTTTTGCACCGGCAACCTACCCCTGCTATAGCAGTGTTAATTTGGCAACGCTCAGCTATCAATCACTGCATCCAATCACGCAATCTGGAAACTGCACTTGGATAAGAAATGTTTGTAAGACATTTGTATAATTGTGTACAATTTGAGAGGAAATTCAGGTAAATTCATTTAATTTTATCAAGCGGAAACAATATTCTTGGGCATAGCATAGCGACACGTGCTCCCAAGTAAAGGATCTTCCCACTATCTGGGAAACAACTTGGATTTGTCCTTCGCATTGCCGATGTCTACGATTTATTTTGGAACCGCTTGGTCGTCTGCGTTCTTGAGCCAATAAAAAAGGGCAGTTTAGTTTTGGATTCTAAGTATTTCTAAGGTGGAATAAGATAAATCTCAATTTATCCCAAATCGATTTAAACATAGGATGAGCCGTAGGTTAAATCCAGTTCACGACTAACTCTAGATTAGTAATAGCGCTGCCGATTATGCCGAAGACTTCTGAGTGGTAGAGCCAAGCTGTAGACAGTAACGTCTACAGCACGAATGGGCCGGCTCGCCCGGTTGGATACCACTGTCTCACAGAAAATCGACGTAAAGTGGCAGGTTGCTGTTGCGTTTCGTTCGGTGCGTGAGATTTCCCAATTCCTTTTTCCCTCCCCTTCTATTTCCTCCTTTTAGGTTTGCAACGCACCCATGATTCCTTTTGTGTCTTGGGTGTCTATGGGTGGTGGAGATCACTTACCATCAGGTGACCCATCTGCTCATTTGCCAGTATCTGCTAATAAAAATAAAAAAGACTAGTAAAGTTTCCCTAAGACTGGCGATCCCGACATAATCGTCACGTCTCCCCCCGCAATAAATGCTTTTCCCTGCAAAAACAAACAAAAAAGCGCATACATGAAATTAAAACATACAAGAAATTAAAACATACGATAATAAATTCCGTATGTTTTAATTTCATGTATGTTTTAATGACATCTGCTCCTTCCGACATTTAGAAAAAACTTTGAGATTCTAGACAAACAAAACATAAAATAAAGACAAATTGCCAACACGTTTACAATATCGCATCATCGAGCTCAGACATTGTTTTTGTTTCAACATCATTCTATTTTAGAAGCAATTATCTTAACGATAATGAATGACTCATTAAAAATTGTCATAGTAAACGATTGTCTTTTTAAAGACAGAACATTTGAAAGGATCACCACTGGATCTGAGTAAATGCTTCAAGACGACTTTCCAAATGTTTTTATGTTTCCTTAAAGCCGGGTCTCCTGCACTAGCTTTTTCGAAACAAATCACTAAAAACACATACGCAAAACAACGATTTTAGCTGTCACCTGCTCGTAGAACTATGGGCCTTAAAAAAAAATCATATTTTGTGTCATGTTTTAATGCAGGGGACCCGGCTTAACGTGTACCTATTAGAAAATCATTTTTAGCATGTATGAACTATGAAGTCATTGAAAAAATACTTTGGGTTTTAAGAACGTGACGACGTTTTCAGCTGACTGATTATTTAGTTCAGTCGAAATAATGTATTGTAATTATAGAACATCGATATGATAATATATTGCTCATATTGCACATTTGACTGGACAGACAGACAGGCTGACTGGGTATTACTGGAATGTTGTATGATACAGGTGCTATCCAGACAGTTACAAAATATTAGAGTCATCTTTGTACCGCTTCTAAAAAATTATAATGAAACCCTTTTTTTATATCATAACGTAAGGTCACGCCTGTATCCCCGAAGGGGTAGGCACAGGTGCACCAGCGAACTAGAACACCCACATTTCGCTGAGCTTAGTTCCGTCCCAGATGTGATAGGGAGCGAGCCTATCGCCATATCGAGCACAGATTCCAATTTTTATTTTATGTGCATAATAATTCTAATATATGTAGGTACTTATTTGAAGCCAGGCAATCTCAAAAAGGTATCGATAAGGTAACACATTCCTGTACGTAAAGTACGACTAAAAAAGAACGCAATTTGAGATAAAATATGATGAGTTATTGTTTGTTGAGATCGTGACGGATTTGCTAATGAGAAATGACGTATGTGCTAATCAGCCTCGAGTAAACAACTTTGTATAGTATCTAGTATCTACGTATATTGTCTTAGCATATAGGGTATCAAACTCAAGATCTACCTTATCAAAGTTTGAGGAAGCTTAGAAGTAATCTCCCGCCTTTTAAGCCTTGTCTCCCTTTATCTTTAAAGATCGACGATAACTAGCTTTGGATAATATTTAATGGGTAATTTTTCTGGTGGGAAGGTACCTATTTTTACCCAACTAGATTCCAAACATAGTACACAAAAGCCCTTATAGAGGCTCGTTCAGACGTAAGACATATCATTAAAAAAATCGGCAAACTGCAAGCCAGCATCGTAATTTTACTACCTAGTTTGTGAATTTAATCCCCATCCAATGATGTAACTAGTCCCTAGTTACTTTGTCTGCGTAATACTTCTACAATCATGTCAGGTACATTGTTTATCTATTACAAAATTAGTAGGGGCATATGCTGCCAATACCTCCTAACTAACATTTTTACTAAAGTATTGTTTTGTGTGCTATCTGTTAGTCCTAATGGGACATAATGTAAATATATTCTTATGAACAATAATAAACTATTGTAAAATTAATAAACTTGGATTTTAGGTGTATAAATATCATCTATATTTTTTAATATAGGTATTTAGTTTTTATTGTCTCCGATAAACTTGATCTCAAACAATTAGGGTCGGTTTCAATAAACAATGTCAGTTAGAATTGGCAGATAGATTGTAAAAATTAGCCAATAAGAACCCAGTTTGAATATGACTCCGTCAAATGACTTGATTTGATTGGTTTATAATCGCGATCTATCTGCACTCTGAACTGAGATCGTTTATTGAAACCGGCCGTAAGGAGGTAGGTATTGGCGGCTTACGCTCGATATTAGTTGTCTTTTTCAAATGGTTATTGCGCGTTTTTTTTTCTGCGCAGTACGTTAGTAGGTACTTACCATGTATACATATTTATTTGCATATTGGTTTAGGCGTGGATGCACGTGTTGTCCACGAACGGCTTATGAATAAAATATTACTTTAGAATTGGTATTTTTACAGTAATGTGATTTACAACAAAGAAATATTTGAATTTCAAATTCGAACAGAAATCTTTGCCTTGTTTTATCATAATGCGAACATTATTTAGGAGTTGCGATGTTTCTTTAGAAATTGTGGAAATATTGCCCCTTACATATAAAAATATTTAAGCGCTGCTTATCTTTATACCACGTGCCTCGGTGGCGTGGTGGTATTTCGGTACGACTACGGTTCTGAGGTCTCGGGTTCGATCCCCGGGTCGGGCAAAGTGATTATGGATTTTTCCATATCAGCCCGGAGTCTGGAATTTGTGCCCGATATGGCGATAGGCTCGCCCCCTATCACATCTGGGACAGAACTAAGCTCGGCGAAACGGGGGTGTACTAGTTCGCTAGTGCGCCTCTGCTTACCCCTTCGGGGATACAGGCGTGAGCTTATGTTATGTTATCTTTATACCAGGTTGTCCCTTTCATTTTTAAACAATGTAACGCAAGGAAAAAACGTGACAGGTTATTCTTAACCATTTGCTCAGCTAAAAATGCTGTTTTAAGTAAGGCCCATAGTGTACATAATCACGTCCATGTTACATTCAGTTTAAAGGATTTTAGTAAGTTGACTGCCTCGGTGGCGTGGTTGTGTTTCGGTACGACTACTGTCTTGAGGTCTCGGGTTCGATCCCCGGGTCGGGCAAAGTGATATTGGATTTTTCCATATCAGCCCGGGGTCTGGAATTTGTGCCCGATATGACGATAGGCTCGTCCCCTATCACATCTGGGACGGAACTAAGCTAGGCGAAATGTGGGTGTACTAGATCGCTAGTGCGCCTCTGCCTACCCCTTTAGGGAATACATGCGTGAGCTTATGTTATGTTATGTTTAGTAAGTTGCTAAAATGAAATATTGATTGGTTACTAGCCTCATTACAGTCATTAAACATAATTTTCTAAATAATATAAATAAAACAATCTCTATTCCATTAATAGAGATTTATTTATTTATATTATTATATTATTATTAAATGTTTGACGCCATCTAGTTAGTGACAGCGTATATGGGCTGTGAAAAATAAGGTACTGGGTTCGATGCCCAGGTATTTTTTACACGATTTACCCACAGGATTGCACTGAAGGGAATTAAGACAAAATTAAGCGGGTCGTAAAAAGCAAGCTGAATATTTTCTGGAACATGCACAACTGTCATTCAAATCCCACATTGCAGTGGGATAAGGGCAGGTAGAAAAAAAAACAAGAACAGTTTGTAAGTTAGTAAATTCGGATATTTGACTGATGTGGATGCAAATAGAATATTCATCATCATCATCATCATCAGCCATAGGACGTCCACTGCTGAACATAGGCCTCCCCCAAAAATTTCCAGACCGACCTGTTGGAAGCGGCCTGCATCCAGCGACTTCCTGCGACCTTTATCAGAATAGAATATTATTACACTTTAATATTTACGCAAGCGGAGCCGCGGGTTAAAGCTAGTATGTTATAAATTCTTCTATTCGTTTTATCCATACGTGAAATACATGGCAAATAAGATGAATGTCATAAATCCACGTAACATTACACTCGTATCATGAGTTATTTTGTCTAGTACAATTATTTTGAGAACACAATCATTGATTCCCACAAGATTTTTTCCAATTTCCACCACTGTAATGGCAAGGTGGACCGACGATCTGATAAATGTCGCAGGAAGTCGCTGGATGCAGGCCGCTTCCAACAGGTCGATCTGGAAATCTTTAGGGGAGGTCTATGTTCAGCAGTGGATGTCCTATGGCTGATGATGATGATGAATGACATAAAGGTAGTGTTCGCAGTGCCGTCCAGTCAAGGGCGTAACTATACCATCTGAGGCCCGTGGCAAATTGGATGGGGCTCTCGTTAAAATCGTCACGTTGTAATTGAATTTTAATAAATCACTGAAATAATAAAAAATATAACATAAGTTCGCGGCACTTCGGGCTAGGGCCAGGGGCCCGTGGCATTTTGCCAGCCCTGAAATTTATTTTCCAAGATAAAAGTAACCTATATGTTAATCCAGGGTATCAGCTATACCAAATTTTATTAAAATTTGTTCAGCCGTTAGAGCGTGAAGAAGTAACAAACATACACACTCACACACATTCGCATTTATAATATTAGTGTGATTTCCTAGATAAAAGAACCTAACCTATTATGTTAATCCAGGGCATCAGTTACCTCCATACCAAATTGGCTTTGGCTTAGTTTTTACAACCGGTCACCTGTCAACCTGATATCTATCATCCCCCTTTAGGGGATTGAAATAAAACTATTTTTACGGATTCTATCACGATTTGGTTTTAATTTTTATATATAGTTTTCCCCAACCCCTCGGAGAGGGTTGACGTCAGGCAGGCAGCCGGTCGTAAAAACTTAGCCAAATAATTTCTGCAACATGCTTGAAAAAGTGTGTTGCGCCGAGCCCACATTAAAGTGGGATAAGGGCAGGTAGAAAGATATAGTTATCCCCAACAAATGTGTGTAAAACCGCGTTGCCCGAACTCGATTCGATCCTAGTACTTCACGGCTTTACGCTACCACAACTCACAAGACCGAAACCATTACCACGTTTCAAGCCTATATCGTTAATGAGAGATATATCAGTAATTATCTATAATTACACTTGTATCTACAAACACGAATAGTTACTTTGACGGATGTGTGTGTTTCCAGGGATTGATAACATCGTTATAATCATTATGATCATCATTACAAATAAGTATTATAAGTGGGCCGTGTAGATAGTCAAATTATCGGTTATTGTAATAGTAACAAATTATACCCTTATACTAGTGAAAAAAAAAATTGCGCTTCTGGCGGGAAATTTCTATGTCATATTTATTGTTTCCACTTGTCCTACCTTGGGGCGCAACCAGAGATTTAATATCACATCTGGGACGGAACTCAGCTCGGTGAAATATGGGTGTTCTGGTTTGGTAGTGCACCTCAGCCTACCCCTTCGGAGATATAGGCGTGAGCGTATGTTATGTTATATAAAGTGATATTGGATTTTTCAGTATCAGCCCGGAGTCTGGAATTTGTGCCCGATATGGCGATAGGCTCGCCTCTTATCACATCTGGGATGGAACTAAGCTTCTAGTTCGCTAGTGCGCCTCCGCCTACCTACCTACCTTTATGCATGTATGCAGATGATTAAAAGATAATAGGTATTTTTTTCCAGAAGTCGATCGTAGTATTTTACAAAAGATTTTAAACGTATTTATTTCAATAGGTATAACTACAAACGCCCGAATACTGGAACGCTACTCAACTTTAACGGCTTCTTACATTGATTTTCGACGTACAATTTTAACAGATAAGGCCTCCTTAAACGACATAAGGCAACCTTATTGTATATTTAAGTGTAAGAGTCGACGGTAAAACACACGTTGTATAGGTACAACTGCGTTTCCTGCACTAAAACTACAAAACATGGTATTTCTACCATTTTTGTCTATGGTCCATTGTAATATGAGCAAGAGACAATAAGAAACCTTGTTTAGTGTTGGTGTTTTCGGTGTTTTGTTTAAAAAAGAATATGCAGGAGACGAAGCTTTAAATATCCAATATTATCTTGTTTTATGTAACATCGTTTCTGCAGCTATTGTTACTTGCAAAGTGGGGGCTTATCGTTCAAACAATAACATGAATTCCAAACGAGAAGTCACGTGTCGTATCAGACGAGTTTTATAGCGAAAATATACAGTACAATGATAATGTACACTTATCTGCATATTAGATAACCGCTCAATATACATCGCACAGCGCACCAGGTAAGTAATCAGCGGCCTGAGCAGGAAAATTTCTAACAACCGTAAATGTATTCGAACTCGATGCGCGTCTATGAAATTTGTATGAAATATTAACCAAGCGTCATCAGTGCGCAGCGAACTTGAATACATTTACATTACAATAATTTTGAAAATCCGTCCACATTTGGCGGAGAAATCGAGTAGGTAACGTACAAAAAAAGCAAAGGATTGATGGCCGTCTCTTTTTTGGAAGTCTGTCGAAAACACACGTGGCATGACAGTTTTTGTTTTCGCGGGGAAAAGCGTTTTACCTAGATGTGTGGTTTTACCGGTACTTCTACACTTGGATGGAGACATGAAGGTTTTTTATTTTTTTATAGCAGAGGCTGGCAAACAAACAGATGGGTCACCTAATGGTAAGTGATCTCCACCGCCCATAGACACCCAAGACACAAAGAATCATGGGCGCGTTGCCAACCTAAAAGGAGGAAATGGAAGCGGAGGGAAAAGTAATTGGGCAAGGGTAAATAAGCCACCGGAAATCTCATTCACCGAACGAACGAAACGCGACCATGCGACGATGACCGGCCCATTCGTGCTGTAGACGTTATCGTCTATGGCGTGGCTCTACCACTCATATCGGGTTTGCCGGAAATAGAGGTACGACCCAACGGGGAAAGATGGAAAGCATCCGAGCGAGATGTTGGGCCGAGTCCCTTAAACTATGGTAAAAATCTCATGATCAAGCTACTCAGCTACTCACGTGACACATTTATTCGTTTGGCAAAATAGTGACTCATTTTGCAGGAAATCCTCTGCTGCAAATATAACTAGTATTGATTTCTTATGTTTACGCGAATGTTTTACATTGAAATAAAACTATTTTTACGGATTCTATCACGATTAGGTATTTCATTTTTATTCCCGACGTTTCGAAGGCTTTGCAGTCTTCGTTGTCACGGGTCAAAAAAAAAAAATATTAAAACCCTAATAGTGATAGAATCCGTAAAAATAGTTTTATTTCAATAACTAGTATTGTTAAAAGCCACAGTACAGTGCGCTGAATAGATTTTCGGTATCAAACTATGAACCAATACAAATCCTTCACGTAAAAGCCAAGGTTCGTTACGACGTCATTAAATATAGAAATAAACTATTGGCAATTATTTGCAATGATGGCTAAGTGGCAAGTTTTTGAAATTTCTGTGTGCAATTGCAGATTGATTGCACCTAGATTGGTCATAAAAGTTGGTGCAAACGCTATCGACACCAACCATTCACATTTACGATGCTATTGGAGCGCGAAATAAAAAAACAAGTGGTAGTTAATTGAAATAAAACTTTTTTTACGGATTCTATCACGATTTGGTTTTAATTTTTCACAAACACACCTGGGAACCAATCATACATTTAATTAAATCAGTATCCAAAAGACCAACTGCCAGACCTCAAGACACCGTGAGCTCATACTGCATAAACCGGATCGCAAATAACTAACTTTTTAAATGTGTATAATTTAAAAATAAAGGTAGATATTGTAATATTAACATTTTTCGACAAGTGCAGGGTTACCACCACCTCTTATAGCAGTATTATTATAATCATTCTTCGTTTGTTTTGTATGGGAATTGGTATAAGTAAGATTATAATAATACTTCTATAAGAGGTAGTGGTAACCCCCCTGACAACTTAGTCCGACCCGTGACCACGAAGGCTGAAAAGCTTTCGAAACGTCGGGCATAAAAATTAAAACCAAATCGTGATATAATCCGTAAAAATTGTTTTATTTCAATGAATAATATTCGCGTAAACCTAAGAAATAATTAAGTGTTAGTTAATATGTGTAAAGACAAATTAAAGTAAACCATATAATTAAGAGATGTGAATTACAATTTTGTATTAACTTATAATTTTATAATTAACAGCACAGGCATACATTAACAATAACTTAAAACCGATAACACCATTTTCACACATTTACGTCCCACATCTTTAAAATTACTGAACCGATTTCGATGAAACTTGCACTATTCCCTAATTCGAAAGATACCTTAGGGAACATACCCATATTAGGTAACCCATTTTTTTAATTTTTATACCCAAGAATCTAAATAATGTTTGAACATTTTATGGATTCAATAAATTATTTGATTTGATTTGATTAAAAACCTCCCTTTTTGAAGTCGATTAAAAATAACCGCTATGAGTACATATAGTTGTATCATTGTGAGTGAGGTAATGTTTTTTAATTATCAAACTTAACAAAATTCGATCGCTCGTGCTACGTAGGAATAATATAATTTTTTCTGTCTCACTACGTGCCTGTTAATCATTTATCTCCAAGTGGGGCTTGGTAAGTGGGCAGTGGCTGTACCGAGGATGTACCGGAAGATCCAGTTCTACCTAACAAGATAATTCTCATTGAGCAGAGTGGGGCGACGGCTCGGTGCATTCGGTGCAAACTGAGGTCACGACCTCCACAAGTTCAAATAGGTAGCTCAGACAATTTACCGCCATTTTGTCGTTACTTACCTATCATGTGGCCATGTGCCTTAACAGTAAAATTGGTTATGAATAGATGTGTTTTGATTTTTTAACGATCGGCTCAATGGCGTAGTTGATTACGCGGTACGACTACTGTTCTGAGGTCTCGGGTTCGATACCCAGATCCGCGTTAGATGATCTTGGGTATGTATCAGCCTGTGTCTGATAGGGTGATGGGCTCGCCCCCTATCACGTCTGGGAAAGAAATTAGCTTAACGAAATATGGATTCGCCTCTGCCTATCCCTTTGTGAGTCTATGTATACCGGATGTTTCATAAAGTTGGTACCAATAACAATTTCATAAACAGCGAGAATGATTTAAAGCGTAATGGTAAAGTTAAAAAATAATTAAAAAAATAAATTAAACTTAATTTTTTTATCAATTATTAAGCATGGGTATTTTAAAATCGGAATGCGGCCTGTAAATCGTCGCAATTAGCATAGGATTGGCTTCGTGTATGTGTAATTAATTACCCTATATGTGCTTTGCACATGTACTGGAGCTGACCTAATGTTCACAAATTCAAGTTACCATTTCACAAAAACTATGAGCCTTACGAAATTTTAAACTTTACCCCTAGATTGCTAGCCATCCACTCTTTAATTGTAGTTATTATTGATACGAACTTTATGAAACACCCTGTATTTGTATGTACTTTTTATGTAACATGCTTAATAGTCATATCATGCAGGTCAAAAGTCAGACACTAATACTTTCACTTGCGATGAATAAAATTTTATTGCTACCAGAATCTCTGTAAACTAACAAGCATTACACAATCAACATGTACATAACTGTCCAAAAAAACATCGCCTCATTGGTTTAGTCGCAGCATGTGTGTGCTGTGGACCGGGAGGTTGTGGGTTCGATTCTTAATTCTGCCAATTTTCTTATTTAATTTGCCCGGGATCCCCCAGAGGAGGTTGGCATCAGGCAGGCAGCCGGTCGTAAAAACTTAGCTAAATCTGTTCTGAAATTGCTTGAAAAAGTGTGTTCTGCCTACCCCACATTAAGGTAGGATAAGGGCAGGTAGAAAGATAACCAGAATTTTTGTAAATGTTTTATATTGAGTGGTAGATCCACGCCATAGGCATTAACATCGACAGCACGAATGGGCCGATTCGACCGGACACCACTATCCCACAAACAGACTTAAAGTGACGTTTGATGTGTGAGACAGTGGCCCAATTCCCCCTCCCATTCTCAGTCCCTATTCCCCTCCTTTAAAGTTGTCAACGCAGGATGATTCTTTTGATGTCATGGGTGTCTATGGGCGGTGAAGATCACTTACCATCAGGTGACCCGCCTGCTCGTTTTCCAGTCTCTGCTACAATAATCGACCCACTATTAAATAGGAGATGTTTTAAGCATTTGTATGTTTTTATGTTGTTTTGTTTTATCCTAGAAAAACGATTCCATATGTCAATCCCGATTTAACTCGCATCTCACGATTTAAAAGTTTCCATTGATGTCTTGTTCGACATTGTGTAAATTTATGTACACTAGTTTTTTCCTTCGGCTTCGATCGACATGATGTGATAGGCTCGCGACCTAACATCATGGGACGGAAATAAGCTTAACAAAAGTGGGTGCATTAGTTGCGCTTATACCTACCCTTTCGGGGATAATGGATTGATTGTGTAATATGTATATATATTATGTGTGCAAATGCATATGTCATGTAGATATGTATGGAAATTACGATAAAATAGGCCCCAACTTTTCTTATCTTTAAATATTGAACTAATTTAATTTGTCACTTTTATCTTCGCGTCAAATCCTTTGAAAATTAAAGGAACAAGCACAGACGTATAAAAAAGAAGGACACCATCTCGCCTATGGTTAAACGTACGTCATAAATAAGCCACGCTCACAAACGCGCCTGTACAAAAGTGCCCTACGCAGTACGCACACACTAACAATCATAACACGTTTAGTCGCCGCGCCGCCGCCATTACGTGTCAAGAGATTGAACCGGCAGAAAACTCTGCTTCACTTTCAATGCTCCTAGCGCTACGTCCATCTTTTTTTTATGTCCGTGGGGACAAGCTAGTTTTAAAGTTAAGTAGCACGTAAATGTTTTTATAATTAACATATCTTCCGATGTTCCGCTGTTGAATGCAAAAACAAACCAACAAACACACTCACATTTTATAATACTATATTGTATAGACAGTTCCATTGAGACCGAAGTAATTCACACGGCTCGTTTGTGTAAACTGAACCGTGAGATTAACCAATTTCAACAATTTTATATCAGTATGCAATCGATTTCCTGCGAAATCGGCACATTGTAAATAAATACAGTTTATGCGCCGGAATGATGTATTCCTTTGTTCTTTGATATTTGTTTTCGCAAGGTTGTCTACTTCATTAATTACACCTTTTGAGTTCTTGTAAAGGACAGGGCGTAAATATGTACTCTTATCAAATAGACAGCCTTCGTGGCGCAGCGGGCGAATAGCTGGTTGTAAAGCGAGAAGCCGCGGGTTCGAGACCGAGACAAATGTTTGTGTTGCCCACAGGTATTTGTTTCGGTTCTGGGTGTTGTGTGACCGAAAGTCTCTCGTAGTTTCTGATACCCAAGATACAGGTTATACCTAGTGTGGGGTCAGGACTATGTGTGTGACTGTTGGGTGTTATTTATTATTTATTGAAATGCAGAGCACAGAACACGTAATGGCTCATACCATCCGATATGTATACAGTAGGTATTTGCATCCGATATTTTGGCAAACAAAAACATCCGTCGTCCGCTTTCTTCGCTACTGCTACTTCGGGTATTGTAATTTTGACTTTCACGCAATCCATTTGGACTTATTTAAGGACGGACAATATATGAAACAATATTCAAATAAAAATCACCCAATAAATAAACTGGGCGATCAGAAATCTCACTCACCAAACGAAACGCAACAGCGAGTTGCCACTTTACGACGTTTTTCTGTGAGACAGTGGTATCAAACCCTGTCGAGCTGGCCCATTCATGCTGTAAACGTTACTGTCTACAGCGTGGTTTTGCGACTCAAAATGAAAATATAACATAACATAAGCTCACGCCTGTATCCCCGAAGGAGTAAGCAGAGGCGCCCTAGCGAACTAGAACACCCACATTTCGCCGAGCTTAGTTCCATCCCAGATGTGATAGAGGGCGAGCCTATCGCCATATCGGGCACAAATTTCAGACTCCGGGCTGATATGGAAAAATCCAAAAGTGAAAATGAAAATATCCCAGTTACATTTTCACGGTTAAACCAAATATTGAATGAAACTAGAAATAGAAAAGCTGCTTAGACGGCGGAACCGCAAGCAAAAACTAGTATACAACCTAATAAAAACCCAAAAGCCATTGAAGATTGTATGAAGTTAGATATAACAGTACTTACCTACTTATTACATTTCATTATCGTTACGAAATATGGTAAAGAATCAGCTGTTATCGATAATTATCTATTAATCTAATCATAATTAGCTAACATCCCTCCCAATGTCCTTGGAAGTATATTTTTCTGTGGACAAGTAATAATGAGTAGCATCATATCACGAAGACTTAGCTAAAACGTTCGCAAACAAGTTACGTGACTAGTGTATTCTGAGGCCAGCCCGCCTAACATGCGCGCCACGAGATATCCCGATAATCGACTGTAGAGATGTTGTCTACAGTATTGTATGAAAATAAACGAGGATGCATGTTAGTGTCCGTAGACAAATAGATAAAACCGGTTATAACAGGACAAATAGCGTAGACAAAATGTTCTTGTGGCGCGCATGCTAGGCGGGCAGGATTTATCATGTAAACGCGGCAGGCTCAGCAAGTAATCTGTAGACAACCAAGTTCAGTAATGCCATCAAATACTTTAAACGTTTAATGGCTATGGAACTGGTTATGATGCATGAATTTGCATGATGTAAGCATAAATCTGTGCAAATTGTAACTGCAATTCTAAAATTAAACCATTGTAAATGTCATAGAAATTTATTAAAAAGGAAACGTCTGTGACTATTATTTACTTAAGTTCGATAATAATTGTATCAGCAAAAGTCACGTTTGCATAATATTAAGTTCGATGGCAAGAAATAATAATTATAGGTAAGAGGGATACCTACTTAAGAGAGATATATATGTATACCTACTACATACATCGGGATTGCTCGTTATAATAAAAAAATCTTTTTCGTGTATTTTAAAAAGCTCACCCTTAATTATATGTATCAGTCCTTACTTAATTCCCGAATAAAAAACATAATATAATTTATTTTTGTTACGGAGTATCGTAAATTTTTTACCGTAAGCGACACAAATAAGAGACAGCCCACTTTCGTGATAAAAATAAAAATACAATTTGAAAACATGTATTTTAAAAGTTATCGGTGTCATTGCTCGACAGTCGGCCCGTTTTCAATGTTTGACAGTATGAAAGTCTGTTTAATGTTCTTGAAACTTTAAAATAAATTATATTTCCGAAAAATAAATAAAGAGAAATAACGTCGAAAGATTATGTTACATATATCTAAACATACATACGGGTAAAGCTAAAAAGTATTAAAAGTAACACCATTTTGTTTATTTAAAACAAGTTTAGAACGGTTTGTAAACCAATTACTCTAAAATGAACACATTAGTACAAAATAATCCTAATATTAAAATATTGCAAAAGCATCTCCTCCGTGACAGCCTCCGTGGCGCAGCGGGCGAATAGCCGGCTGTGAAAAGTGAGGTCGCGGGTTCGATTCCCACACCGAAACAAATGTCTGTGTGGCTCAAAAATATTTGTTTGGGGTCTGGGTGTTGTGAGACCGAAAGTTTCTCGCAGTTTTTGATACCCACGATCTAGGTTACAGCTAGTGTGGGGTCAGGACTATGTGTGGGAGTGTTGGGTGTATTTATTTAATATTTATTTATCTGAAACAATAATTAATATATAGCTTCTAGGAGACATTTTCGCAGTAACGAAGGCACACCGGCATAACCTGGGCCCACGTGTCCGCAAAAAAATCAATATGAATCCATTCATTAAATCTTAAACACACACAATGTTACTAATAACTTAATGTAAGTACATATACAAGTTAATTTATAAAAGTTTGACGTCATCAAATTATATAATCATAGAGAGACCGTACCAATGATTTAAGAAAAAGCATTAAAAACCTCAGTCTTGAACATTTCCAACTGCAAAAACTTGAATCTTCACAATGGTATTCATTTAATTCTTAAACAAAAAAATAGCATCAACAAAGAGGAGGAAAACGAAAAACGTGGCAATCACCTGCAGCATGATAATATAGCCTTAGTCACGTTCAGCAGAAGGCTACAATGTGCCGTGTGGTTGTGGTTACGTCATTGTTTGGTTGCTATCATTCGATTTCTTCTGACTCAGTTCCAATTAATAGCTTCTACATTTCCGTACTTAATTAAAGTGTTGTTAACAGATTCGGAGATATATTAACTAAAGGAAATATAAAAAGCACCCTTAACCGACGCGAATGTATGAAGAGATTGATGAAAGTAGATGAAGCGAAAGTAGTGTGTCAGAATCGGGCGAAGTGGATCCATATCCATATTCATATCCATAATATAATCCATTGTCTCTGCCTACCCCTATGGGATACAGGCGTGATATTATGTATGTATGTATGTAACAGATTCGGCTACGTTATTTTCGAACTACTTTTGGATGATTTAGGAATACCAATCTACAAACATAATAATCTATGTTCAGTTGGTATTGCAATGTGATCACGATGGGCCTTACTTATAAAAACATTTTAGCTGAGCAAATAGTTAGGAATAGTCTGTCACTTTTTCCTTGTCACATTGTTTGAATATAAAAGGGACAGACTAACATTAACTATTTGCTCAGCTAAAATAAGCTAGGCCCGATATGATTATAATTCCCCATCACATAATGAGACTGAAATAACTCCTGAAAACGGTAAATGTGCGTCTAATCGGGGACAGGCTGGTTACCTACATAGGTATAGATATAATAATATTATGTAGCACTTTGACGAAGAATATAAACCAAAGACATTCGACCGTATATAGACGGGGCAATAGCACGAAACTTGTGATCCAAAAGTTATTACCTCGACGTAAAAAACTGGACGTAACTTCGGTAAATTTTTATATTTACCATATTAAAAAAAATGTTTTACATGATTCAAGAATATTAATTTACACCCAATTATAATAAGCGTCCTCGCATTGTAATAAGTGGTAAATTGGCGTTACTGACGTTTGAGATTTTTTTTGTATGGAAACTTGCTTGATAGCCCTATAGTAAGTAATATTAAATCTATTTGATAATAACATAGTATATGATGTAACATAATGATTATGGACTAGGTCAATGTCAATTTCTATCCTCCAAACATTTTGTCTCTGGGCTTGATGAAATCATGGATTTATGTTTGAAATAAATTGTGCCACATAACAACTATGTCATGTCCAAAATTAAATCGGTTTTGTTGTTTTCCTGGCTACACATTTATTTTAAAGATCATTATTCTTAATTGTCCGTTCAGCATTAGCGTATATATTCATAAATCATTTTGATTTATGGGTTTGCAAATAAAAACATCTTGGAGATTCATTGAACCGAATGTAACAAAAAAAACGCTTATAAACGATTCAAATACTCCTACCAAATGTCTCACACAAAACTGACGCGATGTAAAGTTGCATTTCGTTGCTGCGTTTCGTTCAGTGAGTGAGATTACGGGCGGCCCTTTTCCCCCTTCCCTTTTCCCATTCCTATTCCCCTGCTTTTAGGTTGGCAACGCACCCATGATTCTTTATGTGGGGAGACAACTTACCGCCAGGTGACACATCAGCCCGTATGACCAGTCTTTGCTATAAAAAAAAATCACACACAATTTAATTTATTTAAATAGTATAGCAATTAAACAATATCTACCTACACAATACTATTAAATAATTACACAATCAGGAATGACTATTAAACATAATCACAAGTTTAAAAACTTAACTGACCGACTTCCAATTTACCGATCGTGACCAAATTTATATGGGACCACCCTTGAAATAAGCTCTATCGAACACAAAAATAATTTTGAAAATCGGTCCACATATGGAGATATCGAGTAACATACATAAAAAAATCAGACGAATTGAGGACTCCTCCTTTTGTGTATGTCGGTCGATAATTAACATCCAAAGATTGAATGCGACGTTCAAAAATTGTCCTACTGAAGATTTAATGTTACAAACTAAGGCTGTGATCTATAGAGCAAACTTCGACGAAGTCTAAGTAAAGAAATGAATTCAGTAAGGATTTAGAATTTTTAAAACGAACTTTGACTTAGTTCGAATCATTTTTTACAAGAAAATCTTCGCTTAGTCTGTCTGTCAGTCTGTTTCTTGTAAAAAATATATCGGACTAAGGCTCAATTGCACCACTATTATTAACGTAGAGTTAGTCCTAATCGCAAGCTAAATTGACAGAAAATGTATGAATGACATGTAACTTAACTTGCGGTTAGGACTAACTCTAGGTTAATAATAGTGGTGCAATTGAGCCTAAGTCGAAGTTCGATATAAAAATAAACCCGCGCTGAGTTCGTTCCTCTGATTCAGACTTAGTCTAAGTTCGCTCTATAGATCTCAGCCTAATAATCGTTATCATATCAGACATATCATGATATAAACTACGGTCGCGCCATAGTACCTACGTCATCACATTAATAAATATCTTTATTTATTGACATATTATTTAAAGCATGTAATTTACTAACATTGTGAAATAATTTACTGAATACATCTAGGGGTCGAATGTATGAACAGTTAGTTGGGTTGCAGCAATTATTTTGCTTCAGATATATACATTATTTATTTCAAATACTTTAAATATAGGTATAAACAAGACTTAATAGTATAAGGCATGCTTTACCAGTCTTTGAGTACCTATATCACTACTTTCCATAGGTGTGTATGGTCAAACACCTTGCCTGTTTTATTATAAAAAATAAATTAAAATAAGACAAGTATAAAATAATAGTACTAACGTAATTATAATAATATGTAGTTATTATTTAATTACGAATACATACTTCGACGAACAATGAAAATACATCACGAAAATCAAATTATGATTCACGGTTTTTAATTCAAGTTTGTTATTATGAAATTAAGTGTCAATAGACTGAGGAGTTATTGTGGAATGGCTTGCCGAGACGGATACCTATCTTGATTTCGAAGAAGTAGTGCATACATCCTTCTTTAGGCCTGATTTATGTTCTTGGTAGAAAGGATTTTTTTTCTACCTGTCCTTATCCCACTTTAATAAGACTTTTCAAGCTTTCTGAAGATTCCAGTCCCGAAAACATCAAATTGAAAAAATGGCTTTGCCCGACCTGGGATTCGAATCCAGGACCTACCGATCCACAGCCCATATACCTATGCTATTACTAGACCAAGGCGGCGACAACAAGAGAGAATAACATAGAATTAAAACAAGTACGTAGATATTTCGGCCCGGTCTACCTTATTGGAAATTTATCAAGCATACTACATTTAGCTATGAAAATTCCACGAAGCGTTGTTTAGGGCATTCCCTTTCGGCTTTCCACTGCTTTTGTCTGATTGATAAATGATATTCATTGTGAGATTTCTATATAAATGTCTAAGAATAACATTCAATGAAGTAAAGGCGATGAGTTTGACCCATCCAAGTATAAAAGGTGAAAGTACCAGCAATATGACCTTTTCGATCGACTTCAAAAAAGGAGAAGGTACTCAATTCGTCTGTTTTTCGTGTTCGATAGAGCTTATTCCAGTGGTGGTCCCATATAAATTTGGTCACGATCGGAAAAATTTGGAAGTCGGTCCGCTAAGTTTTTAAACTTGTGATTATTAAAGAACATGATCTGATGAGCAAAAAACCAGATTTGGTATAAAGGCCAGATGTGTGGAAAATCAACTGATGAGACATATAATACCTAGTCATAGGCTGAATAGGGTCATGTGTACCATACACACATTTTACTAAATAGACGAAAACTCTTCCGCAAATAGACAAAACAATGGCCCACAAAAAAAGGCTTTGCGCAAATACAATTCTTAACATCTAATTTTTCCGTGAGTAAATATGCTTAAACTAAATATCGTGTGTAGCATACATCTAGTTTCCAAACAACTTTCTTTCCACCTGTCCTTATCAACACATGTTGTAGTAAAAATATGGCTTAGTTTATACGACCGACTGCCTGCCTTAAGCCAGGTCTCCTGCACCAAAACATTACACAAAACACCCTAAAAACACATACGCAAATAAACGATTGTAGCTGTCACCTGCTCGTAGAACAATGGACCATAGATAAAAAATGCATGTTTTGTGTAGGTGTTTCGTTTAATGTTTTAGTGCAGGAGGCTCGGCTTTACGTCAACCCCCTCTTGGGGGTCCAGTCCTGGAAAAATAGAGAAACACCCCGCCCGTCCTGGGAATCGAAGTCAGGGCTCGCGGTTCATAAATCATAGCCCATACATGCTCATTAGACTAAGGAGGCGATACTAGATTCCATACAAAGTGTACACTTATTCACTCAGTGCGTGTATATTAGTAACAAAAAATGACTGTGTGAATGAACACTAACCGATCAACGGAGACGCCTGACGAAGCATGAATCACTGAGTACTCGTGTACTTAACTTGCACTCGGTGTACTCCCTACCTGGTGTTGTAGATCTTAATCTAAATTAGACATTTTGCAACAAATTTATAAAATATTTCGTTATAAGTATTTGTGAAGTACTTTCGCTCCTCGTGATCAAAGTATAAATGCAATAAACTTTGAACGAAAACATAACAATATTAAAATACATTGTGATGAAGCATGCATGTTTAGGAGATATTATTAAATTCTATCGAGAATACTGAGCAGATTTTCTTATAAAAATAAACGATGTATGAAATTTGCATGGTATATAGTTTTTGATTAATGATTAATATTTTAGCGCCACTTGAAGCTCCGCGATAAATCTCCATTTATCCCAAATCTTGATAAAAATAGCCGTGCGCCGTAGGATAAATCGAGTTTAAGTTTAAATCTACATTAGTAATGGCGCTGCAAGTCGCCCTTAGAGTATCAGAGAGGGATGGCACGACAGGATGGCACAGTTTCTAAATAATTATATATATTGGACTTGCAAATTATTGGTAACAGAATATTAATTACAACATGTGACAAAATTTAGATTATATTATTTGTAATTATGTTTTTTATAAGAAATGGTAAACATTGTCGGCTTTAAACTTGAGGCTATATTATGCTCACAAACGATATTGTGTATTACTTATTATTTAATACATTGGTGATTGTATGTAAAATGATATATTATAGAGATAAAATCTCGTAAATTGTGATTAAGTTTATTATATTTGTTATAAAGCTCAGCTATTGTGATATGTTTAGTTTAGCAACTTATTTATTTTAGTATAATGGTGTGAATTGATCTTATTTCTACCAAATAAAGATTTAAATTTTAACGGCATATATTATCAATTAGGACTTTTATCTTCAAGTTTTTCTTAAAACGAAACAAAAGTGTATTCAAAATTGAAGCTGAGTTGTCGGATACACTTGATATTAATGCAGGTGCGGAATACCAGAATGGTTTCTGGTATGCCATATGGCAGGTGATTCCATATCACTCGCGCTATTTTTAATTTACAAAGAAAACACTTAATAATCACAAGTTTAAAAACTTAATAGACCGACTTCAAAATTTATACGATCGTGATTCGTGACCAAATTTATGCGGGACTATTCTTGAAATAAGCTCTCATACATAGAAAAACATACAGACGAATTGAGAATCTTCTACCTTTTTAAAGTCGATTAAAAAGAATAAAGCTAAAGTCCTGCAGAGCTACGGCAACTTGGATACGGGATAGCCGTAGTGTAATGAATCATCATATTATCGTATCAACTTGGCGGTTTCACATCAAGTTTTATTTAAATTGTTGTGGTCAATTACCGAATAGCATGAGTCTAATTGGTCTTATTGTAAACGTCCAAATTCCAACAAATACTGTGACAATAACCTGCTAAAAGCCTCCGCGTTGCCTTGTACGGTGCGTATCAACTCAAATTACAATTTTGTCTCATTAATCATGATGTCATTACTAAGGGTGACTTGCAGCTATGCGATAAACGACGTTTAATCGTAAAATAAACTCCATTTTGGCATCATTTCAGTTCAACGTCTTGCACGTCGTGGTTTTACCCTTCATCTCGATTTAAATAAACGTTTAACTTAAATGGGCATGGCCGCCGGTTTAAAGTCGCTAATCTTGATTTTATTGACAAACAACATAACCTTTTCACATTATTTCTTGTTGTTTAATGAAAATCTATGATAAAAATGGCTTTATTTTTTACACTGAACACGATTTGGTATCAAACAAGGATGATGAATGCGTAAAATATATAAAAACTCAAGTTTTTTACGAAGAGTACTTTATTATCAATAACCCATACATATACCTTACAAACTAACATTGTATGTACATAATCTCTTGAAAAACCACATAATTACAACACTTCACTATTATGCACGATATTTGTGTGCGCACGTGTGGCACTAGTCCTTGGAAGCGGTGGTATACCACCCACGCCCGACCCGGCAAAAGTTTTCCTCGATGTCTCGTGACTCGTCGCACCACGGTGCAGGATAGGTTTCGGCACACGCATCACAAACGCCTTGAAACTGGCGCAACTCCACACTTACTTCCTCACCATCAGCGAGTACCTTGTTTTCTTTTGCACGCTCGCACTCCGCAATGTTGTTCTATTACAAAGTACATTAGTTATTCTATTTTCTAGGAGAGCGTTGTTTTCGAGATGATAAATTTCACTGAAGTTAACGAATTGCAAAGTTACTTCTTGATATAATTTTATTATACCTCTATTATAGAAATTACCATTGTTGACAATAGACTTGTATAGTTCGCGAACGAACTAGTGCGGAGACAGCTCCCATAGAAGAAAAGAACGAACTAGTTCCCAGATCTCTCGTTCTTTAGTTCGTTAGTTCGTTTGATAGATTCTAAGTCTTGAGTATCGTCCAAAGTAAGACCATTGGTTCTCATATAATTCTCTAAAAAGTCCAGCCAGCGCTTTTGGGGTCGTCTGGATTTTCTTAAAATAACGCTGACAGACCACGTATCGTACATATACATAGAAGTACTGGCCAAATGATGATCTTGTTTTCGTAACGTAGTCAATAACCACTAGGGAAATATCGTGCTTCTTCAAGCTATATTCAAATATGGTGCGCAGCACTTTTTAGTCTCACAGATGGCAACACATCATAATATTTTCTTTTACTTTCTTCGATAAAAAATATTTGAAAACATTTAAAATTTAAAATACTACGTGTACGTAACTCATGTACTTGATCTTTAGCACATTTCCTTTCAGTCGGCCATTTTCAAGCGGTCCCTAGACGCTGTTTGTCATAGACATCAGCGTACATGACCACCCACGGTGGTTGCTGAACCTCCATAGTGAACGGGAAGGGTTTGGTGACGCCAAAAGCAGTCCGAATCAAAGACCTTGATCGGAAGAACATGTCTTCGATAACGTCAACATAAGCTTCTGGCACCCCTTTGAACCTTAGGGCCCACCAGACCACCCGTCGGGACACAAAGTTAAAAGCCTTCTGCAGATCCAGGAAAGCGATATGCAGAAGCTTCAACATGCATGCCTCGCAAAACGATCTAATAGCAAACATTTGGTCCATGGTCTGTCCCCCATACCCTGCAAGGCAAAAACCGAGGTTTCGCCAGCACCTAGTCCGTTACTCAGAAAAGTGTACCACATGCAGATAAGGTTGGCTTAAACCTAAAGGTGTTAGTGGCCTACTGTGTAAGTAGGCCACCGTCATCGTTGGGTTCGTTTGGTAAGGGTTGTCCCTTAGACGACGTCACTACTCCCCAAGTATGTACAAGTAAAAAAAAATTGCAGCATATTATGAAAGAATAAAAAAAATCGAATCGGCCCAGGCGTCTTCGAGTAATCCGGGAACATACATAAAAAAAGATTTCAACGAATTGTTAACCTCCTCTTTTTTAAGTCGGTTAATTCACCTCCTCCTTTTTTGAAGTCGGTTAAAATTCGTGCAAATAATATTTTTGTAGCCTTTCTTTGGTTCGAGACGAGAACTAAAAGAACGAACTAGTTCGTTGAGGAGCCGCGAACTAAAGTGACCATTCCTTATCGCGAAATATTATACGTATGTCTAGTTGACATTTCGTAATCCAGACAACTGACACTGATTTATTTTTTTCAATTTTGCCTTTCATCAGTTAGGCAAAGGAAGCAAGCACATACAGCCTCGTCGTATGTGTGTTTATATTACATGTATTAAAACTGAATTAAAACTAAATATTTGACAACTATTGACACAAGAGAATCTATTGAAATATCATATAAAATAAAATACAATTCTTTCTACGCGAAATTGTGATGAAAGACGTTGCGAGACGGCACTATAGATAATAATATGAAATTTACGGAACGTAAATAATAAGTAATTGTTGGGATTTATTTTATTTTAAAATGCTAAAAATATTTTTTTATGCGGAATTGTGATTGTGGTTATATATTTTTTGTGAAACGGAACTTATGAACTTGGAGTAGTGGAGACTTGCAGACATCTTGCCCGCGTTGCAAAAGTTCCCGATTTATCGGGATATCTGCTGATTTTGGTCATTGTCTCACGATGTCCCGATGTAGCAGTCCTATCTGCCGAATTTTTGAATTTTCAATGTAAAATAATATTCTTATAAAAAATGGAAAATAATATTATTAATACGACAAAACTAAAAGAAACCTGTAATACGATAACAATACAATACGACCTACATACAATACGGCCTATACGACAATACTACATACAATAAAATACGGCCATTCAACTTCGCGGTATATTAAAGCAAATTTTACTGAAATGCCTTATAATAGAGTTTATTATTGTCTGGTGAGTATTCAAGGGAAAATAAATAAATAACACCCAACTGTCACATACATAGTCCTAACCCCACACTAAGATTGAGTCTTGTGTCGTGGGTATCAGGAACTACTAGATACTTTCGGTCTCACAACACCCAGACCCGGAACAAATATCTGTGAGTTACACAAATATTTGTCTCGGTGCGGGGATCGAACCCGTGGCCTCTCGCTTCACAGCCGGCTGCTCGCCCTCTGCGCTGTGGAGGCTGTCAAATGTCTCTGAAGATAACTTCGTTCGGGTTGTTTCCCAAATTGGATAACTTATACTTGCTATAGTCGTTCATTATAGTCCATTCATGGAATCGCATGCACATGTCATAGAAATATAACACATAGAACGACAGTACACGGCCGCGGCGTGAAGGCTTTCCAAGTGAGACATTATTGTCTCACTACGTTGCACGGCGTCAGTATCCAAGGTTAAAACTTAATTACGAAGAGCTCGCACAAAAATAACGGAATAAACTTTCCACTAAGTCAATGGTAGATATTCTACACACGAGAAGATGTATAGAAGACAACAATCAATGTTGTTACATTTTTAATAAAGATGAGAAAATGTTCACGAAAATAGGTGGTAAGAAGACGAAAATGATTAATCAATGTACAATATATCAAACTATAAATGATTATATGTAACTTACTTTACGCATTTACGCATTATTGACATAAAATACTTGTGTTTCATTCCGAATAAAAATCTCCCGATTTTCAGATGCCAAATCCAACGATTTTTAATTTTACACTTTTGCAACACTGCATCTTACTCTATTCGCCGTTTTATTAATACACGAGTCAGTCCTAAATGTCATTTAAATCAAATGTCCCATTAGTTGTCTTGCACATACACATTTCTGGTTCGATTTAAGAAATCCGAGTGTAGATTATTGATCCGCGATTTCATTACTACTACTCATTCTTTACGTTCCGTTAGATTCGTATCTAAAGTTCCGTCTCAAAACATCTATCATAACGATTTCGCATAAAACGGATTCTAGTTTGTTTTATATGATTTTTCAATAAATTCTCTTAAGTCAATAGTCGTCAAATGTTTACATGTAATACGAACACACATATGATGAGGCTATTTATTTATTTTCGTTATTTTTATTAAGAAGTAACCAGGAGTAACTTTGCACTTTGTTAGCTCAAGCGGAATTTATCATCTCGTCAACAACTGCAGGGTTAACATCACCTCTTATAGCAGTGTTATTATAATCGTTCTTCGTTTGTTTTGTATGGGAATCCGAGACCTCAGAGCCGTAGTCTTGACTATTGACTATAGACTTGCACCAATTTTGAGGCGTTTGTGTGCGTGTGCCGAATTCTGATCGCCGCGCAGGACAAGTGGCTTATGTGGTAGTCGAATAGAATAAATGTATGGAAATGAGTCAAATGACATAAGGTTACGCCGCATATAGCGTACTCCTCCGTGCCGTGGCGACGCGACGACCACACAGCCGATAGCCTCCGTGGCGCAGCCGGCGAGTAGCCGGCTGTGAAGCGAGAGGCCGCGGGTTCGATCCCGCACCCAGACAAATGTTTGTATGACCTCCAGATATTTGTTTCGAGTCTGGGTGTTGTGAGACCGAAAGTATCTCGTAGTTCCTGATACCCACGACACAAGTGTGGGGTCAGGACTATGTTTGTGACTGTTGAGTGTTATTATTATTATTATTTTCATAAAACAACAAGAAATAATATGAAAATGTTATGTTGTTTGACATTCAATAATCGCGATTAGCCATTTAAACCGGCGGCCCCGATGATTTAACTTTGTCGTTTATTTTAATCCAGATAAGGGGTAAATCGACGACGTGCAAGACGTTAAACTGAAATGATTCCAAAATGGGGTTTATTACAAGATTCATCGTGGTTTAGTGCGGAGCTGCGAGTGAATTCGGGACAATTAATATGACATTTGATTTTAATCAAGTTTAGGACAAAGTCGGGGACTAATAAAATGGCGATTATAGTGAAATCCCTGCAAGTCGCCCTAAGACTTCGTTTCTAGAAAACTCTACTCGCTTAAGACGTTGTTAAACAGTTAACGTTTCCAGAGAACTCGATGGTGTTAAACAATTCATTACACCATGTACGAGCTAGCATTTTTACACGTACACCTTGCGGCGTCAGCACTAGCAATTACCTCTTAAGCATTTTTTTAAGCATGTTGCAGTAATTTTCCTCCTGAGGGATCCAGTCCCAGGCAAATTAAATAAGAAAATTCTCTTTGCCCGACCTGGGAATCGAACCCAGTCCACAGCCCATATATGCTGTCACTAGACCAAGGAGACGATAGCAGTAGCAATTACAATTAAGAGCGCTTTAGCAAAATCTTTCCGCTCAAGTTTAGGTATTTTATGACAGCGCTGCACCTGTGTGCGTCGCACACATGCCCGAGTTGCAATCCGGCACGTAAACTCAATGTATACTTGGATTGAAAAATCTTGATCCTTAGTAGTTAGTAGTTAGAAAAATAAACTTCAATGTCGGATCGACGCATCATATTTATACACGCTTTATTTCAAGCATGTTGCTTTCTAACTGATTGTTGTACTCAGTCTGGGTAGTCATGCTCGTTTAAATGTGTATGTTAGCGATGCACAATAAATATAAATAAATAAATAAATAAATTGCATAATTTATTTGCCTTGCCCTTCGGAAATAATAATAAAACGTCTGTAACTACTAACCTCTTTGATCTAGTGATAGCGTAAATAGGCTGTGAACCAGGAGGTCCTGGTATAGATTTTCAAGTCAGACGTGTATTGTTCTAGCAAGATTTACCGGGAATTAGATCCGCAACAGAGATAAGAATGTTTTTTCCGAGCCAGACAAAATAAACGGTGGACCAAAATCGTTTGCAAATTTGAAACATGAATATAATTCAAACTAGAAATGATACAAATGATTCCTTCGACGTAACAAACATCTATGTTTTTTTAATGATGTCTCGTCGTCGGGAATCTAGCAAACATCTTTGCAAGTCTTTGAAAACTCTCTGACACATGCTGCCGGTGATTTTTTCGTGGATGTTTTATTTTAATCGGGATATTGTCGTCGGTTTCTTAGATATACACAACTTTTCAGGTATCCCCACACGAAAAATTCGCAAGGTACGGGCCGGGCTCCTCAGAGACAATGGAATATCTTGTAGTTGGTATTGCCGGAGCCACCGAACGCTTATGTTTCTTACGAAAATTTCAACCTCCCAAATGTTCTATTTGCTCCTTGTTGAACGTGGCCGCCTTCTTTAATATTCGGTATGGAAACAATTGGTTCGAACTTCTTGTTGGGTCAAGTTTTCATTAAATTAAGACTCACACCGGTTAATCAATATTCAATTCTACACAAGCGTCGTCTAGTAATGTAGGAGTTGTTGTTTTTGTTAAATTTGATACCTGACTCACAGAAAACCGACGTAAAGTAGCAGTTTGCTATTGCGTTTAGTTCGTTGAGTGAGATCTCTGGTAGCGCAATTCCCTCGTCCCTTTCCCAATCCCTATTCCCCTCCTTTTAGCTTAGCGACGAATCTGTTTCTTTTCGTGTAATCGTTTTTCATATTTCGTCTGGGCACAGAGGACAACAGGCAGTATTTTGGAACACAGGCAGAGTTCCACAAGTTCCAAAATAAATTAAAAAAAAATTGCTGTTACTAAAGTATTGACTATTTTTATATTAACCTAAAAATATATATAAGGTTGATTTATATAATTGTTTTGTGTTATATTTTATTACTAGCTTTTGCCCGCGGCTTCGCACGCGTATTTTGTTGGGCCAACGGTAAAGGTTTTGATTTATCGATCAGCCATGTCGTTTTAGTCTAAATATTCTACAACGGGGCGACCCAGATATCGATTTTGAAGTCAATTGGCCCAAAAACAAAGAAAAACAAAATGACGATCTTTTTTCTAAGTTTTGACACCTGTTCCGTCGTTAGGAACTATGTGGCGACCAGATATCGATTTTGAAGTCTATCGGCCCAAAAACAAAAAAAAACAAATGACGGCCCATTTTGACAGTTTTAACATCGGTAACATCGTTTGGAACCACGGGGCGACTCAGATATCAATTTTGAAGTCAATCGGCCCAGAAACAAAAGAAAACCAAAATGGCGGTCACTTTTGACAATTCTGACACCGGTTCCGATGTTTGGAACTACGAGGCGCCTCAGATATCTATTTTGAAATTAATCGGCCCAAAACAAAAAAAAAACAAAATGGCGGCCAATTTTGACAGTTTTTACATCGGTTCCGTCGTTTGGAACCACGAGGTGACCCAGATATCGATTTTGAAGTCAAACGGCCCAGAAACAAAGAAAAACAAAATGGCGGCCAATTTTGACAGTTTTTACATCGGTTTCGTTGTTTGGAACCACGGGGTGACCCAGATATCGATTTTAAAGTCAATCGGCCCAAAAACAAAGAAAAACAAAATGGCGGCCAATTTTGACAGTTTTGACATCTGTTCCGTCCTTTAGAACCACGGGGTGACCCAGATATCGATTTTGAAAGCAATCGGCCTAAAAACAAAGAAAAACAAAATGGCGGTCACTTTTGACAGTTTTGACATTGGTTGCGTCGTTTCGAACCACGGAGTGACCCAGATATCGATTTTGAAGTCAATCAGCCCAGAAACAAAGAAAAACAACATGGCGGTCAGTTTTGACATTGGTGGCGTCGTTTGGAACCACGGGGTGGCCCAGATATCGATTTTGAAGTCAATTGGCCCAAAAACAAAGAAAAACAAAATTGCGTCACTTTTTAGATTTTGACCGCGGATCACTTAACGACTTTAAAATGGTTCAGAATTCGTAAAATATTCAATATGACTCAGAAAATATGGTAACGCCATCTATTGATAAACTTAAAAATCACTTTCAGGCTTTATAGAACTCCCAACAATCGCACACATGATACAAAAATGGCCTCCTCATAGTCAAAGAACTCGTTTCAGTGGCCGTAAGTTGTCACTAGTAACGGTAACACACGGTGATCAAAGACTTTTGTATTCAGGCACTGAGGTATTTTTCACGGGAAGACCTCAACAACATAATTTGCCGAATGCTATCCAGTCGAACTGAATTTGATGATTGACCTCTTTCAAAATTGAACCTGTTTAGGTAGATACCCCATGTAATAGACATTTTTCTATATCCAGAGTTTCCTATACTAATTTTGGAGTGTGCACAACATGAAAATTCGACATGATCATCGTCTTATGCATGTTCATTTTAAGACCCCTAGTTGGAACAGTTGGGAATATTATATTACCTAAAAAGAGTACCCATATACTGTTACATTTTATACTCCAGAGGGGGGTTAATGTCAAGCAATTTGTCGTAAAAACAAAGCCAAATCCTTTCTGCAACATGCTTGAAAAAGTGTGTTATGTTGAGCCCACGTGGTCGCTGCCGTGAGATAAGGACAGGCAGAAAGAAATATATCACATTCTAAATTCTATTCAGTTGCTATCGCTTAATTCATTACAATCAATCATAATCATGAGATGAATAATTTAAATCAGAACAAAATCCAATTATGTAATTCAATAAAAAAATAAATAAATAAAAATGTAGTTAGAGAAAATCTCAAAACATGAATACAAACAAAAATCGTCTAATATCAAGTCGAGTATGGTCGCGCTATAATTACTACAAATAATTGAAAATTTCGTAATTCGAACAACTGAAAATGACGAAAAAATGCGATACGTCCTCACTCCGAGACCGCTCAGCGCGGTGTGACTTGACTGTTCAAATGGCTGGCTATTTATTCGCTGTTTATATCGATTTTTGCTATGGTTTCAAAAACATATTTTGGATATTATGTCAAATAATTTGGCCCTCATATTTATTTCTATAAAAGCCAAGATATTAAACTTTATTATGCGATATTTTTTATTTTCATGTGTAGTTTATATTGCGCAAAATAAATTATGATTTCAGACGCAGTTTTCAAAATTGTGTTTGTTTTAAAAGCTATTTTCTTGACGTTTTTGTATAAAACGTGAAAAAAATACAATAGCCACCACGGATAAGAAGATATTCTTGTTGTGTGTGCATCAATTGTGTGTCATAATATTAATGTATCGTTTCTCAAAAAGTTATCAAAAGTCACTAAAAAGTAACATTTTCGAAAACACCTCTTCTAGTACGCGGAATCATAAGGTTTTGTCTTATTTAATGAAAAAATTAATATGTACACCACGTCCGGAATGAAATGACCTTCAAAATGCAAATGTTTTTAGGATTTGTTTGGTACAAAAATTTTCAGCGAGACACTTTCAAAAGTCAAGCAAAAACGTCGAATTCACTGAAAAGCGCGAAAGCCCTCTTAACATAAATCAGTTCGAAAATCAAATCGACGGTGTTAGATGGTGCGTGTTTAATTCTATCATCATTCATCATATTCATCATCAAAATTCTATCATCTATCACTCTACTATCAGCAGAGCGCGCGGTAGGTCACCTATGTGGTGGACTGAACAGGCGGAGGCATCGCTAAAAAGTTCCCTCAATAAATGCAAAGCTGCTGCTCCTGATGAGTGGCAACAAATTGTTAGGCGTGCCATAAATCCTGCCCGCCTAGCATGCGCGCCCCGAGAACATATTGTCTACGCTTTTTGTCCTGTTATAACCGGTTTTCTCTATTTGTCTACGGACACTAACATGCGTCTTCGTTTATTTTCATACAATATTGTAGACAACACGTAGACAACATCTCGACAGTCGATTATGGAGATATCTCGTGACGCGCATGCTAGGCGGGCTGGAGTGACGACGATGACCACTCTATTCAGAGTGTAACGACAAGAAAGAAGACTTATCTGATATCGTTTAATTTAAGCCAGTTTTGCAATATCAATTTTCTCGATATCGGACTATCATATCAAACTTATCAACCGAGGACTGTACTGGGCACCGTGCCCAGTACAGTCCTCGGTTGAATCTAATATAGATACATATGTGGTGTGTACGGGCTGATGGGACTGTACTGGGCACCGTGCCCAGTACAGTCCCATCAGCCCGTACACACCACATATGTATCTATATTAGATTGTAAATTTTATGATGACAGATCCCAAAGGTATTTGAATTTTTAAGCCATAATAATACAAAGCCGAATTACGTAAACAGAAATGATATTGAATACAATGAGTAATGTATTCTAAGTATTGATAAGAATGTTCCGAGTTCCGACCTAAGAAATTCTACATGCATTGTTGATGATAAAGTAAAGTAACTAGCAAATATGATGTACCTATCTGAACTTCAGGAATTTTCTTATAAATATGTTAGAGGCCGATTTTCAAAAGCCAAATAAGTTTTATTCGTAGAATAACTTACATTTTGACAGTTTAATGTATGAAACATCTGACAAAAGAACAAATTATCATAATTATTCTTTGCTAATTATAGTGAAAAGTCAAATGCATACATAATATCACGCTTGTATCCCATAGGGGTAGACAGATACTATGGATTTCCACTTCGCCCGATTCTGACTTTCGCTTCATCTACTTTCATCAATGTCTTCATACATTCGCGTCGGTTAAGGATACTTTTTTAGAGCATCAGCGACTACTTTTTTAGAGTAACATATTTTGAATAGAGTTTAATTAAACATTGGGTTATGTCAACGTCTAAAATCTGATAAACATAATGGCCCTTACTTATAAAAATATTTAAGCGCGGCTTATCTTGAACCATACGTTGTCCCTTTCATTGTTAAACAATGTAACGCACGGAAAATTTGATTGACAGGCTATTCTAAGCAAAAAGTTAAGCGAAAATGTATTTATAAGTAAGGCCCAATATTACGCAAATGATATTTAAAAAAATTGATTCATTCATTGCATTCTTTGATGTAATACAATTATTTATGGGGACCTTTCATGCACAACACAACCATATAAAAATCGATACTTTCACTTGTTCGATTACGTAATAACTTGCGTAGGTCTATATAATTGGATAGATATATTGGGAAAAATACAATGCAGTACATATACATGGAAATAATTTATTGGTGATTTTATTTATCTTTTTTATTCGAAAAAAAAACATCTCGATTTAGCACGATCTACACATTATTTGAAACAAGCGTCGATATGACACAAGCTATAAAATTTGAATGCCTATTATATTCTCAATAGATTTTTGAATCTCTCACCTGTCTTTTAGTTAACTATGTGCGATGTGTGTCACATTACATATAGTGTCACAAGTATGTGAAATGTGTCATATTTTATTTTCGACTGACTTCCAAAAAGGAGGAGGTTCTCAATTAGTCTGTATTTTTTTATGTATGTTACATGATATTTCCGCAAGTGTGGACCGATTTTCAAAATTCTTTTTGTGTTTGATAGAGCTTATTTCAAGGATGGTCCCAGATAAATTTGGTCACGATCAGATTTGAAGTCGGTCTGTTAAGTTTTTAAACTTGTGATTATTATGAGCCTGTTTGCCAAAAATCAGTGGATGGAAAGAAGCGAGGCCTTTGCGCAGATCCACTGATCCCTATCGAAAGCCTGTGAGGACCAGTCTTATTTAGTCTTGTAGGAGTCCAAATCATCTCTCCATCTTCGCTTCGGTTTGCCGCGTCGTCTTTTCCTGTCTTTAGAGACCCACTCTGTTGTTATAGTCGTGTCATAAATCCATTGATGAAATTATATTATTTATTTCAAGCTGCAACACGTCATTCTGCCTCATAAAAATATATATTTTTTGTTTATTTCCAGTTATTCATCGGTCGGTCATTATCGCTGATCCGCACAAACAACAGCGTGGGAGGGAACATAAAATCAAGCTGTTTTTTGAACCAATGTAGTGCCAGATTTTATATGCCACTCTAAATAAGAATATCACTTCTTGTAACATTTTATCAGGATTAATTAAAGAATTTGATAAATAATGACAAATTATCGGATTCAATCTACTACAGTTCCTACTACGAAATTCGTAGACGTGTTGTCACTTTTCATAATATTACACCTAAAAAAGAAATTCTTTATATTCGGTAGTAAAATGTAATTTTATTACATAGCGGTAGTATTTAATATAGTCGCCTCCTTGGTCTAATGCCATATATGGGTTGTGGACCGGGAGGTCTTGGGTTCGATTCCGAAGCCGGGCAAAGCGAATTTTCTAATTTAATTTGCCCGTGACTGGATCCCCCAGAGGGGGTTGGCGTCAGGCAGGCAGCCAGTCGTAAAAACTTTCTGCAAAATCCTTGAAGACTGTTGCGTCGACCTCACATTAAAGTGGGATAAGAGCAGCAGCCTAAGCAGGAAAATTTCTGACAACCGTAAATATATTCGAACTCGATGCGCGTCTATGAAATTTGTATGAAATATTAACCAAACGTCATCAGTGCGCAGCGAACTTGAATACATTTACATTTACATTAGTTTTTCGTGCTCGGGATACTGGTAGAAAAATATAGTACCTATCCTAAATAGTTACGGGCGGCTCGGCCTCCGATGGCCCATACGTTTATGTAACATATATATGTGTCGCCTCAGACGGGTTAAATAGCTGAAACCCAGATATATTATTTATTTGAATAGGTGAAAAATTGACGTTGGTGTACTAAAACACATTATACTACTTACAAAGTTACATACTTAAGTATTTGCTTGTTTTCCGAAGGGATGCGTGGAACTATTATACCCGCGTTCACCGTGCTTACTATGGTCTATGAGAGGAGGAGCCAGGAGGTAGGAAGCCCATTCTATAACACCTATTTAAAAATGCGTAAATTATTCGGGTTCAAGAAGTCATTGTATATATTCATACTTCCAAATTTCAGACTCAGGCTGAGATCTATAGAACGAACTTCGACTAAGTCTAAGTCAAAGTAACGAACTCAGTGAGAATTTCGGATTGTTAAATCGAACTCTGATTTAGTTCGAGTCATTTTTACAAGTAAAATAGACTGACAGACAGACTAAGCCAAGATTTTCTTGAAAAAATGACTCGAACTAAGTCTAAACCCTCACTGAGTTTGCTACTTTGACTTAGACTTGTCGAAGTTCGCTCTATAGAGGTAGATTTCAGCCTCAGAGGCACATGACCAAACCAAATTTTTCTATCGCTAATTCCAAGCAATTTTCTTAGTTTGTTTTGTAAGCTGCTAATAAAACTAATAGCTGTAGATACTAGATTACTAATCACACTGCCATTAAACGAACAAATAATGAGTCAGCTCTTCTCATGATGACTTAAATGTTTTTTTGTTGCCTAGTGTACATAGGTATATTTTATTTAAAAAAAAAATGCAAAATTTCTGGGGAAATTATTTGCGGTTGTAGCTATCAATTGTCACCAGATTATTAATAAAATATTACATCCTGACACGGACGTAAAAAAAAGCTAGACGGAGTGCTAGTAACATTGAAAATAAAGCAGGGTTTTCGGCCCATTCGATCTATCGACACGTAATGTCGGTGTGTACGTAGGGCACTTTTTTTTACAAGCGCGTTTGTGTGCGTGGCTTCTCTGTGGCATCCGTTTAACTACAGGCGAGATGGTATCCTTCTTTTTCTTTACGTCCTAGCATCCCGAGTTGAATATAAAAAGCTAAAGACATTATATTTTCAATAATGTTTTTTAAGTTATCAAATCCAGTATGTGATTGTGTTGAATGAAATGTATAATAATATAATATAATAATATTAGCCCTGTAATATTACTGTCCCACTGCCGGGCACGGGCCTCCTCTACTAATGAGAGGGGTTAGGCCTTTGTCTACCACGCTAACCTAATGAGGGTTGGTAGACTTCACATACCTGTAAAATAAATGTATGAAGAAAACAAAAACTTTCAATTTGTACAAAAGGCACTGCATGGGTATTACCATAAAGATAAATCCATGGATATTACGAAAGCAATAGACTGCATCATATAACGCACATGTGAGCAGACACGAGTTATTAGCGTGTTATCGATACGCCCGATTAAAAATAGACGATGTGGGTGGGGTCGGGAGTTATAACGTCTGAGGTGGAAATATTAAGTGGCCAGCCACCACACTAATACACTAATGTTGCGCTATTTCCAACTTTTATTTTTGGAAATGGCCTGTCTTCATTCTAAACTTCTTCCATCTTCCCTTATCTTCCAGCTGCCTGTCAGACTGCGTCGGTGACGTGGTTGTATTTCAGTACGAATACTGTCCTGAGGTCTCTGGTTCGATCCCCGGGTCGGCCAAAGTGATAAGTATTGGTTTTTTCCATATCAGCCCGGAGTCTGGAATTTGTGCCCGATATGGCGATAGGTGTGCTCCTTATCACATCTGGGACGGAACTAAGCACGGCGAAATGTGGATAGTTCGCTAGTGCGCCTCTGCCTACCCCTTCGGGGATACAGGCGTGAGTTTATGCTTGTCAGGAGGGTTACCACCATCTCTTATAGCTGTATTATTATAATCGTTCTTCGTTTGTTTTGTACGGGAATCGGTACAAGTAAGATTGTAATATTACTGCTATAATAGGTGGTGGTAACCCCCCAAACACCCATATCTGTGATTCACATTTTATTACAAACTATTCCAAACTAAATATAATGGGATAGATAGAGACCAAAGTACATAATATGGTAAAAAAATAGATGTAAACAGGTGTCAGAATATCTAGCATCATTCTGGCGACTGTCAACGTACAGTGGACACGATATGTATTAGGAGACTGCACAACACTTAGTATCCGGTGCAGTAGTCTTATTAGAACCTCAGGTTATAAGGAGTAGTGTCTGGAATACACGCAACATTTTATCATAAGAAATATAATCTAAGCAAAGCCACATAAAACTTTGAATTTCAAATTCACTGCATTGGGCATATCACGAGACCAAAGACAAATTAGAATACTAGGTAGGTACCAGATTTTCCTCTGTCACCATTTCTTATCAAAAGAAAAGTTTCCACAGACGATAATAACTAATGTATAATTTTATCGCCGCATATTTGTCTTGCCGATTAGATGCTTTTAAATGTCGCATACAGTCTGTCCAAATGGTACCTGGTTCATTTGGATAATAAAATTTAAATACACCGACCTCGGGCCTCGTGAGTTGTCTTGGCACGATTGTCACTCATTGAAAGTGTGGCCAAGCCATTATCAGTTTTCTAGGGTATCGATGTATAAATAAATGAGTTGTTTTATGGAAGCGGAAGGAGCGTTGACCGGCCCTTGAGGACGGCCTTGCTGTTATGTCGTGCTTTCGTATTTGTCTTGTGTGTGGTTTTCCGTATTGCCTTAAGGGACTACTTGAATAACTCTAAGTCTAGTTGGGGAACAATCTAGAATATTATGTTATCAATTTACATTATCTAATTATTAATAATTTGTCATTAACATGACAAAGTGTACGATTATAATGACAATGACATAATATGTTATTATTCCAATTTCAAAACGCATACTAGAAACGCGTGTGTACTATTGTTCTAAATTGTTCTGTTATTTAAGACATGTTTGACTATATGTATCTATGACATGACAATTGTCAAGAAAATGATTAACCAACATTCAAAGATTATTATAACAATGGGAAAATGTTTTGTAATCTCGTATTTACTGCATAGTTAGCTTAATTCTGTCAGTTCAACCCTTCGACATGTTTGCCTTTATACTAAGTCTTATTCTTCAATGTGTTTGTCTGTTTCAATAGTCATTATGCCATCCTTATAATTTATCATTAACTTGGTATTTAGCATAATGACTTGTTTGTTACACATCTTCTTCGAAGAAGTTATTGAACGCATTTATATTATCTGTAGTAATTCAAGAATTTAATTTGCCCGGGACTGGATCCCTCGTAAGGGGTTGACGTCAGGCAGGCGGCCGGTAGTAAAAATTAAGCCAAATCCTCTGTGCAACATGCTTTGAAAAAGTGTGTTGCGCCGACCGGACCCCACATTAAGGTGTTATAAGGGCAGGTAGAAAGGAAGTAGTAATTTAAGAATCTTAAAGAATAGGCTTAGATTTCATTGTTCGTATGAGCCCGTATCGGCATTTCTTCTCAAGGATAGGGAAATGCTGATGCCATTACTTTAAGACAATATGACATGTAAAAGTGATATAACTAAGTATACTAACTGGGTAGGAATAATTATACAATTTGCAGAATAAACGATTTGTATATCATAACACTCTTATGTAGTTTGTTTTATAGCAAAGCAATGGACTGAGAGCCGCGTCTCCTGCACTACATTACACAAAACATATACACAAAACGTGGTATTTCTACATTTGTCTATGGCCCATTGTTATATGAGCAGGAGACAATGTAAACCCTTGTTTTGTGTAGGTGTTTTGTTTTGAAAAATGTGCAGGAGTCGCGTCTTCATAGACGTTTCATGTGCTAATTAGTGCCCAAAGAATTTTAATACCATAGGTTTTATTCATTCATTTTTAAACTAGGTTCCAGCCTTTATTATAAAGTGTCACATTGAAAAATACTTTAGATCTATAGATATGTCACTCGATCAAAGTTCACGAGTAGGTACCTATTTCTGTTGTTGTTGTTTAATTTCATGTTGATGAATATTTTATTTATCTACTTTGTTGACAGTAGATATTATTGGCAATAAAACTTATCAGAACTGGATGTTTCGAAGACATTCGAATAAATAAGGTACTTACAAAGCTTTAACGTAGGTATTTTAATAAGGATGATATCAGCGAAGCAACGGTATTTCTTATTTTTATTTATTTCCAAATAACTTGAATGCATTTGAAATAACTCAATGGTCCTAAAGGATAATTTTATGTCTGACATAGGCCCCCGCGTCGCTTCTGTCGGGTGTTCGCATTCCAACCACAAGAAACAAATACTCGATATCCAATGTATCCACAACGTGATACAACTGAGTCATCTTTCGTCATCCGACGTGCCGAGTTGTAGTGGAATTCTCATGGCCACCAGTTCGCGTGCACCGACGCCCGAGAACGGTCAACTTATCGCTCGCTCGTTTTATTATCGACTCTATTTTCGTGCGAGCCAACTGACTGATAAGTCAAACTACCCTGGCGCTTTGTTAACGACGCACGCTCGCCAGCATTATCAATTCTACTGTCGCGTATTCGAATTATTGTAAATAGTCGCTGTGTCGGATGAGTGAATTTTCGAAGTGCCAGTGGGATCGCGAGAGCGAGGCCGGCGCGGGCGCTATGGAGAGCTGTTACAAACTGTACACATGGATCAATCACACAGTGTTGATGTTGCTCTTCCAGATATTCTGGAAAGTCAGCCAATTATCGGACTTCTTGAAGGGAAAGTGAGTACCTATCTATCTTGTCTAATGCTGCGAACTCGTGATTTATGTAAAGTACAGCGACTATATTATTTACCTGTTCGTTTTGTACGATTACGTAAGAATTTAGTTGGAAAGTTTTTACAATAATAACAAACACGTTCTTGCTCCGTGTGCATAAGAACTCGTTAAGATACCGTATTAACGAAAAACATACCTGCGAATGATCTCATCGCAATTTTTATCATCAATAGTTTTGTATACCTACAAGGAAAATGCTATGTTCCCACTTAAGAATTAAACATATTCATCGTATCGTTTCCTTTGCCCATAATTGATTTATGCGTAAAGACTAAAGGTATTTTTGTACGGTCAGTCAACGTAAATACTTGATGCGGGTAGGTATAGAAAGTAACTGGTCGATCGATTGCTACAAAAGGTTGCTTTATACGGTTTAATATACCAAAAACCTTTATCGTTATATGGGACAGTTCCCTCAGGGCAGCCATTAATGTAAGTGAATAAATACGGAGAGCATTGTACCTACCTACATTATTAATTTCTTAAGTTTACGTGAATATTATACATTGAAATAAAACTATTCTTACGGATTCTATCACGATTAGGTTTTAATTATTATTCCCGACGTTTCGAAGGCTTTGCAGTCTTCAGTCTGACCCGTGACAACGAAGACTGCAAAGCCTTCGAAACGTCGGGAATAATAATTAAAACCTAATCGTGATAGAATCCGTAAGAATAGTTTTATTTCAATCTACATTATTAATTTAATGTCATGAATGAATATTCTATAACAAAATAGCACTGCTAAGCGTAATTATAAAATCTGGTTATTAAAGTAGTAAAAAACAGACACACAAACAAATTAATAATGTTAGTAGGCATATCGATCAGTGACAATAAAAAACTGATGCCGATGTCATGCACAGCTCGGTAATCTATAATGCTGATAAGTTAAGACTGTGTTATCAGTAATACACTTGAATCGATAAACAGGTCGAAGGCATTTCTAATAACAAGATAAATCAAATAGACAAAACATTATGTAGAATAACTTAGTAATATTTTGTGGGACAAAACTTACATCAGCATTTCCAGTGAGACATAATAACAATGTAAACACACGTCATACTAATGACGTAGATATGTTTAAGTTTGTTACGTATACTAATTTCCAATTAAGGAAAGTAATTGTTTATTAGGTTACCTACAATACTCCTAATACTAGTAACAGCGTTACAGATCTATAATTTTAAGTTCTATCACCAAGAGGAAACTGTTGCTTTTGCCAAAGTTGTGACCATGATCAATTCAAGAAATTGATTTATTAGGTCTGAATATCTTCGCAGTTCCTAAGATTGTCCCACAATCACATCACGGTTTCTTATTTAAGTACTTACTTTTGTCGGATCTTTTACTTATTCCATGTGGATTTTATCTAAATATTTCATTAACTACCTTCCATTTATCAACCATTACAAATTCAGTCCCTCCTCAGAAAGACAGAAAGAAAGAGGTATCGTTTTAGTGTTTTGTGTGATCAATTGTGATTCCTCTAAAAAATCTACTTTATCCAAGTGTCAAACTACTCTGACCCTCTCCTTCCATCTATAAATTTTTGCATATATATTACTACTAAACATTTCTTTCAGATTTTCATCCAGATAGGCCTCAGTAATATTCCAATTAATATTTTGTTGTTGGTTATCATATCATAGAGAATTTTACTAGTGTAACTCACAGTGACAAGTATGTTTTATCAAACATATTTTGGCTATCATCAATATCAATATTTTAGTAGTCCTGACCTTTTATCAATAGAATTTTACTTGCTTGTACCATCGTCAATTCTGTTTCATTGGGACTATCATTATCATCAATTTTCAATGTACTTTAAGTTTACTTGTATTTGCCACTGTAGTTAGTTTTGATGTGCCTACCTGAATAATTTAATTTATTGTCTACGTATTGACCTACCTTGTAATGAAATCTCATTGACAACGAGTCTATTCTTACAACAAATATTGTAAATCAAAAAGCCATTAGAATTTTTATTACCTTACAGTTGCAATGATTACGTAAAAACTTGGCATAGTATTGCAAAATATAATAACATTTGTTCCAATTATGGATCAAAGCCGGGTAGTGTGGATTTGTTACCCATATACTATTGAATGTGTTTGATTTTGAATAATAAAAAATACATTAGAAAAAATTAAAAAGAACTAATATAACTAGAAACCAAACATTTTCAGACACTCGTAACTCGCCTAGGCTAGTCCTTGGTACAAATGACTCGAAAATCGTCATTTAATTCTAGAAGTTAACTAATCAACCTAATTTAGAAATAGGTACTAAGTGAATACAATGACAAACAAAGTTTTTCATTTCATCTGTTATATTATTTACAGCTTGCTTTTTATCTTATGATTTTCTTATGATTCTCACATTTGAATATTCATTATTTTAGCGCCAAAAATATAACTTCGATTCATAATTATGAAAACACCAGTTATATGTTTTTGTTTTACGACCACACATCTGCCTGCGCCCTGACGTCAACCCTTTAAAAAAGCTTTAAATAATGCTATGTAAAAACATCTTTCAAAATGAAAGAAGCATTAATGATTGATTTGTTCTTAATTTTGCTAGTGAACCTTTTTTCTGAAATATTTCCTATCTTTTAGCAGTTTTTGTTTTATTGTTTTTACTAGTTGTTCGAACATTCAACGGTGGGATACGGGCAACGGCTTATTTTTACATGTCTATATACATATGCGTAGCGTGTTTATACACAATAGCTTTCTATGTCTGTTACTGTTACCACGATCATCTTCTTTCTATGGTTATTAAATGTTGTAAAACTTCACTGTACTTACCAGCAAGAGCATCCAATGTAGTCACTTTGTTGTGCTTGTGTCAGGATAAAATATACAATCCAAAAATTGAACCTCGACTAATGTACGAAAAAGTTCGCATCAATCGAATCTGATAAGCACTAGCGTGCAGCCAACGTAAACAAAATAAATCATGGAATGTAAACAACAATACCCGCTTGGTAGTTATTGTGTGATTTGCATTTTTATCACGCGATACACAACACATCAAACATTTGACTGACAATGGATACTCGTATAATGAATGTGCAGTTAGTGGGAGCCATTTCGAAATAAAATACATTGCGACATTAATACAGGAAGTAGAAGAAAAAATAGTAATAGGAAAATAAGTTATTTTGCTATTAAATATATACCAGGGTACTAGGATACCAGATTTTGCTGACGGCTTTGTACTTATGGATCTGTAATAATATCCAGATATACTTCGAAAATAACTACAGATAGCTAGAAAGATGTAGCAGAAGAGCTTAGTGTGGTTAAATGACACAGCAAGCAAATTATAAAATTGTATGTGCAAGCTTATCATCTATTTTATTTATGAATCAATTGCCCCTTCCGTCTCCCACGTTCCTGCAGCTGTTCATTTCTTACTACATGTCTAATGTGTTTGTCTATTATAAATCTAGACATATATGAATTAATCTATGTCGGAAAATCTTTGAGCGAGGCCTATGTTCAGCAGTGGACGTCCTATGTCTAATAATGTTATTATTCATAATAGCTTCCATTAATACAATTATGCTAGGTAGTTTAGTACCACGTAAACTATGTAGCCCGATAACTTTTATCTGAGGGATAATTTGAATGCTTTGAATTATATGTCTAGTGTTAACGCCAAATTATTCCTTAGAAAACAGTTATCTGGATAGTGTAAAATTAGCCCTAAATCATTCAGCCGTCCATTTCATGTGAAATTTCAGGCATTTTAAATGATCTTAATATACCTACTTAATTACTTATTTATAATTCTAAGACTTCATAATCCCTTATTATAGTCAACAGTGCCAGAAGACCATTAAGAATATGGGTGGAAAAATTGCAAATATTAATCGCATGTTTTGCTAAATTAAAATATTAAGAAAAATTAAATCATGAACGTAGCTTATTTAAATTCTAGACTGTTAATACCAATAAACTTTTCGTAAAATATATAGTCGGTAATTAGCGATATCCAAAGCGAGGAAAGCCGCGCGTCATTCGAATGAACATTTCCAATGCGTGCGTAATTTGTATCGGATACGGCGATAAGTTCGACAGCATTACGTCTGGCCTCGAAATAGATTGCAGTGAAACTTTGGTCTACCACTCTATGCGTGGTATTATGTAAGCCCAACAAGAACCCTTCTGCAGCCGAACTATATTCATTTATATTTAAACGCCTATCTCTTTATTGTAATAAGTTTTTAGAAACTTCCTCATCAGTGTTACCGTAATGTTTATTAATTACCTAAGACACAATCATTTGTTTTCATAATCAGAGTAGTTGTTTGCTTATTTTGCTTTGAAAATCTTGTCCATAATTCAAGTATTTCTTATTTCTGAATGTTTATCTAATTACTCTATGTCACTTTATTCCTTTATTATTATTTCCTGGTTATCTCTATTTGATATTCCTTTGCATACATCCTTAAAAGATTATGAAGAAACCTCCATATCTACCTGTATCTTAAACACCAGGAAAAAATATAAGTTCATCCGTGTGGTTAATCGAATAGCAAACACGGATATTTTTTTTATGGCGATTCAACTTTCAACATCAGTCGAAATATTGCGTGGTATAATTTTTTTGTTTTATCTCTTTCCTTGTTACCACTGCATTACGTTGTATTGAATCTATGTTTAATTTTAGTGCACATTTCCATCCTCTTCAATGTAACTCAAAACAATTAAAAGCAAAAAAAAAATACATCATGTATTATTGTTCACTTCAATGTCTGTTATAGAATATTTTTTCATGCAAAAGTTACCAATTGTAAATTTTTTGATAGGTACTAATATTACATAATTTGTGTTTCTCATCAATTATAACATTAAGTGCTACTTAATACTTAAATTAAGAAATGAACAATCATCAAAACATCTGAAAGGGTAATTATATTGTTGATATTATTAATTCAGGTAGTGGCTACTTACTGGCTGTCTGCCTTTAGATTATGGTAGTCCATAGTAGAGTACCATGTTCCACATATTCATAACTCAGACTACATATTATTATAAGATTCATAAGTATTTTATGTTGGTACTAAATAGTGACATTAATGTTTAGTACTAACATAAAGTACTGTGAACGTTCACAGGGAGATGATAAAAACTATTACCACACCAAACGATTTAAGACTCGTTAAAAACAATTTAAAAACACTATGTATAGTTTTGATTCGGCGCCAATAAATGCAGTGTCAGAAGAAAGTTTTTATTGAAACTGATTGTGTGTATTGTATACGTTTTGAGTTGTGATAGATTCGCGAATGTCCTATTTTCGCTTATCAAAGTCCATCCTCATTTAGAGACGTAAGAATATTATTCATCGTTTGCTTTGACGCATCATTTACGTCCACGTCGTCAGATTATTTCAACTTCATTATTTTTTATCTTTTCTTTTTATTTCACTGAGTATTTAGCGAATCCTTATGATAAGGTTTTATCAATTCCACAATTGTACTTGTCACAATATGCCCTAACTTGGCTTGATCAATTTATAAAAATGTATTTTAATGCAAAGTAAACATAGGATATGTTTTAAGAAATAATCACTTTAAAAACTTAACAGACCGACTTCAAATCCGATCGTGACCAAATTTAAATGGGACCACCCTTGAAATAAGCTCTGTCGACCACAAAAAGAATTTAAAAAATTGGGCCTCATTTAGCGGAGATATCGCGTAACATACATAAAAAAAAGAATACAGGCGAATTGAGGACCTTCTCCTTTTTGGAAGTCGGCGGATAAGAGACATAACATGGAGAATAAATAGAACATACTGTCATCAAAGATAGTATAACAAACTATAATTCGATAGCATATTTAATCTACTTAAATTCGTTACTTGCATGATAATGTATAACGATAAACTGTATCCATTCTCATTGAACTTTCCAAACAATCTTACAATTGAAGAAGTCTACTATTTTTGCTTATAAGCAAACCAATCTATTAATAAGTTTTATAGTTTGTAACCCCGTCACTTTTATTACGTTTATACACCAGTGAATAATTAGTTTGCTTCCACTTGCCCTTCAAACACAGACAGGGGTGTGTCTCGAAAGTTTCGACTCAGTTTGCACCACGTAACGTTCTATTTTGACTTGGACGTTGTGGATAATAAAGTGGCTACATTTATATTTGTTCATGACATCCCGAAGCAATATGCGATAATGATTTGAAGGTTGTATCCTCACACGCATACGAGCTGCAAGGTTGGTAAATAAGTTATGATTATGATGCGTAATTTCAATTGCCAATTATTTTATTGAAATTGTGCAGGATTACGGAGGTTTGAAGTTAAATTTTTGAATTTGAGTTGAGTCTCAAGTTTTCAAGGCATGATTGCAATAGATTGACCATGATTTCATTGATTTATAATATGTATGACGTATTTAAAACGCATTACTTCCGAATGTGGCGTTATGGTCGCTTATTGTGCATAGAATTTCTCTATATGGTAAGTTTCTCTATACAGTATGGGCTTTGGTTGAGCCCCACTGTCTCTCAGATTTGTCGTCAAGCACGGGAACTTATCTTAAATGCGACTCTTGTTGAGACCAATTTAAATTAGAGTATATACCAATTTTAATTTTAGTGTCTTAACATACGGCTAATTACCAACGTTAACAATAAGTTCAACAATATTATCATGGTGTTGGCATCAAGTGAGCCTGAATACATTTTTATATTGTTTGACAATAATAGCCCTGTAATATTACTGTCCCACTGCTGGGCACGGGCCTCCATTACTGATGAGAGGGCTTAGGCCTTAGTATACCACGCTGGCGTAATGCGGGTGCGATTTATATTGTTTATTACTGTATATTTACAACAATAGTAAGATAAATAACAAAGAGGCGTAGTTAACAGGTGTGTAAAACACGTGACCTCAACCGTGTGTCCTAATTGTACGTGCCTGCAAGTCGTTAAGTTTACATACAATGCACACGGCGCGGCGTGGCGTTTTAATCGATCAGTACATTAAATGGTAATGAATTTTATATTCAGCTTTTAAACTATTTTTTAGTTTATAAAATAGATAATCAGGTGTTCATTTATGATAAGGGTCTCTTAGTTTCTTATTAGATATGACGAATAAAATAATATTAGTACAATAAATATGTAGGTACTACGTATTAAAGAATTCATTTAACACAGTAAGTATTGCAAGTATAGTAAGTATTGTTACACGAGTTGAAAGAACAAATATAGGGCGTTCGTGACTGCTCATAAATATAAAACTAATAAATAATTATCTACAGTTTGTAAAAAAATACCATTCAATTTAGTTGCCTATCAGCGGCATGCATATTAAAAGTAACTATTACGAAATGCCATGGCCAAATCATGAAGCATTTTTATAAAATAATAATTGAAATGCTACAAGTACAACTGTACGGTTTTTATAATAATATTACATGCTCTTCCTAATAATTGAACTATAAAATTAATAGGTATTTTAACAATCCTTATCTGTAAGCATTAATTTATAAATATTTATTTTGTATTAAACATTACATAAGCTTACACCTGCATTCCCGAAGGGGTAGGAGGAGGCGCACTGGCAAACTTGAATACCCACATTTCGCTATTTCCATCCTAGATGTGATAGGGGGCGAGCCTATCGCCATATCGGGTACAAATTCCAGACTGATCTAAATTGAAAAAACCCAATATTATATTGCCCGACCCCGACCCCTTATGATTGTAGGCGTACCGAAATACAACTACGCCACCGAGGCATTAATTTTATAAAAATTAAAAAGCTTTAAAAATTTAACTGCCTCGGTGGCGTGGTGGTATTTCGGTACGACTACGGTTCTGAGGTCTCGGGTTCGATCCCCGGGTCGGGCAAAGTGATATTGGATTTTTCCATATCAGCCCGGAGTCTGGAATTTGTGCCCGATATGACGATAGGCTCGCCCCCTATCACATCTGGGACGGAACTAAGCTCGGCGAAATGTGGGTGTTCTAGTTCGCTAGTGCGCCCCTGCCTACCCCTTCGGGGATACAGGCGTGAGCTTATGTTATGTTATGTGTTATGTTGTGTTAAAAATTAAAGTAGGTACCTACTGTAATACTGTAGATATGCCTATTATAATCTGTAAAATCTTCATAATAATTTCTCGAAGAGCTTAAGGGCAAAGCAAAAGTAATTCAATAATTTTGCATCATCATGAACATACAAAACTAGAAAAAAACTCTCAAATGTGTGTTCTCAACATAACATCCAATTCTTGAGCATACTGTATGCATCGTTTAGTCGCCAAAACACAGCTGCAATGTATTTATAACTTTGCCCAACTCCGCGGTAGAAACAAAAAACAAATCAATTCGTAATCCACCAAACCGTGTTATATTTTGTCAAATCTCGATTATAATTGGGATTGGGCCAAATTTTATATACATTTCAATGACCTAGTATCCTAAAAATACCAAAAATTATCCACCAGCGGTTAATGGCTTTGTCTTCACTCTATTACTTAGTGCATTGATTAATAACTTCCCTAAGATTTTGTTTATGAGCAAAACTATTGAAGACAAGAACATAAAACAGATCACACCGCACCGGAAAACAACGTTTGTGAACGATTATAGTCCTTATACATCAAATCATAAGCTCATTCATTGCTGTTTTATTGATAACAAGCCACTTCAAACATTTTAATTGACAACTGGGATTTGTTGCATCCTTGGGGATTTTGCATTGGCAATGTTTCCCTGTTTTATCTATGTTCTGCACCACAGAACATTATATTTCTGTCTGTGCTCTGCACATCAAAGCTGTTATAGCGGCAAACATTCCGACTTTAGTGTTTATTATAATAGCGGTAATAATGAAATTATAATGTTTCGCATGTTTAGTGCAGTGTGCCAGGCCAGTTTACTCCCACATCTTCAGCTTTCTGGTTTGCTTCACGCTTTATATGGTTAGTGGAAATTATACCAATACCTATCTGTTATCTACAGAGACTTTAAGTATACATAAAAGTCTCTGGTTGTCTACTTTGGTCTTTTGATGTAAAGTATCTCAATTTTTATATTTACAATCCAGTATAATTTGTTACGTATTCCGCAACTCAATAGGTATCATTAATGTAATTTCCTATTGGTGAAAGAATTGTCATTTGATTGGATCAATGATTTTTAAAAAACATCCTATGAACATAAAATCACAATCATGTAAACTTAGTGAAGAATGACAACAAATAAAATATTATTCAATTGCCAAAATAGTATTTTGTCAAAAGACTCTTTGTTTATTTATTTATTTATAAAAGACTCTTTGTTAGTTTTCCTAGACGAGAGACTTACTTTATTTTTAGGATAAACGAAAAAGTTTATTCCCTATACAGTTCGCGATGTGGCTAAGGTCCAATATTAGTTTCGGTCTGAATAAGAAAATATTCTATAATATGACCTCATCTTTATATTATAGTGCTACTAAAATGATTTAAAAACATAGAACGTTCTCGAATACATTATGTATAAATTATATCATGTATTATCTAATTTTACTTTTCACTACGGGAACTGTCTATCCGGCTCGTTGTGAGATACGCGCCAGTCATAATAATTACATAACTTTACTATCAACATGGCCGATAAAACACATAAATTACTATCATTAGCTTGATATAGAAGGGCCCTTTCTTCCTGTCACAAAAATAACCATATTTTTATTATAAAACTGTTATTTAGTGGCACTTTAGACGCATGCATTATTTATTATTGATGTTATAACTGAAGGGACTATAAGTGACACGAAATTTATCTCATATCTCATATAGGTTATATTTTATGTAAATTATAAGCATACTACATTAAAGTGTGAATATCTCATCATTCTCAACCAATATTAAGACATTTTAGAAACTATCTAAAATACAAATCAAGGATTACATGGCATTATTTATTTGGATATTGTTAATTAGAAATACGCTATTAATTTAAGTGTATTCAACACTCCCATTCCAAATGTGGAATAGTATAAGAAAATATAATTAACAGGTACGGTTATCAAAATTTCCTAAAAGGTTTTTTTGTTCATCATGGATTTCCCCAGACATTTCCTGTTGTTTAAAGTAAAATTATCATTAGTACAGTAAATTGTTAGTAATTTATTTACAAATGTATATGACATCAGGAGGCAATGTTATCAGCTATTTTAATAAACATTATAACGAGGATAAATCTAATTATCTAAATAATTTTATGATCATTATGCACATTTGGAGGTGTTGTGGTAATTAAATGGAGGTACAACTAGTTTTTACGGATTCTATCGCTGTTTGTTTTTATTTTAGTCCCGTTACAAATAAAAAGTAATCACGATACAATCCGTAAAAACTAGTCTATTTAATATTGTTATTACTATTTTAATGTGTAATATTCGCATATTAACTAAACAAATAAGTTATGTAGTGTATCAGCAAAGTCAATTTATACCGATTACATTTAATTGTTTACAATTTCTTCACATTTTGTATGTAAGAAATCCATTAGAAACTAAAGAACTTCAAATGATCCAGTTTTGCTGAGGGGAAAAACCTGAAAGTAGTATATAATTCCTGACGTCAGCTTGTAAAGTCGATATCTATGTATATTGTACTTTACGTCTGCTAGGCATCCTCGTATCGTCATTTGTCACACTAAGGCTCAATTGCACCACTATTATTAACCTAGAGTTAGTCCTAACCGCCAGTTAAGTTACAAGTCATTCATACATTTTCTGTCAATTTAGCTTGCGGTTAGGACTAACTCTAGGTTAATAATAGTGGTGCAATTGAGCCTAACGGAACTAAAACAATATCTACGTCAAAATCGTTGACGCAATGCGGTTTGGTCAGTTATTTTATACAGGTAGTTATGTAGTAAGACTAATTGAAGAAATAAAAAGGTAGATAAGATATAGAAATGGCGGATATTTGGTAACGCTTAAAATCACGGACGTAAAAAAAAGGATTTTCGGCACATTCAGTCGGCACGTAACGGCGGCGACCGACTAAATGAGCCGAAAACCCTGCTTCACTTTCAATGTTCCTAGCGCTCTGTCCATCTTTTTTTACGTCCATGCTTAAAATGTACAATCTTATATAATACCATCTTATATCTATCTTGTGTCATGTTTACTGCTTCATCATAATAAAATAAGATCATGAATTTAAATGTCATGTCATGATTATTCGTAATTGCAGTGTGATTATCTGAGTTTGCAAATATTTTTACTACCTGATTAAATTCTGTTGATTATTTTAAATACTGTTTATCATGTAATTGATCTTTCAAAAGCAATAAATTGACTTTTGTTACATTGTAACACGTGGATAATGTTATTTATTGGAAGAATTTTTATTTTTTTATAGTAGAGACTGGGAAGTGAGTTTGTGGGTCACCTAATGGCAACTGATCTACTTAGCCCATAAAAAGCCATGACACCAAAAAAAATTGTGAGTGCGTTACCAAAGTAACCGCCGAATGCTCATACATTTAAGGTCGCCTTACGTCGTGGATGTGATAGCCTTATGGATATTTATCTTCCGGGATAAAAGTAGCCGTAGTAGTATGTGTTATTCTGATCTATAATATATACATGCCTATACATGTAAAGTTCCATCAAAATCCGTCCAGTAGTTTTTGCGCGAAAGAATAACATACACACACCAACATTCACGTTAATAATATTAGTAGGATTCTGGAATTAAACGTCTGGACTAGGGGAATTACCACCACCACCCATAGCAGTATTACTATTTATTATCTTACTTGTACCGATTCCGGTACAAAAAAAAACGAAGTAAGATTATAATAATACTGCTATAAGTGGTGATGCCACCAGGTCTTACCAAGGGTGGTGTGTCCCACTGGACGGCCTAAAAAGCGCGAGCTGGACGTTTTTGAGGATTATATAAGTACCAATTTGGTCTCACTGTGGAGGATGCTCAAAATTAGGCTGGGAAAAGGCCAGGCAGATAGAAAAAAGAATATTCTAGAATCGTATACCGTATCCCACTACACGCGACCGTACTCATCAGTTATTACTTCCTGGTCAATCATAAAGATGAATGTGTAGGTGAGGTCCTCACAAGTCCACCGTTTATTTATTGCAGACATGGCCCTCGCGATCATAACGTTGCCATTCCGATTAATTGAACTTTATATTTAGCATTTGCTTTGTCTTCTGTTATCGAGAAATGCATCTACTTCAATGAAGAGTCTTTATACACGGAATAATTTAGAAAACCCTGTTTTTTTTCATTGAGTGTATTTAATTTGGAGTTGAAACATTTCTACAAAATCTACAAACTATAAAAATGCGGATAGTCAAATTATTGATCAGTTAATCGACATTATGGGTCATCCAAGTAAAATATTTTTTTCAATAGAATTGACAACAATATTGGGTCGGGGCACGCACAACACACTTTTTCAAGCATGTTGTAGAAATGATTCGGCTAAGTTTTAACTACCTAACTTCATATCCCGTCCAGGGCAAATTGTGTTGGAAAACACTCCTCCCGACCTGGGAATCGAATCCAAGACCTCCCGGTTCACAGTCCATATAAGCTGGCCGGTCAGGCGTTTGGTCGTGCAAAGTTAATTAATTAATTTTATTTAGATATTTAGTTCTATTTTGTCATTTATTAACTTTCAAAACCTCCATAATTTTGTCCAACTCCATAACATTCACGCATATTCCACATGTCTGTGTTCCACGTAATATGTTACGATAAAAACTTGTTTGAGGTGTGGTTACGACTAGATATGACTTTGACTTTCGTATCGTGGTAAATATTGGTATAACCTTAGCAAAGTCGAGCCCCGACGACGTGGTATTTTTTATTACAACCGAATGACGACGCGAGCAATCCAATTGCCTGGTGATAATCCATAGCCTTTTGAGTGGTAGAGCCACGCTGTAGACAGTAACGTCTACAGCACGAATGGGCCGGCTTGACCGGTTAGATACCACGGTTTCACACAAAGCCGACGTAAAGTGGCAGCTTGCTGTCGCGTTTCGTTCGGAGAGTGATATTTACCCATTTCCCTCTCCCTTTCCCAATCCCTTTTTTCTCCCCTTCCATTCCCTCCTTTTAGGTTGGCAACGCACCCATGATTCTTTTTGTGTCTTGGGTGTCTATGGGCGGTGGAGATCACTTACCATAGGGTGACCCATCTGCTCGTTTGCCAATAAAAAAAAAGTGATACACATAAACTTAGTTACGAGGCACTGCATGGCACTGCACCGTGCTTGTCACCCTGAGACATTAGATGATAAATCTCATAATGTCCAGTAATTACACTGGCTACATAATTACAACACAAAATTGCTCGCCCAATGTCGGAGTCTATTACTTTGGTATCTTCAGACTCTCGGATAGGAGACTTAAATGTTTTATGTTCCCAACTAATCAACTCTATAAATAGCGTAGACATGTGAATTTTTGTTTGCTAGATACTTTAGCTACATACATACATAAGCTCACGCCTGTATCCCCGAAGGGGTAGGCAGAGGCGCACAAGCGAACTAGAACACCCACATTTCGCCGAGCTTAGTTCCGTCCCAGGTGTGATAGGGGGCGAGCCTATCGCCATATCGGGCACAAATTCCAGACTCCGGGCTGATATGGAAAAATCCAATATCACTTTGCCCGACCCGGGGATCGAACCCGAGACCTCAGAACCGTAGTCGTACCGAAATACCACCACGCCACAGAGGCAGTCACTTACTACTTTAGCTATAAGACTTAAAAACTGTCAGGGGTATACTCACAGTTTGAAATTCGAGGGATATAATTGACGAACACATTGGAGACTTTACATTACGTATTATTAGAGACGGAAAAAAAGATGGACGGAGCGCTAGGAACATTAAAAGTGAAGCTGCGTTTTCGGCCTATTCGATCTATCGACATGTAATTGCGTGTGTGCGTAGGGTACTTTTGTGCAGGCGCGTTTGTTGCGTGGTTTCTCTGTGGCGTTTGTTTAACTATAGGTGAGACGGTGTCCTTCTATTTCTTTACGTCCATGCGTAGTATTTAGTAAGACTAGCAAGAATCTCGGCACTGAAATATTTTATTATCTCTTAGTTACGAACATGAAGTGCCACTACTAATTTTATTTTTTGGTGATCATTGTATCGCCATTACATAGCGCTTGCCAAACATGGACAGACCGACATGACAGATAGATAGAGCAAAACTATAAGGGCTCCTTTCTCTCCATCTGCCTACGGTATTCTAAAACTACAATAATACTTATTATAGTTTTTAACTCGCCTTTTATTATGTAATACTTCCGTCAGCTGTACAAGAATGTTCTAGAAAATTAGTTACGTAATGGATCAGATAAATGCCTACTGCTGTCATAAATTAATTTATTTGATTGGAACCACTGATTGTCCATGTAATAGATACTAGTTGGTACATAATATTATTTGAGAACGGTCTGTACATATTTATTCATTTAAACATGCCTTTAAACACTCTGAGTTATATATAGAGTAATGTCAACGACACATGTTTGTACAATATTAATTTAATATAGATAGTGACGTCAGAATGTTTGAACAGGGCCTATCGTGTGACTGTTCTTATTTCTTTGAGCTTTGTGTAAAGTGACTAAGGAATTAATGGTTTCGCACGGAATAGATAACACAGGCCTGCGAATTTTTCTTTTTGAAAAGTTTTTTTATTGAATGGTTGACATTTGTTTTAATTGTCCTAAAAGTAATAGAAAAGGGCATTCATATGATATATACCACGTCACGTTTATCAGATTTAGATGATATAGCATTTAAATATGAAAAATAACAAAAGAAAAATGTAATAAAATCAATGAGAGTCATTTGGAATATTTTGTAAAGTTTTATTGAGTCTATAGCTATGAAAATAGTACATTAAGGTATACATAAAGAAAAAAATTAATGGTAACGTGTTTTTTTTAAAAGCTGCGTTTTGTGGGTTTGCGTTTATGATTTTTTACTTTATCTCTGTGTATCATCCAGCAATAGTCAGCCATCATATTAAACGTCCCAACGGCGTTAATATATTATTTCCATTTCCTTTATGTTCTGATGAAACCGTTCACCTTGTTCTTCACTGTAGTCGCCTATATTTATTGGGAAACAATCAATGTGAGACATCAAAAATGAATTTTCAGACTCATATTACAGCAATTTTTATAGGCGTTTAACATTTCCTGCACAATATTATTATACTCAGAATCTTTTGTTGCCTAGAAACTTAGATACGATATTTTTAAAGCCATGCCAGGCATTTCGTTCCAAGGTTGTCATCAAAAACAAATTTTGAACATCGTTGTTACAGACGCAACATCAGGCTACACAATTTTGGCGCGGTTTATAGAATTATATATTATTACATTGGTCAAACAAAAATAACAATCATCTGTATGATTTTTTTGTTCCCTCCACAACATAGGAATACCGAATGACAATGATTTTGATTTACCGTAAGTCCACTGTCTTAACACTTCAACACATAGCCGGCATACTGTATGCGAACCCACTGTTTTTCTTGGTAACATAACGTTATTCCGAAGTAAGCATAATAAGCATTTTTTTACAAAGTCTGTTATTTTTTTTCTTTGCTTAACTATTGTATATTATCCGCAAATATAGCAAAATACATTTGGATTGTTTTTGCAACTCCAAGGAACCATAGTTACCACAATATTTTATTATACGTTGCTTTTCGCGGTTTAAACCACTATGATTGGTCATAGTACATAAAACTTTTTTGTTTTTTTTCTTACACGGGAAAGGCAGGTTAGTAACAATAGACTATAGGATGATTGGTCATAGAGTATAAAATAGAAATATAGATCATGGAATCAATTAAGTAAAAAAAAAAACTAACTTACCAATCCAACTAACTATTATACATATATTTATCTATATGCAAAAAAATGTGACACAATGTGATACGTTAAAACAAAGTTTATATTTGCTATATACAGACCAACTTCTACATGTTTGTGATGAATTTATTTAAAAAACTTTTTCATCGCAGACCTGTGTAATTAGTGACGTAAAAGGCCGGGAGCTCTATTATACCTCTAATATTATGATGATGAAATTTCATTACGCAATCGGGAAAATGATCTTACTACTATTATAAATGCGAATGTTTGGATGGATGTATGTTTGTCACTCAATCATGCCAGGGGGTTACCACCAACTTTTATAGCAGTGTTATTATAGTCTTACTACGTTTTTTTTGTACGGGAATCGGTACAAGTAATATTATAATAATATTGCTATAAGAGGTGGTGGTAACCCCCCAGAACTGCTGAACGGATCTGGATGAAAGGCACTGAGATAAATTATATTCCGGAATAGTACATAGGCTTTTTACTTTTTATCCCGGAAAATATAAATATACATACCTAGATTTTTAAATAAATGGTAAATGACACACAGAATTGGATACTTGACTAGTTTTTTTTATTAATTTTATATGAAATTTACGTTGTCTAAAATATAAAACAGAAAGAAATACTGAAATATTCTCAAAAATAAAAAAGTTATTAGCCTTTGAAGTTTGATGTAACCGTCAAACTGCGGGAAAGAGCAGTACTAGTACAACCACGTCATGCCATATTGGTACGTGTGTTGGAAAGGGATAGCAAGATATCTCCAATATACCCCCACTCCAGACTTTAAAATATGAATTACTGCCTCATTTTTCAACTTATTTCGATACAGTTTTTACATTTTTTTTATTTTTTTTATTTGCTATTACATATAAATATGTGTATAAAAATCAAACATAGTCAAGTACCCAATTGAGGCCCTGTTACTGAGGAAACTATTTGCAAAGGTCAAGAGAATTTTAATATAACACAAACAATGAGATTAAACTCTCCTTATCACGACAGTGGACAAATATTTTTTCCGAGAATTATTATGTTTATTAACTTGAACTCCGTGATAATAAACTTTTGTTTTATTTTCAGGTCTTTGGAAGAGCCACAGGGTAACGACGCGTTGACGTTCGCGCCACTCACAAAAGAATCCAAATACAGAAGACACATCAGATCGATGTCAGACGTACAGAGCAGCACGCCTTACAGACTGACATACAGATCAAGAAAAGGCAGTAACCACATCCTGATGTATGACTCCGACACGAGAGCCAGAAGGATCGTGTCACGGCACAGGCAGTACGACTCCTCAGACTCTAGCGATTGTTACGAATCGCCGAAACTGAGGAGTTTGGGACACAACATCATGAAGCACACAGATTCCATGAGAATATTGTAGAAAAGATCTGACATATCAAAGAGGCTGTACAATCTAGTTTACACTAGATCGGAATCACGTCGGGATACCAAGCACAAAGTAATTGAAGAAAGGCCATCGGATTTCTTCGTCTAGACTGTTTTGCACAAAATGGTAGTTTAATTTTAAGTAGTGGGACGAAAATATGTCTTTATTGGATATTTGTGAGAAATTACACACAGTCCTTTGTTTATTGTAGTCTTTGTGTAATATATTATGTGAAAGAAATGATTTTACCAAAACAATATTTGAACCCACGTGATTCGATGCGGACAGACTTTAGTGTTTTCCTTTATGAGACTGTGATTCTAATAGTATAGGTATAATAATTATTAATTATGATTAAGATAAATTAACGATAACTGAATAGGTAGCTTTTACAATAGATGTAATACGTTCTGAAAGTAGATTTCGACTAACATTAAATTTTATTTCGAAATGGTGCGATCCAAAAGTAGCGCCTTGATTTATATTAATCCAAAAAATAAATAATATTATAAATGGAGACGTTAAATAATCTTGTATTTGTTCTTTTTAATAAAAAAAAAATAATATTACTAGCATTGGATCGGGCCATTTAAACATTAAAAGGCCATAATATCTAACAACCAAGTCATTACCACTTTGTATATAAGCATAAGCATCTCGATTGTGTATATTTTGATTAAGTTGATAAGTTGCGTTTTTTTATTAAATAATGATCAATATTTTAATATAAGACGTAAAATTTAACCTGGCATATAGGACATAAGCATTATCAAACTTGTACCATTATTATTTGGACATAATTTTTTTTTCTTAATCTTGAAGATACCTATTATCCCGAACAGACATCAATGAAAAATAAAAATACATCAATAAAAGCAAGTATACTTTATAAATATGGACATATTTTTTTTGTAACTAAGATCTTATTCACGAAAATGTAGGTATTAATTAATTTTTGACCAGCCTATTTCTTATGTAAGTATTGTATTAAAGGGATTTTCACATGTTTGAAATACAATGACTGGGATTTAAGAAGTAATTTGGACACTTAAGAATAACTTTGTATAAAAAATCGAAGACAGCAATCTAAATTATCAATGTAATAAATAATTAATTTGATATCTTCCTTCCTTTTTATAAGTTTTGTATGATGTTAACTTTTCAGTACACAATAATTGTCTAATATAAGGTGCTAATTAGACACCAATAGAATATGCCTGAAATGTGATAGGTAGCGCTAGTTAGAGTATACTTTTGTTATTTATTAAATTACACATTCTGTCGCCGGAGATGTAAATAAAATGATGTTCGTTTATTGTGGTGTTTATTTTTAGTAATTAGACAACCTATTTTAGTCTCAATTGTACCTAGTTACATCAAAAAGGAACCTTGTTCGTACTAGGTACCTACTTACCTACATATTGCAATATTGTGTATGAGAAATATTCTATTTTTATTTTCTCTATTAGTCTCTTTAGGTTTTATTTTTTTCATAATTAATATCGCATAAATGTTTAGTTTCGGCTTTCGGCTTGATCTTACCTATTTTAAATTCAAAATACAGTGGATGATAGTAGTAGACATAATAATAGTATAAATAGGTTTTTCAAACTTTTCATCCATAATTCTTTTAAAAGAATAGTTAGAGATATATTAGGTATCTACCTACTTATTATATTATTGATAAAGCATAATAGGGGAGTAGGCGTAAGTACCTAGGTACTCAATAGACTTTCCCATTTTAATTTATGTTCTCATTTCGATATATTTAATTAGATATCGGTCGGTACTAGGACACAAAGTAGGTATTCCAAGATTTCTAAGTGCAGTAATTTGAACTAGCAACGACATCTGTGTATTATGACTCAAACTGTAAACACGATAATTTGCTGAAACAAATGGTAAGAGCAGTAGAAAACAGATGGCACTACTACTACTGAAGCAATTAGTGTTATTTAACAAACACAGATGTCTCTACAAGCTATTAATGAAAAATACATTTTACGGTTTTACAGGCAAGACCATAATGATTATCACGAAAAACATTTTAAATAATATATGCAAATAATACATTAATGGAATCACAAGGTAAGAACCTAAGAACATACAATCAAAGTGTCACGATCACGAGTGAAGTCAAGTTGACAAATGACAAATTGACAACTTGAGATTGACAAACGAATGACAGATCTTTGTTTATTTTCCTAGGATAATCTAAGATTTTCCTCTTGTTATTTTCAAACGGCAAAGTTTTGTTTCAGTCGTATGTTCAGTGCGATTTTTAGAGTATTTTAAAATAAGTGGGATTTTAATAATAAGTCATAATGAGGCTGTGGTTTCTTGGTTTATTATTTATTAAATTAATATGTGCATCACCTACACCTATAGTGCTATGGCATGGGATGGGTAAGCAGCGTAAAAATATTTTTATTTTACGCAAAGATAATTTATATTAAGACTGGGGGGCTACTACCAGATCTTTAGCAGTTTTATTATAATTATTAAGATTAAAACTAATATTATAATAATACTGCTATAAGTCGTTGCGGTAACCCCGTTATTGTTTTACTGCAGGAGACACTTGTTGTACATCATTCAGTCTCGGCTGGTTTAAGGTATTTTTGCAAAGGCAAATACCCGGCGTTTATGTGATATCGCTGCGTATCGGGAACAGCACAGTCGAAGATTTTGAGAACGGATACTTTATGAATCCCAACAAACAAGTTGAATATGTTTGCGACCAACTTGCTTCAGATACGAACCTTTCTAGTGGTTTTAATGCCATTGGGTTTTCACAAGGATGCCAGTTTATGTAAGTCTTTTAAGCAGTAGCGTAACTGTATTGTTGGGGGCCCGTGGCAAAATCACAGTTTGTTCCTCAGGGACCTCCTATGGTCCTGGTATTTTGGGCCAGGTGCATCCCTCTGGAGTACGGGGGCCCCCTTTGGTCAAGACCTGTGGCATTTCACTGGAATGTCATCCTGTAGTTATGCCATTGCTTTTGAGTAAGATTTTGTTTTCAGAAAGGTAGGCTTTCGGCTTAGTTTAGACTCAGAGCCTAGATTATCCTAAATATTATACAGGATAGCTACCTATTACAGTAGGTACCTACTACACACCAAGTACGTAAACAAGATACATACTGTACATAAATGAAATCATTTTTCCTTGTTTACATGCACCGTAAATAGTCACAGGCGGTCAAACCCATCTTTTACTAAGTTGGACCAAAAATATTTATAATATTTTTAATAGCCCTCTATAAACTTGTAACAAAAAAGATAACTTACAATAACATACCTAATTATGAAATGATTCAAAATTATACTCTATCACATTTTATTTAATACGCAAATAATAATATAATGAAATGTCTTATCTTGTCTTATAATACATTATTATACATAATAACATATTATATTTACAATAACAAGTATTCAGTAATATTGTATTGGATGTGCTAATAATGCATAAACTTTTGTTATCATAATGTTTAGATGTGTTAGATGTGTATGTGTTATACCTTATATTGTAAATAATCATAGTATAAATTAGTTGACTCTATAATGAATAAATCATTTTATTTTTACCTATAATTAAATGGGAGGTTTAATGCTAATTGTCAACAATTATTGCAATGTTTCATATTAATCCATGACCCAAAAAGAAGGGTGTTATAAGTTTGATGTGTGTATCTGTTTGTGGCATGGCATCTCCTAAATGGGTGAACTGATTTTGATTTTTTGTTTGAAAGGTGATTTGATTGGGTGTATTTTTAATTTAAATACTGATAAGCCTCATTAAATCTTGTCATTATTTTTGTGAAAATAAATAAATTGCATAAAATAATCAAAATCTATTAAGTATTTATTTATAAACAGTTTATTTAACAAACATCCAAACATATAAATTAGAATTGTATTAATCCACCATAATTATTACAAAAAATACTATGACATAATTCTAATATCCTATTCATGTCAGGCGAGGAGTGATACAAAGATGTGGTGACAGGCTGACAATAAAAAACTATATATCCCTGGGCGGGCAACATCAGGGAGTGTATGGCCTACCTCACTGTGGAGCTCTCCAGCATGAGACATGTGACTACATCAGGAAACTGCTCAACTATGCTGCTTATAATAGGTAAGTTACATATTTTCTGAGAGTAAGTAAAAACTCATCGACATCCAACCTGAGGTCTCGAGTACGATCCCCTGGATATGAGTGATATTGGATTTTTCAATAACAGTCTGGAGTCTGGAATTTGTGTCCAATATGGTGATAGGCTCGCCCCCTATCACACCTGAGACGGAGCTAAGCTTGTCGAAATGTGGGTGTTCTAGTTTGCTAGTGCACCTCTGCCTACCTCTTTGGGGAAACAGGCGTGGGCTTATGTAAGTAAAAACTCTTAAAATAAATTATCTATTTGGTTTTAAGTTTATCCCCTAGATGTGAATGACCTCCAGCAGCCTAAATAAATTAGAGCCAATCTAGATCAAGTTTAATAGCAGTAATATGTGATATTTTTACCTGCCCTTATCCCACCTTAATGTGGGCTTCGGCGCAACACAATTTTTCAATCATATTGCAGTAAGTATTTGGCTTAGTTTTTACGACCGGCTGCCTGCCTGACGTCAAACCCCTCTGAGGGAAGGCCCGGGCTCATCGAGTTAGAAAATTCGCTTTATCTTTATGGAAAAAAAGCGTAAGTCTTATGGAGTAGTAAGTAGGTAGTGGAGTGAAATTCATCTATTTATTAATTTATTTGGTTACAATTTTGAAATGCTAACATAATAAATATTATGTACCTATTTATATACAGAATGATTTTTTTAACTGCGACCCTACTGGGAAATCGACAACTATAAGAGATACAGAGAAATCGTCGTAGGAACCATTTGCTCTTTTTTTGATAACTCACCCTTGACCAAAAATTGAGTATGCCAAAATTTTCACAAATAGTTACTAAGACGATTTTTCTGTATCTCCTATAGTTTATGATTTGCCAGTACTTTCCCAGTTAAAAAACTGTTAAGAGATACACCAATTGTAAGATGTAAATAACCGGAATAATTAATCATTTTAAAATATTATTTCCGTAATTCTCACAACAATTGATTGATTGATACACGATATACCAATTAAATTAATTGTTATAAACTTAATTTAAATGCATGTATTATGTCTGGCTTTGATTGCAATGCAAAAAATGCATCAAATGATTTTTATGAGTTGTTTGCTAATTAGAGTATAAATTATCTGGAACCGAACTAAGCTCGGCGAAGTGTGGATGCTCTAGTTCGCTAGTGCACCTCTGACTGCTTAGCTATTAGCGTCTGTATGTATGTATGTATGTATGTAATGTAATCAATTCGTTTGTATTTTTTCTCGACTGACTTCAACAGGGAGATTTAGGACATGTCCGCCAAATAACATAACATAAGCTCACGCCTGTATCCCCGAAGGGGTAGGCAGAGGTGCACTAGCGAACTAGAACACCCACATTTCGCCGAGCTTAGTTCCGTCCCAAATGTGATAGGGGGCGTGCCTATCGCCATATCGGGCACAAATTCCATACTCCGGGCTGATATGGAAAAATCCAATATCACTTTGCCCGACCCGGGGATCGAACCCGAGACCTCAGAACCGTAGTCGTACCGAAATACCACCACGCCACGGAGGCAGTCCGCCAAATATAGACTGATTTTCAATATTTAGTGATCGATATAACGTATTCCAAGGGTGAACTCATATTTTGATCATGTGGTAATACATTTTATAAAAAGGACATTAAGTTTTTAAACTTGTGATGTTTGTGACTCAAGCTATAATGCCGTTAAGTGAATACACCTAATTTTGAGATGTCTCCAAAAAACGTGAAAAATACGGTCCATAGAGATTTTATAGATTTATGGTTATTTTTAATCTAAAAGTAGATTTTTTTTTTTATAGCAGAGATTGGCAAACGAGCAGATAGGTCAACTGATGGCATTGGTGATCTCCACCGCCCATAGACACCCAAGACACAAAAGGAATCATGGGTGCGTTGCCAACCTAAAAGGAGGGAATGGAAGGGGAGGGAAAAAGGATTGGGAAAGGAAGGGGGTAAATGGGCCACCGGAAATCTCACTCACCGAACGAAACGCGACAGCAAGCTGCCACTTTACGTCGGTTTTCTGTAAGACAGTGGTATCTAACCGGTCGAGCCGGTCCATTCGTGCTCTAGACGTTACTGTCTACAGCATGGCTCTACCACTCACAAAAAAAATAAAATGATGAAAATATTTTCCACGTTTTTTGGAGACTTCTAAAAATTAGGTTAATTCTCTTAACTGCATTTTAGCTTGAAGACTGCAGAATTGACCTCATTGTAAATGATCTCCTGCGCATAATTTTTAATTACAAACGACTGCATGCAGCCTTAGGTTTGAAGCATGACACTACATCGCCCTCTTCACCTTCATAAAATGCAATGCGTTATAAACTTGCTTTATAGGTATATTTCAAGCAGCAGTACTAATGATTGTTTTACAGCAGAAATAGATAAACTGGTGTTATCAAATAGACAAATAGCCTATTCAGCTCGGCTAGCATGCGAGTCACGATATATCTCGATAACCGATTTGAGAGATGTTATTTACATGTCGTCTACAATATTGTATCAATATAAACGAGGACGCATGTTATCTTTTTTTTTTTATTAGCAGAGACTGGCACACGAGCAGATGGGTCACCTGATGGTAAGTGATTTCCACCGCCCATAGACACCCAAGACACAAAAGGAATCATGGGTGCGTTGCCAACCTAAAAGGAAGAAATGGAAGGGGAGGGAATAAGGGATTGGGAAAGGAAGGGGGGAAATGGGCCACCGGAAATCTCACTCACCGAACGAAACGCGACAGCAAGCTACCACTTTACGTCGGTTTTCTGTGAGACAGTGGTATCAAACCGGTCGAGCCGGTCCATTCGTGCTGTAGACGTTACTGTCTACAGTGTGACTCTACCACTAAAGTGTCCGTAGACAAATAGAGAAAACCGGTTATAAAACTTCAAAAAGCGTAGATAAAATTTTCTCGTGGCGCGCATGCTAGGCGGGCAGGACTTGTCATATTATGTACATTATAAAATTACGTTTGGGAAAATTTATCTACTTAACTTAAAGATTAAAGAATTATTAATACTATAAAACCGAAAGTTTGTGAGTGTTTGTATGTTTGATACTTTTTCACGCTTAAACGGCTGGACTAATTTTGGCGAAATTTGGTATGGAGGTAGCTGAGAATTAACGCATAGGCTACTTTTTATCCCTGAAAATTAATTTCCACGCGAATGGAGTCACGGCCAACAGTAAAGAGAATCTAAAATTTAAATACCTTAAGATATCTTTACCTTCACACGAGGATAAACGGAGCGTAAATGAATACAAGTGTGTTTCGAATACACAATATGGTTTCAAGTTTCAACAGGAAGAATGATCGAGCAATGTTGTCTTTGCCAGAAATGTCACGGACTATTTACTTAAAAGGCAAACGTGCCATCTTTAGCGATAAACAATGACCGGTTATGTGTCTTATCCAGTGAAAAAACAATTCGTGGACCAAGGCCAATCTTCGTAATTTAAAATGTTAATAAGGCCAGGGGGGTGACTCCTGACGCTCGATTCGAACTTGAATTCGATTCGGTTTCATTTATTGACTTAAAATTCCACTGAAATCGAGTTAAAAAGTGCATTAATGTCACTTTAAAAATTATCAAATGACAAGTTCTCGAATATTATGCAACATTGGCGCACTTTAAAAGTCGATTTCGGAGGAATTTTAAGTCGATAAATGAAACCAAATCGAAATCACAATCGAATCGAGCGTCAGGAGTCACCCCCCTGTAGAGAGCTTTTGAGACTCGATTCGATTTTTACTACGATTCTGTTTCATTTCTGCCTTCCTCAAGCTATAATGCCGTTAGGTGAATAAACCTAATTTTGAAAAGTCTCCAAAAAACGTGGAAAATATGGCCCATATGTGCCCATATGTGCTGTGGATCAGGAGGTCGTGGGTTCGATTCCCAAGTCGCGTAAAACGAATTTTCTAATTTAATTTGCCCGGGACTGGATCCCTCAGAGGGGGTTGACATCAAGTAGGCAGCCGGTCGCAAAAACTCGGTTTATTTGTGCTCCGGCCAGCTCCAGCGGACTAAACGCCTGTATCAACAAAAAAAAAAATGTAAATTGATCTTTTGATTTGTTTTTTAACATTGATTCAACCTTTTTCGTGTTTTTTTAATAATTTTTGTTAATAAATTATTATTAATTTTAATAGCAACCGTAGTTATTAATTTTAACCGACTTCGAAAATGAGATTCTCAACTCGTCTGTATTGGTGTGTATGTGGCTTTGCATATTCACCGATGACAGACGCATGAATTGATTTATATGACTCTTTTTTTTTTGTAAGACTATTGTTCAGCTCCTACATAAGTTTGGAAAGCTATCTAGAAAATCAATATTTTGAGTCGGTGCTTTTCATTTGATCTGCAATGGCCTTGGTGCCGCATTCAAAGACATTATTGTCGAGTTTTTTAATTTTTTTTTCCATATTGTATTTTTTTTTATATTATAAATGGGTAAATTTCATTTATATCAATTCGAAAAATAATTGACTACTATAATTCCAAAAGTAAAAAATCTAAATAATTACAAAAATACAATTAATAACTTACATGATTTCATTATAACAAATGTCAAATTATATTAGTTAACTAAATACACAATTAATTAGTTTTTTTTAGTTTTAAATTTTTTTTTTTTCGATCTTCCAAAAAGGAGGAGGTCCGATTTTTTAAATTATTTTTGTAATCGATAGAGCTTATTTCAAGGGTGGTCCCATATAAATTTGGTCACGATCGAATTTGAAGTCGGTCTCCAAAGTTTTTAAAGTTGTGATTATATTTAATCTTTGATGTCTTGCAGTTGGGTGCAGAGCTCTCTGGTCCAGGCTACGTACTGGCACGATCCATTAAACGAAGAGAAATACAAGCAAAGCAGCATATTCCTTGCTGATATTAACAACGAGATGTCAGTGAACAAGACATACATACAGAATTTGAACAAATTGGACAATTTCGTGCTGGTGCAATTTGATAATGACACTATAGTGCAACCGAGGGAGACCGAATGGTTTGGCTTCTATGCACCGGGACAGGATAAAAAAATGTTGACTTTGCAGGAGTCCCAAATTTATAAGGAGGTAAGTTTGTCTTGAACGTCTCCAGCATATTTTTTTTCTAAAAACAAAACACAACACCTACACAAAACAATATTTTTCGTCGTCTTCTACTCATGGAACAATCGAGTATTAAAAAAACGTGCAGGAAATCCATTGTTTTGTGCAGTGTTTTAGTCCAGGAGACTCGGCTTTAGAGTGTAAGGTATAGTCAACTTTTAATTCATGGTAACAGTTGAATTGCAAATATTGCAATTTTCCGCCTGCAAAGTTGCAGATAGACCAAATGAGCGTATGCTCATTCTATTCTCTTTCATTTTTCTATATGTGCCGGTGTTTGTGCGTGTGTATGCGTACATGCGTGCGTACGTGCGTGCGTATATGTGCGTGTGGATACGTGCGTACGTGCGTGCGGATACGTGCGTGCGTGCGTACGTGCGTGCGGATACGTGTGTGCGTACGTGCGTGCGTGCGTGCAGTTAATGAGATATCCGAAGGCCCTAAATCCTAATACTTTTTGATTCTACCGTGATCAGCGGCCAAGTATGATAACATTTCATTAATGAGTTACCATCAGTCAAGCCCTGTACTTTCGAAGTCGATAAAAAAACTATCTTGTCACAATCACAACTCTGATTCCAGGATCGTCTAGGCCTCAAGAAGATGGACAAGACAGGTAAATTGAAATTCCTTTCATCACCCGGGAACCATCTACATTTCTCAGACCAGTGGTTCATAAACAACATAATTAAACCTTATCTTAATAATTAACGAACGCAATACAACTGGTTCGCGAACTTTAATGAATTCTCATTTCTGATAACTGATAACGGAGCATATTATAAAATTATTTGTTTACATTATTAACCGGCTTTAAAAAAAGGTTCTCAGTTAGTTGGCATTTTTATCTATGTTCGAGAAAAGGCAAATGTGGACCAATTTTTACAATTATTTTTGATTTTTACGATTATTTTTGTGTTCGATGGTCCTTACTCTAAGGGTTGGTTCCAAAGGTCAAGCTGTGATGGTGTTTTGAAGTCGGGTCTAGATTTTTGCTTTTTCTATTTTTACTACTAAAGAATATTGGGCTCTAGCACGAATAATTTCGACTACATATTCAAATCGAATTATTGGTATGTCCAAAATCTCTTGAAAATTGGTGCAAATGGCATGGCGTAGCGTCTATTCGACCAGTCGAAAATTATTTGTACTAGGTTAGTACTATATCTAATAAGTAGTTCGGGCGAATGTATGGCAATATTAGTCATATGAGTAAGGACATAAGGTAGAGTTTCAATTATTATTATATAATTAGGTCTATCGCTGGTATTCCTCTGTGTGCGCTAACACTAAATCTAGTATATCTTCTAGTGTTCTTATTATCCCAGTGTTATTATTGTGATCAAATAATTATGCTTATTATTATGTCAATTATGATATAGGTTAAAAATGATTACCAAATGTTTTTGTAGGTATAAGGATTATAATTTATAGTACATGTTGTACATGTACATTATACATACAAAGTACAACTGTACGACATGTTACGAAAATATGTGGTCAGCGGGTTTAGACAAATGGCTTATGCGCTAGTCGAATAGAATAGTCAAATGAAATAAATGTATGGGAATGACATAAGAATACGCCGCATATAGCGTACTCTTTTGTCATTCCCATACATTTATTCCGTTTAGGCGCAGAATGTCCAATTCGCAAAATGTCCAGCGTGAGAAAGACGTCCAATTCTCAGAATGTCCAATTCTCAAAACGTCCAATTCGCAAAATGTCCAGTTCGCAAATGGTCCAATTCGCAATATGTCCAATTCGCAAACGGTCCAATTCGCAAAATGTCCAATTCGCAAAAGGTCCAATTCGCGAAAGGTCCAATTCTCAAAACGTCCAATTCGCAAAATGTCCAATTCGCAAAAGGTCCAATTCGCAAAATGTCCAATTCGCAAATGGTCCAGTTCGCAAAATGTCCAATTCGCAAAACGTCCAATTCGCAAAACGTCCAATCCATATAATTTAAGCCGGGGTCACAAGTAAATTATATTAATATTATACTATTATTATTATATGGGGACCTTGGTTCTTTTCATCACTATTATAACTTCGGCTTACTTAAACGGTACGTAACCCAAATAAAAATAATAATAATAATACCAGAGTTTTCTTTTACTTTCTAGGTAGAAACTAGTCTTGTCTAGGTAGAAACCTGCCCTTATCCCACCTCCAAGCATGTTACAGAAAGGATTTGGCTTAGTTTTCATGACCGGGTGCCTGCCGGACGTCAACTCCCTCTGCGGGATACAGTCCCGGGGTTATCTCACCAGGCAAACTAGTAGGTTTGAACTTTGCATACATCGAGGGGGCGTGGCCTATGCGTTTAGGTAGTAGGGAGGCGTGACAACAATAAGCTTGGGAACCCCTGCATTACATTAACATAATTATTTGGTTTCCTAATTGTTTGAAATTATTGAACAAAAAAACGTGCACATGACTTATTTTTCCGCCTTTCCCTGGTTTGAGACAGGGCTGACGAACTTAAAGAGCTATGAATTACACTAGTTAGCTAAGGAGCTATTAATTAAAACTGACCTCTCTTCTTTTCTAAGGAGGAGGAGGTAGGGATTAAACAAAGGAAAGCATGGTTGCACTTTAACACACTTGTATCCTTCATACTCTATTGCACCAACTTTTTACCACTTACTGTTGCACATACTTGAGTGTTAGAGCCACGTTGTTGTAGTCAGTTACGTCTACAGCACGAATGGGCCGGCTCGACCGGTTTGCTACCACTGTCTCACAGAAAACCAACGTAAAGTGGAAGCTTGCCGTCGCGTTACGTTTGGTGAGTGAAATATCTGGTGGCACATTTCCCTCCCCCTCCCTTTCACAATCGCTTTCCCCTCCCCTTCTATTCCTTCCTTTTAGATTGACAACGCACCCATGATTCTTTTTGGCTTGGGTGTCAATGGGCGGTGGGGATCACTTATCATCAGGTGACTCATCTGCTCGCTTGCCAGTCTCGGATATAAAAAAAAAATCTACTATTGCACTATTACAATCTAGGCATTACTAACTGTAGTCTAATTGCACCGTATTTGATTAAACTATAAACTAGCTGAACTGATGATAAAGAAAAGAAATTATTGTCAGTTCAAAAAACGAATCTTCGGTGGGCTTTAAAACATTAACGGACGTACTTCAAACTTATCTGATCGGTACCAAGCTTATACGGGACCACCGTGGAATAAGCTCTATCGACACAAAAATAATTTTGAATATCGATCCACATATGGCGGAGATATCGCGTAACATACATAAAAAATATAGCCAAATTGAAGACCTCCTTTTTTTGGAAATCGGTCGAAAAGGAAAGGATTTAAGTATGCCGAACTTATAATAGTGAATAGTGATGAAATGGAACAATTCTGACCCCGGCTTAATTTATGTAAGGATTGGACGTTTTGCGAATTGGACGTTTTGCGAATTGGACTTTTTGCGAATTGGACTAATTGCGAATTGGACATTTTGCGAATTGGACCTTTTGCGAATTGGACATTTTGCGAATTGGACGTTTTGCGAATTGGACTTATTGCGAATTGGACGTATTGCGAATTGGACATTTTGCGAATTGGACCTTTTGCGAATTGGACTATTTGCGAATTGAACGTTTTGCGAATTGGACATTTTGCGAATTGGACGTTTTGAGAATTGGACATTCTGAGAATTGGACGTTTTGCCCACGCTGGACATTTTGCGAATTGGACATTCTGCGCCTAAACGATTTATTCTATTCGACTAGCACATAAGCCACTTGTCTAACCCCGCTGATTTAAGGTTCGGTACTTACATCTGATGAGTTTAATGTGAATCCCCGGGTCGGGCAAAGTGATATTGGATTTTTCAATATCAGCCCGGAGTCTGGAATTTGTGCCCGATATGGCGATAAGCTCACCCCAATACATCTGGGACGGAACAAAGATCGGCGAAATGTAGGTGTTCTAGTTCCCTAGTGCGCCTCTGCCTACCCCCCCGAGGATACAGGCTTGGTGAGGCAGGCGAGGTGAGATTTGCCCACGCTCACAGCGAAACATGCAAAAATGAACCGATACCCGTTAATTGAAGACAATGAAAAATATGTTAAGCTGGGAAAAACAGTTATTTGTTTTTAAGAATCAATAAAAATAAAAGATTTATGAATTTAACCGAAGTTTAATTTGGCGTTGTATCTTTGTTTTTATTCACTCGTGCAAAAAAAAAGATTATCATGAAATAGGAAAATATTTTTGATTGAAACCAAATCATATCACGTGACAGTGACAGCCTCCGTGGCGCAGCGGGCGAGTAGCCGATTGTGAAGCGAAAGGCCGCGGGTTCGATCCCCGCACCGAGACAAATGTCTGTGTGGCCCACAGATATTTGTTTCGGGCTAGGTGTTGTGAGACTGAAAGTCTCTCGTAGTTCCTGACACCCACGACACAAGACTAGTATCTTAGTGTGGGGTCAGGACTATGTGTATGACTGTTGGGTGTTATTTATTTATTTATTTTTTATTTTTGTTATTTATTTATTAGGGATGGATCAAACAGTTACACACTATATCTTAGACAAATTAATATAACACAATATAAAATAAAAATGCGTAACCAACACCGATATCCACAAATGCTTATACATTATGAAAATTTGAACAATTGAACTTTAGTACGCGGAAAACAATGACAACTTGTTAACGATAATAATGATTATCTATTATACCTTATAATTATTATTATATCTTATATAGCATGGTCAATAGAACTTATGGTGCGGGTAAGAGCATTACGAAATTGACTGACAGTCAAACTAAATATATCAATATCCGTGAAAAACTTATTATAACTATTACATATACGTCGAAGAGGTGCGCGAAAACCTGCATTAGTGCGACAATTAGCAAGAGCAAACAATGGATTTGCGCGCAACTGTCTTCGAGTACTGGTTCTTGGAACGATATAACTTAAATTGTTTATTATAGTGGAGCAGTTGTATCTATTATTACATAAATCAAAGAGAAACATCATTTCTAAAAACAATCGTCTGGACTTAAGGCTTGTTAAGTTGTAGTCTCTAAGCAAAGTATTATATGCAGAAACTGTGAGGAGATTTATATTATACTTAAACAAAAACATTGTCTATCCTTCCGGTTAGTGGTACGGTGGTATCGAACCAATCGAGCTGGCCAATTCATAGATACTGTAGACAACTGCCTACAGGTCAGCGTCTCTTCCCTCTTAGTAACAGTGGTATGTGTGTATGAATTATGCTGCTGGAAATTATAGGTAAGTACACTGCAACTGCCTCTCCCTCGATTTTTTTATTCAAGCCAGTATTTTTTATCCGGGCATGGCAAAGTGACTACACTGCACCTGATGGTAAGCGTAGTGCAGTCTAAAAAAAGCGACCACTGACAAACTGGGTTTATCGCTGGTCGCCAGAATCATGCTGACCCATTTATGCTTCTTCACACTCGGAATACTAAGAGGAAAGAAAGAAATCAAGGGGCTTGCGATAAGACAGGCGGAAGACTGATGCAGACACAGGGATACCCCCATATCCGTCCCAACCAACCATCAAGTCATGCCGCAAGCCCCTCGAGAGAGAGGCGGGGTTTTCACCATAGTCATTGAGCGTCATGGCTGCTATCGAGTTGAATACCAACAAAAATGTATTGTTCTATTACATCAGATAGAAAAATTTATTGAAGAAGACGCACTCAACCATTCCAAAATAATTTATTACATACAACAAAATACATCACTCAATAAGATAAATCATTTAATTTTAGACTTGCTCTATCGTTATATAAGCAGACATAGACAATTGATAAACATACACAGGGACACACTTAAAAGTGCTTCGACTTTCAAATTGCGTTTTATACGACGCAACGTTCTTACCACGCAGCTATGTGGAGGAAATTTTAAAATGCATTGAAGATTACACTTCTATGTTATTTTGTAGCTTATTAATAAACGTAATACTTTTTAAATACAAACTCATGAATAAATACATCACTCAATAAGATTTTCCAAATCACTACTCTTCTTTTTAATGTCTGCTCTATCGATGTCGATGTCTGGATGTACGCGCGCGTCCACATACACGCGCACGTATCTGTTGTGCTCAGAGCTGCGTTTGATGTACGGCGCGTTCGTACCACGCAGCTTGTGTAGAGGGAACTTTATAATGCATTGAAGATTACACTTCTATGTTATTTTGTAGCTTATTAATAAACGTAATACTTTTTAAATACAAACTCATGAATAAATACATCACTCAATAAGATTTTCCAAACCACTACTCTTCTTTTTAATATCTGCTCTATCGATGTCGATGTCTGGATGTACGCGCGCGTCCACATACACGCGCACGTATCTGTTGTGCTCAGAGCTGCGTTTGATGTACGGCGCGTTCGTACCACGCAGCTTGTGTAGAGGGAACTTTACAATGCATTGGAGGTTGCATTTCTCCGCAATTTTGTAACTGGTAAATAAATATAAAGAAGTATTACTAACTTCATTTTAACACATGAATACTCTCTAGTATCTACTTATGTATGTAGGAGTTCACCTCTGCCTACCCCTGCGGAGATACAGGCGTGAGTTTATGTACATAATTATAAGAATTTCTTACTCATATGGATTGATACAGTCCATCCGTATGACACTGTATCCTTGATCGTGCGCCTCCTCTATTGATTTTTCTACTAACATCACGGCCAAGCCTTGTCGCCGATACGCTGGCAATACAGTTAACATTTTGATCTGAAGAAAACGATCGCAATAAATAAATAAATACACCCAACAGTCACACACATAGTCCCAACCCCACACTAGGTTTAACCAGTATCGTGAGTATGGAGAATTACGAGGGACTTACATTTCCACATCCCAGACACGAAACAAATATCTGTGGATGACACAAACGTTTGTCTTAGTGCGGGAATCGAACCTGTGGCCATTCTTTCCACAGCCGGCTACTCACCCATTACGCCACGGAGGCTGTCATGTTGGATAAATATAGGTATATATTTAGATAAATAAAATCCACTTCAGGATCTCTTGATTGACTGCCTCGGTGGCGTGGTTGTATTTCGGTACGACTACCGTCCTGAGGTCTGGGATTCGATCCCCGGATCGAGATCGAAGCTCACGCCTGTATCCCCGAAGGGGTAGGCAGAGGTGCACTAGCCAACTAGAACACCCACATTTCGCCGAACTTAGTTCCGTCCCAGATGTGATAGGGGGCGAGCCTATCGCCATATCGGGCACAAATTCCAGACTCCGGGCTGATATGGAAAAATCCAATATCACTTTGCCCGACCCGGGGATCGAATCCGAGACCTCAGGACGGTAGTCATACCGAAATACAACTACGCCACTGAGGCAGGCAAACTAAATATATACGAAATAATATAAAATTACATTTCAAAACATAGGGTAATAATCTGCAAGTTCTATGACCTACCTCAAAAACTTTTTGCTGGCTAAAAACTTGCCAAAGATTCGGCGTCTCTTGTAACTTTGCCGTGAAATACAAGAAGTCTTTAGTGTTAGGATCCTGCAATACAGTAAAATAAATAGAACATAACGTTACATCTCTTTACGAAAAAGTTATAAATTAGTACCAGTGCATAAGTAGGTATAAATCAGAAACAGAAGTGCTATCTCATAATATTTAAATATATTCGTATTGGGATAATAATAATAATAATAAAGCCTTTATTTACAGCCATAATTACAGTAACATAGTTTTATGTCGCATCGGTATTCATTTGGCTGTCTTGCTTAAGATCATAGGCCTCCCCTAGAGTTCTCCACGTGTCTCGGTCTTGTGCCAGTCTTATCCATCCACTTCCCACCGTTGCTTTTATGTCATCATGCCATCTCCTCATCTGCCTGCCCCTTTTCCTCTTTCCATCCCTAGGATACCATTCTATAACCTCCTTAGTCCATTTATTTTGTTGATTTCATTCGTATTGGGATAAATAATAATAAATAACACCCAACAGTCACACACATAGTCCTAACTGAACTACGAGAGACTTTCGTTCTCACAACACCCAGACCCGAAACAAAGCGTCATAGAAATATTTGTCTTGGTGCGGGGATTGAACCCGTGGCCTCTCGCTTTACCGACGGCTACTCGCCCGCGGCGCCACAGAGGCTGTCAATTAATATTAGTCGCACTTTACCTGTCGATAAAATGCATAGTTTCGTAGATTCTTTGCATCAACAGGACTACTTGCAAAACTTATACATACGCCGGCCACAGACCCGTCGTCCGCTTTGACAAATAGCGAATTACCTGAAATTAGAAACTTCTTTCTTTCTAGCTACCTTTATCCCACCTCAATATGGGGTCAAAGCAAGACACATTTTCAAGCATGTTGCGGAATAGGTTTGGCTTAGTTTTTACGACCGACTGCCTGTCTGTCAAACCCTTCTGAGGGATCCAGTCCCGGGCAAATTAAATTACAAAATTCGTTTTGCGCGACCTGGGAATTGAACCCAGGACCTCCTGGTCCACAGTCCACATATGCTGCCACTAGACCAAAGAGGCGACCTGACCTGACCTGAAATTAGAAACACTGTAAAATTTTAAAATCCACTCATTAAATAGCATTTATTAATATGTCTAGCTTTTTAATTAACTTAGCTTTATATTTTGGAAATGATGTCGTTTAAATACAATAGAGATGGAAGTGATCAAGAGAGGGGGACGTCAGGCAGGCAGCCGGTCGTAAATAAACTAAGCAAAAACCTTTATGTAACATGCTTGAAAACGAATTGACCGACCCCACCTTAAGATGGGATAAAGGCAGATAGAAAAAAAAGATCTAAGTGGCTGGACATGCCTGAAGTTCGAATATGGCGAAAATACCCTTTTCATTTACCTTGTTTCAGCAAATTAAGGATGTATTCATCCACAGCACGATCATGGCTTAAATCCATATTCCGAGCTCGAACAAGAATATGCTCGTTTAAATAATACCTTTTAATTATTTCCACAGCTGTATCAAGATGTTTTATAGTCACTGGGCAGACCCTGAAATTGTCAGGCTGGAAAAAGACAATATATTTTCACATTTATCGAGTGAGAGATATCAAATTTATGAAACAACATTTTATCGATACAACTTTTGCAACTTCAGCCGCGTCTCCTGCACATATTTAAAAAAAAAAAACACAGAACAATGTTTTTCGCTGTCTACTGAACAAAAAAAAAACAACAAAAATGTGTAGCGAAACCATGTTTTGCGTAGATGTTTTGTGTAATGTTTTAGGCAGGGGACGCGGCTTTAAAAGCGCGATGGGACAAGTCTCCAGTCAGAGTCTCCAGACACAATCTCTAGACTTTCCACCTTGGTGGAAATCAATTCTCTAGACATCTATCTCAAGACTTTCCACCTTGGTGGAAAGTCTAGAGATTGTGTGAACCCATTCCTTTAAAAAAAAATTACTACCGCATTGCAGTGATTTTGCCAATGTCAAGTAGTAGATGCTACATACCTACTAGATGGTATGTTTTTCAATAGCGCAACTATCAAGGTTTTTCTAAGTGTTATTGCAGAATATTCTACGTACCCTCTGTTGATGAATTAAATCTTTTATACCAAACACACTATGACATTTTCGGATAAGCAGTCGTCTAAAAACAATCGGTGTTATAAACTCAATCACTGATAATATAGCCATTACTAAAATTTTGAACACCAATGAAAAATAAATTCAACAGATTTGTAAATAAATATTCATTGACACTGACATTATACTATATTGCCTTCAAAGAGCATGTAACCTTTGTAACCATGCCTCTTTGGATGTTGCCATAAACTTGTACAATTAAAACGAAATTGCTTGTAGTTCTGTTATATGGCCAGTTACAAAATTGATGATGTTTGAGGATACTTCAGAATTGGGTACTTGACTATATTTGATTTTATGCGCATATTTATATATTATGTAATAGCTATAAAACAAAAAAGAAACCCATCTCTAAAAAGTGCATCGAAATTGTATGAAAAATGAGGCAGTCATTCATATTTCAAATTCTGGAGTGGGGGCATAGTGGAGATATCTTGCTATCCCTTTCCAACGCACGTACTGTTATGGCGGTGACGTGATTATACTGATACTTCTCTTTCCCGCAGTTTAAACTAACAAAACTCAAAACAAACTTAAAAAAAAACTTACACCAAACTTCAAAGGCTTATAACTTTTTTATTTTTGAGAATATTTGCAATATTTCTTTCTGTTCTATATTTTATACGAATAAAATTTCATATGAAATTAATAAAAAAAATTAGTCAAGTACCCAATTGCCTATATTAGCGTGTGTCGCTTGCTACGCATATATTGCTACACCGCGTAGCACCCGCGTAGTATAGTGGATGATCCGCGGGTGCTTAGACTAAATCGCGGGTGCTACGATTTGTCTCTATTGCACACTGTTTATTAGACATTTTCCGCTACGACCAACCCGCACAAATACAAACTTTTTTATCCTCTCTCCCAACCCTCTCTCCCTACAGAGAGAAAATAAAAAAAAGTGATACGATGGATGAAAATATAGAGAAAATAAAAAAAAAAGTGATACGATGGACATTACGCGTTATCTGAACTGCAATGTGCCTATTATCAGATGCAGTAGCGACAAATAGAAAAAATATCAAAACGATGACGCCCATGCTACTTTCTGTTTCAATAATTTATTAAACCCTATTTTAAGCTAAGCTGGTAGGAATCGTGTTTTATGGAGTTTATGCCACTATGTTACCACTGCGCCGTGTCGGAATAAAATGGGCGATGGTGGCCATTTACTATCACCAACCTCCTATAAACTATCGTAAACATTAGTCATAATTTTAGAGGTATAATGTTAGTTTTCTTTCCACCTGCCAACACACACTGCACAATACAATTATTCAATTATATATTATTTGATTGTATTATATTAAAATGATTATATTCTGTTTTGTCTCTTAATTTTTTTTCTACCTGCCCTTATCCCACCTTAATGGGGGGTCGGCGCAACACACTTTTTCAAGCATGTTGCAGAGAGGATTTGGCTTAGTTTTTACGATGGGCCGGCTGCCTGACGTTAACCTCTTATAAGGCATCCAGTCCCGGGAAAATTAAATTAGAAAATTTGCTTTGCTTTGGAATCGAACCCAGGACCTCCCGATCCATAGCCCACACGTGCTGCCACTAGAGCAAGGAGGCGACATGTTTTGTATCTGAAATAAATAAATAAATATTCAGATTAATCATGTGTACCATGATAAAACTAACTGTAGAGCTAAAACAAACTATTCGTATGAAGGTTGCCTAAAACAAACATATAAAATGTAATTATTATTATATCGTAAATGTTAATTACTCACGATTATTTTGCAATAAAATGTGTTGCTTGAATTCGCTTGTGCAATTTCAAATGTTACACGTAACATAAATTAATAATGTGAATATGAGGATTCTGGTGGTCACAGTATGTGAGTATTTATCATTAAAAAAAACAATACTATAATAATACACCCAACAGTCACATACATAGTCCTGACCCCACACTAGGTATAACCTGTATGGGTATCAGAAACTACGAGAGACTTTCGGTCTCACAACACCCAGACCCGAAACAAATATCTAGGGGCCACACAGGCATTTGTCTCGGTGCGGGAATTGAACCCGCGACCTCATGTTTCACAGCCCGCTACTCGCAGCTGCGTCACGGAGGCTGTCAAATACTATTACAACATATTCTTTCATAATAAAAGGATTTATTCCTTATTTACTTGGCTACATTTTAACAAAACTAATAATATAGCTTTGTGAAACCTTCGCTATTAACAAAAAAATATAAAATTTACCAATTTATACCTCTACATGCATGATATGTTTTAGACACAATCTTCATACTGAAAGAATGCTTTGGAATTAATTTAATAGATTTACCAAGTAAAACATACACCCGAAAACATAAACGTTCAAAAGCGATGAGATCAACCGCAAATATACGAAGACATGTATTTAAAAACGAAATAAACCCGGATTTCTACGTGCTCAGAACAGGTTTAAACGATGAGGACAAAGACTCTAACCTAAAGAATAAAATTTCAACACTCGTGCAACAAACTCTTCACGACACTGAGAGGAAAATTAAATCCATTCAGCATTTGAAAGAAAAAAATAGGGAGCACGAGCCTTACAGGGCCGGCTTTATACTGAGCATGGTGAAAAAAACCAGGGACGTATTAAATGAGTTGTTTAATGTCGCTGTAAGACACAGGGACGAATGGAAGGCACTGGAACAGTTGAAGATATTCGAGCTGATCGTCCACACGAATGTGGATACCACGAACTTGGTGCGTCAGTTGGTCGAAATACATGTGACGCATTTGAATTCTACTAATTCTAGGAGAGTTGTTTTGTTATAAATTACGTTGGCAACTGTAGTTTTATTTTGGATATTTCCTGATTGAACGTGATTCCTACCAAATATTAGACAATTCAGTAATGTTAAGTTTCTTTGCGATGTGTGTTATTGCAATTCTTTCTGTTCACGGACAACCAATTGAAATTATAACATTAAATCCGCTTGTACCTCTCGGTCCACGATCCATATATGCTGTCATTAGATCGAGGAGACGACGTGTTAAAGTTATTAATCGATATCTGCCACCCGATTACTAAAACGCCAGTATGAAATATCGTCAAAAAACGTGAACCATGTTGGAGGAATTATCCATGGAGGCTTATTAAGCTGTCTGTGGCTATTATATTTAATATATATATGAAAATCTTTATTTTAAGCTTAAATATAGTCATCGGTCGAATCTCCAGCGACAATATTTTCTACGTTTTTGGCGATATCTCAAAATAAGATTAACTTTACGGCATTTTAGGTTCCGACTGCAGATATTATGTACAACATTGATACACGTCAGATGTCTTCATAAACTCTCAACAAACTAAAACCAAAACATAAACTTTCTCACAAATTACACCTCACGGCAACGCTCACCTCAAACCCGCCACCTCGAAAGTATTATGAAAAATAGAGGCTTCAGTTTATTCAGTAGACAATACACGTGTGTTTACAACCGCACATTGTGTACGATCTTAAATAATGAGGAGGCGCATCCCATCTTTTCCAGCCGGTAATTATTTCTCGGCGTACGTGGCAACACCTGCCGGCTTGATGAGGTCGGCGGTAGTGCATTAGTTGATGACGTCACGCCTCGTCGAAGACAGGGATGCTGAACTACGATCTTACTATACGTGGAAATATTTTTAAACCCGTCAGGGCAAGATTCAAAAGCATTTCAATTGATATCCGCCAGCTCTATTTAAGTAGAGGTAGATGATAATATGGAATATGACAATATAGGTAGATGGAAATCTTTGGGGGAGGCCTATGTTCAGCAGTGGACGTCCAATGGCTGATGATGATGATGATGATGATGATGATGATAATGATGATGATGATGATGATGAGATGACAATAATCTCATCAAGGGTCAATTTTTCATTAGTCAGATATTTTTATCTGACTGATATTTTCAGATAGATGTTTCATACAATGACTGTCCAAAATTATTCGAACATAAATCTTATTTTACAGGTTATTGCAAAATCGGCTGTAAGTAAATTTCAATGCAAATAATTTTAATATAACTTAAACTCACGTCTGTATCTCCGAAGAGGTAGGCAGAGGTGCACTAGCGAACTAGTACACCCACTTTTCTTCGAGCTTAGTTCCGTCCCAGATGTGATAGGGGGCAAGCCTATCGCCATATCGGGAACAAATTCTAGACTCCGGGCTGATATGGAAAAATCCAATATCACTTAGCCCGACCCGGGGATCGAACCAGAGACCTCAGGACAGTAGTCGTACCGAAATACAACCACGCCACCGAGGCAGGCAGCAAAATAATTTCAATGCTAATCATAGCACAAAAATATTTGATCCAATATAAATATCATGTATTTTGTAATCGTAAAAATAATATAAAAACGAATAATGAATTCAAAAGCTCTGTCTTAAGCCAATTCTTAATTGTATCTATCAATATAGTTTTATTACCCGAAACTTTCACGTTTAAGTTAGTAACTAAAGTATCTAAACTTCCTTTGCTGTCGCAAATTAGTCTCATTATCATAGATATGAACTTAAACAGAACAAAAGTTCCAAAAACATATGGAACAATAGATAAACCCTAAAACAGCGGTACATTCGCAAACAATACAAACTCTTCTTCAATTTATAAAAGCAACCGAGTATCCTAAGCATTCGTATCGCATAAAACAAAAGAGCATCACAATGGAAAACAAGGAAAACTTTTTTGGCGCAAACCAACGACTGTAGGTAACCGTGGAATAGACATAGTTTTTTTGTTCCAGGGGTGTCGAAGCATAAGGCGTTTAGAATTCTAAATAAATAATAATCAGGTCGTAATAAACTATCAGTCTACTAAAGTATTAAACGAATAATTTTCAGGGATACTAGGTAGGAGGGTTGACGTCAGGCAGGTGGTCGGTCATAATGAATCTCTCTGTACTTGCCCTTATCCCGCAACGTAGGGTCGATGCATACTCTTCCAAACATGTTGTAGAATGGATTCGGCTTAGTTTATACGGCCGGCTGCCAACCTGACGTCAGCCCACTCTAGGTGTCAATAAATAATTATTTAATATATCAAATTAATAAATATGGAAACAATATATTAATTTGCGCTCTGAAACTATTCAAATTATTCGTTATAATGACTAACAACTTACCTAGTCATATTGCTAAATGATTTTACACAGGAAAATTCTGTAGACACGTCTGTAGTCAGCCCTGTGCAACCTGTTTTACGTATATGCTCATAAGGAACAGAACCGCAGCACTGTGATTGCTAAATTGATCATTGTTTCGGCAGTTGCTTTATTTAAAATATGAAAACACCGAGTAACGGGCCGCTGGACTGCCTCTGGATGGGTACAGGATGTTTTGTTAGCCAAAAAGCATATTCTCGGTTACAAGTATATGCAATAATCAATGTAAACTGATGTGTTAAAAATACTACACCGGTAATAATTAATTATTGTCACCGCCTGTAAAAGCAAATTATAGGTACATAAAAAGTATATTTAAAAAATCTTCATAAGGTTTTTACTTCGGTCTTATAGAAAGGAATGCAATATTGTCTTTACCTCGTAACATAATACATCAAATAAAAAAATTCGGAGAATTAATCACATAAAAAAATAGGAAGCAGTTGAAAAAAAGGTAATTTTGAATAGGCGAAAACATCACCCTGTACACCAGGTTTAGCATACATAGGTTGGTCTCCGTCCAGCGGTCTAACGTACCGCGTTGCTGCCTACCGAAATATGTGTACTGCGATCGAATAGAATTGATACTTGGGCTTTATTTTTTTACGTGGTAAAGTGACAACAACACAGTGTAGTACAGTCCAAAATACTAAAGGCCATCAATAAACCCACTATTTTCGGTGGAAACTAGAATTAAGACGGCCTGGTAAATGCATATAGAAATATTTCGAAGAAGGAAGGGGAAACTTTGGGCGTCTGTACACAACAGGCGCACGAGGAATACAGCCTCATAGAGCCAGGATACAAGGATGTACCCCCACCTACTGTCAAGTTATGTCACACAACACTAATTTTAAAATAAATAATTATATAAACAAGACATAAACATTTCTAAGATAAAATAATTTTCTTTCTTGTCTTATATCTAAATAATTTTAATCTCATATATGAATTGTATGTCACTTATATTATTTGGGCCGTTTCATAGTCTAATAATGTAGTGTATAAACAAAACGAATTAATTATTGAATATAATATGTGACTCGGGGTAATCCTCTATGTTAATGTATTTTTTAGATTGTAATTTCAATTAATAGTTACAAGTATAGGACGTTGGGTTGGACACGTTGAGTGTATGTATTTAATTTTTAGATGATGACTGTAACAAATCAATTTAGGCTTAATATAAGATAATTATGATCGAGAAGGATCAGTAGACGTCCTGTGGTTGATGATGATGTTAAGATTATTAACACAATATGGCAGAGTCAAATGTTCCTATAATATATTAATTAAGTCTCCTAGTATCAAACAGTGTCGAGCGGTGTACCACGCGGTTCCGTGGACTTGGTCAGTTTCTTCCATCCGGCCAGAATTCACAGCTAATTGTTGCATTAAACAATAGAACCTCTTTGCAGCACGACTAGTCTGTATTCTGTACGAGTAACGCGCATCACCATTGTTCACGATCAAAACTTCGCAGAATACACTTGTCGGTGCGTACCTGTACCTACACACAATAAAAATAAACTTTTAGCTCATACTCTTTTACTATTCAATACACGATATAAAATATAATTACAGAATAATTACAATTAATAATTTACATCTTTTTTATAATGTATGCACCTTGTAAATAAATACAATACGATTAAATAATAGGCTTTGTTTTTGTGACTGTCTAAGTAATATTGTATTAAGTTGTATAGTATGATTTTGGTAAATATTTCATCTTCAATTACTTAATACTTACTACTAAAGTTGTAACAATGTGATGTATATCGTAGCATGTAAGAGCTTCTTAATTAAAATTAATTATTGAGAATCATAATATCAAATTACAGTCAATCAATCATATCACATATCCCCACACATTTAACCGATAAATTGTACTCCAATAAAATAATCATATCAATCAACAAAAAGCAGATTTTAATTAATTAAATTCGTTGAATGCTAAAACATCACTTGCTTTTCAACGATTCCCAGACAAAGAGCAGTGTATTATTTTATAGACAGATCGAAACAGAACGGAATTATGTACTCACATAATAAAACATTTGTTGTGACTATGATACTTATTGAAATTGTATAAAGATGAAATTATTTTGATTAATAAAGTCGGTTACGCCCTTTAAACATTGGACACGAATATAATAGGGGATGGAAGGGGCGTGCCCGTGGCTCGTCGCAAATATAATCAAGAACTGTAAATGGCATGGAGATAAATAACTTGGAACAAAAATATTTTGTTTTACTCTGTTGCAACCAAAGAGATTTAATATTACTAACTATAGAGGGGCAAGTTTCTATACAAAAAAATTGATCTCAAACTTCAGTACCGCCATCAACTACTTATTACAATGCGAGGACGATTAAAACAATTTACACCCTAGAATATTTTCTGAATGGTTAAGGACCACGTAAGATAATTTTATTCTCTCAATATTATTACGCTGGCCGACCTGGCGCGCGTATATTTCAAATAAACTGAGCGACTTATGCCCACTAAGTCATAACATTTGGATCACAAGTTTTGTGCTGTTCTCCCGTATATATAGGTACTGTTAAATGTCTTTGGTTGCAACACTTCACAAAAATAGTTTAGTTCAGCACATTTTTTTTGTACTGGCACGACAAAATGACGATATTAAGTGTACAACAAAGTTACTAGAAATACACTGGCTGAATCCGATACGCGCCGCGCCTCATCGAATTATTTGGCGGTGTTTACAATTACAAGGACTGTCTCGGTGGCGTGGTGGTATTTCGGTACGACTACGGTTCTGAGGTCTTGGGTTCGATCCCCGGGTCGGGCAAAGTGATATTGGATGTTTCCATGTCAGCCCGGAGTCTGGAATTTGTGCCTGATATGGCGATAGGCTCGCCCCCTATCACATCTGGGACGAAACTATGCTCGGCGAAATGTGGATGTTCTAGTTCGCTAATACGCCTTTGCCTACCCATTCGGGGATACAGGCGTGAGCTTATGTTATGTTTGTGTGTATGTCATGTTTACAATGTGTACCGTGTTCACTTATTAGTCGAGTTCAATAACGTGTGAGTGTCTCAATTCACCAGATTTATTCTGGATGATGTACATTAGTTGATAAAAACTATGCCGGCCGCACTTTACTGGCTAATTAAACATGCCGAGAGATAGATTGACTATAATAATTTATGGACACAGCAGCCCGAGCAGGATTATTTCTGACAACCGTAAATGTATTCGTGCTCGATGCGCGTCTATGAAATTTGTATGGAATATTAATCAAATGTCATCAGTGCGCAGCGAGTTTACACTTACATTAGTTTTTCGTGCTCGGGCTACTGAAATATATTTACCATATTTTGTCTTCAAACGGAAGAGGAAAAGGAGTTTCTCAATTCATGGATATTTTTATGTAGGTATGTAACGCGATATCTCCGAAAGATGTGGACTGATATTCAAGATTCTTTTTTGTTAGATAAAGCTTATTTCAACGGCGAATAACGTGTGTTTTACCTTTAACAATAAAGTCTTGTCATTATTATGTCCAAAGACTAAAGATTTTTTTAAATTAACATTACAACCATATACTATTTTGAAAATATAATAAAGTAGACTACTCTATTCCATTGTTGTGCACTAATCAACGCCGCTCGACGACTGAGCCCAGCCGCCCTCTATCACAATGCCGCTATTACATTTGCCCAATAATTGCCGCCCCCGCACCGCTGCCTGCACCCCCTACCGCCCCATCATACAGATGTTCTCACCTTTGCAGCATCAGATACGCTGTGAAAGCCGCAGTATTATTATGCAGTATTATATGAGTATTTGAGCGATTTATTAATTAATTTGTTTTTGCAGTCAGAACTTAAGAAGATAATCGGGTCTGGATCTCCCTGAGGGGGTTGATATCAGGCAGGCAGCCAAATCTAACCAAATCCACCAAACTAAACCAAATACTTTCTGCAACATGCTTGAAACAACGTTGTGCACCGACCCCCCCTTTCAGGTTGGGATAAGGGCAGATATAAAGAAGAAAGAAAGAGTCAGAAGACCGAGAGTCCATTGATGCGTAGGTATATAATATCAATAAATTAAATAATAGTAATTCAAATTCGAATATTTTTTTAATACGACTGTTAAAAGATAAAAAATTAAAAGGTTATTTAAAAAATTATCTTAAAATTTTCACGGAGGCGAAGCTGAGAGCAAAAGCTAGTGTTCAGTTTTGAAATATTAACACCCGATTTCCTAAAATGTAATAGAATTACATACAAATATCTGATCTTTGATTTTGACATGGTATAAAATAACAGTGTTCCAGACAACCAAAACAACCATCTAACAACTCTTGCAATAATTTTGACATGGTTTTAGATAATTTAAACGTTTCGTTAATTTCCAGTAACGCAACATTAACAACTATCGCAAAGCCACTGTTTTATGTCAAACTTTTTAGTCATCTGAAATCAGGTTAGAAAAAAAAATAACACCGATTCAAAGTACAGTACAGCTACTATAGTACATTAAAGCTTTATAATATTTACTTATCTAATAAATTGTGTTAAATTCGTATTACTTCTAAGTTACCGTTTAGTCTATTGTAGATTTAATTAATGGTGAATTCCATTTAGTTCTAATGGTTTGTGTAGTGTGGTTACAATAAAAGATTAGGAACAAGGCTAGCTCTGTGTGACACAGGTTCAGTAGATTTGCGGTGAGCGCCGCTCTACCGTCGGCCTCAATTCATTCACTAGTTGATTAAAACATGCTGTTTATACGATATTCATGCTTAGATAATTTTGTTTACATAGATTTGTAGTTTAATCAAAACTGATTTCAAAGTCAATTTTGTAGCTTCAAAGGACGCCATTAACAAAACACTATGCACAATTGTGTTATTAACGGACTAGTTTAATTACTTTAATTATTATACGTGCCTCAATTAAAGGTTTCAGATTAAATTCCTTGAGAAACACATTTAATGTTTGCAAAGTTTATCCGTTTCTCTATAAAATAAGTGAAACAAAACAAAGAAGTGAAGATATGAAAAATAATTTAACCATTTAAAATGCTCCGTTGCAATGTAAAAGAGATAATTCGTGCAAGTGTTAAATTAAATGGAAACGCGAGATAACTTTGAGCGGACGTTTACCAAAACATCTGTAAATTAGCTGAGAGCGAAGACTAAAAGTAATTACTCCAGATGAAGCCGCCTGATAGAAATTAGTTTAAACACGGTGACCATGCTGTTATGGTGTCGAGACGGGATATTTTTCGCTCACTATTACAAAGTTCTAATAATATATTCCTACGGTGATAAAGTTCTAAGTTCACATACTATAGAACCTTTTCTATGTCCTTCTGTAGCCCAAGCACGAAAAACTAATGTAAATGTATGTAAATGTATTCGAGTTCGCTGCGCACTGATGACGTTTGGTTAATATTTCATACAAATTTCATAGACGCGCATCGAGTTCGAATACATTTACGGTTGTCAGAAATTTTCCTGCTCAGGCCGCTGATCTCGAACCTTTTAGTAGTTATTAATGATATGTATAAACTTCTATGACACTAGTAGTAAATTAACAACATGGGTATAACTTGTAGAGTTAAGAGTAGGCGTTTAAAATCCGTGTTCCCTGTTATTCGTTGAATAGTTTTTGATTTTTCTTTGAAAATATTACGTAATAAATGTGATAAGACTCTTACAGCAAGGCTAGGAGTATTATCTTGAAGAAAAATATGTCAACTAATTTCACCTGTAGTTATGGACTTTAATAACCCCTGACTTTGATTCGATATTTCTTTACTGATATAGCCATGAAATGCCGACGCCATAATTAGGCACACCTATATATAATTAATTTAATTAATGTAACTGCCATGCAAAAGTTATATTTGCCTAATAAAAGATTTGCATTGAAAAACCGTTTTGAACTGGAAGTTTGCTATTGCTTTTCGTATGTACCTACGTGAAATTTCCAAATATGATACAATTCCTTCCGCAGTCCGCAATGTATGTCACCCTATTCTAAGCGTATCTTTGACTGTGACCGCTATGTACGTCCAGCTTTAATTAAAGGATTGGCCGTTTTTCCGCGCGTTCGCAGCCAGTCCGTCCGCCGCCGGACTGGCCGGCTCGGCCACCGGTTGCGGCGGTTACTCTATTTGCGTATACGTAATTAGCCGGATAACGTGCACCCGGCCACCACGGAGTACGGTTAGACTGAGGTGTGCGTCTGAAACTGATATTTTTTGTACGTTTTTCCTACAGTTTTTTTACGTTGATTTATTTTAAAATTCTAACTAGTTTCGACGGGAGTTTGTATTCGAGTGGAAGTTTCGAAAATGTATGATTTAATGGTTGCTTTTCATCGCACGGTTTCTGATTTATGTATTTTAGTGATTTCTCAGGTTTACGCAAATATTATTCATTGAAATAAAACAAGTTTTTACGGATTCTGTCGCGATTTGTTTTTTATTTTTAGTCCAGACGGCGCTATAAAATCAGAAAAACTAGGTTTATTTTGTATTTTAGTTTATAAAATTATTTCTTTTACATAATCTTCCGTATCTATTACCTCTCTTTGAATCATGCCTAACCATATTTATAAGATTTGTAAAGTAGGTAGGCTAAGTAATACCGTAATAATGATCTGCACATAAAATAGTAAAAAGAGTTCATAATTCAAAAGTGTTATCGATTCAAAATCAAAATTATAATGTCATGGTGACATGACACTCTAGGTAAATATTTAAAGGAACTTACCAATAAGACTAATTAATTAGTTATTAATAAAAAAAGGTATAAACAAAACCCTACAAAGACAATATAGACATATTCAATCCCCAAAACAGCAATGTCACACATGCTAAAAACCTCATTCATATTTTCCGGCGAAAAACCCGGAGCCACTATCCAACGTATATTATTTCGGCGAGCACCAAATCCGTTGAAACAAGTAATTAATGAACATAAACAAAAAAAGGAACCCTTTTGTGTATTATCCGGTTCCCGGCGAATATTCTCTATTATTGTGCGCTCTTTAACAAACTGCATTCGGAATTAAAATTTTTCATTCCGCGCCCTCGAGAGTCCTCCTCCTTGCAGGAATGGGATCACTTTGATTATATTCTCTCTTCCACCGCAACATAATTGGGATATTTTGTAGGAACAACAATGGAGCAGCACATTCATTCGTTTTATGTTTATATTACGATTGTTTTGTTCGTTTTATTACGGCATGCGTCTATCGTACATAATGTTGCTAACACTATCTGTTGTGATTTGAACTTTGACTTATGGTTTTGAGTAAATAGTAATTTATACTCAAACTAGTAGGTATTTACATGGCATGATTGCCTCGGTGCCGTAGTTATATTGCGTACGCGGTAAGAATATCGTCCGGAGACCTCGGGTTCGATCCCGGACAGTGATATTGGATTTTACAGTAACAGCCCAAGATATACTGTACCTATTTAAAAAAAACTTTTACCTATAAAAAAGTACATTATCGGCGAGTAACATAGGCTTTTGTCCCGGAAAATGTACAATTCCCATGGGATAGATTTTTTAATAAATTTCCACGCGAACGAAGTCGCGAGGTACAGCTGGTAGCTACTTAATAAACAAACAAGTATTTACATCGAAATTATAGATCGCTAGTGCGCCTTTGCCTACCCCTTCGGGGATACAGGCGTGAGCTTATGTTATGTTATGTCTTAAATCGAAATTTGCATCTTCACATTTTCTTGAATTTGAATTGTAGCATGTATGTACTATCATAGAGATTCATTTAAAATATTAAGTAGGTTACATAAATAAATAAAATAATCCACTCTATTTTCATCTATGGTATTGTTTACTTATTCCGAATGCCGATTTTATCGTTATTATAAGTCGATTATAAGCAATAAACCTTGCAGCTCTATTTATATTAATTAAAAACATAAGCTCACGCCTGTATCCCCGAAAGGGTAGGCAGAGGTGAACTAGCGAACTAGAACACCCACATTTCGCCGAGCTTAGTTCCGTCCCAGATGTGATAGGGGGCGAGCCTATCGCCATATCGGGCACAAATTCCAGACTCCGGGCTGATATGGAAAAATTCAATATCACTTTGCCCGACCCGGGGATCAAATTAATTAATTAAGCGTTACTTAAACATTAACACATTTATGAATATTTATAATTTCAATATCGTAACAGATATTTTTTAACGGTTAAATAGTCTTTATTTTCTCAAAAGAATTACATGAAATTGTTTTAGAGCCGCGCCCTGGCACTAGGCCAGGATAACGTCAGGCAGAAAGATTGTTTAAGAAAATTGTCAAAGTTTTGGATGATTAAAATTACACTAAATGGGTAGACTCTGGAGAACTTCTAAATGATAAGAAATGAAAGAGAGCTTTCCATCTACCTCCTCCCTCCTTTTCCCTATCCCTATCCTTTTAGGTAGGCAACGCACCCATGATTATTTTTGTTTCTTAGGCGTCTATGGGCGGTGGAGATCACATACCATCAGGTGACCCATCTGCTCGCTTGCCAGTCTCTGGTATAAATCTCAGGTTGACCAAAGATGTAGCAGAATCTAATTGACTTAATTTTTTACAGCTCTGCCTGTCTGACGCTACCCCCTCTATCGTATGTTCCTACATAAAAAAAAAAGAAAATACAAAACGACGCGACGCCCTCATCACACATTAACAATATGTAAAAGATAAAACAAAAGGCCACATTTTTCGCTTATTCACGTTACTACCGTGAAATGGCAACTTCAATCTTTTAGAGGAATTAGGTGTCACCGGCAACAATGTGGTGTGCGGCATTACGATGCGACGTGACAGACGTGACGCGGCAACGCGTGACGTCATCAACTAATGCCCTACACCTAGGTGATTGTTACAGGTAAGGCTTATGCCGCAAGATACTAGAGGATATAGAGATACTAGAAATGAGTCAGTCTTTATTTTATCCCACCTTAATGTAGAGTCAGCGCAACAGATCTTGCAAGCATGTTACAGTAAGGATTTACGATCGCGTGTGTGATTGGTGTTAGATAAACTCTTTTTTGCCCGTCTGAGATTCGAACCCAGGACCTCAGTTACATACGCTGTCATTGGACCAAAGAGGCCACAATGACCAGGTTGGCAATTAAAGAGTGTGTTATGCCGACCTCCACATTGAGGTGGTATAAGGAGAAGTAGGAAGAAATTATATTAAGTAATGTTTTAAAATATGATACCAAAGAAACACTAAGGGTGACTATTATTACTAAAATCTTAATTTTATTGAATCACATAGCTCATTCATATATTTTAATCGAGATTTAAGATAAATCGACGATGCGTAAGAAATTACGCCTATTTTAAAATAAATCTAGATTTTTCTAAATGCTGCAAGTCGCCCTGACTGTTCAAAAAGTCGTAGATCTTTGTAGAGGCAGGTACACCGTACAAGACTGATTACTTCTCAGCCGCTGCGACACGCACCTCGCTAATTAACGGTGTCGCTGCAGAATAAATGGATGGAGGAGGGGAATCTTGATGGACAATTTTGATTTGAGATTTATATGGTTGACATCAATTGTGAAATTACAATGTAGAGAATTTCTATGTCTCTGAGATAATCTTTATATTGATATGTTTAACCCGTCGGAAGCGACACTTATGTTACATAAGCGTATGGGCCACCGGAGGCCGAGCCGCCCGTAACTATTTAACCCGTCGGAGGCGGCACATACATATATGTATATGTTACATAAGCGTTTGGGCCACCGGACGCCGAGCCGCCCGTGACTATCTACGTGTATTTTCATTGTGAATATCGCTTGCTATAACGGTGGAGGAAAACATCGTGAGGAAACCTGCATACCTGAGAATTTCTTCACAGGAATTTCAAAGGTATGTGAATTCTACCAATCCGCATTAGGCCAGCGTGGTAGACTAAGGTCTAACCCCTCTTATTAGTAGAGGAGGCCCGTGTCCTGCAGTGGGACAGTAATATAATATTACAGGTCTAATATTATTATTATATTTATAATATTAAAACATTTATAATGCGCCTTCAAAATTTCCAAACAATACCAAACGACATCAGAAATAAAAACCTAAAATTGTACGTAAAGCTCCCATTCAATGTAATAATGTTGGGGCTAATAAACAAGAATGAATGAGATATATTAGGTAAATGTGTTTCTTTTGTGCGGATTTGTTTGGGATAATATTTTAACTGTTCTGCTCGAACCGGACTTTTCATTTGGCATCTACCGCCCCACACCCCACACCCCCGCAGGTTCTATAAAATTATATGGAGCAAACAATCTGCGTACCAAGCAGCCACTGCTTGTCAAACTTTAAACACACCTGCGACCTTCAGAAATTATTTATTATAATTATTTATAATATATTTTGACAGCCTCGCGCCGCAGCGGGCGAGTAGCCTGCTGTAAAGTGAGAGGCCGCGGGTTCGATCTCCGCACCGGCACAAATGTCTGTGTGGCCCACAGATATTTATTTAGGGTCTGGGTGTTGTGAAACTGAAAGTCTCTCGTAGTTCCTGATTACCCACGACACAAGACTCGATCTTAGTGTGGGGTCAGGACTATGTGTGTGTCTGTTGGGTGTTATTTATTTATTTAATTTGCTAAACCACGGCCGCCGGCCTCACGTCAACCCCCTATGAGGGATCTAGTCCCGGGCAAATTAAATTAGAAAATTTGCTTTCCCCGACCTGAGAATCGAACCCACGACCTTCCTGGCCACAGCCCATACATGCTGCCACTAAACCAAGGAGACGACAAATATAATTATTATTATCGAAGTATTAATAATAATTATAAATATTTTTTAAATTAAAAAGATTTTAAAAGATATTTACAAAAACCTTCCAAATATGGATTTGGAAGGTATTTGTCGCAAATATTGAGAAACGCTGACGTACCGAATGCGCACTCGGTAAAAATTACAAAATGAAAATTGCGGCCCGGCGCCGCTGAATACATTAATATCGAATATTGAATACATTATATAAAAATATTGAATGAATACAGCTAAAACGGGAGCCGAATGGAAATCAGCGAAAATCCCCAGATATTTCGTTTCAAATGAGATGTTCTATGTGCCCATTTACGTTTATTAATCATATTATCTTTCAGTCAAATATACACAGATTTTGATGCATCATATTTAAGTGATTAAGGTATCTACTAATTAATTCTTTCTGCAAAGTAAAACCCTGTTTATTATAAACGAATATTTTAACTTAACATTGTAAAGTACCACCACGGTATATAACATTTAAGGAATCTGCCACCCTATATACGTCCTAAGTCCTATTCATTTGCGCTGTAAAATAATATTTAGGCACCAGACATTAATATGTTATTTATCTCAATGAATGTTGCTGACCACTAACGTCCTCCACTAATGAAAGTTAAACCTAACAGTATATTACAGATAGTAAATATATTATATCATGTCGCCTCCTTGCCAAGGAGTCCTTGGTTTAGTGGCAGTGTATATGGGCTGTGAACCGGGAGGTCCTGGGTTCGTTTCCCAGATCGGGCTAGGTGTTTTTCTAACACTATTTGACCGGGACTGGATCCTCCAAATGAGGGTCGACGTCAGGCTGGCGGCTGGTCGTAAAAAGCTAAGCCAAATCCTTTCTGCAACATGCTTGAAAAAGTGAGTTACCCCACTTTAAGTTGGGATAAGCTAGACTACGGATAGCGTCGATAGGTCCCCAGATATCAATACAAAAACATGAACCAAATCATAGAAAACAGCATCAATTATTTAAATTAAACATTTGAATTAAATGATTGAAAGTAGTTCAATTGAATGATTCATTTGAGTCGGGCGAGCTATGTTTTAATCAAGTTTGGTGGCTCGGATCGGCGGCGCAACGTTCGCACAACAATGCTCGGTTGCTGCAATCAATTTGTGTATTCAATCATAGCTACAGGCTTTCCACTCCGACAGATGGAAATATGAGACCCTTAATTGAAATGCCATAATGAAAATCTCTTTATAATACATTGAAACGGTATTGTTGAAAATATTATCAAAACTAAATGAGTCTTTAAAGATAAGTATGTAAGGTTTGTATTATATTTTGAAAAAGCTATAATAACATAATTTTTATTATTGTTTTTATAGCTTTTTTTATTATTGATACATACACATAGTTTTTATTATTGATTTTTCATATTAATCTTGATCTTTAATCAATACGATATCATTATCAGTATACGGGTAAACTATGCTATAACATAGATATAATATGTTAACGTCTGTAACTTCTAAAAGTATTGACAATCCGTCAAACTCAAATAAATACATTTTCTTGAGATCCCTTTACTAAGACGCCCCCTAAGTAATTTAAGATTAGAGATTATCTGACCGCACGCTTAAGTCAGACAGCGGTCCTTAAAATGTACTTAAAGCGCATCACCCTGCGGCCTGAGCAGGAAAATTTCTGACAACAGGGGGGTGACTCCTGACACTCGATTCGAACTTGAATTCGATTCGGTTTCATTTATTGACTTAATATTCCACCGAAATCGAGTTATAAAGTGCATTAATGTCACTTTAAAAATTATCAAATGCCAAGTTCTCGAGTATTATGCAACATTACCGCACTTTAAAAGTCGAATTCGGTGGAATTTTAAGTCAATAAATAAAACCAAATCGAAATCACAATCGAATCGAGCGTCAGGAGTCACCCCCCTGTAAATGTATTCGAACTCGATGCGCGTCTATGAAATTTGTATGAAATATTAACCAAACGTCATCAGTGCGCAGCGAACTCGAATACATTTACATTTACATTAGTTTTTCGTACTTGGGCTACTGCTCATTGAATAATACACAGAAACATTGAGTCAATTTTAGGACCGTATTGTGATATTCAAACATGAATCTAGGTTCAAAACCAGATTAATGCCTGACCATCGTTTTGTAATAGGAACCTTAATCTTGCTTACAATCAATGCGTTTACATGTCGAATGTGATTAAAAACACTTCGTCGATGCGATTAAATGAATAACGGTTCCGTGGGTTATGTTTTCGAGTAGCGAGAAAGAGTGCAATCACATTAGCGGGTGAACCCTAAAATTTTAATCTGCGCCACAATAGGAGCAATCGTTGATTGCTGTCGGCTCGCATATGCATAGTCTTTGGGGATCGCTTAGCGTACACTGCTAGCCATGAGCCAACGCGGTTTATAACTTTTAAAAATACTGGGTATTCGGCATTGTTTTTCGGCGTATTTTCAGGAAAATGTAGAGGCGTTATTGGATTTTATACATTTTAAATCTAGTAATGAAGTCTTTAAAAGAAATTTAGCTTAAAAAATGCAAAGCACGTGTACTTTAATTAACGTATTATAACCTAATTTTTATTTAATAAACAAATTATTATTTTATTACCACAATAATAATTAAGACCATTGTCCGTTGTCAAAATTAGAATATTATTGTTATAAATAATTAAGTTACATTAAACATCGCTATTACATCTATGTAAGTACATTACCTATGCTATAACTATCATCATCATCATCATCATCATCATCATCATCATCATCATCATCATCATCATCATCATCAGCCATAGGACGTCCACTGCTGAACATAGGCCTCCTTCAAAGATTTCCAGATCGACCTGTTGGAAGCGGCCTGCATTCAGTGACTTTCCAGCTATAACTATAATAAATATTAATTCCTTATACTGTCTTAATACTTATGTCTTTAGGCTTTCTATTAGACGTACCACTATTATTCCAATAAAATATAATTATATTATTAAACACTTTATATTATATTGGTACAACATTTTTAAAATCTTATCATGTACACAAACAATTTTATAATATAAAAACTAATTTCGTTAACTAATACATCTAATTAATGTTGATACACTAAACACATGTCCCGCAGTACACTAAGTATAATCGACAAGGGACGAATTGTTTTCGTATTAATAGAATGTTGAGAGGCTTGCACAAAGGAGGCACCCCTGCACCCCTCGAGTACCGTGATGTCGGTGATGTTATGATCATTTGACGCTTTTAACATGACTTACACTATTAGATTGGCTTAGAATATTTTTTGAATCTGGCATTTTACTTCATATTTTGGTATTCAATATTTCGATTGATAATATTCACTAACAATGACGTGTATACGCATTAAAGATAGAGTAGGAAATAAAATTGCTATTTTTTTTTATTACCTAGCATCATTCTTTGCTAGCTGGCATCATCATAAGTATAGTTATAGTATATAGTTGTATGTTTTTGTTATTTCGTTTTAGTATTTTTGTGTAATTGTCCCGCCAGTTCGAATTGGGTATATCCTGTAATGACTGTGTGTGTTGAATAAATAAATGAATAAATAAATAATCATTATTATCAACGCCGTGATGATCAGAAATAGTTGAGTAAAGCTTTCTCGAAATTCTGTTGTAGTTGTGTTTTTTTTTGAGTTGGTACTTGGTAAATTGTAGCCTCTTTGGTGTAGCGGCAGCATCTATGGACTGTAGACCGGGAGGTCCTGGGTTCGATTCACAGGGCAAAGCAAACTTTCTAATTTAATTTGCCCGCGACTGGATCCCTTAGAGGGCGTTGATGTCAGCCCGCCCGGTCGTAAAAACTAAGCCAAATCTTCTTAACATGGTTGAAAAAGTGTGTTGCGCCGACCCCACATTAGGGTGGGATGAGGGCACGTAAACGAAAGAAAGGTGCTTGGTAAATTGTCAAGTTCGTCGTCTCCTAACGCGTATATGGGTTCCTAGGTCCGGACTGGTCTCCTGAATTATGTATACTAGGTACTATTATGAATCGGGCAGTGATACACTTATACGCGAATATAGAAAAACAATTGAAAAGTTAAGACCGTTTTGTAATTTCAACCCACGTTATCTGTCGAAATTGAATGATGCATTATATTGATCATTACAATGTAAATGGTTGTCAAAATTGACTAAGGTTTCTGTTTCCGGGGGTTTCAAAATTAGCCGAAGAATGTTGTTTTTCAATCAATCGCTCCATTGATTGAGAAAGGTATGTGTCAAAAATATTCTACTTATTCCATCCGAATTTTCATCTGAAAAACCGAAGAAATTGTTTGAGTGTTAACCTGATAATTTTCAGGATTGGTTGATGATGATTATCAACTGTAATAATTACTAAGCAAGCTACAAGTATATAGAAAATGTACATCTAACACAATACAATAAAACTAGATTTTACGGACTCTATCGCGATTTGATTTTTTTGACACGACGTTTCGAAAGCTTTACAGGCTTAATGATCACAGGTCAATCGTTTTTAGCAGGTCAAAAGTTTAAAAACTTAACTGACCGACTTCCAATTTACCGATCGTGACCAAATTTATATGAGACCACCCTTGAAATAAGCTCTATCGAACACAAAAATAATTTTGAAAATCCGTCCACTTTTGGCGGATATATCGCGTAACATACATAAAAAAAATACAGACGAATTGAGGACCTCCTCCTTTTTAGAAGTGGGGAAAATTAGTTTTATTCCAATGTTTAATATTCGCATCCTTGGTCTAGTGGCAGCATGTATGGGCTGTGGACCGGGAGGTCGTGGGTTCGATTCCCAGGTTGGGCCAAGCGAATTTTCTAATTTAATTTGCCCGGGACTGGACCCCTCAGAGGGGGTTGACGTCAGGCAGGCCGGCCGGTCGTAAAAACTTAGCCAAATCATTTCTGCAACATGCTGGAAAAAGTGTGTTGCGCCGACCCCACATTAAGGTGGGATAAGGGCAGGTAGAAAGAAAGTTTAATATTCGCATCAATCTAAGAAATGATTACAATACAATCTTTATACCATAAATAAAGTCTTCTAAAAACGCAACAAAAATTAATAATCTTCATCCGAACTTCGTCTCGCAAACTGATTTACAGGCGCGCTGTTATTGCGTTGTTCAGGTGCGGCTGACGAGGTAGTTTTGTTTCATCACCGTGCACCCCCTATCCCCCCACTCTTGACACCCCTCCCCACTCCTAGCAGCATTACAGTACAGTTTCGTCGCGTCTGAAAATTAATTCCTCTACATAATCAGAACTTCCGTGAGCGCGCCGCCCGCGCCTTTATCATTTAGTTTCACTTTGAAAATATTTATCGGATGCGTCTGTTGGAGAGATGAAACTACATAATGTTAGCTTAATTTTTTTTGCTATATTACTGAATGATTTCTTAGGTTTACGTGAATGTTATTCATTGAAATTAAACTATTTTTACGGATTATATCACGATTTGGTTTTAATTTTTATGCCCGACGTTTCGAAAGCTTTGCAGCCTTCGTGGTCACGGGTCAGCCTGATCCGTAAAAATAGTTTAATTTCAATGCTATATTACTGGTTTGATTATTTTATAGACTAGTTGTTACTTGTTATAATAGCTGTACTGACAACATTTTAAACGGGAATCGGTACAAGTAAAATTATAATAAAACTGCTATAAGAGGTTGTGGTAACCCCCCTGGATACCAAATGTAAAAATTAAACTTTAAATAAACAGCACTATTATTTTAAAATCAATAATTGTGGAATGACACAATCTTCAAAATATCATCGCATATATTTCATATTTTGAGAATCACTTGATTAAATGCAATAACGTTGAAACCGCTTGATTAAATGCAATGATCAAAATCTTTGGCAATGATATTCAAAAATGCCTGATAACTAACTGGTATCTTATGTCAATCGATTTGAAACAGACAATACCCAAGAATCAAACTCCCATCTATCGCCTTGGATCACTTAACAAACCGTCACAGCCGTTGTTTTGTTAAGACAAAAAGGCTCAACGTCATAATTAAAAAAATCTCGTGCCTGCAAAGAAAGGGGGTAGTAGCGTGAAAGGAAGACGGATGGGGCGCCACAGAGGGCCTCGCAAAGACAATGTCGCGCTTTGGACGCACAGCTTAATCATAAATATATCAAGCGGAGACGTCATTAGGTCCAGTACACACTGGACACTCATTAAACAATAAATATTCGAGTAGATTCGAGTCACCCTGCTAAAGTATACATACAGCAACAGTACTAAAGAGAAGCATTTTGAATAAATTTTTAAATCTAACTTCGACTCAGTCCGTGCATTTTTTGCAGTAAAAACAGACTTCCAGACAGACTAAGTAAAGATTTTCTTGTAAAAAATAACTCTGTTTAAGTCAAAGTTCGATTTAAGACTTCCAAATTCTCACTGGATTCATTTCTTTGACTCAGACTTAGTCGAAGTTCGCTCTATAGATCTCAGCTATAGTTCTTACGAAGTTTCAGGTCAAAATGTCTTATATTTGTTGTCCACACAGACTTTTGTCCCTCCTCTAAATTATAGCTTACGTTATAAAATACACTCACCTATGTTCCAAGCGCCTTACTGGACTTACCCCCTTATTCATAATGAAATCTTGGTCTTATCGAAAGCATGACCCTACTTTTGCCTAGTTTAACAAAAAGAGAACTAATATATACTTATCGAATACAATGTTGCTGGTTACAGAAAAAAATATTTTTTTATCTCTGGCAAGCTTCGAAACAAATAGGAAGTCTTGGCTATATATTTTTTTATTAATTGTTTCCAAACAATTATTAAAAAAATATATAAATCTTAGATGGGGTCCTAGACTATAACAAAATTAATATAATTAAGAAAGAACATCAAACTTGAAACAGCTGATCGGAATCGGCCATGTTTTCACTATCGAACGTTGGAATGTTTTAACGCTATTTAACGATTATGAATACAATTTTTATGAAGTGTACTATTGCGGTCTTATTACGCTATACTAAGTTATTATGAATAAAGGGGTTAGAATTTTGAGCTGTGCGTACACCGTCAAATCAAGCAATTTTACCGAATATATTTTTCATATAACTATGTGATCGTGTGGCATCAGCTTAAAGAGGACGAAGGAGGCACATGAGTGTATGAAAGTTTAAAAGGGGTGTTAAAACAAAACGGATGAGTTTGGACAAAGGAAGGAAGAGACGCGCTCCTCGCAGTCTTTGATATAGCGATGTAGGCGACGCGAATATATCTAACATATTTTGATTAATGAATGTGTTGTGCATACATGCTATAGCTTATTTTTATCGTCCTGCAGAAGGGGACGCTTATGTTCAATGGTACAATTGCTATAACGTTCAGTTTGATATGACTGAAGATGTTTTAGGGCCTATTTTTCAATACCTTTTATTGCGTCCACTGTATAAAATATCTATTTAAGCAACAAAATTACCCCTCAAAATAAATTCATTTGTCTATTGAGAAATAGACCCTAATCTCTTTTTTTTCCAAACAATTGACCCCTGATGGTAAGCGCAGTGCAGTCCAAAAATATGGCGACCACCGACAACAATGAGCTTATCCAACGTCACTAGAATCATGATCTGCATTCTGAGAAAAATTACGAAAAATTTATTGAAGAAAAGATCGATGGAAATCAATATTCACAATACGGACAAATAGAAAAGAAATGCTACACCTTAATAACCGATTATCGTAGAGATGCTATTTTTTGAAAATCAATTCGCAATCAAATGGATATGATATCGATTGATGCCTATCACTAATCACGCTCACCTTCAGCCGTGGTCCTCACGTAATTACATGCAGTTAATCAGGCAGTAGATACTAGTTACTAGCGGGAAAGCGCATTAATTAGTCCAGTGTGCGCTCTCCACGGCCGCCTGTATTGTCCCAGCATAAGTAAACACTGTTAACGTTCAACGTAGGGTTGTCATGCAGGAAACATTTTGTATATATTCAAATTCAAATCATTTATTCTGCAAATAGGATATTTTATACCACTTTCACATGTCAATTACGAGTATATATTGATTTTAAGATATTGATAAAGTAATAATGGCGTCGGCATTTCGTGGCTATCCCTGAGAAGAAATGCCGAAACAAACTCAAGGGTTATGGCCTCTTTTAAAGTCCAGACAATACATGATATATAAAATTACAATTTAAAATGTCAACTTATTTCTAAATACAATAATATATTAATATGGTAATAGAGCAAAGTCAGAAAAATTAATATAATAGTAAAATATAAAATTGTGTTCATACAGCCTTATAGTGTCAAGAGTGATCTGCTCAATCCCAAGCATTTTTGTCTTGTAAGTAGTCCTTTACATTATAAAACCCTTTTCGGCATAGTTGCTGTTTAATAAATGATTTAAATTTATTAAGGATTAATTCTTTATAATATAGGACCTTACTTATAGTAACATTTTCGCTAATCTTATCTTTTAGAATAGTGTCGGAAGTTCGAGAGCAACCCCAAAATAGAGTATACACCTCTGACTTTTCTATGTTAAGTGTATTTTCATTGTGAAATATCGCATGCTATAACGGTGAAGGAAAACATCGTGAGGAAACCTGCATACCCAAGAATTTCTCCACAAGAAATTCGAAGGTATGTCAAGTCTAACAACCCGCATTAGGCCTGCGTGGTAAACTAACCCTCTCATTAGTAAAGGAGGCCTGTGTCCATGAATGTGACAGTAGGTAATATTACAGGGCTAATATTTTTATCTTTTAGAATAGATTGTAGCTTTTTCCTTGCGTCACATCGTTTGAAAATGAAAGGGACAAGCTATTCTTAAAGAAGAAGTTTGTGAATATTTTTATAAGTAAGGCGCATAGTTCTAGACCTGGAGCCACGCTGTATCTAGTACAGCATAAATGGACCCATTACACCAAATTCATAACACTGTTTTATGTTATAGTTAATTGACGAGACATACTCGTAGCAGTTGTTTGCTTTTACGGTGAGCTTTCTACCCCAAATAAGCTCTTTCCCTTCCCAACCGATATTCCGACGGCAGAGGCTTGTACCTTGGAATTGAGAATGTTTAATGTCCATTTGTAACGGTTACCACTATACACATAGACACACACAAACTCCCCTTAACGTAAATCTACCTATAGAAAATTTACGACAAATTACTTACTGGATGAATCATGAGGTGCAATTTACTTTATTTTATTATTCGGGCAACGTGCAGCGCTTTTACTTATCTACAGTCAATACCTAAACTCGATTTATCCTACAGCTCATTACTATATTTAAATCAAGATTTAGGATAAATAGAGATTTATCGCAGAGCTGTAAGTGGCCCTTAAATCACTAACGGCCGGTTTCAAAATACGATCTCAGCTTAGAGCGCAGATAGATCGCAATTATGAACCAATCAAATCATTTGACGGAGTCATGTTCAAACTGTGTTCTTATTGGCTAATTTTTGTAATCTATCTGCACATTCGAACTGAGATTGTTTATTGGAACCGGGCGTAAGAGAAGTGGTATCAGTTCTGTGTGGTAAACTGTACAATGAGTTCTGCAAGTTTATATAATTTTAATTATAATATCTGACATTCAGTGCATTAGACGGAAAATTTATAAAACGCTATATTAATAATACAATAATTAGGTATCCAAAGTCTTTTGTAAATTACATGTTTAGCAACCCTAATAGTCAACCGTAGGGGAGGCAGTTCCCACTGGTTTGCGCTTCGTTTATAAATGCTATTTTAACGCGGAAAAAAAGATTAATTAACTAATTGAGCTGTTGGACCGTGCCTCCGTACACTTTTCAACTTTTTTCATACACGACTAATTAAGCTGATTGACGTACGCGACGTCGCGAGCTACTAAACTTCCTAGACTTTTTGTCTACCGTCTAGGTTTTGTCTTTTTGGTTATATGAATATATTGATCGTTTTATGTTAGCGGCGATTGTCGCCCCTTCATCACGCCTTTTTTACATAGAATGCACGTATACTTACTTTGAATTTTGCACTTTGGTGGCAGCGTATATTGGACTTTGTAGCGAGATGTCCTGGGTTCAAACCCCATGTTGCGGAACGCGATTTGCCTATTTGCCGAACGCCGGTCATAAAAACGCCTAAGCGATATCCTTTGAAAAACATGCGTAAGTGTCTTGCGCCGCCCCACATTGAAATGGGATAAGCGCAGGAAGACAGATTCCCAATAAAATTCTATCGATTTTTCACTACTTTTAATTTCCAAATCACTGATAGTCCATCGATAACCATGAATACTTAAATTCTCGGAAGTGGGTTTATGGAATAAGTATTTAAAAATTGTATTCCCTTAGATTAAGTCATGTTTCTTTAGATTTTTTATGTGTGATTTTGGAAGTATGAATGCATAATTTTATAAAGTAGTATTTTTTTTTTATCTACCTTTAATTATGACAAAATAGACTGATGGTAAGCGCAATGTGTTTTAAAACTACCAGCGACCACCGCTGAACAATACGCCCGGTTCCAATAAACAATCTCGATTCGAATGTACAGATCGACCTATCCAAAGAATAAAGTTACATATGATAATTAATCGAAATTGCTTTTATATTTTTCTGAGCTTAAATTAACCTATATATTTAACTAATACTAGTATTTTTTTAAATTTATGACATAATAACAAGTTAAATTATGACATAGCTTAAAAAAATATTCACTAGTTAAATATACAGGTCAATAAATAAGCTCAGAAAAATAAGAAAGCAATTTCGATTCATTATCATATGTAACTTTATTCTTTGGATAGGTCGAGATAGATTACAAAAATTAGCCAATAAGAAGACAGTTTGAACATGACTTTGTCAAATAACTTGATTTGATTGGTTCAGAAATGCGATCTATCTGCACTCTAAACTGAGATCGTTTATTGAAACTGGCCGTTAGTCGCTGGTCGCCATGTTCATGGCCTGTAGAATGTTCTCTAATCTAAAGGTACGTGTATTTTTATAATACCTCTAGAATATCTAAAATATTCTATATCTGTAACAAGGAAATTTGAAGTTTGAAAACCTATCGTGATTTAAAGCATTGATTACACGCGCTTATTTAATTTAAAGCGCTACAAAATAGTGAATGCGGAATGCCGCAACATCGTAACTGAAACAATATAGCTCGAATGTTTAATTAGCACATTGCAAGCTCCCTTGGATGCACCGGGGGTGGGGGGAGGCCGGGTGGCGCGGGGAGGGGGTGTGGTGGCAAAGGGAGGTGTTATTCATTAAAATGTTTGCGGAAACCCGTTTAGCGCCGATGCGGTGGGCGGACGCCGCCTCAGCCACTAGCCTTAGGGCTGTCTGTCCACTTTGTAACACGAATGAGTTATTATGATGGCAATCAATGAATGATAAGATGAATAAGGTGGTGATGGTAAGCGATATGAGTTATCAGAACAATAGCAGCATCACTAGCTCTGGATAACTGAGTGACACTGCACTGCGCTCATCGCCCTGAGATATAGGCCCTTACTTATAAAATTATTTTCGCTTATCTTATCTTAAAGAATAATTTGTCACATTTTCCTTACGTTAAATTGTTTGAAAATGAAAGCGACGAGCTATTCTTAAAGTAAAGAAGCGCTTCAATATGTTTGTAAGTAAGGGGCTTTATATTCTTCCACTCGCCCTTATGCCTTTTCAACGCAATATCGGCACAACACACTATAGTCTTCATTCGCATGGCATCAGTTTTCACGATCAGCCGCGTATAACACCACTCTCGGTCAATAGATTATTAACTGACACATTATCGGCGGACTCCAATAAATATCAATCCGAGTGTGCAGATAGATCTCGAAAATTAATGAATCAAATTAAGTCATTTAATGGCGTCATTTTAAAACTTTGTTCTTATTTTCTTTTTGTCATTTATCTGCACTATTAACCAAAGCACAACTAGACTGGTTATCAAGGAAAACCTTTTTACACATCACTCTAGGAAGAGTTTTTACACATAAATTTTGGGTGAGTTCGGTGAGTGAGATTCTCGGTGGCCCAATTCTCCCTTCCCTTTCCAAATTCCTATTTCCCTCCTTTAAGGTTGGCAACGCACCCGTGATTATTTTTGTGTCTTGGGTGTCAATGGGCGGTGGTGATCACTTACCATCAGGTGACCCGGATGGGTTTCGTTTTCGTTTCTCGTTTGCCAGTCTCTGACTCGTTGACTGGCATGACATAATAGTATAGTTCTCTGACATAATATTTATTTATTAATAGGTATTTTATTTTACTCTAATTTATTTTTTATTCTGATATAAAAAAAGTGTGGGTAGCACACTTAGATTTGGTAGCACAATTATATTTTGTTTTGGGTCTGTGTGTAGTGAGGCCGAAAGTCTCTTGTAATACCTGATACGATACACGACTCGATCTTAGTGTGGGGGCCAGGACTATGTGTGTGACTATTGGGTGTTATTTATTTATATTTAATGCAATTAAACGCATTCACTCCTTACTTTTCACCTCATGTGGTAGGTGGTAAGTGATATGAAGCATTTGTCTCACGAGTTGCGTATGACGTGTCTATCATGAATAACTTATATCGTCGATGATCTGCATACTTCAGTAAAGATCGTTTATTGGAACTGGTCGATAATGACAGTGTTCCTCGATCTACTGTGTAGCAATAAATTCCACAGCGTCAACCCTATTCGGCGTGACGTAGCGTCGGGTTGCGACGGGTGGTGACTGGTGACGTTCATTTCCTCCTCATAATCGCTGCTTCCGCTATCTGCAACCCACTTAGCGTACTTAATTTTCTCTATCTATACGGAGATGGAATTTCAATAGCACCAGGTTATATACTGATTTCTTAAGTTTACGCGAATATTATACATTGAAATAAAACTATTTTTACGGATTCTATCACGATTAGTTTTAATTATTATTCCCGACGTCTCGAAGGACCGTGATAACGAAGACTACAAAGCCTTCGAAACGTCGGGAATAATAATTAAAACCTAATTGTGATAGAATCCGTAAAAATAGTTTTATACCAGGTTATATGTTACATGTTTAAAGCATTTGCAAGGTCGTTATATATGTATTTATATTGTGTACGGAATAATTGTATTCACTGGAAATTGTTTCTTATTTTTTTTTCTTTCTGTCTGGCGTTATCCCGGCCTTCTGCCAGGGTCCACCTTCCTACTTAAACGCTTCCACTTCGCCCGGTCTTAAGCATCCACAGTGAGAAATTGTTTCTAAATAAATGGTTAAATTAATTTTGCAAAAATAAATTGCTGTGGACCGGGAGGTCCTGGGTTCGATTCAAATTTTCTAATTTAATTTGCCGGGGACTGGATCCCTCATAGGGGGTTGACGTCAGGCAGGCGGCCGGTCGTAAAAACTAAGCTAAATCCCCTCTGCAACGTGCTTGAAAAAGTGTGTTGCGCCGACCCCACATTAAGGTGGGATAAGGGCAGGTAGAAAGAAAGAAAGAAAGATTGTGTACGGAATAATTGTATTCACTGGAAATTGTTTCTAATTCTTTTTCTTTCTGCCTGGCGTTATCCCGGCCTTCTGCCAGGGTCCGCCTTCCTACTTAAACGCTTCCACTTCGCCCGGTCTTGAGCATCCACAGTGAGAAATTGCTTCTAAATAAATTGTTATATTAATTTTGCAAAAATAAAGTCCTAAGATTACTTATTTCTTTCTACATGCCCTTCAACATCATCATCAGTCACGTGGACATCCTGTGGTAACATGCCCTTTTCTTACCTTAATGCGGGGTCCGCGCTACACACGTTTTTCAAGCATATTGCAGAAAGGATTCGGCTTAGTTTTTACGACCAACCGCCTGCCTGACGTCAACCCTCAAGGGGATCCCGACCTGGACGAATCAAATTAGAAAATTCGCTTTGCCGTACCTGGGAATCGAACCCGACCTCCCGATCTACAGCCCATATACACTAGACCAAGATGATGACTGTTATATGTAACGAACAGTTATCTGATTTGTAGTTTTAATGATAAATTAATTAATTATATGATTATGTTACTATTTTATAAAAACGGAATCAATTTAATATTAACAGGTACAACAGTTTAATAATTGTAATAAAGGATTGTATTAAACATACATAACATAAGCTCACGCCTGTATCCCCAAAGAGGTAGCCAGAGGCGCACTAGCGAACTATTACATCCACGTTTCGCCGAGCTTAGTTCCGTCCCAGATGTGATAGGGGGCCTATCGAGCCTATCGCCATATCGGGCATAAACTCCAGACTCCGGGCTGATATGAAAAAATCCAATATCACTTTGCCCGACCCGGGGATCGAACCCGAGACCTCAGAATGGTAGTCGTACCGAAATACAACTACGATACCGAGGCAGTATTGTATAATTATTAAAATCATGACTCCCACGAAAATCAATTATTGAATACCATAATCGCTTTGAACGTTATTGCGTTTATACAAAATTTGTATTTACACTCACACCACAACTTAATCTACACCTATTAAACACATCCCCTCAAAGTGCGCCGTGATTGGCTGGATATTCCAACCCCTGTCACATTCGACGAATCACACGCCCTCATTCCATTACCGGGGGTGGAGCTAAGGGGGTTTTCACCACGAAATTTTCACGATTTCGAGCAGTGAAATACTGTTCATCTCGAGTACAAGACCCCTTTGGTGGTCCAAAGTTAGTAGTGATACGCAAAAGTTTGTGCCAACTTAGATTCAGAACCGCGATATTTTTAAAAAAGTTGTTTAGAAAATTTGAATCATGGCAGCAGAACATGATGTGACATTGTGTATTATCGTTAAAATATTGGATATTAAATGCAAAAAGTGAGATTTCCATAATTTTGAAGAACTAAGACAATTAGACAATGATATAGGCATAAATAACAAGATAGTCAGAAAAAATCTTCCCACTTGGCTCTTGTATGCAGAAATTAGGAATTCAAAAAATATCCTAAAACAAATGAGCATTTCGACAAACTAAAACTAGTGTAAGCATTTAGCAATAAATCAAGCCGCAATTTTTCAAGATGGCTGGTCCGTATTTATCACCGTTGCCAGGAGATCTCCTCACTGAATACATGTTTGGAAGGCGGCGGCAGCGTAGAAACAGAACCACGTTCACTCCACAACAGCTCAGCGAGTTAGAATCATTGTTTCAAAAGACGCACTATCCAGATGTATTTTTGAGGGAGGAGGTTGCGTTGAGGATCAGTCTTTCCGAGGCTAGAGTTCAAGTAAGTTGTAGCATGTTATTGAAATGAAATTTTTTAAACTTGATCAATCTGAGGTTATTCAGTGGTTATTATAATAAATTATTATCTATTATTTATCAGAAATGCGTCCAAAATGTAGTGTATAAATTATACAACCATGTAAAAACAAATAAAATAAAAACGTGATAAAAAAGAATCAATCGCTGTTTTATGAAATAAAAATATCTTTCTTAAAAAAAAATTAAAACAAATATTAAATATCGGATATAAACCTGAATCGTGAACGTGTTATTCGGTGATTAATTAAAGGATTAAATAGAAGATATTTTTCAGGTGTGGTTCCAAAACCGTCGCGCTAAATGGAGGAAACAAGCTCGTCTCCAACTCCTGCAGGATGCGTGGCGGATGAGGTGTCTTGGTCTCGGCACACCGCCACTACCGCTACCAGGTTTGAACTATAGTAGCTTATCCTTATTTCGTTCCTCTTATCAATTTCGTAATTAATTATTGTACGGTTTTCCGGTATGACAGTGTGCAAATAATTTGGTTTGGAAGTTAGCCAACTTAGCCAGCTCTAGCCAGGTTAAAACTTTATAATGTTGCCACAGCCAGTCTTCCGCAGCCTTTGTAGGCGAATTTCTGGATTATTTAGACCAAATAAATATATGTTTTCTAGTGAATAGTTATAGGGTTACATACAGATGTCTTCGAATAGGACTGATAATTTATTATCAGTTTTCAATGGCTACCGTGGGCAGTGGGCACATGTATATCACAAAATCGAAACACTATGTAAACCGGTGAATAAACACAATAACATTGAAATATAATACATTTTATTATATTAGTAAAAATATTTCATGAAAATACTGGAAACATCTTGCATGCCCTATACAAGGTGAAGGAACATTTCATTGGTTCGCAGGTCACGCAAAACCGCCAGACTCATCGCCCGAAGCACCAGACTCTCCAAACGGAAACGAATCGCCAGAACCCCAATCGCTAGAAAACAGGGATTTGAAATCACCACGTCAGGATTCATATCTACACAATCCAAGCGTACCAGAGTCAATGCCTCCTATCTCTGCCGTGCATGACATGCAAGCACCGATGCCTTATAGTGAAGATGGCAGACATATGCAACCACCTTTTCCTTTCTCCACATTACTTATGACACCGCAAATGGATCCCGAAATGGCACCAACTGATTTGAGAGTTATGGGTACTAAGAACCCTTGTGCATGTACCGGTGAAGTAAATGAGCCGCAGAACTTAGCCTATCGTCCTCAAAGACGCGATAAAGAAAGTGACAGCGACAGTGATACTGAAATAGATCTTACGTCACACTCTTCAAAAGATGACGACTTGAGAGAATCGGAGAGACTAGCCCACCGGATAGCAACAAGCATCTTCAGAAGCGATACAGTTCTGCATGATTTAGTACCAAATGATTTGAGCTTAGGTGCAGTTAAAAATGATAGGAACGTTAGTCGAAACAATTTGTCTTTGTAAATGAACGTAAATTATAAATGCGAACGCGAGACTGATTAAGAGAAATCAGGTGAACAATCCGTAGATAGTATTACTGAGTGAACAATCACTGAAAAACGAAGTAGTTACCGATACAAATCAAATTCTCATATTTAATACGAGAGAGTGTTAAAAATTGGATGTAGTTGGAAAAGCAGCTGATGTTTTTAATTACGGAAAGGGCGAGAAATTATTATTAGCAGCAGCATTTTCAGACAATTCATATTATGTTATTGTATATTTCTAGGATATCACATTAGACGGTTCTAGTCATATTATTCTCGTTAGTTATATAATTAGGTATCAATCAGAGCTTTATGTTTCAATAATATTTTGTATCGCTCTTGATGTTCGTAGTTCAATAGATGCAATGTAATCCATGTACAAAAATAAAAAGCTACCTTTAAATGTTAACAATTATTTTACATATGAAATTATTTAAAGTATAGATTTTTCTGTTTTGGGCTCAGCTCATTCATTTGTATTGTACAACTTCTTTGGCATAAATTAATAACTTTGTTATCGAGACATTATCGCCACGATTATGAAGAAAAATAATAGGCAAATTTCTGGCATCTGCAGTTAATGTTGGACTTAAAATCACAGAAATTAAATGTTGATGACTTTGATTGATGAAATACCACTCAAGTCCCGCATTGATTAGTAAAATCAAGATGTAGTAAAGCGTGTTCAATGTCGTTAGAACGTTGTATTCTAGAGGTATAATAAGGTGATGAATCAGAAGTTTGATGAGCGGTAAAACAGTAGGGCAGGTTGATTTTCTGTTTAAAATAAACGCTCTAATGTTTTATCTTCCCTGCCTTTATCCTACCTTTATGTGAGGGATGTGAACACACCTTTTCAAGCATGTTGCAGAAAGTATTTGGGTTCATTTTTACGACCGGTTGCCTACCTAACGTCAAACGGCGAAGTAAATTCACTTTGCCTGACCTGGAAATCGAACCCATGTATGCTGGCCATAAATACAAAAAAGGTATCGTATTAGAGAGAAAATGTAAAACAAACATAATCCGTATAAATAGCACCTTTATTGGATATAATAATAAATTATATTAACATTAATATTTTGTCATAGCAATAATGGGTCCTAAGTATAATAATTTGACTCTCGTAAAACATCGTGTATAATAGTCAGATATTCTGAGTTTGATTCAGTTATACAAATAATATTAAAGTTGTCTTCTTTAACTAGGCACTTGATAGATTTTGAAATCTTTATTTTACTGGCTTATAACAAATTAGGCGGAAGTGTTTATTGCCATAGGACACTACGAAATAAAGTTAGTAAAACAACACAAAACAAAACCATTTAAGTCTTTTCATGTACAGAAGCGTATTCGGCAAAATGTTGTGTGGGTCTGGACCCCCCAATCTAAGATGTCTCTCTCTCACTCTTTTCGTGATTCAATCTTAGTTTCTACTACACCTCCATTTATAATTAAAGTATTATGCAAGATTTAGTACTTCGTTGCATTATAAGTCATGTCTTCAATGAGATCAATATTACAGAAGTTTTTATTTATCCATAATTTGTTTTAACGATTGTTCACAGTATGTTTTAGGTAAAGTATATATTTTACACGGACGTAAAAAAAAGATGGACGATGCGCTAGAAACATTGAAAGTGGAGTAGGGTTTTTGGCTCATTCGACCAGTCGCCGCCATTAAGGCTGAGATCTATAGAGCGAACTTCGGCTAAACCTAAGTAGTAGAACTAACTAACCTAGTCACGAACTCAGGGGGGATTTGTAATTGTTAACTCGAACATTGACTTAGTCCGGCTCATTTTTTACAAGAAAAACAGACTGACAGACAGACTAACGCCCGAATGGTCAAACGCTGCTCAACTTTAACGGCTTCTTATATTGATTTTCGCCATACAATTTTAACAGATAAGGCGGCCTTAAAAGACATAAGGCCACCTGAAGTGTATGAACATTCGGCGGTAAGCAAAGATTTTCTTGTTAAAAATGACTCGGACTTAGTAAAACTCCTCATTGAGTTCGTGACTGACTTAGCCTTAGTCGAAATTCGCTCTATACAGTGTGTTTCATAAAGTTGGTATCCATAAAAGGTACACAGATTGAGGTTCTGTCTAACAACATATCCGTGAAGAGAAAAAAAATTTATCGCGCGATTTCGAATTTGTATACGTTTCATACTTAATATTTGTGGAATAATAAATCGTGCAACCCTAATCAGCTGACTTCATTGACGACGCGACGCGCGGTGTAGGTACTTACACCACAGAGCGCTTGTACTCCAACAGATAGTACGGGCGGTGACGCCGCGGCAGCGTGGTGGCTTTCTATGAGGATTTTTTTTTATTAAAGGTAATTTATTTCCTTTAATAGAGAAGAATCGTCATGTACTGAGTTTAAACAATGTATTAAAACATTAGTACTGTACTTGTCCACTTACCACATGTTGCGTTTTGTGCAGCACAAAGAACTTTGCACTACACTTTTCTATGAACACTTACTTCACAAATAGGGTTCGAAATGAGCTCCTCCTTTTTCCAAACACTTAATTATTCTGTGGTATATCAAGGACCTAGTGTTTCTTAACATTTGTGGGGTTACTGATTCAAAAGCGGATTTTGATGTAACGTGTAATGCCTCAATGAAACGCCACCGATACAGCTCCCGACCCCTACGACAGCTACCCCCAGCAGCACCGACACATAAAATAATTTCATAGTACTCGCTATTCAAATACACACTCGATCGCGACATTTTTATAAAAGTTGAGAGCGACTTCACAACTTTACAGTTAGTAAGCAACTGACGAAATGAAGGTACATAATTTTCAATATGGCGGTAGAGTTCAACAAGGCATAATTATGAAACCCCGATAGGCTACTATGAACTGAAGAAAAAAAACCTTCAACGGAAATAAAAAAAAAAACATCTTGATACGTTTTTATTTATCCGCATTAAGCATCATTAAAAAAAGTCAGTATTATAGGATAAAAATCAACATTAACTACAATTACAAAATTATGCAGAACCATTTTATCTATTTTCATAATTTTTTAGCGTTCTGTCGTGTAGTGTGTTTTTATTGGCGGCGAAAAGTTTGCCGACTTCCTATCAAAGGATTGCCGCACGTAGCGGCGCATTGGCAAAGAGTTAAAAAGTGCCGCGGAAAAATGGCAGACCGAACATAGTGATGCTCTAGTATGATCTATTCGGATAAACATTAGAACTAGGTACTAAATATTCTAATAATTTTAATGTAAATTAATACTACCTCCCGGTAGGTAAACAAAATCCCTGTATGAATGACCGAATGACCGAAGTCCAGGTTTCGGGTAAAATTATTGCAATCACCACATTATTCGTATCAGCTCAGAAAATAAAATAGTTCTTAAAGATTAAGACAATGCATCATATTCATACAAGTAAAAGTTGTACTTTATTTGTAGAAAGCGAAAATTACAATTAGTACGGATGTAAATCTTAATTCGAATAATGAATTAACTTTGGTATTAAATATTGAATCATTCTAATCGATTGAATGATTGAATAAATCAACTCATTGCATATTTATCAACCGCCCATCCCTAGCGCGGTAATACAGGCAATACTCAAAAGACACAGCTACCGCTTTTGAAATATGTGCCGCTATTGTCTGATTGGCGAAAAACTACCGACTTTTCTTTGAGTTCTTGCGACAGTCCACGTGGACTTCATAGGTATAGCGATCGCCGCTCTTTAGGTGCTGCGCACGTGACTAGCAAAGAGTAGTGAATGTTCGTTGTGAAATATGGACGATTTGATACATGCCTAATTAGTTTAGACATTTAAGAGGTGCTTTTAAATGAAAGAAGTGAAAAGTTGATCAATATTTTGTTGTCACTAAGCAAGTGTAATATTATAATTTACGCATTTCCTTTAAAAAACAATTCGTATAAATTTGAAGTATGTAAAATACTTCAATTTTAGTCATCGCGTACAAAACTAAATAGTTCCATTCGTTCATTTAGTTGAGTTAGTAAAGTTTTGTGTGTAGGTTTAGACACATCTAGTTTTATTTAGTCTTTATAACCATGTGTTGTTGACCGCTGCCAGCTGATCTAGGGTCATCACAACGAGAGATTTAATATTATTTTCGAAGTCTGATTACTCAGTAACTATAAGGCCTATGCAGTTTTTACCTTCACGAAAAAGTTGCCAATCACCGGCTCTGTGTGTGGACTTTTCATGGGTACCAACTTTATGAAACACCCTGTAGATCTCACTATATAAACTTGCTTCACTTTGAATATTTCTAGCGCTCCGCCCATCTTCTTTTTACGTCCGTGATATTTGACTATATTTTGACTATAGAATATTGGCTTAATACTAAGGATTATGTAAAAGGTAATATAACATTTGCTCTGGATAAACAGAATAACGTGAATATTGGGCGTGGGTATTATAAATATAGGAATCGTAATTCGTCACATTTCTTACCGTGATTCAGCTTAGCTAAATGAAAAATCAAAAACACATTAAAATTTAAGGCACACATTTTAAATTACCTCACTAACTCTTGTCTCCTTTTTAGCTGTAAGAACACAGTTAGTAGCTACTAGCTACCGATATAAAGACTAGTTACAATTTCTTACACAATTTTGAAACCAATGCAATCGGCAATAAAGCGACGAAAAGACCACAGCCCATGCATTTTAGCTGTTAATAGCACCGTGATTCATGTTGTTCACACCACTGCGGCGCCATGGCGTCGGGTTTGATTCCCCGTGCGATCATGCGAGCGCGGTGTCTCTGTAAACGCGGCTCGGCGGCGTACACGTCGGTGGTGGGGTTGGCCCACAACCGCTCCCCCACTGCGGCCGTGCGCGGCCATACGCGCGTGTCTGGATTACGGAACAATAAGATCAGTCATGGTTTCATGCTGAATACTGATAATGAGTGGGGATTGGGAAGGAAGGATTTCAAGTACCGACCGAAACAACGTTTTCTTTCTACCTGCTCTTATCCCACCTTGTGGAATGTGGAATCGGCGCAACACACTTTTTCAAGCATATTGCATAAAAAAATTTGCTAAGTTTACGTTAGTAACCCTCTCTGAGGGATCCATTCCCCGACAAATTAAATGAGAAAATTCGCTTTGCCCAACCTGGGAATCGAACCGAGGATCTCCCGGTTCACAGTTCAAATATGCTGGCACTAGATCAAGGAATCCACATAATTAATAAAATATATGAATAAAATAATATCTCACCAAACACAGTAGAATCACAGTATTCAGTCCACATGGCGACCTCCCCTCCCATCACTCCCTCTTCAGTGGGCAGCTTGTGGGAGTACATCCGCCTCCAGTTGGAGTACTTGGTGACTCCCCAGGTGCCGTGGTCCAAGTACCAGATGTCCTTCGGCACAGACACCACGCGATACCCCATCCTGAGCAGCTGAGTGAGCAGCGGACTGGTAATCACCTCCCATACTTCGATAATGTATCTGCAAATCGTAACGGATAGTTAGATTCATAGCTTATGAGTGGTAGAGCCACGCTTATGAGTGCTAGAGCCACGATTATGAATGGTAGAGTCACGCTTATGAGTGGTAGAGTCGCGCTTATGAATGGTAGAGTCACGTTTATGAATGGTAGAGTCACGCTTATGAGTGCTAGAGCCACGATTATGAATAGTAGAGTCACGCTTATGAATGGTAGAGTCACGCTTATGAGTGCTAGAGCAACCATTATGAATGGTAGAGACACGCTTATGAGTGCTAGAGCCACCATTATGAATGGTAGAGTCACGCTTATGAGTGCTAGAGACACGCTTATGAGTGCTAGAGCCACCATTATTAATGGTAGAGTCACGCTTATGAGTGCTAGAGCCACGATTATGAATGGTAGAGCCACGCTTATGAATGGTAGAGTCATGCTTATGAGTGGTAGAGCCATGTTGTAGACAGTTACGTCTACAGTACGAATGCGCCGGCATGGCCGGTTTAAAACCACTGTCTCACAGAAAACCAACGTAAAGTGGTAGCTTGCTGTAGCGTTTCATTCGGTGAGTGAGATTTCCAATTCCGCTTACCATCAAGTATAGTTGAGACATGAGTCACTTTGCCTTGCTCGGATGAAAAAAAAGATATGAAAGGGGCCATTGCACCCACTGGTTTTAAACTTCCTTTTAAAGTAGATTAATTAAAATCAGATAATAATTTCGATTACAGATTGCCTTGTTCTAGATTTTTTGCAAATGAATTTGCGAAATCATAAATTGACTTCGCAATGCGTTTGCGACATGAACATTATCTTTACGTATCAATTGATGACAAGCCTTCAGATCATATCAGGAGATAGGATTGTAATGTGGATTAATTAATAGTGATAAAGGTATCATAAAAAATAATGTTATTCCCAGTTTTATTTTGCCAAATTGTCGGCGTGATTGATATGTATACTACTATATGTATATTATTACTACTGCTATCTTGCTGAGTTAGATAGCGGTCATACAAAGGTCAGACAGACAGACGGACATGGCGAATCTATAAGGTATCATTTTTGCCATTTGGCTTTGGAAATCTCCACCAACCCGCAATAAGCCAGTATCGTAGACTAAGGCCTAGCCTCCTCTCATTAGTAGCAGAGGCCCGGGCCCAGCAGTGGGAAAGTAATAATACAGTATTTGGTGGGGAAAGAGAAAATAGGGTGAGATTTCGGTGTGATTTGTCTGCACGTATATAGGAGTCTGTGTGAGATTGTTACATAGTGGAGTGTTTCTTGTTGATAATTTGGGAAATGAGGTAGGTATTGTGTGGGAAGAAGTTGTAAGTTGTACTTGTAAAGGAAGTGTAAATGTTAAGGGGTAAAGGGGGGAAGGAAGAAGGGCCCATTCTTCTTAGGATTTGAATTATTTGAAGCATTTATGCAGTCCGGCATAGTACTAGTCATCTCTGATTTATTGGTATGTCGGTGGTTGCTGGTATTTTTAGACTGCGCGGCGGTAACCGTCAGTTATAGTGCCGTGCTCGGACAAAAAGGATCCAGATTTTTTTCTGGTTTTGTATCTCTAGGACATTATTACTAGACTAATCTGATAATAAAAATCACACTATCAAAATAATTAATCACCTGTTCTTGTCCAAGAATCTCTGGATTCTCTGCGGTTGTGTCAGTTCAGATGACCACAGCATCACCGGTTGGGGACCTCCAGCACCAGAAGCGTGGACTTCTTCGTCCCAAATTTGAAGAGCTTTCTGGTGGAATTCTCCCCACAGTTGCATGAAACATTCCTCAGATGTGTCCCAACCCTTACTCTTCATGTACGTTACTATTTCTTCGCTAGAGTTCCAGCATCTTAAGAAAACCTAGGGGAAGAAAGAAAAAATTTCATAAGTGTTAATTAAGTATAGACGAAAAAAGATATAAAAGGTATCGTAGGCGAGCCGGAAATCGTCGTCGAGCCAAAAACAACAGAATTTGCAAGTTTGGTCAGGTGGAGAGTATGAGAGAGGCTCTCAGAAATGGATCATGTAGTAAAAAAAAACATACCTGCACAATCTATTTGACGAAGACCAGTGGGTCGTCTCAGATACTGACAATTAATGAAGAGTAAAAAGACTTGGCATCTTTTGTTATCAGTCTGATAGATTTTGCTTCTTTGAATCTCGTTTAATTATAATCATTTCGATAAATAATCTGATCAGGTATTCTAGATGATGTCTGCAGCACAAATGGTTTCATTGTTTCAGCAATAGAGAGTTACGTCTAAAGCAATTTGATACAATTGCCTCACAGAAACTCGACGTAAAGTGGTTGCTTGCTGTTATTAGATTAGGATTTCGGCACAAATCCCCTCCCCTTCTCAATCACACAACGGACCTATTCTATTGGTATTGGTCTATGGGTGGTATTGGTAGACATAACTTACCATTAGTTGACTCAGTTTGCTAATCTCCGCTATAAATATTAGTTGGTTTACAGGCTGCCTATGTGGCGTAGTGGTATTGCGTGCGCGGTACGAGTATCGTCCTCAGATCTCGAGATCGATCCCGTGTCCGGCAAAGTGATACTGGATTTTTCAGTATTAGTCCGGAGTCTGGAATTTATGGCCGATATGGCGATAGGCTCGCCCCCTATCACGTCTTGGACGGAACTAAGTTCGGCGAAATGTGGAAGTTCTAGTTTGCTAATTGCCTCTGCCTGTCCCTTCGTAAATACAGGCGTGAGTCCAGTTTACCTCGTCTCCCCCCATGTGCAGTAGTGGGGGCTGGGTCATGGCCTCTGCGATGTCCCTGTAGAGGTCTCTCAGCACGCGGTACATGGCGGGGTTGGCGGGGTTGAGCTGCCCGCACGGCGGCTCGATGCAGTACGGACGCCATGGGTACACGTTCACACATACAGCCAGGTCCCCGAAACCGTACTCCTGGAATAAGCAATTATATACAATTGAATAATTAAAGTCGCAGGAAATCGCTGGATGCAGCCCCTTCCAGCAGGTCGCTCTGGAAATCTTTGGGGAGACCTATGTCCAGCAGTGGACGTCCTGTAGCTGATGATGATGATGATAATGATGAACAATAAAAAGTGTTTCGAAAGTAGTATGTCAGAATCTGGCGAAGTAGAGATCCTATGGGATACAGGAGTGATATTATGTATGTATGGATGTTTATTGGAACCGACTTTAAATGTTAAATACCGTTTGTGATAGAATTTGAAGCTAAGCTTAGTAAAATCCTGATTGTAGAAAGGAGTCCAACTCAACCGTATAGATACATACATTAGAAAGTCCATAGATTCAAAACTTGGAAGGTCGTATCTGTACATAGCAATACAGAGACGTTGGCCTCTGAAGGTCGTTATGCTAGATATTTTTCAACAAATAATTTACCAATTTAAATTTAATATCAATTTCGGCCTATGATTTTGAACCTTCGATTATAAAATGTTTACCTCCCACTGTTTTGTAGCATTAAACTTGAACGTCAAATATTTTTTTATTTTTTTTATATATACCTATTCTTTATCTATTACTAACTTTGCAACTACAAACTATTTCATTTTTTCTTAAGTAAGTAGACCATGTTTCTGAGTCACAATATAATCTAGAAGTCGAGTGATACTTCTACTATAAGTTTTTACCTTGCCCCATTGCCATCCGTTTCCAGCGTGCGCAGGCGCATCTATCTCTATGACCACGCGAATACCTCGCACCTTAGCATAATGGATCATATCCCTTACTTCTTCTGTTGTGTATATTTCTTTGGCTGAATAGGCGCCGTATCTGTAACGTATATCAAGAAATTTACAGGTTATAAATTACTCTCACCAAAAACGGCTATAAGTATTTCAGTTATTCAAGAAAAAGACACACACACAGAGAGAGAGAGAAGGGTATTCCTACAATATCCATGAAATTGGATCATTTGAACAGGAAAAGAGCTCATAGGGAATTAATATGGAATACAACATACTTATACCTAGCTGGATAGTGGATTTTTTATGCTATTTATTAAGATAATAAAATTATGCATAAAGGTACATAAGGTGAGTACCTTGTGAACTGCGGCACTCGAGTGGACTCCAACGGGAAACTATGCGAATCCGTCACGTGCCAATGCAACACGTTCATTTTAGTAGCTGCTAGACCGTCTATCGTCCTCTTAATATCAACCATCGGTATGAAGTGTCTAGAACTGTCTAGAACAAAGCCTCTATGCGCATACACAGGTCTGTCCCGAATCTTTGCTCCAGAAACCAAGCGCAATCCACATCTGTTACTTTCTGCAGTGTTTGGTCTGTCAGGAGCTGCTAGTTGGGTAAATGTTTCGAAAGCATGACGAGCTCCGTATACTGTTTCAGCTACAACATGTACTGCTATTTCTTCCTCTGAAATTTAAGTTTTGGCAATAATTATAGCAATTGATATATCATCGACATTCTAATTCCACGTATCCGTATTCACTCTAATGTGGGTACATACTACACAGTTTTTCAAGCATGTTGCAGAAATAATGCGGTTTAGTTTGTTTAAGGGAGGAGACTAAATATCATCAATATTATTATCTATTATTTTGTGCTCATACGAGTTCATGATTCCGATAGTGGATTGTTCTTGAATGTTAGGTAGTCTAATCGCAAAAACGTAGCTCTTATTAATATTATTTCGTCCGTCTGTCCGTCAGTACGTCACAGCCATTGTTTTTTTAGATACCGCAGTACCTACCTAAAGTAATGATATATAAATACAGGAATTTGACCGTCACGCTAGTTAGCTATACAATTCCGTCATGATTTGTATCTTTTAAATGACTATTGTTGGATTCGGTGATTACCGTTGCATAAACCACCGTTATGGATTCTGGTTTAAATGTGAAGTCATAAGCTATAATAGAAGTTATAATGAATCTGGCTGTCAGTATAATCTCATATATAAGTCCCTGGGAATTTCAAATCAGACAACGTAGCATATTTAACACTATTTCTAGTGGTTGATTGGTACAACAGTACTATTGTATAATACTAGAGGTATAGTAATTGAATAATAAATATAGCTGCTGATAATCCGATGGGGGCAAAACTACCATATTTTGAAGTGGCAGATCACCACTGTGGGACCGGCTTAATTTCTTTGCAGCGGCTTGGCTGCGTCTCAGGCATTGCAGATTCCATAAAGCATGGACTAGGCCCTATAACCACTTACAATTAGATGCATCATGTGCCATCGTAACAAAATGTAACAAACCTTTGGTCTGGACATCTAGCATGTAGTGCTCGTTGGTCTCCCAAGTGAGCGCAGTGACTGCAGTCTTCACGGGGATGTAGACTACGACGGGTTTCTCAACAAATTCGGTGACGTTGCCGCCGCACTCCGCCAGCAGGTTGTCTCCCACCAGCTTCGTCATCTTGACGAGGACCTCACGCTCTTACAATTAGAGGCATCATATGCCATCATAACAAAATGTAACACACCTTTCGTCTGGACGTCTAGCATGTAGTGCTCGTTGGTCTCCCAAGTGAGCGCAGTGACTGCTGTCTTCACGGAGATGTAGACTACGACGGGTTTCTCAACAAATTCGGTGACGTTGCCGCCGCACTCCGCCAGCAGGTTGTCTCCCACCAGCTTCGTCATCTTGACGAGGACCTCACGCTCTTACAATTAGAGGCATCATATGCCATCATAACAAAATGTAACACACCTTTCGTCTGGACGTCTAGCATGTAGTGCTCGTTGGTCTCCCAAGTGAGCGCAGTGACTGCTGTCTTCACGGAGATGTAGACTACGACGGGTTTCTCAACAAATTCGGTGACGTTGCCGCCGCACTCCGCCAGCAGGTTGTCTCCCACCAGCTTCGTCATCTTGACGAGGACCTCACGCTCTTACAATTAGAGGCATCATATGCCATCATAACAAAATGTAACACACCTTTCGTCTGGACATCTAGCATGTAGTGCTCGTTGGTCTCCCAAGTGAGCGCAGTGACTGCAGTCTTCACGGATATGTAGACTACGACGGGTTTCTCAACAAATTCGGTGACGTTGCCGCCGCACTCCGCTAGCAGGTTGTCTCCCACCAGCTTCGTCATCTCGACGAGGAGCTCGCGCGTCTCCGCCGGTACATCCACCAAATCAAACCTGTAAAAACATGAAGCAACATCAGTAGGCCAACCATGAGATTATAATAGTAATAATAAATAAATACATCCAATAGTCACACACCTAGTCCTGAGTCAGGATATGATACAGGTTGTTGCTAGTGTGGGGTCAAGACTCCTGACCCCACACTAGGAACAACCTGTATCATGTGTGTCAGAGACTATGAGAGATTTTTTGACATTACTCGCTAGCGACTCCGTAAAATATTTGCATGCCAAACACCCGAATGCCTCTAGCGGTTACACGGGGAACTGACGCTTCCATACAGATATTTTACGTCCTCGCTCGCGTAAATATTTGCAACAATCTCATGGTTGAGCTACAGTATAACATGTTGATGATCCTTATACCAGAAATATAAACAAATATTTTTTCCTTTCTTTCTACCTGCTCTTATGTTACTTCAGAGGGAATCAAAAGAGCAACGCCAGAGTTTCTTGCCCGTTCTTCTCTGGCGAAATGGCCTTCCTAACCGGTAGAGGAAATTTTACGGAATCTGAATGATGTAGTAATATTTTCTGCATGGTGAGATGTCGTGAGATTTTATTCAACCCCCTCCCCCATCCCCCAATCTCACGTGAGATTTTTCAAAATGTGAGTTTCTTACGTAAACGCATGTACAATCTGGATTAAATAAATAAATAACACCCAACAGTCACATACATAGTCCCAACCCCACACTAAGATCGAGTCTTGTGTCGTGGGTATCAGGAACTACGAGAGACTTTCGGTCTCACAACACCCAGACCCGAAACAAATATCTGTAGGCCATACAAACATTTGTCTCGGTGCGGGGATCGAACCCGCGGCCTCTCGCTTCACAGCCGGCTACTCGTCCGCTGCGCCACGGAGGCTGTCCAAAATGGACCAAAATAGTATATTTTTTTTCTGTTTCAATCAGAAAAAAAAATTGCGTGATATTTGCCGAGACCCCCCCTCTCTCCAACGTAAGATTAGATGAGATTTGACTCGACCCCCCCTCCCCCCTTAAACACCTTACGTAATTTATGGACGCCCCCTTATAGCAGTATTATTATAATTTTACTTGTCAATATTCCCATACAAAACAAACGAAGAACGATTATAATAATACTGCTATAAGAGGTCCCGGTAACCCTGCTGGATTCATTTTTACTTTAAGACGCTATTTGACAAATGTATTTTTTGCAATTTACTTTCGAATCGTTTATTAATATTCAATACTTACTGCACAAGCTAGTCGGCACCAATCCGATTCAATTGGCACAGTCAAAAACTTTTTATGTTCTAAATGATAGCATACTAATAGCTCATAAAATTCCATAACACACTGTTAAAAGCCGCGATTATTTAAGTCTGCCATAAAAAATGCACGACCTCATATTCGTCCCTTCTCATACACGAAGTAAATATAGCCGCATTTCTATATTGAGAATACATAATAGATTATTATAGAGCAACTTTATTTCTATCCGTCATTGGGTCGATGTACTGCAGAATCTTGGCATTTAAAACTCAAATAGACATAAACGTAACATAAGCTCACGCCTGTATCCCCGAAGGGGTAGGCAGAGACGCCCTAGTGAACTAGAGCACCCACATTTCGCCGAGCTTAGTTCCGTCCCAGATGTGATAGGGGGCAAGCCTATCACCATATCGGGCACAAATTCCAGACTCCGGGCGGATATGGAAAAATCCAATATCACTTTGCCCGACCCGGGGATCGAACCCGAGACCTCGGGACGGTAGTCGTACCTAAATAGAACCACGCCACAGAGGCAGTCGAATAGGTCAACTCAAATAGGTCAAAATAAATCCTATAAACCCGCGTTTCCTGCACCTGTTTCTCTCGAAACAAAACACAAAAATACTTACGAAAACAATGATTTTCGCTGCCTCCTACTCATAGAACAATGGACCATAGATAAAAAAATTGTAGCGAAACCATGTTTTGTGTAGATGTTTTGTGTTTTTTAGTGCTGGAGACGCGGCTTTATATTGCGCAGTGACGTGCAATCTATATAGATAAAATGACACTGTCTACAATGACAGTTAAACATAACATAAGCTCACGCCTGTATCCCCGAAGAGGTAGGCAGAGGTGACGAGTGAACTAGTACGCCCACATTTCGCCGAGCTTAGTTCCGTCCCAGATGTGATAGGGGGCGAGCCTATCGCCATGTCGCCATTATAATGATTGAACTGGAATATTTTGTAAGGTTTTGTCTACCCTAATGTAAATACCTGAGTACGTCACTCGATATGCGACGTGTTATATGTGCTAACAAATATTGCACGTGGACTATCCGGAAACTAAAATGCCGTTGAGTGTCAAACGCTTCGAGGATCGTAGGTCGAAGATCCGTTATTATTTGCCGTGTCGTTCACCTCTTAATATTAAAGTGAAAAGTAAACATATAGTATGCTAATGAAGATGTTTTATATTGGCCACTAACCTCATCTGTTTACCTCCTACGTTGAATTTTATGATTCTTTAATTGGACTATATCCCAAACATAACGTATCACTAATCACAAGTTTAAAAACTTAACAGAGCGACTTCAAAACTAATCTGATCGTGACCAAATGTATATCGGAGCACCCTTGAAATAAGCTCTACCGAACACAAGAAATTGAAAATCGGTCCATATTTGGAGTGGAGATATTGCGTAACATAGAGGTACATAAAAAATACAGACGAATCGGGTATGGACTATATCCCAAACATAATGTATCACTAATCACAAGCTCAAAAACTTAACAGAGCGACTTCAAAACTTCTCTGATCCTGACCAAATGTATACCTCTATAATGGAGCACCCTTGAAATAAGCTCTATCGAACACAAAATATTGAAAATCGGTCCATATTTGGAATGGAGATATCGCGAAACATACACAAAAAATAAAGCTTATTGGGTACTTGACTATTTTTTAAAAAAGTATACAGAGCTGTTTATTAGTTTATCCTAAAAATGTAAAAAACATTTCGTAATTTATTTTCATATATTTAGTTAATATAAGCAAATATTAATATGTATAATTTAGTTTGCCGCCAGAACGCTACCTGTTAACTGTAGCTACGGGTGACGACATTGTTCCTTACCATAGATACAAAATCGCTTTTAAAAAAAAAATTGTATTGATTAAAAAAACATGCTATATAACCTGGCAGTATGACTTTGGATCTTAGGTCTTAGGCCCTTGTGGAACAAATAAACAAGAAAAATTAATAATCTGACATCATGCATCGTGATTGGTGTTTACAGTCACGTGCCTTACACATAATTATGTATATAATTAATACATAACTTACATACACACAATAAAAGCCACCTTATAAAGAAAGCAGAAATAATGGATACCAATGAGGATCACACTTACAATAAATAGGTGTACGTTTTTCCAAAGTAAACTTCCTCAACAATAAAATTCAAATATTTCACTTTTTCTTAATCTGTGAAATATCTTTTATTTTGAAACTTTAATATGAGTAATGAAGTTGACAACAAAAAGCAGAGTAGCGTGCATACCGAAGTTAAGTCATGTCTCGGATTTTTTACAATCGCTCCGAGTTAAATTGGACGATGTATGAGTCAATTGATATAATCAACATTTCAATCATTGTTATCTGAACAAGTATACTTTTGTTTGGCATTTATAAAACTGAGACGATTAGATATTGTCCTGCGATAAGTGGCAATATGGAGATCAAAATTGAAGCATTAAATACAGAATATTATTAGATTGATAAGAATATCGTAAGTCGATTACATCTTGTATTGACACAGTTCCAAAAACAGTGATGATCTTAAAAACACCACATGTTAAATACGCGAACAGAACTGATGGCTTAATTCCTAATATGTACTGGATCCGGGATGAAATATTTCACCAACAGAGATTGCATCTAACCTAACTAATACTACAAAGAAATAGACCAATTTAAGACTACAGTGGTGACGTAACATAGAACTAAAATTGTTTATCTATTAAAAACTCTAAACAAAATTCAAAGTCGATAAATTCATCAGTACACTGCCAATCAAATACAAACTGCATTTCGAAAGTTTCCAAGAACTCTTAAATAAATATTGGCAGCTATAGCAAGTAACCACAATGAAGCAAACATTACAATAGAGTGAGCATTAAAATCAAAATAGATGATAACATTTACGTCAGTATGTGGTCCTGTAAATTTTATATCACTTGCTGAGTTCTACTTTTTATGTTTACTACAGCAGAAGACTGAATGTTATCAATATTTTTATACATTAAAAATCAATCAATAATATCTAGTGTACAAAAATTATGAAACTGATTATGTCATAATTTTTTTCATTGATAAATAATCTTATAATATTTTAAAGTACATCAAAATCCAATTACGTATTTTTAGTTTGTTTTGGAACAACACCGCGCTTATATATATATACAGGGTGTTTCATAAAGTTGGTATCCATAATAACTTCACTTAAAGGGACGATGGCTTCCAATCTAGCGGTAAAGTTTAAAATTTCGTAAGGCTCATAGTTTTGGAATAATGTAAACTTGAATTTGTGATGAAAAACTTTTTGCTGGCTCACTGGGTCAGCTGCAGTACATTTACAAACTACCTATGGGGTAATTAATTATTTTTAGCATACCCAAAGCCATTATTTTGCTATTTGCGAAGATTTACAGGTCACATTCCGATTTTAAAATTGCCATGGTTAATATTGATTAAAAAAATTCAATTCAATTTTTATTTTTTAACTTTACCATTACACTTTAAATCGTTCTCCCTGTATGTGGAATTGTTATAGGTACCAACTTTATGAAACATCCGGTATATGTATCTAGTAGGCTTTCGTTAATATTATTATAATTATTGAATCCATCTATCGTAACAACTGGAATTTCGTACAGACTGCAGAGAAATTTCTTTCACCATCTCACCTAATTAATTAACAGAACGAAATCAAGCTGGAACATAGCTTATCATCATAATCTCGATATTTTCTTGTCAATAGACAATGCTATTTTTCATCCGCGCTGTAATTACTGTCTGATACAAAACAAAGCAATTTATTAGACCCATTATCTAACACAACTCTCTTCCTCAATTTATCTATTATTACATTGGAAAAAGCTACTTCACTCCCAATCAAAACCTTTTAGCATTGTCTTTTACGTCTTTATAGACGTCATTTCTACGTTAAATATTAAAATAGGCGCCTATAAATAAATAACATGTTGTTTCAATAAAAATGTCACCATTGTGAAATGTAGTGGACGTTAGCGCAAGAGGAAAGCGAATTTGTTTTGTGAAAATAGATTTAATTTCAAATAATGAAGAAGCCCATAATACTACTACAATAATATATTTTATAACAACGGAAAATCCTATGAATAGAGAAGGTCTAAACATGTAATTAAGTAATCTTATGAGAACGATTACATCATTTCTGGCATGTGGTGCAAAGTTAAAACCTAAACTTAAGAATACCAAAATTCCAAATAAGTTGTTAGTTGTGGTTATTAACACATGATACAAATTGTATCATAATTAACGGTTAGCGAACTCTGATGTCATTCAACGAATGATGGAGCATACCGTTAGGAAGGTAAAAGTCTAGTTGCACATGGCGTCGCATTGTTAGCAAAAGTTTACTCTTTCAATTAAATAAAAGTTGACGTGGTTAAAAGTAAGTACGGAACTAAAAAAAATAAAGTTCTTGGTTAAAATAATCTTCAATTAACAACACTTTATTGTATTATAACAACCAACAAATTAATAACGAAGCGAATCATTTGCATGGGCAAAGCAAAATACCTTTGACCATGGGGCTAAATAAATAATATTTACATTAGACCAAAAACACCAGACAAAATAATCAAGAAGTAACAACAGATACCCTTCACTTTTCGCAAGCGGGAGTCAGTATTGGACCTGATTATTATCATTAACATCAACTTTGAGAAAGAAATAACTTTTCAGAGGAGAATTTTGTAAATGAACACTAGGAATCATAATGAGTATGGTCATCTTTATAAATATTATGATAATTTTTATTATCATCAGTGTTGAAAATCTCATGAAGATAAAAGAACAGAACTATAGGGGGCCTGCCCCCAGCGATACTAAAATACGTGCCAACGACAGTGTTGACGCGGTGAGCGCGTGAGTGTGACGCAAACCATGTCACAGCCAGCCAAGAATAGATAGACGGGCGGGAGACACCTGTGCTGGATCCACAACACCGCCATACATTAAAAATACATAAACACTACGAATACTGCATGTTGGATTAACGTTACAATCGTAAATACCACCAGGGATAGTGTTACAGATTTATTATCTCACATAATTCATGCGACTGTGCCAACTGGGATATTAATGGTCGGTATCATTTCTTTTAATGTATTCTCGTGAACTAAAAAAGTTTTTATGTTATTGCGATGAGATTTATATGAGACCTCGAAAATTCAAATTACTTTATTTTAGAAGTTAGCTGCAAAACCGAGCGAAGGTAAAAACACTTTAAATACTGTCCATAAATCTTCAGTATGTACTAAAACATTCCCTGCTATACATATTTTCTTTGTTAACTAATTTCAGCTTAGTATACTATAATATCATAATGACGATATTGCGCACAATGTGAAAACCGTGTTAACAAAGTACTTTATCGATTTTGTACTCTTGTTTGCGCTATCTGTAGGCTAATGGATTAAACGTACTATATTAGTTTCTGCGACAAATAAATCTCGTTTACTTATTGATTTACAATTTCTATCGGTTTTTGTTAAAAATATTTGAATAATGTCGTTACAATTGTTTATGTTTCAGATACATTTCGGTGTTTACAAATAATGTTTGTCAATGGATCAAACATGAATTCCATTATAAATAAAATAAACAAGTATCAATAAAACTCCAATGATGAAATATGATCCCCTTAACGTATGAAATACAGTGTAGAAATCATAATCAAAACGAATATCATGATAAAGCTCTTCTGGGTTAATTTTGCCTTTTTGGAATCTTTTCGGACGTTCATCCCAGGCCACTTAGTTAATGAGTAAAAACTAGAAAAACTACAAAGTTGTTTACAAAACCCAAAATATTAAAGATTAATAAAAGCATTGTTCTTCACTTCACTCACTTACACTCCAATACCGGGTCGACGATTTTAGCATTTTGCAGAAAGGTTTCGGCTCAGTTTTTACGACCGGCACATGACGTCAACACTCCCGAGGATCTAGTCCCGGGCAAATCGTGTTAGAAAAACCTTCTGAGATTTGAACCCAGGACATCCCGATCCAAAAAGTTGCCTAGCTTATAGAAGACACAATGTGTAATGTAGACGACGAAATAATGAAGCATTACCTCAAATAATTAGGATGGAAGTTCACAGTCTGAGAGCTAAGAGCAGCGGTGACCGGCCTTGGCCAGAGACCTCCAAAACGACCGCACACAGTCCGACACACGTCCAAGCTCCCGAACATCTGGTTAGTCATGTTGCCCATGACGATGGGGTGGGGGTGTTCCGTTCGCTCGCACCCTTGCTCCGGCACGCATTTGTACATCCATGACGGTCTGTGGAAAAAGAATGATTTCAAAATAAGAATCATATGCCAAACAAAATTGGTCCACCACTTTAGAGCCAAAGGAATAATCAGACATACAAAAGTATATCTAGGTTAGTAATCACGATACCCTCCTTTGCATTGCGTAGTCGAATAATTAGGTAAATTGTTGATGAGATTTCCTATGATGTTTTCGTATTCATTTTTCAACAGATACCCTATAAACCTTCCGACGGCCGACGACGCCGTGGTAGACCCAGAAAGAGATGGCGTGACGATATGGATGCCTACGAGCCTACGTGGACTGAACTAGCCCATGACAGAGAACAGTGGAAAAAGATGGGGGAGTCCTTTGCCCAGCAGTGGGACACAATAGGATAGATCTATTCTATGAATAGAATAGAACCCTATAATCTATAATATCATCATTAGCTACAGGACGTGCATTGCTGAATATAGACCTCCCTCAAAGATTTCCATACCTGTTTTCTAAATATCACGAACCAAAAACACACATATCGAAATTCGAATACAAATAGAATTGCCAAAATCTATTCCCGTTTGGCTAAGATATAGCGTAACACTAATTTTGAAAGTTGGTCGAAAAGGAAATGCATTTATGACGACGCTTCCTGTTACAACAGTGAAATTATTGTAAGACTATATTTCTTCCACTTTTCACACTCAACTTCCGTCTTTTCTCTTTTTACACATTTTTTATTTTAAATCTTTAAGTTATTTTATCAATTTTAAATACAATATTACTTATATAACAGCGTTACCTCAACTTTCACAAAATACAATTGTAAAGATATTATTTAATTAAATGTAATATCTTCCGTATCAGTAACAGTAGTGGCGTCATCAACTGTACTAGATTTAGAATTAAAAAAAAACACACGAATCCCATATGAATGTTTAGGAAACAATAATGGTCTTAGCATATTACGCCTCATTCTATGTGTAAAATAGTAAGATTTGAATTTACAAATCGAAATGTGCTTAACATTAAGTTCGTAGACAAATCTATTTTAGATCTTCATAATGGCAGCGTTTCAAAGAAAAACACATTATAGAAGGGAGTTCAGTCTTACAAATTAAGAATTCCTGGTAGACAACAAAGGAAATGAAACTGACCACAACATGGACTGTTAAACGTATCTCTTGGAAAAAGCTCTCATTTATTATTCTATCTATGACACGTCCTCGTAGGAAAAATAATCAAAATATTTCTGACAATAATCTTTACTTACAGCAAAATAAATTCGAAAGCTCTCGTATCTAGGATTTAAACAGTGAAGGGTTTATTTGCTTAAGTGCACTACTATCAGATTAATGAGCCGATCTTTATTATGATCCATACAATATACTCTATCCCAATACTTTGATTCTTTCACAATCACCTTACCCATCAATCGTCACATTCATATAAGAGAAAACCCTCGTTTACGAGACGTCATCATAATATTGTTTTTATTTTCAGAATGTCCTAGCTTCTTCTCAATCTATCTGTCTGTTGATTTTCTTGTAAAATGATTGCCTCCAAAGTTCGATTAAATTCTTCGTCAGTGGGGATTTATATTTTTACTTACTCATAAATGTGAGGTATAATATCTTCGGCGGGCTTCTCGTCATTGCATTGTACCAAGTGCAACGCCACCACAAGCAGCAGCACCCAACGGTACGCCATGCTTTCCTGCAAACGTATGTCAACTTGTAGATATTTTACAAAAAAATGATGTTTCAAAGGATTATCCTTGAAAATATATACGTAATTCACTTATTTTATTTGTACTGTATGTACTCTTAGAAACAATTTCTTTAAACCTAATCTCGATGCGTTTGCTTTTGTTCTTTTAGCAGTTTTGGTGTTCAATAATTAATGAACAAAACAAACGTGTTCGATAGAGCTTACCCTAAAGGGATACCATATTTGGTGACGATGTTTGAATTCAGGTTTTAAACTTTTAAACTTGTGATTATTTATCAATTGATCATCATCATCGTCTCCAAAGCTTTCACTATTTCCGATACTGGATGCGACATTCCTTGTGACCAAAGCAAAGCTACGTCTGTATACAGAATACAGCGTCCTCGAGAGACATTGTATTTCTCAAACGGCGCCAAAATTATATACTACTGCTGAACTTCTTGATGATGTACTTGCAGAAGTTAGTACAAACCTTAACTAACAAGCACCGGAACCTTAACTGGAATTAGAACACTAACAATTTCACGTGCCATAAAACGACGATAAGCTTGTGCTCTTGTGTCATTCATTATATATTAGTCGGATAAGGTTTGTGCATGCAGCGTTAAATGTTTGTTTGCGTGTGTAACGGAATCCTGTCCGACTATAGGTTTTTCAGTGGGTAATATAAATCTACTATCGTACTCGACGGAAGTATGACACTTCCGAACACGCAATGTTTACTTTACTGTATCATTATCAATTTTATTCGCGTTGATTGTAGAACAAATAGTTGTCTTTAGTATGAAGGAGCAGGACCGGTTTATACTGTCTTATGGAGTAAAGTGGTAAAGTTTTGGTAACGTAGTTGACTGTGAGCGGTGGAGATCATGTACTATCAGGAGACACACTAGCTTGTTTACCAGTCTCTGCTATAGTATCACGATTCAACTGTTATATTGTATGCTTTCCAAGGTCTATAGGTTTTGCTGTCATGTTTGATAATGGTCTTCTATACTTTGTTGCTATTGGTTGTTTAATTTAAAATATTTTAATAAATATAACAGTGTTAGAATATTCATCATCAATGTATCTTTGTGGATATTGTGTTTGTAAAATAAATGCAATTGAAATAATATCGATATAAATATAACGTCATGTTATAACATAAATAAATGTATCTATATTATTTAATTGAAGTTAAATGAAGTAGATTGGTATTATTAAAGCATAAAGTAAGCAAATAGCTGAATGACAAAGACGAATCATAAAAAATAATACACTCGTATTTGCAGACAACCGAAGGTCAATGTGGAGACACATTTTTTACATTTTGTTTGTCTTTTTGTAGTCTACGTTCATCATCTGACGCAGATGATTAATGGACACTTAATTCTGTCGGCAGAGCCAGATTATTAAATATTGTTTATCTTTAGCGAAAATATTTAATTATTCCACCTACTCTATTCCCACTGCGATATGGGGTTTGCAACATATTTTTCTTATGCACCTTGTAAAAAGAATTTGACTTGACGTCAAAGTAGGCAAAACACGCTAAAAAACCATTATTGCCTGACCTGGGATTCGAACGCAATACCTCTTAATCTACTGCTCATAAAATGTTACAAGTGACTTAACCAAGGCGACAGTTTCTCACGCTAGTAGGAACATAAAACGACTCGTAATTCTACATTAAAACATATTCGCTAGTAGCTCCAAGGATATGTCAATCGTCGTATTTAGTAGTAATTGGTTGCAACACTTCTGAGATGATTCAGGGCTATGTTTTCGACCGACTTCCACAAAAAGGAGGTCCTCAATTCGTCTGTATTTTTTTATGTGTGTTACTCGATATCTCCGCCAAATGTGGACCGATTTTCAAAATTATTTTTGTGTTCGATAGAGCTTATTTTAATTATGGTGCCATATAAATTTGGTCACGATCGGTAAACTGTAAGTCGGTCAGTTAAGTTTTTATAATTACAAGACAATATATACAAGTCATGCCAAGTCCTTGTTCTTCTTTAATCATTGGGAACCCTCATAAATAAAAGAGTTTTATGGATGCGTGATTTTATAAGTAAGTAATGTTTTTATTTCTAAAATAACAATAATATAGTTGAGCAAAGATTTAAAATAAAGTAACTATAGTTCATCTTACAGCATGTAAATAAAGCTATTTATCTTGTCTTTAACGATTTACAGACTGGGTTCCAGCCGGTTGGTACTTAGTCATTTAGTATTCATAGCAGAGGGTTTGTTGAATAAAAATGTTTTCTGTAACTTCGAAGTTATCCATACCTAATACCATATTGTTGTCAACAAGTCTAGGTAACATCGGTCCAAAGACCTTATCCGGAATCACCTAATTGATAAGATAAGATAATGAAACTGCGTTACTGAAATAATATTTTTTATTTCTCTTTTATTCCGGTTAATCTGCAATATTAAATTTTTAACCCATATGATAAGGGTTTTCATTCAGTATTCGAAATTCGAAAACCAATAAACGAATACTCGTCCAAATTAAACTACACATTGGCCCCACAATTCAATATAGGTACGTAATTCAATCCTAAGTATGTATGTTCGTAAAACAATGTATAGGTATTATCAAAACCCATATATGTATATCAGAAAAGGAAAAACCTACAGCGTAACAACTTTTAAAATTGGCGACCATCGATATATTATTTACCTAGATGCACAGTTGACGCTCGGAATGGTACAGCAAAGAAGTGCTTAGGCACTCGTTTTCCCTGCAGTTGGACGCGAATAGGATTCTAAATTTGAAAATTCAAATTTAAGAACGCTTGATCATTTCGTTTAAAAAGCTACTTTATAACACGTGCATAGGGTTATATTTGTGTTGATTTAATTAGAACTTGGGATCTTTTTCTTTGTTTTATTCCTGAGACCACTTTTTAGGAGGATATTTGCAAAGAACTGTGCATCTAGGGTATATTATATTGATGTTGGCGTTGGTTAAAATGAAATTGGCCAATCTATTGTTTTGTATACAGGAAGTTGTTTTTGTACCGTTGTTTCATATTTAATAATAAGTTAGTCGTATATTTAGGTTTTTATTGCATTTTGGGGAAACTTGACAAGTAATACTTTGTCTTTACTAAAATAATAAGTTAGTTGGTACCAAAGACAATCAACACTACATGGGACAACATAGCAAACTTGTGATCCAAAAGTTGTGACCTCGTGGTCATAAGTCACTCAGTCGTATTTGAAATATACGCATGAAAGGTCGTGCAAGTGTAAAAATGTTAAGACAAAAAATTTACTTAAGTGATTCTTGAACATTCACAGAACCCTCGCATTGTAATAAGTGGCATTATTGACGTTTGGGGGCAGAAAAGTTCTCGAGTGGAGACCACGTACCGGCAAGCGCAGCGTAGGACGTCCACCTACAAGGTGGACAGACGACCTGATAAAGGTCGCGGGAAGTCGCTGGATGCAGGCCGCTTCCAACAGGTCGATCTGGAAATCTTTGGGGGAGGCCTATGTTCAGCAGTGGACGTCCTATGGCTGATGATGATGATGATGATGATGATTGACGTTTGAGATAATTTTGTTTTTTGTATGGATGCTTGCTTGGTAGCCCCTCTATAGTTACTAATATTAAATCTCTTTGGTCTGGTTTCTCCTAACGAAATGGTTTTTGATATGTCCATCATGTTAAAGAGGCATTTCACATTTTATGCAAGAAATCCAATATTTTAGACGCCAATTTGCCATCATAAGAAGATATTGAATACTATTGAATTATACTTTAAAAAATATATCAATTATTTTTGTTAACACATTTACCAATACCACTTTGATTTTTTGTAGCGATTAATGTCCCGTAGCTTGTTTCTTGAATCTAATGAAACAGGACATCTTCAGTCTCCTAATGCTTCTAATAAAAATAATCAAATGGACAGGAAAGAAATACTCGACATCAGGCATATAAATATGTTGACTTATTGTTAGCTAGAATATCAATAATTAGTCTCACTACTTGTAACAAAAATAAAGAGTGCGGCCGATTTTTACGATATATGTACGAAGTTTACAACGTGGTTTTGTATAGAAAAAAGAATAATTATAAGATACAATTTATGTCTAAATAAACTTTGGTTCATAAACAACATAATCTTGTAGTTTAATTAGAAATATTTTGGTTAGAAAAGTAAAAATAAATTACACGAAAATGCTACAAAATATACGTGCGGGCGACAATCAGTATTTTTTGTTTATTTATCTTATTTCTTTTATAGGTACAACCAAAACCATACACTAATAATGCAATAATTATTTCAATATTCAATAACTACTTGCTACGCTACTGTCTTATTTACACGAATTACGATCAAATTTTGGGAAATGGCTCCTAAACGGGTTATAAAGTACAATCAAATATTTCGTTAAATTAATTTGAAATTCGATAACACTGTTAGCCATATTTAACAAAATGCGTGCTTGGCGTCATTTTTTAATTAATAAAACATAATATATGTACCAAGCAGCAATAGCTCAGTTGGGAATGGGACTGACTGCCGAGACAAGTGTCGGAGTTCGAGACCAACCTCAAAATGGAGCATAAACCTCTGACTTTTTTATGTTAAGTGTGTTTTCATTGTGAAATATCGCTTGCTATAACGGTGAAGGAAAACATCGTGAGGAAACCTGCATACCCGCGAATTCCTCCAAGGATTTCGAAGGTATGTGAAGTCTACCAACCCGCATCAGGCCAGCGTGGTAGACTAAGGCCTAACCTCTCTCACTAGTAGAGGAGGCCCGTGCCCAGCAGTGGGACAGTAATATTACAGGGCTAATATTATTTATTTATTTTTATAATATATGTACCTACACATACGGAAAAAATATACTGTTTTATGCATTGAATAATAACGCAGTTTTATAGTAAAATTGTTTTTAGCCTAAGAAATGCTTTCACGCAAGCAAAACCATGAGCAAAATCCAGTACTTCCCTCCTTTTAGGTTGGCAACTCACCCATGATTCTTTTTGTGTCTTGGGTGTCTATGGGCGGTGGAGATCACTTACCATCAGGTGACCCATCTGCTCGTTTGCCAATCTCTGCTATAAAAAAAAAAAAAAATGTACTGACAAAATGTTTTAACGTAAATCTTGTAATAGAGCAAGAACCCACGACAGCCAGACCTTGGTTATTTTATAAAAGCTGAAAGTTTTTCTGTGAATTTCCTCTATACAGGTTAGAACGACCAGCGACTATAGATAGATAGTGCATGATTCTGGTAACCACTGATATACCTACACATTTTTTTCGGTGGTCACTGGTTTTGTACTGCACTGCACTTATCATCAAGTGTAGTGTAGGTACTTACTCACTTTGCCTTGCTTGGAAAAAAAATTGCCAGATCGAACAAAGCGGTCTTTGCCCAAGGGGGTTACCACCACTTCTTATAGCAGTATTATTATGATCTTACTTGTACCGATTCCCATACAAAACAAACGAAGAACGATTATAATAATACTGCTATAAGAGGTGGTGGTAACCCTGCAGCACTGGATTCTGGATTTTTAATTCTGGATAATTAAAGTGTAATGCTTATAATAATATTTAAGTAAATGCTTGAAATGTGCTGTCCACCCCACGTTAGAGTGGGATAAGAGCAAATTGAATAAATTATACCGAGTTATTATTATTTATGTTATGCGTAAAGGTCGCATCTTATTTAATATCTAAGTAATGTAAATGATGTAATTGCTACTGTATAAGTAATGTAAATTATGTAATTGATAGCGTCCGTGGCACAGCTAGAGAGTAGTCGGCAGTGAAACGAGAAGCTGCGGGTTCAATTCCCGAACCAAGACAAATAAATAAATAACACCCAAAAGTCACACACATAGATATGACCCCACACTAAGATCGCGTATTGTGTCGTGGGTATCAGGAACTACAAGAGACTTTCGGTCTCATAACACCCAGACCCGAAACAAGTATCTGTTTTCCACACAAACATTTGCCTGGGTGCGGAGATCGAACCCGCCGCCTCGCCTTTCACTTCACAGCGGGCTACTTGTCCGCGCCATGGAGGCAGTCATCATATTTATATGACATGATCATGTTTATATGATCCACTAATTCGGGTCTGGGTGTTGTGGGACCGTAAGTCCTTCGTAGTTCCTGATACAGGCTCAACCTAGTATGTGCTATATGTAACTGTTGTGTGTGTTTATTATTTTTTCAATATTGGACTACTTTTAAATGAGAGGAGACGACGCGACGCGACGCTATGGCGACTATCGCCTAATAGAGCATCAATTCCAATCTCTTGAAACATGATTGATTAATTCGAATCTAATAACTGGAACACTTAATATTACCACGACTACCCCAGCCAGGTTTTGAACCTATACCCTGAAGATTTCTTAGCTTAGGCACTCTTAAACTGATATGCTCCCTGACTCTTGGCACTCGATTCGAATTTGACATTTGATTCGAATTTTAGTGATTAAAAATTCCACCAAAATCTAGTTAAAAAGTGCGCTAATGTTGCATTGGATTCGAGAATTGGATTTTGGATCGCATTGGATTGTCATTTGGTAATTTTTAACGTGACGTTAGTGCACTTTTATTAACTCTATTTTGGTGGAATTTTAAGCCAGTAAATGAAATCGGATCGAAGTCAGATTTGAATCGAATGTCATGAGTCAGCCATTTGAAACGATATACCAATTTATTAATAACCTAGTTATTAAATTTAAAAATATAAATTAAAAATATTTAATGATAAAACATAAAAAATACATCTCCCTTGGTTTATAACGATTATGTCGTTTCCCGTAACTACTATGTTATTTAAATGCAATGTTGATAAAGAAGTGCCTTTAGGTCACCACAGATAAGACTGACAAATGAGGTTTTATGAAACATTACAATTTATTTAACAAATCTTGCATTAATAAAAGAAATAAATTGAACTTTATTTTATATTACATCTGTTTTTTGTTATTAAGTAATTACTCTAACGACTTAGCAATAACCTTCATCACATCCAACTACTAAGAATAGGTAATATCAATGCCATATCTTGAGAGGGATCTTACATTTCCTATTATTAGAGTTGAGTAAAAAACTATGAATATGTAGGAAAACAACTGTGAACACAGAAACGTTAATAAGCACGTTTAGTATAATAATGCATAGTGCATACTGGCTCGGCGTAGTGACACACTTGTGCGTTAATATAAAAAATCAATGTAGGTGCGTTTAGCAATAACTGAGGCAGTACGATTGCGTGCAAATACGATTGGCTCGCGTTATGGTAATGAACCGGATACTCACTTAAATGAAAGTGGCAAATAACTTCACGGTCGAGGATCAGCTGCACAGTGCACTCACTTTCCTATTCGAAAAAAATCAAAATATAAGTTAAGTTGAACTACAAACGATGGTGATCGGACTAACCAAGTTTACCACAATATTTAAGTTACAACTGAAATACGAAGCGAATTATTTGCAATGTTAAAATTTAAGTTGGCCGAGCCGACAATTTTTGTTTTTATTTATCGTTTCAAACTTGAAATAAGGCGCGGGAGCAAACCGGCCCCGTGCCGTTTTTGTCCTTTTATTTATTGTGTATTTTATCGTGGACCTTTTCGCAGCCAGCAGTCAGCACGCAGGGTGTGCTCGCGTCGCGGAGGAACTCTGTACTTAGCCACGGCCGTACGTTGCTAATGGTTTTAAGTAATTTTGTTATAATTTAATGAATGCCGCATCGGAAGCATTATCGCGTTTTTGATAAACGCGCGCCAACGAGCCGACGTACGTAAGGCGCGAACCGCTCTGATTGGACGACTGAACTGGCACTTAGCGGTTACCGAGTGTTTTGGCGGGAGATCCGCTTTTAGCCGATCGCGGCTGCTTAGTCTGATATGTGCGTTACCTTTCTAGTACCTTGAACTTTAAATAAGAACTTATGAATAAGTTTTTGCATGTTCAGCGACTATAACATCAATATAATCGTGCTTGCCATTGTCTCCTATAATTTTAATATAATAATTTCCGTTCGCTGAGATGCAAGATGTTAGTCGCCGCTGCTCACGCAATTAATCGACCTAGATTTATGTAACAATTATTATTAATTGAATTGACATTGCTAAGAACCTCCCACAATTACCTCTATACTAACATTAGTTATGGTTAGATGAACATTGACACGGCACTGCAGCTAGCCCATGTAGGTAAAATATATATTATAAACATTATAAGAATTATAAGGCATGGGTTCGAGTCGCAAGCGATTTTTCTAATTTCGTTTGCCCGGGGCTGGAGTTTTCAGAGGAGTTTGACGTCGGGCAGGCAGTCTGTCGTAAAACTAGGCCGGATCCGTTCTGCAACATGCTTGTTGTGTGTTGCGCCGACCTTAGATTGTGGATTATGGGCAGGTTAATAACATTAGCCCTGTAATATTACTGTCCCACTGCTGGGCATGGGCCTCCTCTACTAATGAGACGATTTAGGCCTTAGTCTACTACTACTCATGCGGGTTAGTAGACTTCACATACCTTCGCAATTCTTGTGTAGAAAATCTCGGGTATGAAGGTTTCCTGATGATGTTTTTCTTCACCGTTATAGCAAGCGATATTTCACAATGAAAACACACTTAATATAGAAATGTCAGAGGTGTGTGCTCTTTTTTGGGGTTGGTCTCAATGGTCCTCCGACACTCATCTCGGCAGTCCGTACCATTCCCAACTGAGCTATCGCTGCTTAAGGGTAGGTTAAACCGTAGGAATTATGTTATAAGTAAGTACATAGGTACATCTCTTTAAACTTTATAAAAGTTCTGCAGGGTTACCACGACCTCTTATAGCAGTATTATTATAATCGTTCTTCGTTTGTTTTGTATGGGAATCTGTACAAGTAAAATTATAATAATACTGCTATAAGAGGTGGTGGTAACCCCCCTGTACTAAATAAAACTTTGTCAAACTTGATATTGGCAGAATTGTCACAGAGGACCAAGCCATATCACCAAAAAATCTTTGCAAAAATACATTTTCAATTTTGTACATATTGATATTTTAAGACCGATAGACTCGGCTTGTTGATGTTTTCGTTGGCTTAGTAAATGGCTGTGATGATAGTTTACGCAACTGTCATTCAGATTTGCTTTGTAGTTAACATTTTAATAACTTTGATCAGAAACTGGATCAAATGGTACATAGCGGTTCAATTTTATTAATAGGTAGCTGAATACACGAATAGCCCTTCTGCCCGTGACGTCAATTGTAACCAAAGTAACCGATTGCAGTGGCGGACTAAGGGGAGAGGGCGAAATGGGAGGTTCGCCCGGGCGCCACGATTAAAGGGCTCCATCTACTTAAATAAATAAACTGCTCTGCCTCTTAAACTGCCTCGGTGACGTGGTGGTATTTCGGTATGGCTACGGTTCCGAGGTCTTGGGTTCGATCCCCGGGTCGGGCAAAGTGATATTGGATTTTTCCATATCAGCCCCGAGTCTGGAATTTGTGCCCGATATGGCGATAGGCTCGCCCCCTATCACATCTGGGACGGAACTAAGCTCGGCGAAATGTGGGTGTTCTAGTTCGCTAGTGCGCCTCTGCCTACCCCTTCGGGGATACAGGCGTGAGCTTATGTATGTAAACTAAATATGAGACAACATTTTTATACACATACGTACATACATCTATAGAATGTATTAAATAATAACTTAAATCCATGTTCCCCGATATATCGTGTGGCATAGGTAAATAAAACTACAGACAAAATTTATTTCAAGTTGGCTAAAAGGGGGCGCCGAAACTACGGTCCACCTCGGGCGTCGAAACTACCGTCCACCTCGGGCGTCAAAACTACGCTTCACCTCGGGCGTCGAAACTACGGTCCACCTCGGGCGTCAAAACTACGGTCCACCTCGGGCGTCAAAACTACGCTTCACCTCGGGCGTCGAAACTACAGTTCACCTCGGGCGTCGAAACTACGGCCTGCCAAGGCGTCCGCAGTCCTTAGTCCGTCACTGACTGATTGCACAATTAATGGGACACCGCTATCACCCACTCTTCTAAAACGGTGTCATAATTGTTTAAAAATATTGTTTGACTAAAAATAAATAACAATGTTTTGCTGAACTAGTTTTGTTGTCTCATCGCGTTCCAAATAAATCAACGGAAATGGGCTCTCATTAATTACAAAAAAAAGATTATTTAAGTGTTTCTATACAATTTGAAAATTTCATGCAGGCAAAACAAAAGGAACATAAAAATTCCTTATCGCCGTGACGGAAAAATGTCTTACGTTCAATGTTTTTGTCTTGAATTTATTTTAAAAGGCATTTCAATAATGTAGATAGATACCTATTGGCTTATCGGTAACCGAGTATGTACGGCTTTATTGGTATTTCCAACAAAAATACTGTTGGGAATAACCAATACTTAAAATTTACGCAGAACTGTTTTTTTATCTAGAATGCAGAATAAATTCATCATTCATCATTATTTTATTAAGGCTCGTTTTGCATAGGTAATAAAATGGATTATTTTCCACTGACATATCAATACACCTTAGATCGTGTTATTAAGGTTAGGTAGGTATGCCCAATATCTTGTATATTGTATTTTTATACATTTCCCTTTGTCAGGTTTAAGTCTCTCGAAAGACATAAAAATAATTTCGTCACAAAAATTATCTGCTAATTACTTTATTAAGGTTATATTTGATTTTGTCAAAACTTTTTAATCGTTATTAAAAAAGAAATTATTTATTCTTTGGCAATGCAATTAGTGCCTAAATATTGAAGTTTTTAATATTTCAGGACCAATTAAACCATATGAAATTGTAGTTTTTCTTCTTATTGAAACGGGAATACAAAAGTATGACTAAACAATTCCGTGAAAACAAATGTGTAGTCCACAATATATACATCGAATAAAACTCTCTTTTTGCATCGTTTAAAAATGTGATAAATTTTAGAAACTATGACAGTCCCGTTGCGGTAGTGTGATCTGGCCCCATTGCGTGTGTCCCGTTAGTTGCATTCGACGTGGGAGTTACGCGTGAAACACCATTGTTCACCATTGTTCACGAATGTTTCTGGAACGCAACACTATGCAGGAATAATATCTAGATAGTGAATGATTAAAAAAAGAAAGTAAATAGAAAGTAAAACATCATGAAAAAAATTAAAAAATCTTTATTCAAATTAAAAAATTAAGTTTACAAGTTTACAATATGGTTCCTTACAATTATATAAGGCACCCGCCACACCGCGGAACCGCAATGAACCCCCCATCCCAATGGCAACAATTCACAAGTGCCACCCATCCCATCATCACTTTATGTAAGCTGTCAAGTTGACAGTATTGTACCTATACCAAGAGCCAGAGAACTCCAAACTAACGAGACAGACAAGGGCCGGAATATTCTTTGCCCTATCTTCTATATTCATATATTATTCCATATTTAAGGGGCAAACGGCAGGTAATAAATTACTGTTTCATCTATTTTCTAACAGAGATTAGCAAACGATAAGGAGCATTATTCTCTATAACCAAAGGTATTTTAAACGCACATAAATACATCATGTCGACTGAACGTTGGTATGGAAAAGTATTCTTTACATCGTTCCATTCAAATTTATTTTCACAAATGCGGTGCTGTTTAAACGCAGCGATAGCTCAGTTGGGAATGATACGGACTGCCAAGACAAGTGTCGGAGGTTCGAGACCAACCCCAAAATGGAGCATACACCTCTGACTTTTCTATGTTAAGTGTATTTTCATTGTGAAATATCGCTTGCGATAACGGTGAAGGAAAACATCGTGAGGAAAGCTGCGTACCAGAGAATTTCTTCACAGGAATTTCGAAGGTCTGTGAAGTCTACCAACCCGCATTAGGCCAGCGTGGCAGACTAAGGCCTAACCCCTCTCATTAGTAGAGGAGGCCCGTGCCCAGCAGTGGGACAGTAACAATACTAATATTGTTATTGTTGTTATTGGTGTTGTTTAAAGTGTGTAAGAGTAAGTGCCTTACAGAAGCATGCCACAGATGGGTCACCAGAAGAAGGGAAGTAGACATCCATGATACCAAATAATTATAAGTATGATGCCAAGTGCCAACCTTAATAAAAGGAATAAGGATTGACAAGAGATGGGGGAATTGGGTCACTGGAAATCTCATTCACCGAACGAAATGCAATTTGCAATACAGCCGCTTTTGTTATGCGATAAACTCGCTCAATCGCAATCCAAATGGGGCTTTAATAATACAATATGTTTGTAATGTTATGACTTATGAGCATGAGTTGTAAACTTGTAAACACATAGTATAATCTAGTTATAACTAACTCTGTCGATCGAGAAATTGCTTCATACATTATTTGAGTTTCTTTAGCTATTATGCTGCCTCGGTGGCGTAGAGGTATTGTGTGCGCGGTACTACTGTCATCCTGAGGTCTTGAGTTCGATCCCCGCGTCGAGCAAAGTGATATTGGATTTTTCAGTATCAGCCCGGAATCTGGAATTTGTGCCCGATATGGCGATAGGCTCGCCCCCTATCACATCTGGGACGGAACTAAGCTCGGCGAAATGTGGGTGTTCTAGTTCGCTAGTACGCCTCTGCGTACCCCTTCGGGGATACAGGTGTGAGCTTATGTACGTGTGTAATAAAGGGTCTACGTGGAAATGTTTATTCGCAAATCGTGTGAAAAGAAATCTATGTTGTGAAAGTAAGTTATAAGTTGTGTTGAGCTTGACTGGCCGCTTTATAAGATTATTATGCTATTGTTATCGCCTATAAACACGAGCTTCTACGACCTCTAAGCTAGTACCTATAATTTATAAGAATCCGCAAATATATGGCGGAAATTGAAACTTTGGCAACACTGGCGACATTGCATTAAAATGGCAGCTGGATTATTTAGAGTCAAAATAAAAAAAAAAAAATATTTTATTACGATTTCGAGAAACTGAAGTTTCCATCAGATTATAATACTAAATAAATTACCATTTATTGATAATGTCTTTTGGGTGAGTATTCATATGCCGATTTGAACAATGTCCTTTGGACTATTAATCAAGAAATAGAGCTACGAATAGAGCTTGTTCAATAGCTATAACTATATGTATATAGCTTGTCGCTTCCAAGCGATTCGTCTGTAAAATTTTTGGGGGAAGCATATTCAACAGCGGACCTCTTATGACTGATTATTATGAGGGCTTGTCTTAAGGGTGGTCTTTATAAATCTGGTTAAGATCGGATTCATTTTAAAGTCGGTTTTTAAACTTGTGAATATTTTTATAATTAATTCAATTTTCTTTTATCATCAGCCATAGGACGTCCACTGCTGAACATAGGCCTCCCCCATAGATTTTCAGATCGACCTGTTGGAAGCAGCCTGCATCCAGCGACTTCCTGCGACCTTTATCAGGTCGTCGGTCTACCTTGCAGGTAGACGTCCTAAAATTTTTTTGTCCGGCAATTTTCTTTGCGTCCTTTCAAATGGAACCACATAAGGAGAGTCACGTGACAAACACTAATCCAAAAATAAAGAAAGAAGTTATATTAGTATGTCCAAGAAATATAAGGAAATTGCCAATTATCAACTTAATTGTGTTCAATGTTTAGAATAGCCTAGACTATAGACCCCAGACGGTATAATAAATCCAATTGGTTAATCAATTTACTATTTATTGAAGAGCATTGACCTTTTCGTTTCTTCGTGTCTTACGAACTTGATTTTTAAGAATATCCTAGTCATAAACTAAATTATAACATTTATTATTATTACACATAACATAACATAACATAAGCTCACGCCTGTATCCCCGAAGGGGTAGGCAGAGGCGTACTAGCGAACTAGAACACCCACATTTCGCCGAACTTAGTTCCGTCCCAGATGTGATAGGGGACGAGCCTATCGCCATATCGGGCACAAATTCCAGACTCCGGGCTGATATGGAAAAATCCAATATCACTTTGCCCGACCCGGGGATCGAACCCGAGACCTCAGAACCGTAATTGTACTGAAATACCACCACGCCACCGAGGCAGTCATTATTATTATTATTAGCCTTTTATTCAGAGTAACATTTACATTTATGAAATAAGTTAATTACACGTTTTGTTAGATTTTTTCTGTGTGCCCTTTAGCAAAGGCCTCCTCAAAGCTTCTCCAGTCTTCCCTCACTCGTGCCACTCTTGTCCAAAGCTTTCCTGCGGTTTTCATTAAATCATCTTCCCGTCGCTTAAGTGGTTTCCCTCTCTTCCTCTTTCCTTCTCTTGGGTACCACAAAGTCACCAGTTTAGTCCGTGTCGATCCCGTACAATTTTAATTGTTCTACTGCCAATATCGCTAATGGAATCTGACGTTATCTAGAAACTCTGTTACCGATTCCAATGCGATATCGAACAACGAGAATCTTTTTGAAGTTTAAAAAAATATTATGTTTTTTGATTGCAAAATTGTGTTAACAAGAGTCAATGCAAGAAATGCACTTGATAAATTATCTAATAAAGTGGAAAAGCAATTAAGTGAAATGGCTATTACTTGTTACAAATTGTACATCTTTTTCTAAGATATAATTAACTGTAGTTATTAGAAATTACACTAAAATGGTTTCACTAAATGTTGTTCTTTATAACTGTTGATAAAGATAAGATTTATAATTTAACAAAAAAATCAAGCTCTAATTAAATAACTACTTATTTACTACTTATGACAATTTAGCTAATCATCCATGCGGGAAAACAGTAAAGATACAAATAAATTAATTTATGAACCTTAAATTAAATTAATCTGGCTTTATAAATATGTAGGTACGTAGTATCTAATGCAATGCCATCGATGTTTAACTTTAAATCATCAATACCTAATACAATATTATTTTGTCGACAATTACATAATATTATTCGCGTTGTAGCGACAATTTAATAGTTTAAAAATACACATAGAATTGTATTATTTTTACTCCAAGAAAATGGCGCAATTTTAAGTCGCATACCTCTTCCTTCTTCCAACAGTCTTTATGCCATTCCATTGTGGGCTCAGAGCAAGAGATTTTTTTCGCATATTGTAAAAAGCATTCGACTTCCCTCTCCACAGCCCATATACGCTGCCACTGGACTAAAAAGGCGAAAATCCAATAGACCACACCAAAAATACTTATTGATTGAAATCGTGAAGTCAGAGAAAGTCCAAATTGGACAAAGGCGAAAGTCCAGACATGCGTAGGTTTTGGAAATAGACATAAAAAGTAGCATTTAGGAACAAATACATTATGCCTTCATCGCACGTACCACGCTCGTTAGCATTTCACATTATAACTAGCTTACTCGCGACTTTGCGTGGATATCCTACGAGAACAGCGACCTGAGCAGGAAAATTTCTGACAACCGTAAATGTATTCGAACTCGATGCACATCTATGAAATTTGTATGAAATATTAACCAAACGTCATCAGTGCGCAGCGAACTCGAATACATTTACATTTACATTCGTTTTTCGTGCTCGGGCTACTGTACCCTTAGTACGAGTTTTTCTCGATTCTCGAAATCGACGATGGTTAACAGTTTCTTCATTCATTTTTTAGTTCGTTGTAGTTTCCGCAAAGTGGCGCTGCTAGTCAAATGTATGAACAAAACGCAAACTATTGTCGATTTCGAGTATCGAGAACTGTCGAAATAAACTCGTACTAGGGGTAGGTACTGTACATTATTCCGAGATAAAAAGGAAATTATCTACCGACTTCCAAAAAGGAGGAGGTCCTCAATTCGTCTGTATTTTTTTTATGTATGTTACGCGATATCTCCGACAAATGTGGACCGATTTTCAAAATTCTTTTTGTGTTCGATAGAGCTTATTCCAAGGGTGGTCCAATATAAAGTTGGTTACGATCGTATTTGAAGTCGGTCCGTCAAGTTTTTAAACTTTTGATTATGTTACTCAATGATAATGTAGCTTTTTATCATCATCATCAGCCATAGGACGTCCACTGCTGAACATAGGCCTCCCCCAAAGATTTCCAGATTGACCTGTTGGAAGCGGCCTGCATCCAGCGAATTTATACTGTAGCTTTTTATATATGAGAGAATTTTTAAAATTGATTGAGGAGTTTTTGTATTCATTACAAACAACATAACATAAGCTCACGCCTGTATACCCGAAGTGGTAAGCAGAGGCGCACTAGCGAGCTAGAACACCCACATTTCGCCGAGGTTAGTTCCGTCCCAGATGTGATAGGGAGGAGGGGTAGCCTATCGCCATACCGGGCACAGATTCCAGACGCTGGGCTGATACGGAAAATACCAATATAACTTTCCCCGACCGCGCACGCAATACCACTACGCCACCGAGACAGTCACCAGTCATTACAAACAAACATAATTTAAAAAGGTTTTCTTTATAAATATTATATTAATATAGAAAATAGGTGATGTGTGCTACATATACAAAGCCGCATCGCATACCAACATGCGACAGTGCTATAAAAAGCAATTTACTTTAACGAGTAGAGACGTTAAGAAATATATTTCTTTTTGCTGCCATTATCAATGCAATTAGCAATACAGTTGCCTGGTAATTAATTACGTATTACATCCGTGGAAAGGACGAGCACATATATATTGATTAGTAATTATAGGTTTAGCAGCGATAGCTCTGTTGGGTGTGGTATGGACTGCCGAGACAGGTGTCGGAGGTTCGAGAACAACCCCAAAAAAGGAGCACACATCTCTGGCTTTTTTATGTTAAGTGTGTTTTCATTTTGAATTATCGCTTGCTATAACGGCGAACGAAAACTGCCTCGGTGGCGTGGTTGTATTTCGGTACGACTACCGTCCTGAGGTCTCGGGTTCGATCCCCGGGTCGGACAAAGTGATATTAGATTTCTCCATATCAGCCTGGAGTCTGGAATTTGTGCCCCATATGGCGATAGGCTCGCCTCCTATCACATCTGGGACGGAACTAAGCTCGGCGAAATGTGGGTGTACTAGTTGGTAAGTGCGCCTCTGCCTACCCCTTCGGGGATACAGGCGTAAGCTTATGTTATGTTACGTTATTTCTTGTTCATATTGTGAAACGTTTTAAATCTTCGTTACTACCTCGCCAACTATCGATTAATCTGTAAAATCACTCAAGAGTCAAGAGATAGGCTATAGGGTCAGGTTGGATCTTACAATCAGTTGTTCGCACTGCATAAAATATTCAATACTATTTTACTAAACATACCTTTAACAATGATAAATACAGTAATAAAATATAATGAGCTGGCAAATGTTTATTGTGAAGGCCAATATAATGCAGTCATTCCACAAGTGCATATCTGTGCCCTTTTATCACTACATCACTACATATTATAAAACAAAGTCCTCCGCCGCGTCTGTGTGTCTATCTGTTCAAGATAAACTCGAAAACGACTAAACGCATTATTTTGTACTTTAATGCGGGCGAAGCTTCGAGCAAAAGTTAGTTACAAATATAAAAAAACCCTCGCGGTGTCGTGGCGCAGCGAACGAGTAGCCGGCTGTGAACCGAGTAGCTTGGTTCGATTCCCGTGGCGTCTGTCTTACCGTTTCTTCATACTTACCAAAGATTAAAATCGGTTGAGTAGTCTAACGGCAGGTTTCAATAAACGATCTCAGTCTAGAGTGCAGATAGATGGCGATTATGAACCAATCATTTGACGGGGTCATGTTCAAACTGTGTTCTTATTGGCTAATTTTTGTAATCTATCTGCACATTCCGCCGGCCGTAAACCGTAAAAACGTAACAGACGGACAACAGCAACTTCTCTCCATTAATAATATTTCATTATCATCTGTACTTTGAATTTTGAATTATCTGTCGTGATGATCCGTAAAAATATTCGCCTATTTTATTATATAGCTATAACTCATGTAGAGTATTCAATAGTAACTTGCTTATCGCGTGCGGCAGGGGCGGCTCACATCAGGACCATACTGCACCGGAGAAGATAATTACCGCGGGGTTTCAGACAAAGGGTTTACGGAATCGGTCCGGAATTCCAGACTCCAGTGATCGCCCAGGCAGTACCGTCTTTCCTATTAGGGCACACGGGTCTCATGCTGGGCCCCCCGACCCTAAGGGGCTTCCGAAAGGCTGACAAGTACTTACATTGTCTTACACCAGGTTTTCCCAAATGGTGAGAAAATGTTCGCCAAGTGGGGCGCGAGTGTATAGATGAGAAATATTATCAAAATATGAATGTATTAACTGAGCCCTCTTAAAACAAAAAGGTCACCAGGCAAGCTAGTAGGTTTAAGCTTTGCATACATCGAGGGGGGGCGTGGGCCTATACATTTAGGCAGAAGGGAGGCGTGAGACCACAATAAGCTTGGGAACGCCTGTCTTACACGAGCTTTTTACTCCAAGGGGCCCCCGAATTCTTGTTGCCTAGGGGCCCACGCATGCCTTAAAACGGACCTGCGCCCAGGTCACAAGTGTTTGTCATCGATCGATCGGCTAATGTTGTATCGCAAAACTCAACGACATGACATAGCTATCCTACTCACTGGAGTGAGGCAGTATCTATTTAAATAATTTCTCCCAAAAAAATAACTACAGCACCTACTCTGTTCTGTTTCACATTTTAATCGACTTTCAGCACAACGTTAGCCTGATTTTTTTACTGCATAATGACGCTATACGTCTTAAAACGAGGATCAAAGTCGAACTTCGAACTCCAAGCGTCGCACTCAGAGCTCTTTAAAATTATTGTTCAATATGTAGAAACTGCTTTATTCTAGAGGTAGAATCTAGATGAACGTGCCGTGTGCCTATTTAGGTACTTAACTACAGCGTTACATCTACGCTACCTAAATCTTATAGATTTTGTACTTGTAGAGACTTTATAACATAGATTTTTAATATCTAATTTAGCTTATTTCTCGGCAGTCGCTTCGTTACCAGCCTGCCATCTTGGTGCTGGCTACTGAGTGCTGTGTATTGTATATTACAGAAAATATTGATGCAATATATTTTTTGCACTAAACTAATACTTTATAGAAGTAGAATAATAATGAATCCAATTTCTAAATAATTTGTCCATATTGCTAATATCACGACCACAACGCCCTCTAGTAAGAATGTATGATACTATTACAAAATATAATACCAATGTTAAAAAGTTTTGCGTGCAACGAAATTGTCAATAATGTTACCAACTGTAATTATTTTATTTCTACTTTTTTAATGTCAATGTTTTGATTTTGAAAGCAAGCAAATTATTATAAATTTGCTGTATTATAATAATAATAAAAAATAACAAAATCTACACGCCATTATTCATTACATACATAAATTCTACATGCCATTATCCCAGTCTAATGTAGGATTAGCACAACGTAAACAAAAAGGAGGTTCAGTTTGTCTTAAGCCACGTCTCATGTACTGTTCCACGTGTTTTTTTTTTTCGAAACAAAACATTATAACACCTACACAAAACGAAGTTTTCACTGTCTCATGCAACAATGAACCACAGATGAAAATGTATAGCGAGACCATGTTTTGCGTAGGTTTTTGTGTAGCGCGAGACGCGCCCTTATTGCTCCTTTAGATTCGATGTTTTATATGTGTGTGTGATTAAGTTATAGGAATTTTGTGTGGCGACCTAAAGGCGCGTCTCCTGCACTAAAACATTATACAAAACACCTACGCAAAACATAATTTCACTATAAATTTTTATCTATGGACATGGTCCATATTTCGAGAAAAACACGTGCAAGAGACGCAGCTTCACAAAAAAACCAATAACTTTATTGACATTTAAAGTGTTGCAGCTGTTAAAACCCTATAACATCCATTAATTGTCTGTTTTAAATTAACATCCATTAATTGTTCAGAGCAAGACTGTTTTCTACTAATATGTAAACAACTTTCATTTTGTGGCAACTCAAAATATCAGTCAAACTGGTCAGTGGTCTCGTAATCCGTGTGTGACTTTTGAGTTTATTTTTTTAATTTCTGAGCGAAATTTTAAAATGTATACTGTCTCTAAGGGGCCTAGTAAAATAGTTGCAAAAACACGAAGAGGTAGATGTGCTATTAAATAACATTTGTTGAATTTTGTGCATTACCTTGTCGATCATGTGAGATGAACTTTTGAACGTCTATTTCCAATTTTCAGGTCTATCACAAAATTTAGAAAGATTAGACAGTCGTAAGGACCACAACAGGAAATCCTCAGAATCTGATAATGGAGAAGTCGTCAAGTATGTTTTTACTTTCATTTCTGTACACATTTGCAAGTTACAAAAAATTTCGTCAGTTTACTTTACATAACCTATTTGCCCGGGACATTAATTTGTTTATGTTCGTCGCCAGCACCAATTTTAAACGTCCAGATTATTTTTAATTCTTATATAACGATGTCATATGGAAACTAAAACTAATTTCAAATCTAATAAGAGTTTTGTTTATTTCAGTATGCCCAAACCTATATTTCATTCCAATGGCAAAAAGACAGTACACCAGAGAATACAGCACCATGTTATAACACCACAACATGAGGAAATTATTAGATTTATAAGTGAAAGTAAGTACCTTTTCCATACTAGTATTATATTAGTATTATAAAGTTTGTGAGTTTGTTTAAAAAAAAAAATGAAAAAACAATTACTGAATCCATAAAATGTTCAAACATAATTTAAATTCCGTCAAATTTTAACTCTACCGCCTGTTCGGAACTGAACTGAACTGAACTGAATGGGCAAGAAACTCTGACATTGCTCTTTTTAACACCAATGTAGTTTGTAGGAAGTAATCTCAGGAACTACTGAACCGATTTTGAAAATTCTTTCACCAATTTTTTAAAAGCTACATTATTTTTTTTTTATTTTATTTTATTTATATTAGCATGCCAACAGAGTAAATTACATTAAAAAAATTATACGGTAAGACCGGGCGAAGTGGAAGCGATTAAGTAGGAAGGTGGACCCTGCCAGAAGGCCGGGATAACGCCAGGCAGAAAGAAAGAAGAACACTAAGTAATAAGTAATGTAAGTTACCTTTAATCCTACAAAAATTAATAGCTCCAGTGAGATGTCCATGCAAATGAAGTTGTGAGCAAAATCATTATGCAATAAGTCATGATGATTTCTTAGGTTTACGCAAATGTTATTCATTGAAATAAAACTATTTTTATGGATTCTATCACAATTTGGTTTTAATTTTTATGCCTGACATTTCGAAAGCTTTGCAGCCTTCGTGGTCATGGGTCGCACCTGACCCATCAGTCCGACCTGTGACCATGAAGAAAAATAAATTCATTAAAACCAAATTGTGATAGAATCCATAAAAATAGTTTTATTTCAATGAATAAGTCATGAGTTGAGATTTAAATCATAAATTAACATCAGAATGAAGTCACAACCCATTTTAAAGGTCTGCATACATAACTTTGATTATACACAATGTTATGTTAATGGGGAATTATAACTTTAAAAACCTAATCAGTGTTAAGTAGGACAATGACCTGATTAACATATCAAGAAACCAAACAATTCAGAACTGTTTTTATAAATGTCTGCTGTTACAAGTATTTTATTGGTACAATTATATTCCTTAGCTATTTTATTTGTTAGGAACTTGTTGAATTGGGTACTTTACAATATTTGATTTTATACACATTTTTATATGTAATAGCTAACAAAACAAAATAGAAACCTTCCTGTAATAGCTGCATCGAAATTGGTTGAAAAATGAGGCAGTAATTGATATTTTAAAATCTTCAATGAGCAAGAGTGGGGGTGTAGTGGGGATATGTTGCTATCCCTTTTCAACGCACGTTCCGTTATGGCCCTGACGTGATTTTTACTGATACTTCTCTTTCCCACGGTTTGAAGGTTACACCAAACTTCAAAGGCTTATCACTTTTTTATTTATAAGAATATTTCGATATTTCTTTCTGTTCTATATTTTAGACGATGTAAATTTCATATAAAATTAATTTAAAAAAAAATGACAATTACCCAATTCTTCTGATCTATAAGATAGAATAAGAAAGTAGCTAGTCTACTGACACCACTTAACAAACATATTTGGTTCTGCACTTAATTAGTTTTATGGGTGCAATGTCCATTACCTGATGAAACAGCTTTCTGTGGCCTGATGAGCAGGGTTACCACCACCTCTTATGGCAGTATTATTATAATCGTTCTTTGTTTGTTTTGTATGGGAATCGGTACAAGTAAAATTATAATAATACTGCTATACGAGGTCGTGGTAACCCCCCAGGAAAAATTTTGACAATCAAATACTTATAGAGCTTGATACACCATTGTGTAGCAAGCTCTATAAGAATTTTAATTCAGTGGCCCAAGCAGGAATATTTGTGATTTTTTTCATCAGTATAATATTTGGTCAAATTTTCATACATATTGCATAGACGCAATCAAAATTCGATTATAAAAAATCTTCCTGCTCGAGCCGCTGAATTGTCAATAGACTCAATACTACTATCATAACCTCGGAATACTCTAATACTTGAAGTTGTGTTATGTAATTTAAGTCTGTCAAAGTTTATGGCAAAAAAAATCAAAGCAGCAGTTGAGTAGAATTCCAGTTTTTGGGTGTTAGTTTCATAAATATTTTGATTTGTTGCCCAATTTTGCTTCTTTTTTTAATGTCAAATTATATTATTGTATTTATTTATTTGTTAAAAAAAAGAAATGAAAGTTTACAGCCCTTGGCCAAAACATGTATGAACATTGGCATCTAGATTCCTGATTGATTTACCTACCATAGATTCAAGTTCTCAAGTGGTAGAGCCACTCTGTAGACGTAGTAACGTCTATAGCACGAATGGGCCGGCTCGTTCGGTTAGATACTACTGTCTCACAGAAAAGCGACGTAAAGTGGCAGCTTGTTGTCGCGTTGCGTTCGGTGAGTGAGATTTCCGGTGGCCCATTTCCCCTCTCCTTTTCCCAATCCCCTTCCCTCACCTTCCATTCCCTCATTTTAGGTTGGCAACTCACCCATGATTCTTTTCGTGTCTTGGGTGTCTATGGGCGATGGAGATCACTTACCATCAGGTGACCCATCTGCTCGTTTGCCAATATCTGCTATAAAAAAAAAGTTTTATTTTTTACATAAATGATGATGAAATATGTTATATTTTTTGCAGCTTGGACACAGTCGGCCTATGGTGAAAGTGAACCCGCATCACCTACCAGCACAATAGGTAAGGCTTTAAAACACTTTTTCACTGCCCTTATCCCAAATGATAATAAATAAATGAAAAAGTAATAATTTATAAAAAATTTATGACCGTCTCTTACCTGTGTGATTACATTGTACCACATTATTTAAAGGTTAATAATATTAGCCCTGTTATATTACTATCCCACTGCTGGGCACGGGCCTCCTCTACTAATGGGTTAGGCCTTAGTCTACCACGGTGGCCTAATGCGGGTTGGTAGACTTCACATACCTTTGAATTTCTTGTGGAGAAATTCTCTGGTATGCAGGTTTCCTCACGATGTTTTCCTTCACCGTTAAAGCAAGCGATATTTCACAATGAAAATACACTTAACATAGAAAAGTGCAGAAGTGTATGCTCCATTTTGGGGTTGGTCTCGAACCTCCGACACTTGTCTCGGCAGTACGTACCATTCCCAACTGAGCTTTCGCTGCTCTGCTATTTAAAGGTTACCTTATAATATTTTTTTTTAGGTAATATATTCTGTTGGCATGCCAATTCTTTCTACCTGCCATATCCCACCTTAATCTGGGGTCGGCGAAACACATTTTTTCAAGGATGGTGCAGAAATTATTTGGCTATAAGTTTTTACGACCAGCTGCCTGCCTGAAATCAACCCCCTATGAGGGATCCCGGGCAAATTAAATTAGAAAATTAGCTTGGCCAACCTCGGAATCGAACCCACGACCTCCCGGTCCATAGCCCATATATGCTGCCACTAGATCAAGGAGGCGACATCTGTTGACATGCTAATATAAATTTAAAAAAATAGGAATGACAAAACACTTTTTCTAGATATTGCAGAAAGGAGTTATCTTAAATTTTATAAAAGGCCGCCCTTTCTGACTTTACCCTTCTCTGGGGTAAACTATATTCTCATTAAAACAGTAATGTGATTTAATTGGATAGATTGGAGTGAATTGAATAGATTGATCATAATTAATTCATCTCATAATCATTATCATCAGCCACAGGACATTCACTACTGGACATAACATAGGCCTCCCCAAAAGATTTCCATTTCATAATGCAATTATTAAAATGACAAGTCAATGGGCTATGAAACCGAAAATTTGTAGGGTTCAATTTGAATTATGCTAAAAGAGGTTAATTTTCTTTATCAACAAGAAAGTGCTAAATTGGTCAGGTTTGAAGTTAGTCAGCCAAACCTTGATCCTTGTTATCATTAGTGTAGTCAATTGGTTGAACCAGTTCAATGGTAAACTAGTTTTTTTGAGATCAGTACAGTTTTGTCAAGATTTAAGAGCAATCTACATATTTGACTGTGTTAGGTTTGTGTGGGTAGAAAATTGAGATTTCTATCTTTATATCACTGTGAAATGTTAGTGACTGTCAAATGGGAGTTCCCAGATTTAGAGATTACAACAAAATTACTTGTTTCGTTCAAAAAAATTGCCGTCTTGGTCTAGTACCAGTGTATATTAGCTGAAGTCTGGAAGGTCGTGGCCCCGTGGGTACGGAAAAGTAGTTTGAAAGTACCCCTTCAAAAGGGGTTCTCGTCACCAGTCGTAAAAATAAAGCCGAATCTTTCCTGCAGTTTGTTAAGTGTGTCACCTCATATTGGAGTGGAGTAAGAAGAAGAAAATTATATGTTTTAATTTACTTTTGAATTTCTATAGTTATTTAAGATGGTAATTGTAATAATTTAAAGGCGTATATAATATAGGTCATGGTGAAATCAATAAACAGCAATGATTGAATGTGAATGAGGTTATCTACTACATTGTATTCTTACAGAGATTGATGGTGAATGAGGCCATAATCAATCCATATTGCTGATTGGCACTAGCTTTTGCCCACGGCCATGTTTGTATATACTTCGCTTTACCCACCTGCCCCAAAAAGAGGGTAATATTTTTAAATAGCGTCCTATAGCAGAGTTTCAAGACGTTTCTACATAATTGTAATTAGTTTAGCGGTAAACCTATCAAAGCTTAAAACCAATGACTATAGAAAAAATAAGAGGACCTGGCATAACTACGAAAAATACTTGTTTACTATGAAGCCGGTTCCGCCATTTTAGTTTCGCGATCTATTTACATGTAAGTTGTCACAGTGTCATAAGAATTAAGTAACGTATAAATACTTATTGATTTTATTGTAAATACGGTGTTTAATTTACAATAATATAATAATACTAAATGCGGAATATGAAGAAAATGCCTAACTGTTATATTAATGGGATCTTTCTTTCGCAAAGTCGCCTTTTTGGTTACGTTCCATTCGTCCTGTATCTTCTTTTGTCTAAGCTTAAAACAAAACAGAGACTCACTTTCACTTATACTTTAATGAGAAGTGGATTGTTCATGAGTTTTCTAATCAATCATCATAAGGCGTTTTGTTAATTTAAGACATGTAGAAGACCACCTGGAACCAAAGACATTCAACAGTATATTTATAGACGATACAACAGCACAATACTTGTGATCCAAAAGTTGTGACCTCGTGGTCATAAATCGCTCAGTTTATTTGAAATATACGCGCATCAGGTCGGCCTGCATAATAATATTGAGAGAAAAAACTTATATAATTTTTAACCTTTCACAGAACATTCTAGGGTCTAAATTGTAATAATCGCCCTCGCAATGTCATAAGTGGTTGATGGCGGTACTGAAGTTTGAGATCAATTTTTTTGTATGGAAACTTGCTTGATAGCCCCTCTATTGTTAGTAATATTAAATATCTTTGCCTGGAACATAGAAGACTTATATCCTACAATAATCTTTTTTAGGTGCGGATGACCGATTAAATCTAGCATAACACCTAATATAAATCGGGTCACTGAGTCATCGAGTACAATGCAATGATTTTAGTGATGTAGCTTGTTGGTATGGTGCAATCGAAGATAATTTTGATCGATGAATAGCGTAAAAATATTGATTACATCATAAAAAAGATACATAATATTATGTGATAATATCAAAAAGTAATGTGAACAAAAAAGTGGAGATAAGATTTACATTGTCAATTTTTACTTGTGAAACTTTGCAATATTTGCATAGACATATGTACAGATATTGAACATGTTACAGACGGGACAACAGCACGAAACTTGTGAACCAAAAGTTGTGACCACTTGGTCATAAATCGCTCAGTCTTATTAGAAAGATACGCGCGCAAGGTCGGCCAGCGTAATAATGTGAAGACAATCAAATTGAATTATCTTACATAATTCTTGAACAATTACAGAATATTCTATGGTGTAAATTGTAATAAGTGGTAGATGGCGGTACTGACGTTTGAGATTTTTTTTTTTTTGTATGGAAACTTGCTTGATAGCCCCTCTGTAGCTAGTACTATTAAATCTCTTTGCATAGGTAAAACTAGACTGGAATGCAGTACGAATGTTTTTACACATCAGTCTAGGAAGAATGTACTTAAATACAATGCAACGAGTTGCTATAATTGGGTACTTGACTATGTTTGATTTTATACACAGTTTTATATGTAATAGCAAATAAAACAAAAAAGAAACCCTTCTGTAAAAACTGCATCGAAATTGGTTACCAAATGAGGCAGTAATTCATATTTTAAATTCTGCAATGAGCAAGATTGGGGGCGTAGTGGGGATATCTTGCTATCCTTTTTCAACGCACGCAGTTATGGCCGTGACGTTACACTGATACTTCTCTTTCTCGCAGTTTGAAGGCTACACGAAACTTCAAAGGCTTACATTTTTTTATTTTTAAGAATATTTCAATATTTCTTTCTGCGCTATGTTATAGATGACGTAAATTTTACGCAAAGTTAATTTAAAAAAAAATTGTTAAGTACCCAATTGGCGACTGTCAATGAATAAAAGTATTTGTCGTAGACTTAAAAATTGCGTATAGTTTTTTTTTTTCTAAAATTGAATTTCCTTCACTAAATACCGCCATCCGCCGAATATTTGTATTGAATACTAAGTGTAGCTATAATATTAAATGCACTTGATTAATACATAAATTATACAATACATTAATACATACATAGTGGTATTAAGTATTTGGTTTTCCAAGTATAACACATATCATCATCATCATCATCATCAGCCAATAGAACGTCCACTGCATCTTACATATACATTACATTTATCCTGGTCTTGGAGGTCCTCAATTCGTCTGTATTTTTTATGTATGTTACGCGATGTCTCCGCCAAATGTGGACCGGTTTTCTAGATTCTTTTTGTGTTCGATAAGGTTTATTCCAAGGGTGATCCCGTATAAATGGTCACGATCAACTAAGTTTTGAAGTTGGTTCGTCAAGTTTTTAAACTTGTGATGACTTTTTCATTGCAGGATCAGGAAGCTCATCGCCGGCCCCCCCATCGAACCTGTACTACCAGGATGACGCGCCGAGTCCCATCCTGCGCGACTTCAAGCCCTTCGACCTGGAGACGTGGTGGGGGAAGCGTCTCTTCCAGAACATCACCAGCTCGCTCTGAACACAACCTGGACAACACACAGAGGGGACACGAAATTTTACGGTAGTGTAAGTCACAATCATCTGTAGTTTACTAAATTTTATACTATTGTATAAACAGTGGTCGTATATAAGGCAGGGTTAGGGGGGTTAGGGGGTCTGGATACCCCTTTAGCCTACGCCAAGGGTCGGCAACTTAATAATACTCCCCCATTTGTAAGTTATAGCTACACCCCTGGTATAAATATTGGACAGTAATATTACATGGCTAATATATTATTATTATATACAAACTAATTGCGGACAATCTTCTACCTCTCGCCAATTTCAGGTTCAGCACAACAGACAATTTTGAAGCATGTTGCTGAAAAAATTTGGCTTATTTTTTACGACCAGCTTCGGACCTTACGTCAACCCCCTTATTATTTTGAACTAATTCTGGCCAGTATTTTTATTTTATATCCAACCCAGATTTACGGTTTTCCGGGAGGGGGCAGACCATATTAACGTTACTTTCCAAAAACTTAATGGTGGGTTGCATTATAAAGTGGACAATAGAAAACATGACGTTCTATGTGGGAAATTGTACGTTTTATTGTTTTTATTTTACATGGAGGTTACCTTGTTGTAGATTGGCTGCTCTAATTTAATGTAAATTATTGAATTTTTTTGTTTTCTTATTTTGGTTGTGTATTAATATCTGACTGTAAACTGGTTATTATTCTCAAAAAGAGCAACGTCAGAGTTTCTTGCCCGTTCTTCTCTGACGAACCAGCTTTCCGAATTGGCGGTAGAGTAAACATTTTAGACGGAATCTAAACAATGTGTGACATTTTATGGATTCAATAAACGATTTGATTTGATTTGATTTGATTTGAAATATTAAGTGAATGGTTTATATATTATGACTTTGCAGCTATTCAATTGCCATTTGACACTTACCTCAAATCCAAAATTTGGGCCTTCATAAAGGTTATCTTAATATATTTTTCGAATTTTTCCTACATTTGTAGTAGTTAGGCTGTAGTATGTTTTATACTACTTCAATAGTCACATATGATGAAAGAAATTAAGTAATCTACAGATGATTGTGGATCTCAATAGTTATTTCATAATGTAAGTAAAATTTTCCAAACGCTCAATTCTGTTGCACCAATACTGCGAACCAATATTCTTTAAGATTTTTGTTTTGTTTTGTATATTGTTTTTGTTGAACGGTTTTAATGAATTTTGTTTTCTTTAGTTTTATTACCAAAGATTTATAAACATCGAATGAACTTCGCCTACTGTCATTGATCAATTGTAGCCAAAATTTTAAAAGCCAAATTGGTTATTTAATGTAGTTGAATTACTAGTCTTAAAATATTATTTTTAGTGTAGTGCCGTCACAATTTTAAAATAAATCGTTACTAATTAAGATATTCTGCAATTAAAATGTAATTAATAAGATATTTCACTCGTTCGCAGTTCACTACTATAATAATTTAAAGTGCCTAAGTCTCGCCATATATATCATATCTTCTCAAATGATTTAACACATCACACTGTTTAATTTCTCCATCTCATACAACGCCTTTTGAAATATTGCCTTGAAAGTGTAGATGTTTTTTTATGTTAATGTACACATAATAATATAAAATTGTTTGAAATGAAACGTTCACGTCTATTATTGTTAATGAATCAGTATTCACGTTACATGCGGTAGCTTTTTACATTTTGACATAAAATTGTTGATATTGTTGTTATAATGTATGGATTTATTTTTAAATTATTGTTTGTGTTGTTCTCGGCTTCATTCCCTTTGGAGCTATACAATGTCTTCCAGAAAATTTTACATCATTAATCATGTCTTTGGAATATTGGTTTTATTGTGTAAATAGAAGATCATTTGGTTTTCATACACGCAAATTATTTAAAGGGTCTGGTTGTTTCGCCCCTTGTCTACTTACTGCATTATAGTTTGGATAATTAATAAGGTTGTACTAAAATTAAATTCCTACTTAATCTGAAATGTACCAAGTGCAGTAAGTAAGCAAAAATGGTTATATGTGTAGTGAAATTTATTTTATGCGATATACAATCTATGCACGAAAGTAGTTCAAAATCATTTTAGATGGAATATTTCGATCATCGTAGTGATATCGCAGGAGAATATTTTTAGACTGATTTAGTTATAAAAAGTTATGCTTTTTGTTGTAGTTAAATAAACCATCTGACCAAAATGAATCTTAGTTTTTTTTTTCATACAAACTTTTTACAGATTTATTATAGACCTCAATTTATTTTACTTTACCGGATTTCTCAATACCTTATGTCATAAACTTGTGACTTTGACTTATTCCACACTTCAAAAAATATTTACAATCTCATTTACGCCTTCGTTATCCAAAGTAGTGAAGCAATGCAAAATATAACAAACCAGAACAATTTGTTTTCATCTGAAAATCTAAAATATGTTGAAGTCAATAGTGTCTCGGTAAGTATATTATTATTATTATTTCGTATGGCTTATAGGACTAACATCAAAAGCCAACGTTTTACCATGTGTGATGTGAGTATGTGACACATCGATACAATCACAGTGAATAGTATCATAGCCCTTGCCTAGGCAGCGGTGGCCCTCCTACGCTCCTATTTTGACTGACCTACATACCTCTCCTCTTTGTCAAGATTTTTTTCACTGACCTACCCCGTACCTCCTGTTTATCAATATTTTTTTCACTGACCTACCCCATACCTCTGTATATCAATATTTTTTTCACTGACCTACCCCGTACCTCCTGTTTATCAATATTTTTTTCACTGACCTACCCCATACCTCCTGTTTATCAATATTTTTTTCACTGACCTACCCCATACCTCTGTATATCAATATTTTTTTCTTATGGCTATTAAACTTAAAATAAATAATTTATTAGGTCTATTAAATATAATAGCCATAACCGCATTAACATTTAAGGACAATGTTTTTCACGTTTTTTGGCGACATTTAAAAATTCGGTTTATTAATTTAACGGCATTTTAATGATGGACGGCATCTTCAGTCCCATATGAACTATATTGTTATTTTTTTCTAACCACAAATTAATTTTAATTCGAAATTAATGTTTACGACGGTGCAAAAAAGAATTATTAAACATTTGTTCAACAAATTGAAAGTCTAATCATAATTTCACCGTACATGATTTTATATCCTTTTCACAATAGGTAGATGAAGCACATCAGAATAATTTTATAAATGAAATTCAAAATATTCAAAAACTATTACACGGCCTTGAAAATAGCATCAGCAAATCCAACGACTACGAAAAGAAACTACTTCGATGTAAAGCTAGTCATACACATTCACATGACGCCGGTGACTGGTGGGAAACCGATGTTTCGGAGGAAAACAATGAATCTGTGAAAGGTACTTTAATGCCTTTAAATATGGAATTCGGATGTCTTGGAATCGTCGATACCCAACTTTTTGCATCTAAATGCTGTTTCAGATTAATTCCTGCTCTTATCCTACACGGCACACTCGATATTGAGTGGTCGCAACATTTTTTTAATATGTTGCAGAATGGATTCGGCTTAGTTTTTACCTAGGAGTGATCTTTATGGACTCGCCCTACTATCATTTTACGGTCCAAAAACATCCATAGATTGCTATAAGAGAGCATATCGCCTTGGTGAAGCTCAAAGACATTCTCATTCATTCATTCTCTTTGATAAATAAAAATTACGTGTTTCGGTCACACCACGCTAATAATATAGGAGTCGTAGATATTATTGAATTTATATTCTGCAGGCTTCAAAAAAGCCGTGAATAAATCCACTGACTTACCGGACTCTTGGTCTACAGTGAGCATTGTGTGTCTGCAATATCAGTGAGTACAAAATATTTTATGTAAATCAATTTCCAGAGTACTGCAATGACCATTTACGGTAATAGATAATGCATAATGAAACTTAACTAGGTACTTACAGCAATACGTCATGAAGGCAAAAGCCAGTCATAAAAATCCCCAATTCTTTTCCATCATGAAAAAAAGAGTGTTACACCTATGTGTGTCTATGGGCGGTGGAGATCACTTACAATCAGGTGACCCATCTGCTCGTATGCAATCTCTGCTATATAAAAAACAGATGCTGCGTAACGCGCAGTGAATTTCCGAAGTACCAAATACAACCTTCCTCTCAAACGCCATTCTTTTCTTTCCTAAGATAGCCAGCGGCTCGAATGTGTTCCTGGCGCGATTTAGTATAAGACTTAGCACATGATCATTTTCATCATCATCATCAGCCATAGGACGTCCACTGCTGAACATAGGCCTCCCCCAAAAGATTTCCAGATCGACCTGTTGGAAGTGGCCTGCACAAGACTTAGCACAATTTACATAAATTATGAAATAATGTAAAAATAAAAAGTACTCATAAGGACCTCGGTGCCATACCGAGGTAGTTATAAACTTAATAAATAAAAAATAAAACTGTGTTCCTGGCATTGCCGATGTCCATGGCTCTTGTAACGTAAGCCAATAAATAATTTGCCCTAGATATGAAGAATTGTCAAAACGCTACGATTCATTACTACAAGTATACGACGAACATTGCAAAGCGATCAATACGTGTAACGTATCTATATCAAATCTACGTCGACGTTTGAAATTCACTCATGAACAGCTAACGCACGCTCACAGAGCTCTACTGGCCGTCGGAGACAAGTATCTAGCTCTAAGCCGCAAGAGGAATAAGCAAGTATGTTAAGACGCGGTCCCGAACATCAAAACGATAAATCGCAGTTACTTATTCATTTATTTCATCCACGGTGCCTCGGTGGCGTGGTTATATTACGGTACGACTATCATTCTGAGGTCTCGGATTCGATCGCCGGGTTGGGCAAAGTGATATTGGACTTTTCCATATCAGCCCGGAGTCTGGAATTTGTGCCCGATATGGCGATAGGCTCGCCCCCTATCACATCTGGGACGGTACTAAGCTCGGCGAAATGTGGGTGTTATAGTTCGCTAGTGCACCTCTGCCTACGCCTTCGGGGATACAGGCGTGAGCTTATGTATGTTTTTCCATCCAAACCACTCTTTCTTATAGTTGCGCTGTCATCTTTTTTATACCTGACGTAAACTAGTAGGTGGGTCGTAGTGGCTAGTAGTCGCTTCCTTGGTCTAGTGGCAGCATATGTATATGGGCTGTGGACAGGGTGGTCTTGGGTTCTATTCCCAGGTCAGGCAAAGCGAATTTTCTAATTTAATTAGCATGGGACTGGATCTCTCAGAGGGGTTGGCGTCAGGCAGGCAGCCGGCCGTGAAAACTAAGCCAAATTCTTTCTGCAACATGCTTGAAAAAGTGTGTTTGCCGACCCCACATTAAGGGGGATAAGGGTAGGTAGAAATAAACTGGCAGGTGGGTCACCTGATGGTAAGTGGTCTCCACCGTCCATGATACCAAAAGTATTATGGGTGCTTTGCCAACCATAAAGGAAAGGAATAAGGAATTGATGCCGCAGCTCTCGTACCGCCGCGCCGTCAACGTTATTTTTGCTTGCAACGTTGAAGTCTAGAGGGAAACCAGCAGGGACTGGCGGCAATCCAGTGAGCGGCTTGGTATCTACACAAGTCGACACGTTTTAAACCAAGCTCAAATGACTAAAAGATTCACTATATTATTAAGTAGGTAGATACCTATCTCGTACCTTCTGCAATCAATACCATCCTTTGATGTATAATTTATATTTATAATTATTAAAACAACAATAATAAAGTCACAAATGCAAATTGTTTACTTACTACATCCGTAATTTTGTCGCTGCGGTCATGTTCGGAATTGCACCTTACTGATGCGTAGAAAGTAACGGATGTTTGTATGTAGTGATACAGAATGATGTAACCCATCATTCTTGTGCAATTTTAATTGCTGCTTTAGTAGTAAAACACGTTAGTAAAATTGTTCCAATGATGCTTAAGTTTGCTGAAAGCCGAGTCTCCTGTACTTTAAACATTACACAAAACATGCATTTTTTATCTATGGGCCATTGTTCTACGAGCAGGAGACAGCTAAAATCGTGGTTTTGCGTATGGGTATTTAGTGTTTTGTTTCGAAACAACTAGTGAAGGAGAGCCGGCTTTACATGATACAGTTTTTTACCTTGTTAGCAAATTACTTACTGAGGATATGATTTGTATGTATGTAGTTACTGAGGATAGATAGGATAAAACCCTACAGCGAGTTTTATATTAAAACTATAGAAAGGCGAATACGAAGATAAAATAATTCAGCTAAAGGAAACTTTGGACAGCGTCTTGAGAACAGCTGAACAAGCACGCGCTAAGTTTGATTCGCAACTTGCTCTGTGTCTTGCTGAAGAAAGAAGATCAGACGCGGCATTGTTACTCCTTGAGGTATTTTTTTTTTATTTTTTTTATTCAAAACACCATTAGATAAAACACGTAATACATAATATCATAGTAAATATTCTTAGTGTATAGTTCTGTGTGCTTATCTCTTAAAGGTGTTTACAATTTACTATAAATTAACTTTATTGTAACTCTTATTTGACTAATATAATATTCAGCTTTGTTACAAATATCCACCGTTTTCGGGAAAGCTTATCAATTTACTACAGTAGAACTGTTTTGGAAAACATACTGTGTTAGTATGTATAAGTACGTACCTAATACTAAGATGTCAATGGTGTGCAGTTCATACAGACAAAGAGAGATTGTTTACCCCGGTACACTTAATAAAATACATCTATCAGAATCTTGATAAAAAAAAGTTTTTAAAAATGACCGCCCCGAGCATTTTCAAATCAACACGGCAATGATGATGATAATAGTTATGGTGATACAAGAATTAGAAACAAGAATATGGCAAGTTATTTGTCTACCCTGATTACGTGTATTATCTAATGGTGTTTCGAAAAAAAGAAATGAATTGCTGTGCACGTCATTGATAAATGTAGGTCGTGTAGGTATCTCCATCTATTCCGTGATGTTACTTTCTTTTACCTTAAATTAGCGTCAATTAACATTTCAATTGCTTCTGGAATAGGTAGGCATGTTTAATATTACACATGGTAATTAATTAAACATGTTGCATCTTAGATTAGAAAATGCAACCAACTGTTCCTGGAAAATTTGCGACTCAGGACACAAATCGAAGAGCTTCCTGCGAAGAATGTTAATTAGGATGAATGCCCTTTGCAAGCTATTTTTGCTATTGTAAGTTTGATTCATATAAATTAATAAATAATTGTACAAACATAGTTTTATTTAGTTTTCTGACAAAAAATACGTATTTTGTTTAGTTTTTTTTCGAAAGAGTGGATTGTGTGTTTAAAACTAAATAACTTATCATTTTTAATTTTGGCTCTTGAATAGTACGTACGTAATTGAAGAGTACCAGCAATTCCTTGTTACATACATACATATATGTGTGTGTAAGATGCAAAATTATTATACATACACATACCTACATAGATAAGCTTACGCTTGTATTCTCCAAGGGATAGGCAGCGGCGCACTAGAGAACTAGAACATCCACATTGCGCCGAGCTTAGTTCCGTCCCAAATCTAATAGGGGGCGAGCCTATCACCATATCGGGCACATATTCCAGAATCCGGGCTCATACTGAAAATCCAATATCACTTTGCCCCACCCGGGGATCGAACCCGAGACCTCAGGACGATAGTCGTACCGCGTACGCAATACCACTACGCCACCGAAGCAGTACAAATAATTATCTAAGAAAATAGCTAGGTACTAAAATATGATTTACCTATGGTGTATCCATAATCCTGATCCATGATCACTGTATCAAATTCCTGGGAATTCTACAATCTAACTACTAAAAATTCATGAATTACCCAAATCTAACATTGAACTAAAAAGATAATCATCGAACATTAAAAAACAAATTCTGATTTATGTTGCGGAATAAATTGCGTTTGCATGTATTAAAACACACAAGAGATCATTGGTCAATATATACATTATTCATGTACACGAACCAAGTAATAGCGTATTATTATACACAATTTTACACGAAGCAATGGTGTGATTGAATCGGAATATGCAAGAGATTTTCGGTGGCTCAATTCCCCCGTCCCTTTCCCAATCCTTATTCCTCCTTTTAGGTTGGCAACCCATGATTCATCATTCACATTTTTGTCTTGGGTGTCTATGGGCGGTGGAGACCACTTACCATCAGGTGACCCATACAATACAATACAACAACTCTTTATTGTTAAAAGCAATGATTACATGGCAAACAAAAAAAAAATAGGGAAACTACAAACTACTTTTGGTTTTACAATGGGCGGTCTTATCGCTAAAAAAGCGATCTCTTCCAGGCAACCTTTGGATGGACAGAATCTTAATTAAAGGAAGTGGATGGTGGTGTAACTACAATACAGCGAGATAAAGTAAACAGTCAGTAGAATATATAATAATAAACATAAGATTTACATCCTAATACTTGTTCTAGATATAGACCCATCCGCTCGTTTGCCAGTCCCTGATATAAAAAACCACTATCTTCAGGAATGCGAATAATACAGCAAGACTCTATAATTGATTACCTATACAGTAGTGAGCTTTCCGTTAATTCACATGGTAAAGTAAGAAACTCGCTACATAGCATAACAAACTTTTCTGAGCGAGCGGCAAAATAATGTTGCGTTTGATACTCATAGTTTTATAACCTGAGAACTAAATAAACCGATAATTTGTAATAAATAATCAAAGAGCCCATATTTGTGAAATAAAGTATTTAATTTTGTAAAAATATTTACCTAAGTGGCATAGTTCACTACGTTCGTGGTATGCTGGCGTGTATTGTGTTTAATATAACATAGCGTTTGAAAAACTTAAAAACTAACTATAAAATTCATCCCATTTTGACCATAATACGGGACTACCCTTGGAGTAAGCTGTATCGAACATAAAAATAATTGAGAGTCGGTCCAAATTTGCCAGTATCGAGTAACATACATAAACAAGTACCAACGAATGGACAACCTCCACGTCATAGTCGATTGAAAATGAGAACCACTAATGGGTATCTATGCATTCAAGTTTCTGGCAGTACTAAACTTAGTGGAGCCCCCACCACACCTAATAAGCTTGCCAAGCTGTACATATGTGCTTATTACGTAACTGTAGGTCTAACTGGCGTAGTTAAACTTAACAAAGTTAGTTGCGGTCTAAACATAACAGTCGAGTCTAAACCGATGATGTGTAAACCGCGGGAACGGCATTCTTGATACTTGCAAAACTCTTTGACGGTTATTGTTATTGATTCTTGAGGTCATATGCCTATCATTGCTTAGTTTAAGATGAGTCATCATATTTGCCTTGTGCATTTGACAGTAAGATTTGAATAAAGATACGTATACATAGGTACATACTCGTATACACAACAGCGAAGGTTTGTTTATGTGAATGCCACAGCGAAGTTTCGCGAATGATCGGGAACGTTCGGTCTCCACTGCTGATGGCACTTCGCGAACATTCTTTCGCCTTCGTTTGGTTGGTGTGTACGCGCCATTAAAAGAGGGGAATAGGGATTGGAAAAGGGAGAGTTATGGCTTCAAACTTATCTCTAACGCTAGTTGTTAAGGACTAAAATATAATATTTACAGATTCTTCTTTTAAAGATTTAATTGTACATTAATTTATTTAACATTCACTCATTTTGATATATAAAATAATTGACTACACGTATGGCTTCATTCTATACAAATAAACGTACGATTACATACACATGCATAAATAAATCAGACAACTCGACCACATTAAAGTGCAAATTCCTTACTTCTAATATCATATCCTCTCGAGGGGCTTGCGCCATGACTTGATGGTTGTTTAGGACGGGTATGGGGATACCCCCATGGCATTCACATAACACAGGGATACCCTTGTGTCTGCATCGGTTATCCGCTTGTCTTGTCGCAAGGCCCTCGATTTGCTTCTTCCCTTTTTGGATTCGGAATGTGAAGAAGCTTAAATAAGCCGGCATGATTCTAGCGACCACTGATAAACACATTGTTTGTTAGTGGTCGCTAGTTTTTTTGGACTGCACTACGCTGCAGTGTAGTCACTTTGCCGTACCCGGATTAAAAAAAAACATTAATGCTCTACATCATTCGATTTGTTTCTCCATTTTCTGACGTTTAATAAAACACAGCACATTAATCCATATGAAGGATGTGGATGCCACATACACGACGCGTAAATGTGGCGGCATGAAGAAGAAGTTGATCGTCTGTGCCGGGATCCAGAATGTCTGGTTCGCTATGAACGTCTTCCAGTACTTTTCCCGAAGCTCTTCAAACACGTCCTCTTTACGCTCTAAGACTCCCAGTACTAAGAAAATATATAATACAGGTTAAAGCTTTCTGTAGAATAATTTGCAGAGGACTGGGTCTGACTGGGACTTAACCATCAAGGGTTTGACATCAGACAGACATGCGGTCGTAAAAACTAAGCCGAATCTTGTCTGCAATGTGCTTAAAAAAGTGACTGGCTTGACTTCATTGGAGCGGCATAATGATAGGTAAGAAATTTAAGTAACATATGGACCATGTTTTCAAAAATGAACCAGCCCTAAAAATAGTAATAATACTAAATAATAAATACACCCAAGAGTCACACACCTAGTCCTGACCCCACACTAGGTATAACCTGTATCGTGGGTATCAGAAACTATGAGAGACTTTCGGTCTCACAACACCCAGACTTGAAACAAATATCTGTGGGCCACACAAACATTTGTCTCAATGCGGAAATCGAACCCGCGGCCTCTCGCTTCACAACCGGCTGCTCGCCCACTGCGCCACGGAGGCTGTCCAAGAAAAACAAGTTATTGATGCCAACATGATCTAAATAATATAAACCATTAATACCATATTGGTGTTAACATTTTTTTTTTTTTTTGTGTGTTGGATCATTTCTGCACAACACGGTCCAATTATACTTAGGTATTACTAAAATGTAGCTAACAATGCACAGACGTCGATTTCCCTACCAGCTAAAAATGTAGAGTCGTTTCAACTAGTTTGAAGATAACATTCTAGACTAAGGTAATATGTATGTCTTATCAGTAATAAATACATAATAATTCATAACTTACGTGTAAAAAACGTAGCCAGCAAAACTGGAGTCATCAGGAACTGATCAGCGCATACCTTTGTCGCCACTACTTTTAACATATTACCAGCGAATTTCCTGTCTAGAAACTTATACCTGGAAGAAAATTAGTGTTGATTTTAAAATATTGCTCTAAAAAGTGCAATAAAGTCGCGTTAAAAATCACCAAATGACAAGTTCTCGAATCTAATGCGACATTAACTTTTTAACTTGATTTCGGTGGAATATTAAGTCAATAAATGTGGGTGTTCTAGTTCGCTAGTGCGCCTCTGCCTACCCCTTCGGGGATACCGGCGTGAGCTTATGTTTTGTTTTAAATGAAACCGAATCGTTGTCAAATTCAAATGTCAGTAGTCATAGACGAGATTGAAAAAAAATCGCTTAGTCCCGTTTAATATGCTAGAGACTATTTTGAGAGTGCATAGGAAAACCAAAATGGTATCATATGGACTATAATATAAGTACATTCATTATTATAAACATAATGAGTTTGAACGCGCTAAGGTCAGGATTCAGGAACTACTGCGGCCTGAGCAGGAAAATTTCTGACAACCGTAAATGTATTCGAACTCGATGCGCATCTATGAAATTTGTATGAAATATTAACCAAACGTCATCAGTGCGCAGCGAACTCGAATACATTTACATTTACATTGGTTTTTCGTGCTCGGGCTACTGGTTCGAAATGAACATTTCTATTAGTGTTGGATAGTTGGATTCATCGAGGAACGCTATAGGCTGTATAACATCACGCCATAACCAATAGGAGAGGAGCATCAATGTTGCAAAAACGGGGAAAATGTATTACTTGTTAACGGGTACACTGTAGACATATATCGAGAGTTAAGGTTATAAATATTTATTTTGATTATTGAACCAATGCAAAAGTCTTTTACCAGAAATAAAGCGTTGGAGCATATACAGTACTGCCCACAGACACAATGCGGGCTGTCGCAGCTAAATCCAGTTCGGGTTTATCTGGCTGAAATAGAATAAGAAAATTGTTATTTCTTAACGAACCTTAATATTTTTTAGAGACTACTAAAGTATTATCAGTTCTGAAATCCGTAAGGCCAAACATTTTGATATAAACAATCAGAGTCTGGCTCGTTTCATTTAGTACAATTTGGTGTCGTCTCGTACAAACTTATTTATGTCTCTAGTTTTATTATCTACATGAGTTCTTACTAGATTGTTAGTTAATACTCCCAGGAAAGCGCAGTGAGCGTTAGTACAAAATGTATTTTTTATACAAGCACGGTAGTGTTAAATATAAACAAATCAACGATTAAAATCTAATGTTAAAGATAGTAGTGCACATTTTCAACACTACTCTACATCGGTAGCGTGGCCGAGCGGTCTAAGGCGCTGGTTTAAGGCACCAGTCTCTTCGGAGGCGTGGGTTCGAATCCCACCGCTGCCATATAACTTTTTGTAAAAAAAATATTTTTTTCTTTAATTTTGTTTATAATGTTTTTCTATCAAACTATTTACAATGTATCCACTGTAAAGTTCAAACAGGTTTGCATTTCTGTCGTTAGATGGCGTGCGTAAGCAGCATGTTATACTATATTGTTTTTTGGATTGTGAGCTTACGATGGTAGATAAGCATATTACACATGTCCCACCGTAAGGGAACATACCCATATTACGTAATCCATTTTTTACAATCTTTATACCCCGGTGACCACCCGTAGTATATGCCAAGACGTCCCCGCCTCCCCCTCTTGTCTTCAGGTAGTAATTTATATATATGGTTTTAAATCATTTTTTGTGGAAGAAAAGTTAAAAACAAAATATCATGATGTGTTGCCACCTGTGAGTATGTGTTAATGTGTTAAACGCTGCGCGCCATAAATTTAAATATAGCTAAAAAAAGAACGAGATTTTCCTAGAGGATATTAACTACGTGACGAAAACCTATAACGGGTCACGTAGTATGGGTACGTTCCCTAAGACACCCCTAATACCAAACAGTGACGAGGGATGACAATTTTCAAAAAGGAAGCCAAACCCAAGCTACTTTTTCTTTCAGATAATGCCTAGAAAATACTTATCTATTAGCCTACAGTCTGGCAAAGGGAAGCCGCCAGGAATTGGGTTGTATGGACGCTTCGCTACTGATACCAAATTAACTATGGGTGCAGTGGCGGATTTACACATTTGCCAACAGTAGGCTATTTTTGCCGCCTCTACTGAGATCTGAAATACTGTATATAGATAATATTTTCTTTTTTTCTTTTTCCCGGTGTATAATAATGTAGCCAGCAGTGGGACAGTAATATTACAGGTTTAATATTATATTATTATTGTAATAGTGATTTTTTTATTTTTGTAAATAAAAACAAAAATAATTTGGCCAAATCTGCCGCCCTAGGCTTCAGCCTACTCAGCCTATTGGCAAATCCGCCACTGCATGGGTGCGTTTAGTATTACCAACCTAGAAAATAGGAATAGGGATTGAAAAGGAGAGTGGTCATTTGAAACCGCACCGAAAAAAACGCAACAGCGAGCTGCCACTTTACGTCGGTTTTCGACTTGACTATGGTCACGTTAAACACAATATTGGACCGTGTTGCGCAGAAATGGTCCAACCCACAAAAAGACCACAAAAAATGTTTGACACTAATATGGTCTATTAATGGTTCAGATCATATTGGCATCAATAAATTTTTTTTGTTTTTTTTGTAGGTTAGTTCATACTTGCACTACAAGGTTCTTTTATTGATAAACATACCGAATATATTTTATTGAAAGTCTGTTGAGAGAGTTCGGCGGCGGTGTAGAAGGTCGCGTACACTGCAGTGTTGGTCAACACAGGGTGCCGCTGCAGCGAGCGACGCCACAAACCCACCAGCCGCGACGCCATTGCTCAGCCTTGCCTACACAATATATCATGAAGATTTTTTATCCGAACACAGCAAAGTGACTACACTGCACCTGATGGTAAGCGTAGTGCAGTCCATAAGAAACTAGTGACTACAAACAATAAGTTTATCAGTATTATATACTCTTGAGTATGGAATGCAAGTGCTATCTCTGTATCTCAATACTATGTAAGATCAAAATCGAGGTTACGACCTATTTGTTATATCTGATAAATTCCTAAAAATAGTATTCTTACACATTATATAACATTAAATATATCTTATGTAATATAATAAATGTATTAAAAAAGACAACTTACAAATAAAAATCAAAACTAAATTCCGTATTCAGTCACTATTACGAAAAATATATTTTATAAAAATCAATTCTATTTTCACACTAATCGTAGTTACAAGTCACTATTTCATCACTCGTTAGACAATACTTCTTCAATACAAAAGGAAAACTACAGATACACTACAAATATTTAAATGTGGATGAAACATTTTTTATCAGTGCACGCGGGTGTTATCAGTTAGTATTCAAACTACTGTGGCGCTCGAGTCTCGTACGGATACTCAATTGACTTCAATAGAATAATTAAATAAAAACCTTGTTACTGACGTCCACGTTCATGGGACGATCGAAATTGATGGATTTTATGTGTTTCTGATATTTCCGATTTATCGTAAACGTCCTTGATCGTAAACAACGTAGGTACCAAAAGTATAGTTAGTTCATTTCACGCAGACGCATTTCAAACTTAATTTTCGACCAACTTCCAGAAACGAGAAGGTCCTCAATTGGTCTGTATTTTCTATAATATGTATGTTACGCGATCTCTCCGCCAAATGTGGACTCAAAATTCTTTTTGTATTCGATAGAGCTTATTTCAAGGGTGGTCCCATATGAATTTAGTGACCAACGGATTTGAAGTCGGTGTGTTTAGTTTTTAAACTTATGATTATCCTTGCTATTGATAGTGTTGGTATGTACTACAATACCAGAGCTTACTGTATGCCATACAGCCGATCGTAAAAATGAAGCTGAATCATTTCTGCAATATGCTTTAAAACGTGTGTTACACCGACCCCACATTACAGTGGGATAAAGGTAGGTGGAAAGAAAAATATTTTGTTAAAATTTTCGGTAAGTGTATACAAATGTTTGCCCTAATAGGATTTAAGTCCATCTTTTATGTGCGATATGGAGACAGGTTGACATCACACAAGGGCCCGGTGGTAAATACTAAGTCGAATCCATTCTACATAATACTGAAAAAATATATTATGATTGGTTTTCTGTGAGTCATGGGAAACATTATTGAACCAATCGAGCCGGCCTATTCGAATTGCAGACATTTTATCTGAGGACAGCATAGTCTACGCCTTGGATCTATTACTTGCATATTATTATGAGTGAAACCACGAATAAAACTTAAATATATTTATCTAAGAAATAAGAATATAAACGCTGATTTATTTTAATAATTATAAAATATACTGCAGAAACTAGGTAATCGTTAGTGACACAGTCATTATGCAAATAATTAATTACGCGGTAAATTAATTTTTAATTAAACATATAACAGTACGTAATACTAATTATTCCGAGTAATGTCTTAAGAATTAACAATTAAATAACAAACATAAAACCTTTACATAATTTTTTATCGACAAGTAATTAAGACTTTTCAAAAACGCAGTGTAGAAAAATATTTTTGAGGGCGAATCTTTAAGTAGCTAGATAATTTCATAAATTCTATCTGGAATATAATTCTGCAGTCTTGAGAGATATTAAAATGAAAATAAAAATATGAATGAAAATATGTCAAAATTTCAAAATTATCCTTTAGTTAAAGTTATCTGGAATTAAAGCATGCACACCGATAAAACGAACCTCTAAGGTCTTACCTTTGTTACAACATACATGAATGGTGAATACTGTTACTGTATTATCAATGGTATTACGAACTCTACGTAGGAACGCAAGGTTTTGAACGCCAACCGAAAGGGAATGCAACCTGTTGCCCGTGATCCCGCCTGGACTCTTAACCCTTATCTATTTTAAGTAATTTCTGCTAAAAAATTGACAACCTCTTAATATTTTAAAAATATATTAAGTTTACTTACAAATAAGGTTTAAACCATAAGGTTCTGCAACTTTAGTAGAGTCGTAAAGCAAAGGTAGAGTTTTAAAATTTGAAACGCGTGGAGGTGCGCGGACCGCGGGCCGAGGGGCGCCGTGGTCGCCGGTACCAGGTAACAGGAGGTACGGACGCACAGTGCTCTCACGCCGATCCGCGTGGACAAGATTATGGAATTTTATACAAGACTAACAGCCGGATTAGTTGGCGCTATTTTTTGTTGTGTCAGATATATGGTGAAATTGAATATTAACATTGAATTTACGAAATCCTTCCGTCTTTATTATTTTTCTATTTTACTAACATTAGTGGGATATTATTATGAGTTTAAAAAATGTATCATTTTCTATATTTATCGGTATTCATAAAAAAATATAATGATGAAATGTTTACTAACATGATATCCCAATTTTCATAGCAATTTCGAAAAATCCATCGCTACAAACCGCCTCACTGTGCGTTCTTGAAGCTAGCGGTCGTCCTCCCTCCCACGTCAGCACATGTCTCTCTCTTGCACCATCTCGCCGTCTCTGTCCCACAACCCAGTCAGTCACCGCGGAACTCTAGCGTATTTCACAGGTGTGTTGCTTGCACGCGTCATGTCATTCTCTCGTAAATAAAAACCTGTTATTGTAAATGTTAAAGGCACAGTTTGAGAATTTATACAGAAAAACCATTTGATTATCAACGTTAAGTGATCTGAAAACTGTTGCGGTTATAAAGTGCTTGAACAAGTGAGTTTCGAAACAGTGACAAGTTTTTCTTGTGTTGTGTGCTCAATCCTTAGCTTGGAGGCTTTACTGTCAATATCGCCTGTGTGGTCGGCTCTCGTTCATTTCGTGGCCGTTTGAGATCAAGGTATGCGAGAAGTTTTCACTTTTTTAAGTCGATACCTAATAGATTTGTGGAATAAACCTCCAACAATGTAGTTTGCATGTTTATCTTTCAATTAACCACATGCCACCTTCATGGATTTCTTTCGTAGCATTTACGCAGTTTGAAAAATATTAACAAGTCACGTTCTTGTAGATCTAAATGATTCTGTACATAACAATATTCTTCAAACTATTTTACAGAACGATATGTAGAGTCGTCTCTATTTTCTTTTTCACAGATACACAAAATCAACTATTAAATGATCGCCTATTTAATTTTAAAACTACGGTTACTTTTTATACAGTTTCGATAAAAACAAGCCAAGATACCCCTACCCCTAACACTTGTCTATCAGTCAGGTGCTCTATTATAGAGTCAGTGTGATGTGTTTAAAGAGGGGGACTTATCTGTTTACATTTCTACCTGCCCCACACAATCCCATGCATTCCAACATGTTTCCCTTCTTTATGGTAATACTTTAAGCCAGTTGGTATTCATGGTGTTGGTGACTAACAATTACGTCAGAGTTTTTATTACACTGATAATAATATTGACGGAGAAAATTCAACAAGCAGTATTATGGAAAGCTTCATTGTCTTTAGTACAATACTAAGAAGGTCACACTTCGCATATAAACTTCTTCATTGAAAAGTACCATAAAAGATGAAAGTGGAATTTTTATTTCTGTTTGATCGTTTGCGGATCTCAAGGCGCGTCTCTTGCATGTGTCTTCCTCGAAACAAAACACAAATACACATACGCAAAACAATGATTTTCGCTGTCTCCTGCTCGTAAAATAATAGTACCTAGATAAAAATGTGTAGCGAAACCATGTTTTGTGTAAGTGTTTTTCTAGTTTTACTTAAAAACATTGAATAAATTTAATATAAATACTACAATCGTAAAACCAGTATCTACCTTAAGTTTATACCTACTATAAACACAAAGTAATATTTTGCTCGGATCTATCAATTACACAAAAATGCAATAAAGTCAATCGAAAACATAAGTAGGTTTCATTTACAATTTTAGTGGAAGGCCTCCTATTAGAATATAAATTATCACAAAATTCGATTAATTAATTCATGTCCGAAAATTAACGTTGTTAATCCACTGTTTATTTTAATTCAAAAATTGGCAGCCATAATTTCACTTATATTTCGATCTGTGCTTTAACTAATTTTCTTCCTATTAGGTGAGTTATTAAGAATTTCGAAAGCAATGCGACAGAAATTCTTGCTAAACAAAATTCAGTTTTACTGTCGTACAATCATAGGCATCGAAGAGTGCGTTGAAATTGTTACCGCTTATCATCATCATCATCATCAGCCACAGGACGTCCACTGCTGAACATAGGCCTCCCCCAAAGATTTCCAGATCGACCTGTTGAAAGCGGCCTGCATCCAGCGACCGCTTATAATTAATATTAAATCAATCTACATTTAATACGAATTTGTTTTGTAAATGCTTAATTTTCGAAAACTATAGGTTTTGTTGTTCCCAAATGATTTAATAATTGTAGTTATAGAAAGTTGAACTGCTAGTCAAATAAATATACCTACGGAAAAAAAGGAAATTATTATCATTTTTCGAACTGTAGAATGGAAACTCTATCAGAGGTATTAAAATTAATTTATCGTCCTTATAAAAACCGTTAACTCCTATTGCCTTTAAAAACAAATCTTAATGAACCAAAACTTCGTGACTCTACCTTTGTAGAGCTAGTAAGCGACATATCTCATTACACTGAAAACATCGACGATTTATAATATTATATTCATGACTAAACAGCAATACATTCAGGTGCTTTGAATAGTTCCTAAATGTACGGGTAGCATGATTTATATTCTCGCATAACAATCCTATTAATATTGTACTAATATTATATAGATAGGTTTTTTGTTTGTCACGAATAGCTACTTTTTATTCCGAAAAAATGTTCATTTCTCGTTGAATACGTTAATGCGAACGAAGTCGCGACCAACAGCTTGTATCCATACAAATAGAGGGATAACAAATTTGATAGATTTTAGTGATTATTAAAAACTAGCAATTCTTGTCAAATTCCGGCGTCCATGCCTGGTCCCGTCAATGATAATGCATGTCGCGTGGTGACTCATGACACAAACGCGCCGGAGTCATCAGCGTGACCAGGTAGAAGGGCAAAGTAAGCATTTTCACCGCGGCACTCGGCACTCGGCACACTGCAATACAAATAACATACGCTCTTCATAAACAGTCACACACTGCATAATGTATTACGCAAGATTTTTCAAGAGAAAGAACCTTTTGAATTGTAATCACGTTTATAAAATATTTTTATAAAACGCTACTAGGCATGCTCTTGAGGTTGTCTATTCCAGTTAAGTACTATCAGAGAGTTGGACTCATTTCTAACTATCCAGTTTTCGTAATGTTGTTGGTTTCACCTGTAATATAGACATCTAAAGAAATAATAACGATGATATTATGACAAAGATGCTTTATTCGGGAAAGTGGATGCAATTAATCTCATATTACACTGTCTTGGAACTGCTGTGAGAGTTGAGTTAGAAAGGAGAACATTGAAGAGGTAAGTTGATAAAGATGGTGCAGCACACCTTCATCTCTTCAAATTGAAAGAGACTAATTATAACTGGTATAAACCATAAATATATTCATTGTATGAAACATGCAAGCAAATGCCATTAATCCGTAGAATAATAAAATTATGAACTTATAGTACCGATGGGTCGTATAATGCTTAACATCACGCAAACGTTACGTAAAGAGCAAAGGCATGTACATCATATTTTATAGCATATAAAACGTTTGTAGTGTAGTAAATATGACATAGATACCTTCGCCGTAGATTTCATTCTTCATTCAAACGCTTCATTCAATTTTGTGAATGTGATCGTACTCATTGAAAAATTATCCACGTCGATTAAGAAAGAGTACATGTGATCTATTCGCTATTGTATCAGCAATTTAATATTTTGCTTATGTGTGTATGAATGATCACTTTTGTAGCTTCATTATAATTACAGTGGTCTTTAAATATGGGCTTAATTGTATATATTCAATTGCAGTTACTTTACGACAAGGATTTCTACATATCGCCCTATACTCAACAGATCAAATCGATCTTTATTAAATCCTAAATCATAAAATGTAATATCATTTGAATTAAAATTAGATTGAGATGATCTACGGCAAATGACAAAGCAGCTGTTGTTTATAGTGTGACTTTTTCTCAAGAACATTGTTACATTAAAATCGTCATTTCAAAACGATCACTCCACTCTTGAATCTAAACAATACAGAACCAACCAAAGCAGACTCGACCGTCTATCGCCGAAGCAACCGTAATTTGTTCGGCCTTCTAACAATCTACCTCGAAAACTATAAAATTTCATGATTTACCAGACAATCACCATTCAATTCGGACAACTGAGTATCTTTCGTCATCCACAACATTACATCGACACTTTTATGTTACTCCGGCAATTTCTATATTGAAATATCGAGCGAAACTAAATGGCATGACAATTTGTTTTTCATGAAATTCCGTAAAAAGATAGATTTCGCTTATTTATATCGAGAGTGAATGCGTACCGAAGACATGATAAAACCATTTTCACGTTATGTAAAATACGGAGACGCCTATTTCCGAAAAGAATAAGTAGAAACAACGGATTTCTAATTTCTTAAAATCTAGAACACTTTTTTGTCTCATTCAATTAACAAGATATCCCCCTCTTTTTTCCCCTCTATTATACCCCTCCAATTTTTAAGATTCTACTTGTGTTCGATAGACCTTACTCAATCAAGATCTGATGGATTTTGGAGTCGGTTTATTAAATTTTAAAATAAGTGATTATTATTGTCAACTGTGATCTTTTATAAATCTACTTTATTGTAGATCTTATCATTCATGTTATCTTATTATTTGCCTGTAAATGTTGCTCAATGTGCATTCATATCTTATCAACAGGAATATCGCTTAGACATAATATGACAGCAATTTATAATTTTGAAATAGCTTTCTGTAAAGAAACGTATGAACGATTCTGCCGGCTTACTTTTATTTACTAATTATAAACAGGTATCACCAATAATGAAATCCTAACTGAATGATATCTAAAAGACGAAAAAAAAGAGAGGAATATAAACAAAAGATGGGAAAATGAACTCAAACTCACAGCAGGTCCAAAAGAAGAGTAGCAAAGGATAGAATCTAACGGAAATTGTTGTAGGAGACCTTTGTCAAAAGGCACACTGAGCTCAGAGATATTCTATAAAAACCAAGTCAAACATACTCAGGATAAAGGCTTATTGATTGATTGATTGATTGATAATCAGAGAGCCTCGACCAACACCTTAAGAGGCTTTCGGTTGATGTTTCGGTCAACAGCCAAATCCAGAAAGCAGTGTTACTGGACGCAGCACGAACTGTGAGAAGGTTCCTCAATCTGGGGTTCTAACTGCCGGTGGCTGGAGTCCCGAGCCTCGCCATCGGAAGGGAATCATGTTATATTTCTAAATGTAGTTGTTTTTATATTTATATATTTAGAAATGTAAAAAACCTTTTCGAATAAAGAACTGAACAGGTATCAATTTAAAGAGAGAATGGCATTGGATTCCTTATTGAAAATTTCACCCATCGCCACTACTCTACGGAATATGCCACAACACACTCTCCATTATTAATAATCTTTAGGGACCTTACTTATAAAAACAGTCTAGCTGAGCAAATGGCTAAGAATAGGCTGTCACTTTTTTCCTTGTGTTACATTGTTTGAAAATAAATGGGACAAGCTATTCTTTATAATTTGCTCAGTTAAACTGTTTTTATAGGCCCTTTAGTTACAATATTCACATCTCCTACATATGACATAAGCCACCGCTAATAAAACGAACATCAAATCTATATAAAACAAATCAAAACTAAAACAGATCCGTAATCAGGCAACAACGTCTAATAAACAATGACCGCCCGGCCCTATACAATACGTCATGATTCATGTATTGAAAAATATGAGAACATCTCATTTGAAAACGAGACGGTGTGTTTACAAACTTTAGCTAACGTTTATAAACTGTACTGGGCAGTATGGCGGACGGACATGCATTGCATCCATTCTGTACTTTATGTGCCTAAATAGACGTAACTAGATATTTTCGTGTTTAACTACATCGTTACTCGGTTATTAAGTAATACATTTTTTTATGTGTTTAGTAATTAAGGTTGCGTAATCCATGTGCCGTGGCTTGGATGACGAAATTTTTTTTTTTCAGAATTATTATTTCCACGATTCACAAACAAGCAAGATGTAACCGATGTAAGACGATACAGATAATAACAATCAAACAATATTTTGTAAAGCATTCACAGAAATATATATACGCTATGGTAAAAACAGAAAATAATAAAAGTGAAAATGCTAACGGCTTTAATGACGCTAAAATAGTTACCCAGTATTAATAACAATCTTGATTACTTATATATAACAAGAAGACGGGTGCCAAGGACCCCGCATACCGGACCTTGGTTACGCTCTACTGTAGTTTTGTGGGACGCGATGAACAGCTGTTTCTTGGTAAATCAATTGCTTTGACATTTACTTACTATCGTCATGAGAGAGTTTAATGAACTCTGACATTCTATTAAGAAGTTATCTTAAATAATGATTGGACTTCTATCCTCAATAATTGTTAAATAATTGAGGATTATTTTAAGAAACAACTCAAAGCTTGAGTCAAATATTTCATTTTAAACTGACATCAAAAGATTTAATACGTGCAGCAGTCCCGTTAATGCAAAAATTGACATGTTAAGCATTACTTAACCAAGTACTGCTCATTATTCTCAAAAAGAGCAACGTCAGAGTTTCTTGCCCGTTCTTCTCTGGCGAACCAGCCTTCCGAACTGGCGGTAGAGTAAACATTTTAGACGGAATCTAAACAATGTGTGACATTTTACGGATTCAATAAACGATTTGATTTAATTTGATTTGATTTGATTTGATTTGACTAATGTAGTCGCTATATTATCATTTACAGACAGATCGTTCGAGTGAAAGTGTTCGGGCGGTTTCACAGTCCGCTGGCCGCTTTGAAAACCCACAGCGGGTATTTTTTTGCCAATTCTGCAGTTAAACAAATCGATTGTTTACGAGTCAAGAATGTGGGTCGGCTAATGATGAAAGTATCTATTAATGTCAACTTCTAATTTAATTTTACCATAGCTTACAAACGTCACGTTACGGTTGAATTAAATTAGATTCGGGAGTCGCGGCACTACACAACTACATAACACAACTTCTACACAACTTTAAGAGCGACTTGCAGCATTTAGATAAATCTCGGTTTATTCCAAATGTCGATTTAAATATATAAACGAGCTGTAGGATACGTTAAGTTTAGGTCTAACTCTACATTAGTAATAGCGCCGCAAGTCGCCCTAAGAGTATAAATGCACAGAAGATTTAGGCTGAGATCTATAGAGCGAACTTCGACTAAGTCTAAGTCAAAGTAACAAACTCAGTGAGGTTTTGGAATTATTATATCGAACTTTGACTTAGTCTGAGTCATTTTGTACAAGAAAAACAGTCTGACAGACAGACTAAGCAAAGATTTTCTTGTAAAAAATTACTCGGACTAAGTCAAAATTAAGTAAAAACAATTATCACCAAGTTTATATTATTCCATTTTATGTTGTTAAATTACGTAACACAAAAGGCAGAAGAGCTAAAATCACCTCATTTATATTAATAGATCTAACTTTCCTTATTCCCTTCCTTTTTTATTAAGCTACATTAAGTAACGCTAAAGCTAGAAACTTGCTTAATCACTTCGTTTATATGACTCGTAGAAACTAGAAACCAATCGTGCGTCACAGTTATAAAACCATCGGCTGAACTACCGAAAAACGCTTACCTATCCAAGTCGTGTTTAAGAAAGGTCAGGGAATGCATACGTACCTACTTCCCATGACCGTGGCTGGAAGCCGTATAAATAACAACGGGTTCATCTATCACACTCCCCTTTCTTTTCACACAGGAATCGTGGAACAGTGCGTGCAAGGGCGCATATAATCTTGAGAACTATTTGATATTACTAATATTAGAGGCTTAGTTGTTAACATAAAATAAAACTGTTTGTTGTCTTTTCTATATTTTCCTACTAAACATCTTAAGGCGACTTACAGCACTCCGATAAATCTCGATTTATCCCGAATCTCAATTTATGTATAGGGATGAGTTGTAGGATAAATCGAGTTTACTACCTCTAGAGTAGTAATAGCACTGCAAGTCGCCCTTAAAGAACATGATTTTAATAACTCAGATTAATAACACCTACAGGCTCAGTCACCGTAATAATTACTGTGATATTGTATTATTTGACATTGTACAGTTATTTGTCATTAGTCATTGTATCGACAATAGAATTATTGTTCTCTCAAAGGGCTTGCGACATGACTTGATGGTTGTTTGGGTATGCGGGTACATCCCTGTGTGGCACCGCACATCCGCCTGTCTTGTCCCAAGTCTATCGATTTGCTGCTTCTCTCTTCGGAGTACGGAGAAGCATAAATAGGCCGGCATAATTCTGATAACTACCGATAAGCCCAATGTTTGCCTGTGGTCGATGTTTTTTAGGCCTACCATTAAGTCGTGTAGTGTAGTCACTTTGCCGAGCCCGGTTAGAAAAAACATTCGTGAATTCTAACCTTAGATTCTAAAAAGCTTAATAAAGTGTGGGAACACAATTTTATTATCAGGGTTTAATTGTACATTTTGTGAAAACTCCTTTTAAGTTCGTACTTTACATTCCTTTGCCATATTTGAAGTGAGCGCTGGGCGTACAAAAAGTTCAAGGACTAAAGTGGAATTTAAAGTGGACTCTTAAAAACATACGAGGCTAGTAATCTCAATAGAGATAAAACTTAAAATCCAACTAACAATATTTTTGGTACAATGCAAATATACAAAACGGAAAAAATCTAACACAGACCTTACTGCCGAGTCCTGGTCTTAGACTGACTTCTTTATTCAAGAACACCATTGTTGGATTGCCTATTTACTGAGGAAGATCTATAATATCACGCTATGACCAATAGCAACGGAACGTCCATGAAAAATGTTGCAAAAACAGAGAATATTATTTTCTTGTGACACAGACGAAGTTGCGCGGGTCAGCTTGTCTAAGTATATTTATGCAGAGTAACGGTATACGATACTAGAGTATGGAACTATATCGTTCTTGTATATGCTTTCGACGAACAAGCTTTCTCTGTAACAATGGAAAATGTCATCGCAATCAAGCGAGATGCCTCTCAATGTGATTCATTTCTTATCATCCATTGTGAACGATTCCCTAGTAATGTTACTTTAACACCATGTGAAACGGTTTGTGGTATATATCTTTTGTGTGAACGAATGATTGCAAAAGAAATGATGGTAAGATAAACACTTAGAAAGAGTATAGATTAAACCCACCATTTTAGCTCTTGTGTTAACTATCTTATCGACGATGATATCTTTGATACTAAAATAAGACTAAACCCCAAATACTGATATGCTACTTAACTTTAACGGCTACTTTACAATTTTGATGAACGGACTCAAATAATTATTCATTGGTATAGACTAGTGGCAGACTGTGGTGATTTTTCTAATACGATTTGCCTGGTTTTTGGCTTCTCCAGAGGGGGTTGATCTAAGGCAGCCGTCCAGTCGTTAAAATTAAGCCGAATCCTTTTCGCAATACAAAGAGATATAGCATTACGAACTTCAAGTTAACAAAGTTTTCTCGAGCTTCTGTATAACTAACGCGCGAATACGATTAGGTATACTCCAAATATGGACAATGTAGTTTCTCAATAAGATAATGTTGTAACCGAATTTTACGAATAACGGAGCTTAATCAAACATATTCTTTCGGACAATAAATATGTGTAATTAGACATTCATATTTCGCGTAACGGCAACCAAATACCCGTGAGAACTTGGAGCCTAATTGCCAAGGATTTTAAAGGTGAAAATTATATAACACACGCGAATGTTAGTAATTAACATCACGTTCAAAGCATACAGTTTGAATTCTTACGCAACTTTCTCATAGTTAAATTGATTTGATGCATTGAATGAGTTTGCGGCGTTTGATTTGACTCACTTGACTAGCGACTAGCGACTCTACTGCTGTTGGTTTATTCGACCCGAGAACAAACTATATAACCCCAAGCATTCGATTAGAAAGTAAATCGCATCAAGGTATAATCTATGTCAAGTTTACAACAATAATTATTATAATAACATAACATAAGCTCACGCCTGTTCCCAGAAGGGGTAGGCAGAGGCGCACTAGCGAACTAGAACACCCACATTTCGCCGAGCTTAGTTCCGTCCCAAATGTGATAGGCGGCGAGCCTATCGCCATATCGGGCACAAATTCCAGACTCCGGGCTGATATGGAAAAATCCAATATCACTTTGCCCGAGACCTCAGAACCGTAGTCGTACCGAAATACCACCACGCCACCGAGGCAGTCATAACTATTATAACTTGGAATTTGACATATTAAACCCCCTCTTAAATTAAATCCAATAAGATTTCGACACCTTCACAAACAATTATATATCGATTCCGTAATGTATAATGTAGACTCTAAACATTGCCAACTGATCAGACTCGACCTTTATCACAAAACGACTCTCAAGCCCGAAGCCACATTTAAAGCTAGTCAAAACTCAAAGCTACATACAAAAATCTTGTGTTAAATAAGGTATTCTGTAATTTGAGCCTGATATTGTGTTTTGACATAAAAAATGATAATAAAATCAATGTTAAATAATTTTTTGGTAAGCCGTAGATTTGGAGTTATATTTGCTAGCCCAAATAAAGATACGTATTGCGCTTCGTATGGATTGCTATATATATGTATATATATGCATAGTTGTTATTTTACTTAAAAATGTCCTCAATAACAAAATAAGCAGGTTCTTCCAATAACATGACCTTACTAAAACGACTTTGATGTTGCGTTCTTTTTAAGTAACGACAATATTAACATATTGTTTTTTCCTGTATATTTTCAAGCTACATAGACGTCGCCATACTATGACAAAAACCCGAACGCCTCTAGCGGTTAGGGTAGGGAATTAATATTTTTGTAGTTTTACTTATAGACTGCCTCGGTGTCGTGGTGGTATTTCGGTACGACTACTGTTCTAAGGTCTCGGGTTCGATCCCCGGGTCGGGCAAAGTTATATTGGATTTTACCATATCAGCCCGGAGTCTGGAATTTGTGTAAAATAAATAAATACACTCAACAGTCACACACCTAGTCCTGACCCCACACTAGGTATAACCTGTATCGTGGGTGTCAGAGACTATGAGAGACTTTCGGTCTCACAACACCCAGACTTGAAACAAATATCTGTGGGCCACACAAACATTTGTCTCAATGCGGGAATCGAACCCGCGGCCTCTCGCTTCACAGCCGGCTACTCGCCCGCTGCGCCACGGAGGCTGTAATAATTTTTTTTTATGTAATAAATATCATCTGGTTTTGTTTGATATAATATCGATAAACGATTGAATGGACACTGCGTGTGTCACCAGTGCCGCCCACATCCGTCACGTGACAGGTGGGGTCGAGTTACTGTCGATGGGAACTTTCCATGGTGACCATTAATTGTATTATTAAACGCAGCACTTATGTGCCTCGGTGGCGTGGTGGTATTTCGGTACGACTACGGTTCTGAGGTCTCGGGTTCGATCCCCGGGTCAGGCAAAGTGATATTGGATTTTTCCATATCAGTCCGGAGTCTGGAATTTGTGTGCCCGAGGCGACAGGCTCGCCCCCTATCACATCTGGGACGGAACTAAGCTCGGCGTAATGTGGGTGTTCTAGTTCGCTAGTGCGCCTCTGCCTACCCCTTCGGGGATACAGGCGTGAGCTTATGTAATGTAATGTAATGTAGCAATTATATTCTATAATTATTACATCAATTTTAGAATTAATTTAAATTGTTTACGTCTTGGAAATTAAATGATTTTAAATTGTTTTAAGTATACTTAATATCCATTATGATAATATAAGTTAAATAAATTATAACTTTAAACAATAAATTATTTAACATTATTCAATATACTGAAGTCAAACGGTAAAGGAAAACATCGTGAGGACACCTGCATACCCGAGAATTTCTCCGGTATGTGTAACCCGTATTAGGCCAGCGTGGTAGACTAAGGCCTAACCCCTCTCATTAGTAGTGGAGGCCCGTGCCCAGCAGTGGAACAGTAATATTACAGGGCTAATATTATATTATTATTCAATATAGTAGATTGCAATTAAAATTGAGACATGGAAACCATTGTTAAGGGACTATGAAACAAACTCATAAAATTGAAAAATAAATAAGTACAAATTCTATAGAAAAATACTTTTATAGCACTGGTAAAACAGGTGATAAAAAAATTGAATTTTGACTCCGCATTTAAGCCAGGTTGCTGGTTTCAAAGACATATATATTTAACAAACTAGTGTGCATAATCCTTGACACAAAAACTCTATTGAATTATTTTAATGAAACAGTTTACTTTTACTTCTTATTCAAACTGGTTATGCTTTCATCAAATATCAAAGTTTAAATCTCAATTTCGAAATGAATTTACTGTCTCAGAATGGTCAAACGCTACTCAACTTTAACGGCTTCTTACATTGATTTTCGCAAATCGCAATATCTACCCAAATACATATTATGCATAATAAATTATTATGTCTGAGATAAAATTTATCTGGCTATTGAAGGATCAGCCATAAATTAATAAATGTTTTTGATTTATTGAATTAAATCTTTCTTTAAGCGATAGGTTCATCGGATTTCGGGTCGACAAGTGTGGTCATTCCCTAAAGAGGAACTTTTGTTTTAGTAACTTTGTCTATCTCTGTCTGCAAGTATACAATCTACGTCATGTTCATCATCTGGCATCTTTGTGCGCCATCAACACCGTTATTTTACGATGGTTAACAATTATTGAGCTTCACGTTTTGAGTCTTCATTGTCTAGAAACACGTGGCTTAAGATAATTCATTGTTTCTATTGTTTTGCATTAGGATATTACTGTTCTTCGCCTAATTGTATATTTCAAGTTATAGAGCCACGCTTCAGACATTTTTTTCTTCATAATGCGACTCCACTGGATTATTACCATTGTCTCACAGGAAACCGACTTCAAATGACAGATTACTATTGCATTTCCAACGAGGAATGAGATTACCACAGGCCTTAAATATTTCTTCCCAATCCCCATTCCTTTTCACAGTACGAAGGCAAAAATAATTTAAAACATCGGTCCACATTTGCAGCAAATATAGGGTTGAATAATCACAAGTTTAAAAACTTAACAGACCGACTTCAAATCCGATCGTGACCAAATTTATATGGGACCACCCTTGAAATAAGCTCTATCGAACACAAAAATAATTTTGAAAATCGGTACACATTTGGCGGAGATATCGCGTAACATAAAAAAAATACAGACGAATTGAGGACGTCCTCATTTTTGGAATTCGGTCGAAAATAGTGAGGAAATGACAACATCCCTCTTTTGAAATCGGTTGAAAGATTATCTGATCATCATTAAATAATAGTACCTACAATCTCCTTGAACATTCGCTGTATGACAAGAATATGTGATTTCCTCATGATAAACACGCGATCTTCGACTTTCCTTACGTAATACCTCGGTATTAATAGACAATGCAACGTTATATATGGATGATAATTATTACTTAAGGGTATTATAAAATTGAAGCAATAGTATTGAATAAAGGTATTTATATTTATTTTGACTGCCTCGGTGGCGTGGTGGTATTTCGGTACGACTACGGTTCTGAGGTCTCGGGTTCGATTCCCGGATCGGGCAAAGTGATATTGGATTTTTCCATATCAGCCCGATATGGCGATAGGCTCGCCCCCTATCACATCTGGGACGGAACTAAGCTCGGCGAAATGTGGGTATTCTAGTTCGCTAGTGCACCTCTGCCAACCCCTTCGGGGATACAGGCGTGAGCTTATGTTATTTATATCGATATAAATTATTTCAATTATAAAACAAGTATACATTCTTCTTCAACTTTGTTAGTAGTTGGTAGTTATTTGTCAACTATTGAATGACTATTATTTGTCTTATTTCGTTTTAACGGAGAATTTATTCAGATACTTCTTTCTACCTGCCCTTATCTCACCTTAACGTGGGGTCGGCGAAACACATTTGCAGTTACAGAAATGATTTACTCAGATACTAGACACGTTAATAAGTGTAAACGTATGTTTTGCTATGCCATAATAATACATATGTTTGATTCAAACGTGCAAGTCTAACAAAATGTCCAAGTATCTTTAAAATCTGGTAGGCTAAATAATTAATACTGTTCAAATTCAGATCTTTGAACATGTTGAATCAATTAATTATGACACGCTGATTAATCATTACCTACTTTGCAAAAGCTTGATAGCATAATAATATTACACTCCTTCAAGGAGAGTGACCTAGGAAGGAGTCTCCTTGCTTGGTTGCGTGATGCATCTATTGCTTACTTATCAGAGAATCAGTTATACAATCATACACAACCATATTACATAAATAAAACAAGAAACGAACCTGATGCCCTTCTCCTCGCCATTTTCAGCAATAAGCCATAATAACAACAGTTACGTAAGAGTAACAGTAAAGCTTAATAGTAAATACGTTTCAAATAAATACACCCAACAGTCACACACCTAGTCCTGACCCCACACTAGGTATACCTGTATCGTGGGTGTCAGAAACTATGAGAGACTTTTGGTCTCACAACACCCAGACTTGAAACAAATATCTGTGGGCCACATAAACATTTGCTCAATGCGGGAATCGAACCCTCGGCCTCTCGCTTCACAGCCGGCTACTCACCCACTGCGCCACGGAGGCTGTCAACTTATACTTATGAAACTAGAAATAAGAAAGGTCACAATGAAGACACTTATCTTAAATATTAATCCTAAAATTATACTATTAAATAACTTATAATAAAAGATAACCTAAAAACAAGACCAGCAGCCTGATGGTCAGACGACATTGTGAGACAGGCTGGACCCTTGTGGTTGAGAACTGCACAGGACCGTTACATTTGGCGTGCCAAAGACGAGGCCTATACCCAGCAGTGGGTGGATGATGATGATGATGATGATGAAAGATAACCTAGTAATTAACATATTAATTATGGTTGATAATGGAAGGCACAGATACGTATCTATGGGAAGCCTAATCGCGGAAAGCAAATTATTTATGATATTATTTATGAAAAGAGAATCGTAAATATAGTACGTATAAGAAATAAAGCATGTACAATGTACATTATAGAGGCAAAGATGATAATATAATAATATGATCAAAATTAATGATAAAATTAAAACTTACTCAACGAGCATGGCATTGTGCAAATCCTTTCGCATATCAATATTTAAAGCAATAAGAATCGATTTCTTAAGTTTACGTGAATATTATACATTGAAATAAAACTATTTTTACGGATTCTATCACGATTAGGTTTTAATTATTATTCCCGACGTTTCGAAGGCTTTGTAGTCTACAAAGACTAACTTTGACTGCAAAGCCTTCGAAACGTCGGGAATAATAATTAAAACCTAATCGTGATAGAATCCGTAAAATAGTTTTATTTCAATAAGAATCGTATAACATTCGTCAGTAACATCTATGTAACACTCTTATGATGGTATCTTTTCATTAAACCCACCTGAACAAATACCATTGTTTTGAAACAGTATTGCAAACAGTGGCGTCGTCGCCGGTGAATTGTTCCTAACCGTTTTTTTTAGTTATACTCATGTAGGTATTATACTCCAATGGTACCTACTAAAATTATATAAAATAAATAAATAACACAGTCACACACATAGCCCTGACACTGAGATACGAGTCTCGTGTCGTGGGCATTAGGAACTACGAGATACTTTCGGTCATAAAATACCCAGACCCAAAACAAATAGAGGTAATATGTAGGTCATACAAACATCTATTTCGGAGCGGGAATCGAACCCGCGGCCTCTCGCTTTACAGCCGGCTAATCGCCCACTGCGCCATGAAGACTGTCCAAATGCTGATACTATATCGAGAAAGCAATATTAGCTACTATTCATTTAAAATCTTTAAAATACTACGAAAATTCCCTTCAGATGATTCCTCCTTTTTTTTCCTTCCTCCTAGCCTACCACTAATGGTACGGAAGGTATTTTTTGATGATACCACTATACTATCTCTTATTTTTGGGGCATATTAAAATATAAATTAAAATATTACATTATAGATTATATATATTAGTACAGCTATAGTGCAATGAGGTACACTCTCAATCAGTATTTTCTTTTTGCAACAAATCTATCCAAAGGTTGTCTGGAAGAGATCGCTATTAGCGATAAGACCGCCAATTGTTACACTAAGTGTTGTTATATTGTTTTATTTATAATGTACTTTGTAATATATGTGTGTGTGGTTTACAATAAAGAGTTAATCTAATCAAATCTAAAATGTTTAAATAAATAAAAATATTTTTAAAGATATTCAAAGAAATTCTTGGGGAACTTCGCGTCGTATAGATAGCATTGAACGCTTAAAATAGAAAAAGAAATATATTTTTGACAACGAATGTTATCGAAATAGAAGACATCGAGGTGAAGTCTAAACAATTCAGTAACTGTAGACAACCTTGTACAAATAAGAAAACAATGGACGACAGTAGCTCAAGGCTGATGAAATGGCATCATGTTATTCATGGCATCAGGCACTTGAGCTATGAAATCTTGAGGACTTAGCGGAACATCGAGTCATTGAGCAAAGCCACTGTCAAAAAGATCAGCACCAGCCTGCGAAATTAGAATTTTACTGTGTTTATTGGAAATTGTAGCTTATCCTTCGAGTGAATATGTATTTTTTTTATCCGAGCACGGCAAATTGTTAAGTCAGTGTGTGCGTGTGTGCAGTCCAAATAATCACAAGTTTAAAAACTTAACGGTCCGACTTCAAATCCGATCGTGACCAAATTTATATGGGATTACCCTTGAAACAAGCTCTATCGAACACAAAAAGATTTTTTAAAATCGGTCTACATTCGGCGGAGATATCGCGTAACATACATAAAAATAATCACAAGTTTAAAAACTTAACTAACCGACTTCCAATTTACCGATCGTGACCTAATTTATATGGGATCACCCTTGAAATAAGCTCTATCGAACACAAAAAGAATTTTGAAAATCGGTCCACATTCGGCGGAGATATCGAGTAACATACATAAAAAAAACGACGAATTGAGGACCTCCTCCTTTTTGGAAGTCGGTCGAAAAACACTGACTAACGAAGAACAATGCGACTATCGGTGGTTACCTGAGTCATGCAAACCAATTTTTGCTTCTCCTCCTTCTCCTGCGAAATTAATCACAGTCATAAAGCCCCTAACTTATAAAAAAATTTAAGCGCTGCTTGTCTTTAACCATAGGTTGTCCCTTTCATTTTTAAACAATGTTAAGCAAGGGAAATGTGACAGGCTATTCTTAGCAAAGAGATTAGCGAAAATGGTTTATAAGTAAGGCCCAATATGTCTATCTGCATTTCTAAAAAAACGCTTTGAATTTCACGGACGATGCTGAACTCTCGCCTTAACTTATTGGCAATGCTGAACCGGTTATCAATAGTATAGTCAATCATTGTACAAGCTTCAACTGTAAAATTGACGGTCGCTAGTCAATTACTAACAAATAGCAGTTAAAGAGTGTAAACCATCGATATATTATTAACCTAGATGCACAGTTGACGCTCGGAACATGGGACAGCAAAGAAGTGCTTAAGCACTCGTTTTGCCTACAGTCGGACGTCGATAGAATTCTAAATTTTAAAATTCAAATTAAAGAATGCTTGCTCATTTCGTTTAAAAACCTACTTTATAACACGTGCTTAGGGTTATATTTGTATTGATTTAATTACAACTTGTGACCGTTTTCTTTGTTTTATTTCTGAGACCACTTTTTACGAGGATATTTGCAAAGAACTGTGCATCTAGGGTAGGGTAGGGTTGACGGTGTAAACCGGTGGATTTAAAACCGCTATACATATCGCTATTACAAGGCGTCAATCGTCCACGTTAGCATAAAGCTCAACATAAAGAATCATAAAAAATCTTCTGGGTCTAATATCTATTTATCTGATTCGCTATGATTGGCTGAATGTTAAATATTTAATAAAGGGCATAAGTAGGGATGGGAATAAGGAATGGGAATTCTATGACAACAATGTCAGTTTGAACTTTGAGGTCGGAGCAAATGTAATAGCCAGGGTAAAAGACACTCATATATTAAGTAAGTACCTACCAAATTCTCGATTTTTTAAGTTTACATGGAGGCATAGAATAAAGGTTTATATTAATCATATCTAACCTACAATAATTAATAATAGAAATCCTTTACAGTTCACAGTTTAACGTGGACTAGAAAATTATCATAGAGAGTTTATTGTAGACTACAAAAACTAACTATTGAACAATATTCTTCTGACCTAGCTAGACTAGGATATGATGTCATACTATAGAAATAAGCAAAGCAATATTTACACATTAGTTATCGCCAATACTGTTATGGAAATCACACTTCCAACGCCAACGCGAATTTCGGCAAACTCAATCCACATCAGCTTAATAGCAACGTACTAAGGCTGAAAACCTTGCGGTCTTGGGTTTAAATTCCGTGTCGGGCAATCGAATTTTGTGTTTTTTTTATAGTAGAGACTGGCAAACGAGCAGATGGGTCACATGATGGATGGTAAGTGATCTCCACCGCTCATAGACACCCAAGTCACAAAAAGAATCATGGGTGCGTTGCCAACCTAAAAGGAGGGAATGGAAGAGAAGGGGCAAGGGATTAGGAAAGGGAGAGGGTGGAGGGAAATGGGCCACCGGAAATCTCACTCACCGAACGAAACGCGACAGCAAACTGCCACTTTACGTCGGTTTTCTGTGATACAGTGGTATCAAACCGGTCGAGCCGGCATTCGTGCTGTAGACGTTATAGTCTACAGCGTGGCTCTACCACTCAATTTGCTCTGTTTGAGCTTTTCGATCCGATATCTCATACGGGTTGGAAATTCGACCTAGTACAGCGATAGACTCGGTCGGCAGTCAGCCCCCCATCACTTGGTCACCTAGTAAGAACTAGTTTTGACAGCTCTCACATCTCGAAAACGATAGTTTTCATTACATTAATGTTACTTTATTTTAGTTTCCGCATTTAGCACTGCTAGTCAAATGTATGAAAAAGAAACATACAGAAAACAAAATCTATCCTCATTTTCACACTGTTAAAACTCGGCCTAGGAGTCTCGAAAAGACAGCGAGATAGGGGGTGCAATAGTATCTGTCTGCCTCTTCACAAGTACAGGTTTGAGCTTATATACTTACATGTAATGTACTACATGTAATTACAGATAATATGTGATGACATTTAATTAATTACATATAATGAATTACATGTCCTTCATATATTTCTTTTTCAATTTAACTTGAGGTTAGGACTAATGGTAGGTTAGTAATAGTGGTGCAAGTCGCCCTTAGAAAATAAAAACATCAAGTCTATTTGATAAACTACACGTGTCAAGTCATGGTCAGTGCGTTAATAGAATAATTACCGCTAATAAAATGTCTAACTACAGTGCTATAACGTTGTACATGACGAAAAACGTCGCCGGATAAAATTGGCGCAATATGGCGTGACTGCAGTATCCTTCCGATTGCATCAATTCATTGAACTGCTTTTTCGCTAGTGTGTAACGATTGCATTATTTGATTGTGGAATTTATCGAATATAATATATTTATTATGTAACAACTTAACAATTTAATTTTCATATAGCCCCTTACAAAAACATTTACGAGTTTCTGATCTTTAAATCTAGTTTGTCACTTTTTTCCTTGCGTCATATTGTTTGAAAATGTAAGAGACAAACTAGTTTTAAAGTAAAGTAGCGTGTAAATATTTTTATAAGAGGCTATAGTGTACCTCTATACTATAATCCCCAGAGAGGTTTGACGTTTGGCAGGCAGTATAATTTGCCAAGCACTAAGGCTGACTATCGCCCGAATGGTCAAACGCTGCTCAACTTTAAGGGCTTCTTACATTGATTTGCGCCATACAATTTTGACAGATAAAGAGGCCTTAAAAGACATGAGGCGACCTTAAGTGTATGAACATTCGGCGGTATAGAGCGAACTTCGACTAAGTCTAAGCCAAATTAACAAATTCAGTGAGGATTTGGAATTACTGATTTCTTAAGTTTACGCGAATGTTATACATTGAAATAAAACTATTTTTACGGATTCTATCACGATTAGGTTTTTAATTTTTATTCCCGACGTTTCGAAGGCTTTCAGTCTGACCCGTGACAACGAAGACTGCAAAGTCCTCGAAACGTCGGGAATAAAAATTAAAAACCTAATCGTGATAGAATCCGTAAAAATATTTTTATTTCAAGGATTTAGAATTGTTAAATCGAACTTTGACTTAGTCTGATTTATTTTTACAAGAAAAACAGACTGACAGACAGACTAAGCAAAGCTTTTCTTGTAAAAAATTACTCGGACTAAGTCAAAATCCTCACTAAGTCTGTTTCTTTGACTTAGACTTAGTCGAAGTTCGCTCTATAGATCTCAGCCTAATTACTCAGTAATTTAAACTATTCTTCCTGGTTAGCCGTACCGTAACCATCAATGAGCGACACGAGCATGTAAATCTAAAACTAGACATAGTTATTGCCCCTTACTTTTAAAAATATGTGAGCGCTGCTTATCTTTATACCATAGGCTGTCCCTTTTATTTTTAAACAATTTAACGCAAGGAAAAAGTGACAGGTTATTCTTAACCATTTGCTCAGCTAAAAGTGCTGTTTTGAGTAAGGCCCATTATGTTCAGTGACTCCGCAGGCAGGTATGACGTTTGCTCATAAAAATAACGAACTCAGTCGCTACCTGTGGGAGTCATGCATTCATTGATTGTAATCAATAGACGGCACTGAAATTAAATGCTATGAGGTTATTTATATGCAATTTCATTAAAGTTATGACGCATTATGCTCTTTATTTTATTTTCTTTGTCCGCGAACTAATTAGCTACGCCGTGCTATGACGTTTTCTACGTATCCACACGTCATTTCATTTATGTCCGGTGTTTATTAATAATTCAGCGTATCGTCTGATCTATTTTGGTTTAATTAACCTGGCAGGTGTTGGTAGGTCCTACTACGATAATGGCTGCATGTACGTTCATTAAATACATAATTAAGATCAAGTATTTTCAAATAATTTTCCACTTTCTAAAGCATTAACGTCTGTGTTAGCTTTTACCCGCGGCTGCGTTCGCGTGGATGGTTTTGTTTGTTTAATGGTTACAATTAAACAGAACTACTGACGTGATTATAAATTTGTACTTTTGTAATAATATCTGTATAAAAGTAAGCACTGTATTTTTTCATATTGGATTTCCATATGGCGATAGGCTTGTCCTCTATCACGTCTAGGACGGAACTAAGCTCGGCGAAATATGGGTGTATTGGCTGCCTACCCATTCGGGGATACAGGCGTGAGCATTCACTTTGCAGAGTTTTCCTAGATCTTAGAATCAACAAAATTTCTGTAGGTGTCATAAGTAATTATACTCGTATGTCTAGTTACAGATCTATCTGATGGAATTATGGAGGTTTTCTCAAATCTTACAATGTGGCCTACAGTGGTCTTACTTAGTCAACCAGAGTACAGTTTCCAGTCTTATATTTAAAATCTCCATCACCGTAAGTATACCGTAAGACTGAGATCTATAGAGCGAACTCCAACTAAGTCTAAGTTAAAGAAACAAACTCAGTGAGGATTTTGACTTAGTTCGAGTCATTTTTTACAAGAAAATTTTTGCTTAGTCCGGCTGTCAGTCTGTTTTTCTTGTAAAAAATGACTCAGACTAAGTCAAAGTTCGATTTAATAATTCCAAATCCTCACTGAGTTCGTTACTTTGACTTAGACTTAGTCGAAGTTCGGTCTATAAATCTCAGTCTATGTCCGTGACCAACGTATTAGCACAATACAAAAAAGCACTAAACGACTTTGTACTTTGGTCCGTACGTATAAGAAGCACGTATCGATCGGAATATTTTCTTCGAGTCCAAGAAATATTGGCGACTTTGACCGAATGTTGTTAATTGAGCGTGGCGCATGCGCGTTAGTAGCGACCTTCACTCCAATGCACAAATATTCATAATTTCGTATTTTAACACCGTATGTGGGTTGTGGGTGGCGTTAACAATGAAACTTTCTAATTTCGTAATGTTTTAGAAGACAAAACCCGCCCACTTCCACCTGCCATTGATTTGTATTGAATTGGGGCCGTAAATATATATTTTAGTATAGAAATTGGGATGCGCAAGTGTAAATTACGAATGTATCGAGTCAGTACAGTCAGTGAGACAATAGTCTCACAGCTTAGAGTAATTACGTATGTATGATATGATATTTCTATGTCTCACAGAAAATTCTTTTTCATCTAGTGTAATAGACTCTCGACCTGGAGGTCTTGAGTTTGTTTCCCAGGGCGGGCGGGTGTTTTTCTAATACCGATTTTTCCCGGATGGATCTCTAGAGGGTATTGATTACGCAGGCGGCCGGGCCGGTCGTAAATTTAAAGTCCTTCCGTGATATCACTGAAAAAAAGTAGGTAAGATACATAAGTGCAGGTGGAAAAAACAATAAAACGATTTAAAACATTCGTCCTACCTCTGGGGACTAAACTTAATGGACAAAGTAAAAGAGCCACAGATTAAGGAAAATGAAGACGACAACAGTATCTGCCTAAACGACCAATGAATCAGATACAAAAACTCGATTGGATTATTTATAGATAAACCAAAGAGTTAGGAATGCAGTTTTTTAGTACTATATTCTGAACACAATGAACTATTCCGAGACCTTGATCTTTTCGACAGCGTGACGTGGACGGACATGCCAGCTCATTCGTAAAGGTATAGCCCGCATACATAAAGTAACCGTTTTATAATACGGATTAGAGAAATAGACAAACAGTTCTCTATGCTATAATCATTTTATAGCAGAAACTGGAAAACGGGCATGTGTGTCACCTGATGGTAAGCAACCTCAAGCAGTTTAACCCCCGAAAATTGAAACCCATCTCAAACACTCGAGGTCGTATTTGAGGTCGCCTTATATGTCAAAATTGTATGTAAAATTGAAATTAGGGATTCATCATAATCATCGGCGACGGGGCGTTCACTGCTGGACAGTGGACATCATATACTAGGCTTCCCCCAAAAATGTCCAGATCGACAAGTTAGGGATTATTATCTCTTAATTACTATGGATGGCCATGGTATCTAGTTGATTTAAATCTAGTTTAAAGTTGAACCACGTTTTGTAACAAGGATGGCGATGTTTAGTGTGGACGTTCACAATCCCGGGTCGCTTGTCGCTATTGTTGTGTCTCTTGACCAGTCTAGGGAAATATGTGCACGTTATGTAACTGGGCAACTTTCGACACATTTCCATAGCTTTATAGTTCAAGAGAAACAAAAAAGCAACGGGGACAAAAGACACCCGGCAACACTAGTGGGTTAGTGTAGTAGGCCAATGAAACTTTTGAGAAATACAAAGGCATGTCTCCAGCACTAAAACATTACACAAAACATTATTTCGCTACAAATTGTCTGGCCCGTTGTTCCATGAGCAGGAGGCAGCGAAAAACATTTTTTGTGTAAATTTTTTTGTGTTTTGTTTCGAGAAAAATGTACAGGAGACGCGGCGTAATGATCACATTCAGCAACAAAAACATCCCATTCATAAATGACGTACATTCACTGATGTTAGACGTAATACATTACGGGGTACTTCAGCGAAAAAACTCTGGAATTACAAACATTTGACGCTGTTTACGTAGATTGACCGGGCATCGAGCCAAAATCTTAATTCGTTTGTTTTTCCAGTGTGGTGATCAGTGCTCTAATTTATTGAGGTTATTATTGAAGAATTTGGCATTTAAGAGACCCGTTGACCGCGAAATAAATTAATGCAACGAGTAGTAGATATTAATATTAGGCATCATTCGCAAGAGAGCTTTTTTAACGCGCGTTAAATAGTCAAAAGTTTAAAAACTTAACAGACCGACTTCAAATCCGATCGTGACCAAGTTTATATGGGACCACCATTGAAATAAGCTCTATCGAATACAAAAAAAAATTGAAAATCGGTCCACATTTGACGGAGATATCGCGGTACATACATAAAAAATAAACAAAAAATACAGACGAATTGAGGACCTTCTCCTTTTTGAAAGTTGGTCAAAAAGCGTTGAAATGGAACATATATGTTCTAGTCTGTTCTGGTATACATAATTATTCAAACGCCGGCGCTTTTAAAACGCGGCGTTTTGTTAACACCGCGCGTTAGGCGGTATGTACAATATACCTTATTAGAAACAGGACAACATTGATTTTCAAGCACTCATATGATCAGACATGTTGAGACGATTTTTAACGAGCGTTGAAAATCTTCTCGTGCGAATGAGATCATAAGCAGACAAAAAAATTAACGGGTATGTTAAACATAAATAAATAAATGTTATACATAAATAAACATTTAATACATTCAAAAATATATGTTCCGTCGTGTCTAAGTATGAAAATTCCAATTACTAGTACCATTATTGTAGTTATTAAGAGATTGACGCACTTCATTGTTAGATATTTTTAGGGTTCCGTACCCCAAAAGGAAAAAACGGAACCCTTATATGATCACTTTGTTATTCGTCTGTCAAGACCCTTTTTCTCAGGAACGCGTGGAGGTATCAAGCTGAAATTCATATCAAATACTCAGGTCTATTGTCCCTTGGAGCTGTGAAAAAATCAAACTTCTAAGCCAACGCAATCAATAGATACAGCCGTTTATGCCGCAAATAAAAAATGGATTGAATAATTAGTTCCATCGCTTTCTTCTGTAAGTCTAACACCGAATCTCAACATAACAATTTCACGAAATGCTTTAAATATTATTAATCTTATACGATTTGCCAATATCCTAATTCATTGGAAAAACAGTTGCTGGAGTTGTTGCCAATGAAAACACAATCCAAATGGTATTTTGATGGCTTTAATATCAACAGATCGTTTGCAGCATGCTCTATAAGATTAGCTAAATACACATATACTTGTACATCGAATAAAGAGTTGTGGTTTCCGTTTGTCCTACAAACCATACAAGCAACGTAGATCAATACTGAAAGGGTCACTGGCCTAAACGACCTTAACTATATGGAACACAATAACTGAAATATGAATTGAAATCATATTATGTTTTACAATGTTGCAATTTACATTCTATGTCAGTTTGAAAGTTCATGAGCTTCCAAAAAGGAGGAGGTCCTCAATTCGTCTGTATTTTTTATGTATGTTACGCGATATCTACGCCAATTGTGGACCGATTTTCAAAATTATTTTTGTGTTCGATAGAGCTTATTTCAAGGGTGGTCCCATAAATTTGGTTACGATCGATTTTCGGAATTGGATCGGAAGTCGGTCCGTTCAGTTTTTAAACTTGTGATTATGTACTGGTATTTCTGAAGAGGAAGAAGACAGAACTGACGAATTTAAAAAAAGAAAGTAGGAAAGTTGGTATGTAAGAAAATCAATATAATACAAAATGGGAAATATTTCAAAAAATAAAACAGACTTGTTTTGAAACAATATTTTTTTACATGGAAATGAAAAAAAGATAGATAGTCATATAATTTGTTTAACTAACACAACACGCAATACAATATACACGACAGCAATTACATAATAAAACAAACTATTATTCAATTATCTACTTAATAAAACGTACAAATTAATTAATGCAGCATTTGATTTCAAAAATTGCATTGACAAACTAAATAAACGAGAAACATCTAAATATAATGAATGCAAAAATAAACACATAATAAAATTTAATAAATTAACATCTAAATCGAATGCCAAAGACAAAAATGATAGCAGTAACAGAACGCAAACTACCATAGACGTCCACTCTCGTGCAGCCAATGAACAACGCGCTGTGATTAATCTGTCAAAACAAACATTGGATGACAATACATTTCAGGTATTAACTAAAGGTTTAAATTTTGCTGTAACACCACGAAGGGTACCGTATGAAGACATTATTTGTAACGTAGAGAACAGTCTCTTCAAGAATAATTTAGCAAAGGAAGATTCGGAGGCAATTCGTCAAGACATCTCTTCATTATTACGTCGAACGAGGTTGCCCAAACTAAATCTTCCTAAAACACAATATATCGCGTTAAAGAACTTGCGATCAATGAAGGACCTAACTATTCTTCGTGCAGATAAAGGGAATGCGACAGTAGTAATGGATACGTCTGATTACAACAATAAAATGGAACAACTTTTGTCGGATGAAAGTACTTATGAAATAGTCAAAACAGACCCGACTAGCAAAATTTTAAAGGCCACCAGCTCTTTAATAAGCAATTACTCCGAGTTATTGAGTCTCGACGTAAACTTACTCATCCCATCGTCAGCGAAATCACCTAAATTGTATGGTTTACCAAAAATACACAAAACAAATGCTCCGCTACGTCCCATTGTAAGTCAGATCGACACACCAACCTACAGACTGGCTCAGCACGTAGCAAAAGTTCTTTCACCTCTCAGAGGAAACACTAGAGCAACTGTCAAGGATTCATACCAATTTGTCAGTGACATTAAACACCTAAAATTAGCTGACAATGAAACTATGGTCAGTTTTGATGTTAAGTCGCTGTTTACAAGCTTACCAATACAAGACTGTATTGAAATAGTCTCTAAGAGGTTAACAGAGAATGACATACCCTTGGCATATGCAGACTTACTCAAACACTGCCTTACATCTGGCTATATGTTGTGGAATAATCAATTCTACGTACAAATTGAGGGCGTAGCTATGGGCTCACCTGTATCTCCAGTTGTCGCCGACATTTTCATGGAGGACTTTGAGCAGACAGCACTCAGCACGGCCCCGGTCTCACCAAGGTTTTACAAACGGTACGTAGATGATACTTTCACAATTCTACCATCTGATAAAGTAACTGCATTTTTAAATCACCTTAACTCCATTAATAACAAAATTCAATTCACAATGGAGTTAGAACATAATAAATCTCTTGCCTTCTTAGATGTTTTAGTTATCCGTAATCCTGATCAATCTTTGAGTCATACTGTGTATAGGAAAAAGACCCATACCGATAAATACCTGAATGGAGAATCTCACCACCATCCGAAACAGTTAGCTACCGTGGGTAAAACTTTGTTTCAGAGAGCACAAGGAATCTGTGATGAGAAACATCTAGCCGCTGAGCTGCTTCATGTCAAGCAAGTCCTGCGAGACAACAAGCTCCAAATCCCACGGCGCCGTCACAGAAAGCGAATGAAACCAGCCACCGTCGAACGCGTCCCGGTTGTTTTACCTTATGTAAGAGGAGTCACTGACAAGATTGGCTATATCCTGAGGCGTGCTTCTATCAAAACTTACTTCAAGCCGCCCAAGAAGATTAGTCAATTTTTACCATCTGTCAAGTGTCACATACCTCTGCAAGACCCAGGCGTGTATAAAATTGATTGCGACTGTGGTCTCTCTTACATCGGACAAACAAAACGGAATATAGGGACCCGCGTAAAAGAACATATAGCTGACGTAAAACACCGACGCTCTACGAAGTCTGCAGTTGCTGAACATTCAGAGGAAGGCTCCAAACATTATCTTAGATTTGATAAACCACAAATCCTCGCCAAAGAACACCGATTCCTCCCTAGAATGATACGCGAGGCTATTGAAATTAAAAAACATCCTAATTTCAATAGAGAAGATGGTTGGAAGCTTGCACAAACCTGGGATCCAATTATACATCTTATTAAATCGGAACCCAAAAGACCAGCTGCCAGAACTCAAGACACCGTGAGCTCGTACTGCATAAATCGGAACACAAATAATTAACCTTTTTTGATTTTGTATAATTTTTTAATGATGGTAGATATTGTAACTCTAACCTTTTTTGGACAAATGACACCTCAGTCTGACCCGTGACAACGAAGACTGCAAAGCCTTCGAAACGTCGGGAATAATAATTAAAACCTAATCGTGATAGAATCCGTAAGAATAGTTTTATTTCAATGTATAATATTCACGTAAACTTAAGAAATCAGTATGTAAACCAGTACGGACTGGAAATTGCAAATAAAATACGCCGGTTGGAGAATTTGAAGACTAAGCGCGCAAGGTATTTGTCAGCCCTTAATTTCTTGAAGAGATGCCGCGATCATAATCTCATCCCTACGTGTGTGAAGATATCACCTAAGAAAAACATACGTGGGAGCGCTAAAATTCTAAACCAGGCAAGTAAAAAACTGTTACAAGCTACCATACATGAAGCTCGATCCGACCTACATTACTTAAATAATTGTGTTGAGAATACATTCAATGAATTAAAGACAGAACTATCAGCATTTGATTTCAAAAATTGCATTGACAAACTAAATAAACGAGAAACATCTAAATATAATGAATGCAAAAATAAACACATAATAAAATTTAATAAATTAACATCTAAATCGAATGCCAAAGACAAAAATGATAGCAGTAACAGAACGCAAACTACCATAGACGTCCACTCTCGTGCAGCCAATGAACAACGCGCTGTGATTAATCTGTCAAAACAAACATTGGATGACAATACATTTCAGGTATTAACTAAAGGTTTAAATTTTGCTGTAACACCACGAAGGGTACCGTATGAAGACATTATTTGTAACGTAGAGAACAGTCTCTTCAAGAATAATTTAGCAAAGGAAGATTCGGAGGCAATTCGTCAAGACATCTCTTCATTATTACGTCGAACGAGGTTGCCCAAACTAAATCTTCCTAAAACACAATATATCGCGTTAAAGAACTTGCGATCAATGAAGGACCTAACTATTCTTCGTGCAGATAAAGGGAATGCGACAGTAGTAATGGATACGTCTGATTACAACAATAAAATGGAACAACTTTTGTCGGATGAAAGTACTTATGAAATAGTCAAAACAGACCCCACTAGCAAAATTTTAAAGGCCACCAGCTCTTTAATAAGCAATTACTCCGAGTTATTGAGTCTCGACGTAAACTTACTCATCCCATCGTCAGCGAAATCACCTAAATTGTATGGTTTACCAAAAATACACAAAACAAATGCTCCGCTACGTCCCATTGTAAGTCAGATCGACACACCAACCTACAGACTGGCTCAGCACGTAGCAAAAGTTCTTTCACCTCTCAGAGGAAACACTAGAGCAACTGTCAAGGATTCATACCAATTTGTCAGTGACATTAAACACCTAAAATTAGCTGACAATGAAACTATGGTCAGTTTTGATGTTAAGTCGCTGTTTACAAGCTTACCAATACAAGACTGTATTGAAATAGTCTCTAAGAGGTTAACAGAGAATGACATACCCTTGGCATATGCAGACTTACTCAAACACTGCCTTACATCTGGCTATATGTTGTGGAATAATCAATTCTACGTACAAATTGAGGGCGTAGCTATGGGCTCACCTGTATCTCCAGTTGTCGCCGACATTTTCATGGAGGACTTTGAGCAGACAGCACTCAGCACGGCCCCGGTCTCACCAAGGTTTTACAAACGGTACGTAGATGATACTTTCACAATTCTACCATCTGATAAAGTAACTGCATTTTTAAATCACCTTAACTCCATTAATAACAAAATTCAATTCACAATGGAGTTAGAACATAATAAATCTCTTGCCTTCTTAGATGTTTTAGTTATCCGTAATCCTGATCAATCTTTGAGTCATACTGTGTATAGGAAAAAGACCCATACCGATAAATACCTGAATGGAGAATCTCACCACCATCCGAAACAGTTAGCTACCGTGGGTAAAACTTTGTTTCAGAGAGCACAAGGAATCTGTGATGAGAAACATCTAGCCGCTGAGCTGCTTCATGTCAAGCAAGTCCTGCGAGACAACAAGCTCCAAATCCCACGGCGCCGTCACAGAAAGCGAATGAAACCAGCCACCGTCGAACGCGTCCCGGTTGTTTTACCTTATGTAAGAGGAGTCACTGACAAGATTGGCTATATCCTGAGGCGTGCTTCTATCAAAACTTACTTCAAGCCGCCCAAGAAGATTAGTCAATTTTTACCATCTGTCAAGTGTCACATACCTCTGCAAGACCCAGGCGTGTATAAAATTGATTGCGACTGTGGTCTCTCTTACATCGGACAAACAAAACGGAATATAGGGACCCGCGTAAAAGAACATATAGCTGACGTAAAACACCGACGCTCTACGAAGTCTGCAGTTGCTGAACATTCAGAGGAAGGCTCCAAACATTATCTTAGATTTGATAAACCACAAATCCTCGCCAAAGAACACCGATTCCTCCCTAGAATGATACGCGAGGCTATTGAAATTAAAAAACATCCTAATTTCAATAGAGAAGATGGTTGGAAGCTTGCACAAACCTGGGATCCAATTATACATCTTATTAAATCGGAACCCAAAAGACCAGCTGCCAGAACTCAAGACACCGTGAGCTCGTACTGCATAAATCGGATCACAAATAATTAACCTTTTTTGATTTTGTATAATTTTTTAATGATGGTAGATATTGTAACTCTAACCTTTTTTGGACAAATGACACCTCAGTCTGACCCGTGACAACGAAGACTGCAAAGCCTTCGAAACGTCGGGAATAATAATTAAAACCTAATCGTGATAGAATCCGTAAGAATAGTTTTATTTCAATGTATAATATTCACGTAAACTTAAGAAATCAGTAATGCAAATAAGATTAAAATAGGCAAAAAATATTTGCTTGTTAAGTAACTTAAATATTATTATTTATTTTTAATAAAGTGAGGACTCACCATGGAAGACAAAAGTAATAGTTTTGTAATGCTGACTCAACACGACTTAAATAAAAACGTTGCCCAATAACTGATCTCAACGTAATTTCAGTAAAAAATAATCGGTAAGCTAAAACAATTCGCCACAGAGGCAGTCACGGTGACAAAAGTCACTTGTGCGCTCTACTTGTCTAACGCCCGAATGGTCAAACGATACTCAACTTTAACGGCTTCTTACATTGATTTTCACCATACAATTTTGACAGATAAGACGACCCTTAGTGTATGAGCATTCAGTGGCAAGTCACACTCAAGCTCTAAGTCTTGGCTTGTATTACGTCATTCAGTGGGTGGTGGGTCGGTGGCGCGCCCAGTACCATCAATTGAATTGACCACCCCATAACGGAATACTTCCTAGAAAAGTCGTACAATATGCAAATATGTAACATTGCCCTCGTTCTGACTTCGTCGTAACTACAAATTGTTTCGAGAATTATGAGAATTCTCCTGAAATTCCGAGTTCGGGTAAAGTGGATATTTGAAATTCTTACACGAATATGTAAGATAAACCGATTGCAACACCTTGTAATTTTAAAGAAATATTTATACTATATATGTAGGTAATAATACATTTTAATTTCGTTTGTATGAGTCATTTTTTAAGTACCGAACAAATCATAGCAAATAGGTATTTCATCATCATCATCACCAGCCAGAGAACGTCCATTGCTGGACAGATGGGTATTTACAGCCTTAAAATCCATCACTCAAATGGGACTGGGCCAGAAAAGGCCCATCGCCTGTCGTGGAACTAGTGTTGGACATAACAAAACAAATAACTCATACCACCTTCCAACCAGACTGGAAGAATTTGACAAAAAATGACATAACTGTTACTTTACTATAGAATAGAACAGCGGCCCGAGCAGGAAAAATCCTGACAGTCGTAAATGTATTCGAGCTCGCTGCGCACTGATGTCATTTGGTTAATATTGCATACAGAATACAAATTTCATAGACGCGCATCGAGCACGAATACGTTTACGATTGTCAGAAATTTTCCTGCTCCGGCCGCAAAACTTACCCTATCACGTGCTGGAGCAATAAAAGCTAATAATGCTGGCAATATTTTTGCATAGAAAATAATGTTATTTTGCAAAATGCAAATGGACAAAATCTTTACTTAACCGAATTTTTTATGGTAAGTAGTACATTCACTTAGCACGCACTAATAGTTTTACACCAAAACCACGCTGGTTATGGTATGTGAATAAATATTACACGTTATTAATCGCACAGACCACTTTCTACTAATTTTACATTTCCTCAGTCAACATCAAATTGAGCATTTGGTATTTCATTAAATGAATCGGTCACAGCTTAATTATTTTTATATTAAGCACACCAAATTATTCAGATGGTTATTAGTCTTGGTTTCTAGGTCATAAAAATAAACTTTTTTAACTGTACATAATTAACACATACATTAGACATGCTTCTTATCCTTATAAGTATAAACAAGGCTGTTGACTTTTCTCCCAAAATACACTTTCCTTTTCACTTTCCACTTTATATTAATGTAAACTTAAACTAAACTCTAGACTAAATCCTGGGTTTATTTTGGCATTTCTTATAAAATAATCATTCAATTAAATCTTGAACTCATTTGAACATAGAGGTACAATGCACATGATTTCATCAACTTGATGTATGCATTTATAATTATTTTTGAAACCAGCTCTTTCTCATTAATATGCATATCTTATTTTATATATGTAATACTGATCGTAACTATTACGTAGTGTGGTATAAATCGCCTCTTCTTATAAATAAGCACTGAATTATGACATAACCCGGTGATTCCAAGACGCGAGTGTGTGAAGCGATTCATCTTTTTTCATAATAAATTACTTTAGGCGCATCGCATAAGTTTCATGAATATGTACGTCGATTTAATATTATATTAGTTTCTTTTCTTTCTTTCTTTCTGCCTGGCGTTGTCGCGACCTTCTGCCAGGGCCCGCCTTCCTACTTAAACGCTTCCACTTCGCCCAGTCTTAAGCATCCTCCATAGTGAGACCATTGGCTCTCATATCCTCCTCCAGAACGTCCAGCCAGCGCTTTTTGGGCCGTCCACGGGAACGCACCCCTGGTACGATCTGGGCCAGACACTTGCGACCGACGTACTCCTGTGGTTTTCTCAGAACGTGGCCATACCATCGCAAGTGACATTCTTGCAGTTTATCTGCCACGTTACGGACACCAAGACTACCGCGACAGACCCGAAACAAATAACTGTGGGCCACACAAACACAAGTCACGGTGCGGGGATCGAAACCACTGCCTCTGGCGCACAGCCGGTTAGCCCACTGCGCCACGGAAGCTGTCATAATAAAACAGTTTTTGCTGCAAGGGCTTTAAATTATTAAAGGAATCCATTTCTATTTGTTATTAGTAAAAATATTTCAAATAAGCAATAATATTACGTAAGCATCTAGAAGATATCGAACTACCGTAGTCTACTCAACTCTCATGCTCTGTAATAAATATTCCAGAAATTCGCATACAAATATTGCCAGGAATAACATAAACGCACATAAACTAAGGAGTTATAACAGATAGCGCATAGCAGACTTAGCGACGCCGCGTCCCAATATAGAGAGCGTTAATAGTACATTTTATATCCCTCGCGACTATTTCGCATTGAGTGAAATACGAGTGAGTGTCGAGTATTTTGGATCTCTGCCAGCTGCGCAGATTTACTCGGACTTACTGGAATGGGCAACGTGCTACTAGCAAAATTGTTTTTTGCTATTTAAAATATAAAAAAAATATTTTTAATAGATATTAAAATAAATAAAGGCTTTTTTCCGACTGCAGGGAAAAGGCCTCTCGTCTTTCCTTCCACTCGTGCCTTTTAAGAAGTTATGTGGACTTCATTGTTAAGGCAGTCTTAATCATCATTCTTTCCTTCTTGACCTGGGTCTGCCGCCTCTGCTTTCTTTGTATTTAGGAACCCTTTTATTATTTTCTATATATTATTCATATCAATTAAAATAAGTTTCCTACCTAATTCGCCCATTAGTGATAATGAAATTAAAAGGAATAGGTATTTAACTACAACAATTAAATGCATGCAAGACATTTTGGACGTCCTATGGCTGATGATGATAATGATAATGATGAAGACATGTACAGGCACAGGACCTCTACTGCTGGATTTCATATTTTTTTCCTGTGCCTGATGGTCATGTAATGTATTTTGAATCATAGTGTGATTGTAGTTAACGAAAATACAACCATTTTCTGCCCCTTCCGCTAGGAATACATCTTTAATCTAACCCTAATCTGATCTAACAAGATTTACGCATTAATCTTCGCTTTACCCTTATTCATTTTGTTATTGTAGGTGTGCTTCCAAACAAACCTTCTAATCTTTAATCCATGAAACTTGCAAACGCCGACGTTTAACGGGTTAATTTCCCTTCATGTTTATAGTAAACGCGATTATAGGGATATGAACACGTCATCGATGTAATAAAACTCTCGTAACAAAGTTATTATTCTTTCATTGAAAAAAGTTATTATCTTTTCGTTGAAAAAAATAATAGCAGCGAGTAGGGTTACATAAAATCTTTATAACGTAGTTTTTCAAATTCAAATTCAAATAATTTATTCTGCAAATAGGATATTTTATATCACTTGATGTCAATTACGAATATATTGAAAAAATAATAATGACGTCGACGTTTCATAGAGTTATTCACTACTTTCTGAGGACAGTAGCTAGTAGATGCAATGTATGTTAGCTAAACAAGTAATTTATACTGTTCTTACGTACTTGCGAATATCATGCTGAAGTCTCGGGTTCGATGTCTGAGTCAGGTTTTTTTGCTTTATGGAAAGCTGGCATTTGTGACCGATATGGCGAGGCTCGATAATTATCACGCCATGGGATGGAAATTAACTTCAAAACTTGAGGTTTAAATACTTTGTAATAAGTACTACAAAATATTAAAAAATCGCAAATAAATATTAAACGAATGATGATCGTAAATGACATACTATGACATAGATGTTATGACGCCCACTTTTGCTGCAGTATGGCCTGTGCGTATTGAGTGACATAAAGGCCATGTGTTTGATAACAAAAGCAAATGTAACTACAAACAAACGTGTTTGAATTTGATGTAAATATAATAAATACAATCCGCATTCTGCGAAAACGGAGAAATAATCTACATCATCTACATAATTAATAACCTATGTATTATTTATAATTGAAATCCTGATTTTCGGAGTCGACGCAACACATCTTGGACAAAGGATTTAGCTTTAATTTTTACGACTGGCCTCCCGCCTTCAACTTTATTACAAGAATATTCATCATCAGCCACAGGACATTCAGAGCTGGACATAGAAAGAAGAATGAAAAGAATATTAGCTTTACAAAATTAATTTTAAAGTATATTTTGCTATAAATCCAATGAAAACAAGTTGGCAATAAAATCTTTGTCAACTTCATAAAGCTGTTTGCGTAACGTAAAGGGAATGGCTGCATTGCAAAAGGGCAGTTAGGAGAAAGGGCTACAGTACAGCTTTAACTACATAGGTACTATAAAATTAATATTATTAGAACAAATGTAGATAGTTAGTAGATTTACTAAATTAGTATTTCTATGAAGCAATAGCTATTGTTACTTCTTTTGCTCCGCTTTTCTGATTAACTTTAACTTACGTACCTACTTACATCTGAAGACGAATGTCCAAATACTGAATCGCAACTTATATATTAAGGGTGTCTTTCATCCATATATTTGATTCTATCAAAACCGTCTACAACATCCACCGACAAAAATCTATCACCGGAACCTACACAGTCTTAGATCACCCCAACAAAATAACGACATGACAATCACTATGACTAAGTACTTACAATGCTCGCATCCGTCAAGTCAATGCTGTTCCTAAAAAGGCGAGAGTCGATTACCGTAGGCGCCTTTTAAACGTTTAAACGCTTGTTCACAGAACTTAAGTTACATTCTAAAGCTGTGACTGTGTCTATGATTACACGAGTCACGTATAAAGTTGTAAAGCATACAATTACTGCTTAAAAAACATATTTTATCGTAATGTATAGATTTTTTTCACAGGACGTCCACTGCTGGACATAGGCCTCCCCCAAAGATTCCCAGATTGACCTGTTGGAAGCGGCCTGCATCCAGCGACTTCCTGCGACCTTTATCAGGTCGTCGGTCCACCTTGTAGGTGGACGTCCTGTGGCAGATGATGATGATGATGATATTTTTTTTATAATTGCGTCATTGGCAGTTATTTTATCCTTTTGGTTTTTATTCTGTGTAATTATTATAACACAGTAATACGCAACTGTAGTTTGTCTACCTATTTTTTATGTAATAAAAAGTCTGGTATATTAATTAAACAAGTGCATTCTGCATTTCTCACTATGCACAGAGAAGGGTTCCGAAGTAGGGATGAACGTTACTAAAAAAATAAATTTAAATAACGTTCCTATTTAATATGAAGAAAGTGCATAAATTCCATTTCATGAATAAATAATACAAATTAACGATAACACAGAAGTCAACGAACTATTTACACCATTGATTGCATCTGAATCAGAGCGATCGCACCCGGTAGTAACTCGAGTGAAGTCGAGTGCCAGAACTGTCAGACCGTGAACAAATGATACCGAACGACAATTATTACGGCTGATAGTTTTCTAGTAGCTTAAAAGTACTAGACACGAAGAAATTAGAAACTAATAGAAAGGTAGCAAAACTATAGTACTGTAGCCTAAGCACGAAAAACTAATGTAAATGTAAATGTATTCGAACTCGATGCGCGTCTATGAAATTTGTATGAAATATTAACCAAACGTCATCAGTGCGCAGCGAACTCGAATACATTTACATTTACATTAGTTTTTCGTGCTCGGGCTACTGGACCTAGACTACAGCCTTATCCATATATAGAAATAGAAAGCTACTCAAGAGAGTCGAGAATTTAGACAACAAAAAATAATATTTACGACTTCACGTCCTTTATGTAGTTTGAAAATGAGAATCAAATCGCAACCTCATAATGTCGGGTTTATCGCCTGAATGGTCAAACCTTAGGTCAAACGCTCCCCAACTTTAATGGCTTCTTACATAGATTTTCGCCATACAATTTTAACAGTTAAGGCGACATTAAACGACATAAGGCGACCTTAAGTGTATGAACATTTGACGGTATGTCACATTATTGGCAATACCATACAAGAAAGACTGAGTGCTATGCTTTTAGGCCGAGCCGCAAGTTCTCTAGAATACGTTCCTATGTTTTGTTCTGAAGTGAACATGTTTGAAATTAGGTACTGCGCCTGTTAATCAACAACAGGGGTAGGTAAAGAAATCTGGTAGGTTTATAGCAGAAATCTGGTGTTGAGCAAGGAGATTCAAATCTGATTTTCAGCACCCCAACAATCCCCACATCTTCTTAAGGTATGATCAATAGAAGTATGGAACGGTCTTATGAGCCGAAAGTGATTCAATATCATTGATCGATAAAAGGACTTTTTATAGAAGTAAAAATATCGTTCACGTAACTTACTTTCACAATTACTTTTTATCGTGGCTTGGCAAAGTGATTGCACTGAATCTTATAGTACTAGCAATGCAAGTAGCATTCGCATAAAATTCATTTTTATAGAAATAATCACAAGTTTAAAAACCTAACGGACCTACTTCAAAATTCGATCGTGACCAAATTTATATGGGACCACTCTTGAAATAAGCTCTATCAACAAAAATAATTATGAAAATCGGTCCACATTCGGCGGAGATATCGCGTAACATACATAAAAAAATATAGACGAATTGAGGACCTTCTCCTTTTTGGAAGTCGGTCGATAAACATTAAATAGGACCTTAAAACCTAAAGTAAGAAAGCTTACCAAATTAGAAAACTATTATTACCTCCTAATAAAATGTTAACTATTGTTAATAATAGGTCCCTACTTTATAATACACAATTTATATCAACTCTTTCTTGGTTGGATTTTGTACCGTTTTCTGGATTAATATTCTATGAGAAAATTATGATTATTAGTGGTAGGTACTCGTACTAATTAAGTGTTGCATAATGTTACGACACGATTTCTACGTTTTCATACATAAAAATATCAACTATTTATTTGGATTATATTTGCACAAATTAAGATTAATTTCGTGTGATTACCTAATGGGACCTACAATAGAACCAGTCGTGTCTATCAAGACAAGACTGGTTCTATTGTAAATACATACATTCATAGAAGATTACAAGGGTATATATCATCCAGAAAGTTACTTCTTAAGTTTGTAGACCAATCTACTAATAACTAGGGTTAAAAGGCATGTCATGCACATCCTAACCCATGGAATAAATAGTTTACTACTGCGTCAAAATTGATTCAAATACTTTCATCCTTAAAGCATGATTTGATTATAGAACAATCAAATCCAGAAACTCACAATTTCACAAACATACAAACTTTCACACATGCTGTGCCGCTGTGGGTTAAATAGGATTTTATCTCTAACCAGAGGCCCTAGCAGGAATATTTTTGACGGTCGAATTCGTATCGAGCTCGATGCGCTTCAATAACATTTGTATGAAGTATTAACCAAATGTCATCAGTGTACAGCGAGTGCGATACGAATTCGATTGTCAAAAATATTTCTGCTAAGTAGCAATAGATTAGCGCTAAGTCACTTGTCTAATCCCGCAGGGGGCTTAGCTAAGTAGCTTTTTCGCTAGTCGAATAGAATAGTAAATGTATGGGAATGAGATAAGAGTGCCCTATATACATGTGTATACTGCTACTATTCTATTCGACTAGCGTATAAGCTACTTGGCTAAGCCCGCTGGCCGCAGTTGTCATGTGCCACAGCTACCTCTAATTTATGAAACAGTATCAGAGGCCCATATTACGACACTGCATTAGAAATATCATAATGCAATTGATACGATTGGCATCGATCGCAATTGCAGCGAGACGGTTCCAATTACATTAATGTTAAGTAGACGGACAAGTAGCTGTGAGCCTTCTGTTCGATAAAATTAAGTACTAAGGAAAGTGGCGGTCGGCGCGTGGTTCCGTATTAAGTTTAATAATATTTTTGTTTAGAAACGCGGTATTTTGCAATTTTTATCATAATGTAAGTACATTTTTCTAAATAAATCATTAGAAAATATTACTAGATGCTAAAATTACAGGAGCTTAAATCATATACCACAAAATGCTTGCGTTTGTCATCAATTGCATTAACATTTCTTGGTATTCTGGGCTTAGTATGTGCTGGTTTTTATTTACTTACACAAACATACATTGTTGCTTCTTTTACGAGGATACAAATAAAGGAATTTTGGGGCCATAACCATAAAGTCGGTTGACTTCATTTACGTGAGACACAAATGTATTTTATAACTTGCTTTTAGGTATTTACGGATTTTTTCACACGTTTTACATCCGAGTTGAAATAATATTGAATTAACTATTACGTAGGTGCAAAGGTATACCAATACAAGCAAAGGCGAAGTATGGTGACAAAGTAAGGGGCCATTGATAATTTATCTTTTCTTATAGGTATTCTTCTTCCTGGCCTCCTCCAACTCAACTGTGTAGTCAGTTCTGGACACTTTTTCAAGCATGTAGCAGAAAAGCTTCGGCTTTTAGTTTTTACGACGGGCTGATTCAACCCCCTCTGGGGGTCAATTTTCATATAGACTCCTCTTCTCAGATTCTAAACGAGATCTAAATAATCATATTGTACACACTTGCTTACATTTCCAACTTGCTTTTTTTAAAGTTTCTAACTTCATTACATTTGCTGAATGTGACTTGTGAGTCACCATTCAGTCCCACACTTGTGACGAATGCATTATTGTATACGTCATACACTGATACATCAGACAAAGACGTAACTTGCAAGTTGAAAACTCATCACCATAGGCATCAATGAGCAGAGGATATATAATTTTATCTGATTGTTTCAAATTATGAGTATCCATATCCTATAAAAAAGAGAACATAACATAAGCTCACGCCTGTATCCCCGAAGGAGTAGGCAGAGGCGCACTAGCGAACTAGAACACACACATTTCGCCGAGCTTAGTTCCGTCCCAGATGTGATAGGGGGCGAGCCTATCGCCATATCGGGCACAAATTCCAGACTCCGGGCTGATATGGAAAATTCCAATATCACTTTGCCCGACCCGGGGATCGAACCCGAGACCTCAGAACCGTAGTTGTACTGAAATACCACCACGCCACCGAGGCAGTCTTAAAAAAGAGAAGCCAGTGCTAATATTTTAAAATCCTTAATTAGCAGACACTTTAGCAAAGGTAAGACAAGAACGAATTGTGGATATGGTTCCTTCGCTCTTAGAATGAAATCGAAATTTATACCAACGGAACCCTAAAATCAAATGGTACTAAAAGAAATGCTACTTTACGCACGAGCTGTAAGAATTGATCTATTGTTTGATATAAATTCAAAACGTGACTAAAACACAGTCGTGTTCAATGCTAGTGAAATCACTTTACGTCGTTGAACAATGATTATCATAAAAAATTATTAAACCAACTGACTTTTAATTAACTAATAAATACTATAATGATAGCTGGTGTCAAGCAAGCTAATGCAATTTTTATAACCGATTGAATATTGAGGATTTTGACGAGAAGTCTGACAGGGTGGGCGTCGCTTGTTGAAATTATTATATTATCCTCTAGAGCTGTGTTTGTTGTCTTTAAGTGGTGTGGTTTAATGCATGAAACTTCAGTGAAGATAGACAGTATAATGTGGAAACTTTTTAACTGGTGATCTTTGATGAGTTTTGCTTGGTGCGTTGGCTGGCTTTGTTCGGTCGATTCGCCGAGTGAAGGTCATCAGAGGGGCATCGCACTGGAAGGAATTACCGCCGTTATCCCAGCAGGACCTTGAGATCATTCACATTTGGGTCTCATGGTCATTGTGAAAACATAATTGCTCTATTTACCTTGACATTGGCTAAATCAGCGCATATGAGTGGAAGCCATTATTTTTAAAAGAAGAATCGACTGAATAGCTATGATGATGTAACTTCATATGGTAAAAATTCCGCCATACTTGCATTTTGATACCTGTCACCGAATAATTAAATACACCCAACAGTCAAATAATATAGTCCTGACCCCATACTAAGTTTAATCAGAGACGATATATAAAGTTCCTGGTTTAATGTATCGTGGGTATCAGGAACTACGGGAGACTTACGGTCCCACAACACCCAGACCCGAACTTATGTACTTATTTACTTTTTCTTTCTTTCTACCTGCCCTTATCGCACTTAAAGTGGGGTCGGAGCAACACCATTTTTCAAGCATGTTGCAGAAAGGATTTGGCTTAATTTGCACGACCGGCTGCCTGCCTTCCTAAAGTCGACCCCCTCTGGAGAGTACTGTATAATATTAGGTACTTTAACTTGCGTATTTATCATGCAATGAATTATAATTAAAACTGACGTTTTTCTTCTTTTCAGATTGCGTGCCTCGTGCTTTGTTCGGATTGTAAAGGGGATTAAAATTGCGGTAAGCATTCCTTGAGCTCTTGTACATGTAATAAAATTAAAGGGAAGGATCGTCTCTCAAGAATTTCAATCACGTACGGAACGTCCATCCGGTGTACCTGATTTGTTTGACTATTTACGTTTCTGTTCACAGTAATTACCGTAGGAAAATGTGACTTTTGTGGCTTGTGTAAGAGTCGTTAATAATGTTATTTCAAAACTTAAAAACCGACTTCAAAATTCAAGATCTTAACCAAAATATGCAAACACCCCAGGAATAAGCTCTATCGAACACAGAAAAAAAACTTGAAATTAAGTTTACATTTGCTGGAGATTTCGGGTAACATAATACAAAAAAAGCAGTAACATTTTGTAATCGATAGGAAAGAAAGACTAGTTTCCAAATACTGAAACGCTATTTAAGTCTAACTGCATTTTTTTGTTATGAAGCTATTCAACATACAATTTTGTAAATGTGGTCTCAAGTGACATGTCGCTTCAGTATTCGGTCATAAACTAAAATAATCCAACGACTAAAGAATATTATTTTTAGTTGCTTTTAATTAATATAAATTTGATAATAATATGGCTTATACCAATCAACACCAACAAACAATCTATTTGACTCCAAAACATGTTTTAGCTATCATTAGTAAACACAGTTCACTCAACTCTAAGAATTTTAAATATTTTATTACTTTAACATATTTTTTATAAAACGCGTTATGGATATCAAGTAAAAAAATCTAAGTATATTAAGAAAAATTTGCCTCCGTGGCGCAGCGGGCGAGTAGCTGGCTGTGAAGCGAGAGGCCGCGGGTTCGATCCCCGCACCGAGACAAATATTTGTATGGCCCAGTGTCTCCATATACACGGTAATTACGGTAGATACACCGTAATCTGGGTTTAATCTACCGTCAAGGTAATAAGGTATTACCGTGTCATATGTTACCGTAATTTAAAAATTAAAAATATTTCATCACTATACTGCGTAAAACGAATCTCATTCAGCTTAATATATATTGTAATGGCAACACTGCTTTTGATTGCCGGGAATCCCTGAATATCAAAACTTCTATCTCCACTCACACATAGATAAAAAATACCAAACCTTGGCAATCTATTCTCGTCCTTATCTAAACATACAGGAAGAAGTGAAATGCATTTATCAAAATTCGAAGTAAGTGAGATGGATGAATGAAATGCTTTGAGTGTTTTTTTCTAGTTACGTGTTACAAATAGACGAAATCTACTGCTTTCAGTTCAAGCTTTTGTCTTAATTTAATAGTAATTATAAAGTTGTAGAGGTTTTTCCGTTTAAAGTTAATTACCTATTGGTTTTAGTATTGTGAGTGAGTGAGTGCTAAAAGTAGGTTCAATGGAGAGTGATACTGAAAGTTATGATAGTGACACAAAACCAACTTATTCTACCAAAACAGCTAGAATTGGAATAAAAAGGAAACATTATAGGAAGGAAGGAAATATTTTTACCCAACAAGCAATCAAAAGAAATAGCAAAAACTGTGTTGATTTCAGACCTACTAATGATATGTTGACTAAATTAAATAAATCCATTTACGAAAAAGACATTGTCGTGCTAGGAGAGTCAGATTCAGATTAATATTATCTGTTTAATTTTGCATGCTACAGATGTTTTTTTTTTTTCTTTATACATAAATAAAAAAGCAAATATATCCGGACTTGATTTGGTTCCTGTTGTTTTTATAATTTGAAAAATTACACTGTAATTTACACGGTACACTTATACCTGATCCACCGTAATTTTACCTAAAAACACGGTATTTTTACCCTTGTAACACGGTAATTGCCGATTTACATATGGAGACACTGGTATGGCCTACAGATATTTGTTTCGGGTCTGGGTGTTGTGAGACCGAAAGTCTCTCGTAGTTCCTGATACCCACAACACAAGATAGATAGATAGATAGTAACTCTTTATTGTCGACACACACAGAAAACAGTTAACACTAAACAACAAACAACAACAAAAAAAAAATGTGTCAGACAAGACTCGATCATAGTGTGGGGTCAGGGCTATGTATATGACTGTTGGGTGTTATTTTATTTATATATTAAGAAAAATTTATTGTTTCTAAATATAAACTTTATTAAGTATTACAAAAATTCGCTAAGTTTCCCTTCAAGTCATTCAATATAGCAAAAACAAGCCAAACAAGGCGAAGCCATATCCTCAATGGTACACAAAAACACGGAAGCATTAATATTTAATGAGCAGAAAACTTCCGTTCACTATTGGATCTATAGTATTGAGTTAGGGATGTCGAACCCTCCAATATAAACGATTAAATTTATAATTATAATATCTGATTCAACGACCAATCGATGGGCAGAAAATGCCTCAAACATTGTGTCGGGTTTTAGACAAATTGGAAAATATATTGAAATAAGAAGATCAGCTTTAAATGGCTGGACTAGTTATAAAAGGTTTTAATGTGATGAGATGATAACTGAGTGTAAGTTAAACGTACTTTACAATTAATTACTGTAGGACTCGAAACGATGCAATCACGTAGCCTCGGCTTTAATTCAACCTAAGCTAAAAAGCATTATCTACATGTGTAATAAAGGAAAAACCAAAAAGGCTCTAAAATGCTCATTAAAATTATGCTTTATATTCTTATATCGATTCACAGAATCGATGCAGTACTTAGGATCGATTAAAAAAATCGATTTTACCAGTAATCGGTCTCAGGTCGTCATGCCTGTAATGAGATATTGTTATTCAACGTTTAACTATTTTTTACAGCGCGGTGTATCGAATGTGTATCGAATGATAGGCCACGGTTGCGCAATTTGGGGTCGATGGCTCTACTCCTAACGATCAATCGAATAAATTCATTGTTTTATCGACATTGCCTTTAAACTTTTTTATACTCATTATGAAAGCCATGTATATGTAGCCATAATACTTCATATTGTTAAGTAATTTATTTTCGGTGGGTACTTGACCGTTTTTTTTTAATTAATTTTATATGACATTTATCGTCGTCTAAAATATAGAAGAGAAAGAAATATTGAAATATTCTCAAAAATAAATAAGTTATAAGCCTTTGAAGTTTGGTGTATGCGGGAAAGAAAAGTATCAGTATAATCACGTCACGCCATAATGGTGCGTGCGTTGGAAAGGGATAGATATCTCCAACTCCAGAATTTAAAATATGAATTACTGCCTCATTTTTCAACCAATTTCGATGCAGTTTTTACAGAAGGGTTTCTATTTTGTTTTATTTGCTATTACATATAAATATGTGTATAGAATAAATTTTATTGTTCAGATCAGTCATCAGATCAGTTTGGGTACTTACACATGGCTGATGTTTTACTATAATGAAATATCTGTTGTATGATATGCGACGGTTATACTGGATTCCAGCTTGTACTGCATTTGTGAGATAATAATCCGTTTTTTTTTACCTGTATGTATCTAAAACCTAAATCGATTCCGTGATTCAAAAACAAAGCCTTATATTATAAATACAATCACGAGAATTTGATACTTTTTCAAATCTCGGTAATATGTTTCTCAGGATTTGATCAAAAACCTAACACTCTCTCAAGATTCTAAAAACTGTGTGATTACCATTTTGTGAACTATTAACTCGTCTCGCCATTCGCTTGTAATAAAACCATTAAAAACTATGTATGCTTTTGAAACTAACCAGTAACGGTATTTAAAAAGGTAATATATGAATGTAACTCACATAGACCATGGTTTCCCAAGGCCGTATAGTTATGCAAATAATGTGGCACACGTTCGCGGTCTATTTAATTTCGAGTGAGTTTCTCAAATGTACTGGGAAATCGTTGTGAATTGATTCATTTAAAGAACGTTGAACCGAAGTGAAATATGAAGAAACACCATTTAGTTGCACTTTAACAAATTCCACAAATTGGGAAACGTGTTTTTGTGATGATGCTAATCTTGTAATACACTGGCGGACAAAACCGAGCAACAAACTATTTTAATTTATGAAGATCAGTGTATTGAAATTATTGAATTTTGGTTATAAAATAATGATTTATTAAGTTTATGCGAGTGTTACACATTGAAATAAAACTGTTTTTCGACCGACTTCCACAAAAGAAGGAGGTTCTCAATTCGTTTGTATTTTTTTTTATGAATGTTACTCGATATCTCCGCCGAATGTGGACCGATTTTCAAAATTATTTTGTGTTCGATAGAGCATATTTCTCATATACATTTGGTGACGATCGGTAAATTGGAAGTCGGTCAGTTAAGTTTTTAAACTTGTGATTATTATGGATTCTATCGGGTCGGAGTTCGGATCCGCGACTGAAGGCTATAAAGCTTTAGAAACGTTTCAAGTAAAAACAGATTTATTTTAATTGGTACAGTATATAGAGGTAATTGATATAATTATGTACAGCAAATACTAAAGTAATTCACTTCATTGTATTCGAATTTGATGTTCTACTTAAATAAGATTTTTCACCACATCCTTCGCCGGAAAGACAAATTGGAAAGTCAATCATGTGGGAAACATGTGTATTTTTACTATTAGGTACCCGCTAATTCTGAATCCTTTAACATCTCCATACATTTAAAAAACCTTCAAATACAGCCTTTAGTTATCTATTATAGTATGAGAAAAAATATATAAGACTAGCCGCCGAATGCTCATACACTAGGTCGGCTTATGTCGTCAAAATTGTATGACGAGAATCAATGTAAGAAGCCATTAAAGTTGAGTAGTGTTTGACCATTCGGGCGTAGGTATACTAAATACATATGAGTAGGTATCATTAGGTATACAAGCGATGGAAATACGAAGGAACTATCGACCGATTAATAATACGTTATTACCTAATGATGACTTGTTAATTAGTGGCAATTGTTAATTAGTGGCAGTGTAAATTATAATCAAGCTTGGCAGCGATTAAAGAAAAATAACCGTATATAGATCCTATTAATACTACACATTTTTATGGAAACTATATAAACTATACGAGTCTCTAGTTAATGATTTCTTAGGTTTACGTAAATGTTATTCATTGAAATTAAACTATTTTTACGGATTATATCACGATTTGGTTTTAATTTTTATGCCCGACGACTCAGTCTGACCCGTGACCACGAAGGCTGCAAAGCTTTCGAAACGTCGGGCATAAAAATTAAAACCAAATCGTGATATAATCCGTAAAAATAGTTTAATTTCAATGAATAACATTCACGTAAACCTAAGAAATCATTAACTAGAGACTCGTATAGTTTGTATAGTTTCCATAAAAATGTGTAGTATTAATAGGATCTTTAATTTCAATGAGTCTCTAGTTTTTGTCTTTGTAGTCTAAACTTCTTTGCGGATTTTATTATTATGGCGCGTACACACCGGGCCGAACGTAGGCGAACGAATCGTGCCTGTTTCATTCCCACAACAGCGAAAGTTTGTTTGTGTGAACACAACAGGTATAGATTCTTTTGCCTTCGTTCGGCCGGTGTGTACCCGCCATTAGGATTGAAATAATTACACATTTCAGTCAATTTCGGCCCTTTACCCCTCCCTTTTTTATCGCAGTTAGTCTAGATATAATAGTTTCATAACGTTTTGAATATAAATCAATTTGTGGTATTGAAATAAACCTTCCCTCTGTAGAACGACGAAAGTTTCTTATGCGTCAGATCCGGTCACATGGGCCTGCGAAATTCCGAGCTTCTATAGGAAATCGGTATTCACTCGTTAAACAATTCATGGAACAAGTCACATTCCTGAGGTCTGCTTTTTTTCTAAACACATTCAGGCACACACACACATATGTACGCACACACAAACGAAGGGGTAGGCAAAGGGGAACTAGTGCAACCACTTTTCAACAAGCTTATTTCAGTCTCATGATGTGATAGGAGGGAGGCGAGCTCATCGCCATATGGCACAATTAAATTTTAAACTCAGGGCAAATACTGAGCAGAAAACATTACCTATTTTGTAAAATAACAATAACTCATTACTCAACCAATAGCTAGTTTTCTAGGACTAGTTCTAGCAACCAAGTTTTAAGTTGTGTCTTTGCAAATCAATTTATTAAAAAAACTATTCTAAAAATATAAGAAAAGTAAGATAAATTAGCTGTTTTTCTTAACATACATCATTCATATTTACATATACATATTACATACATGTATGTATGTACGTAATTTATCAAAGTTAATTGTGTTTATAAACATGATGCACGAATACATATAAGCGTGTAAAATATTTTATGAACGACTTCATTGTTATCGATTTGTCTCGACTCGGGATCAACAAACTGTACAAGTAAAACCTAAATTTTCAATACATTTTCCTCTACACGACATGATTACTTTCACAATCACCTTTTCGACCAGTTAAAGCATATAATCGATCTCGCAAACTTGTCGCAACACCAACAATAAATGTTTTTTACTTGTCCGTAACGTTTTACCTCGTTGTTTATTGATAATACCGTAATATTAGTTCTTGTTGCATAATTACGAATGATTGGTTAGCGTGCAGCAAGCACAGTCGGTGTTTGTGGGCGGACCTTGTCGGTACTAAGTGTAAATCTGGAAAACTACCCTACTTTACTCTTAAAAGACGATGAACTGAGTGCGCGTAATGTAATTTAAAAGTGTCATAATGCGATCATAGCTGTTTTTGTGTTGTGTTGGATTAATGTATATTAATGTAATGTGTGCTTAAATCCGCATCCCCTGCTCATGTTTTTCGAAACAAAACACTAAAACACCTACACAAAACAAGGTTTTTCATTGTCTCCTGCTCATATACCAATGGACCATAGACAACAAAATATAGAAATACCATATTTTTTAGGTGTTTTGTGTAATGTTTTAGTGCAAGAGACGTGGCTTTAGTATAGCAAAAAGTTTAAAGTTTTGTTGAGGGCGAAGTGATAAAAGTTTTGGCGAAAATATTTTTCCTCTTTTGTCGGTGTTTCAATCAAATACAGTGTTATTGTTTCGGATTACTGTGACTATCTTAATTGAAATCTTATATATTATGTAGACGGGATGTACATAACCAAAACTGCCTCGTAATAGTTAAAACTATTAGTCAAGCTTATGTATAATTTATAAATGCAATCGTATCAATATTTTTTTCTATTACCATTTATGCACTTGAGTAATACCGTACGAAGGACAGGTTTACGTAAATCGGACGCAAACGTGTCGGTAATTCTACTTGCATGTTTAAATGCTTGTTTAGTTACTAGTTTAATCATTTTGTATGTAAATAATCACGTTATTCTGCAAGGAGTTGCGGAATTGCATTGTGATTAGGACACTCCTAATTTGTACACAATAGAATTATGAATTACATTACTAATTATAAATACCTTACTTAATGTTACATGTAATACTGGCAATCGTTTTACAATTTATTAGAATTACAAAATTTCGAATTACAATTTCCACCTACAAGGTGGACCGACGACCAGATAAAGGTCGCAGGAAGTTGCTGGATGCAGGCCGCTTCCAACAGGTTGATCTGGAAATCTTTGGCGGAGGCCTATGTTCAGCAGTGGACGTCCTATGGCTGATGATGATGATGATAAAATTTTGCCAATTTTCGTTGCTATGTTTTGGAGCAGTAATGTATATATGCCGGGTCTCCTGCACTAAAACATTACACAAAACATGCATTTTTTATCTATGGTCCATTGTTCTACGAGTAGGTGACAGCTAAATCGTTATTTTGCGTGTGTATTTTAGTGTTTTATTTTGAAAAAGCTAGAGCAGGAGACCCGGCTTTAGTACATCATACTCTGTAATAACCACACTTAAAAATCGATCAGTTTCTATAATTAATCTAGATTCTAGAGGTGTTGCATACTCCCAAAGTATAACTAAATCACAAAAATAGCCTATTTGAAAGAAATATGTTACTAATTACTATCTATATATTTTATAGTCTCCTCTTTTTTAAATGAGCTGAATGAGTGACGCATTAGTTTAGTTTTATCATCACAGTTGAATTATTAAGCTTCAACGTTGCCATAATAAACATAATTAATATCAGATGGTATTAGTTATTTTAATGCATCTCTCCAAAACATTACCTTCCTTCCGAGGCAGTCGGATAAAAGATCCATTTTTACTCTTATAGTAAAATAAAAAATCAATAGTAAAAAATAATGTAAAAAGAAACAGTTATCGAGAATCCCGTCACTACGTCAGATAAAAAAAAATGCAACAACATACGACTACTATTAACGTATAAACTTGCAAAGGATGTACAGAATTATTGCTCAAAGCGACGACAATGCGAAAATTGGTAAAGTGCGAATCAAGCAGGAAAGCGGCTCACTAACCTGGATACCATGGTAGCCAAGCCTGTTTGCGCGATTGCTCTCGACCACTAGATAGCTGTGCAGAGAGCGTGACATCGATGATCATAGATTAGCAATCGGTGCTAACTGGTCATGACTGGAGACATTATCCAGAACATATAAAGACTCACGCCTGTATCCCTTTAAGGGTAGGCAGAAACGAACTAGAACAAACATTTCGCCGAGCTCCGGAACACAAGTCTTGTGTGTTTAGTAATTATCGCTTTCAAAAAACGATGACCGTCATCAATTGAAAGATAAATATTTCAAAACTTTCAAGTAGTCTCGAATTAAATATAGCTTAAGTCATCTTGATTCTTGACCGACTATTGCACAGATATGAAACCTAAGATATAATTAATAAAAATAACCATATTATTAAGTGTTAGTTACAATTTTACTTTGGCAACAATTAACTTATTAGAAGTCACATTAATTTTTAATGTGCGCAGACGATAGCAGATTTCACTGGTATTTCTAAATAATTTAACTTTAGTTACGGTCCCGCTTTCACTTCTATTTAGGAAATTCACGTACATAACAGTACACGTGTTATCGCTTTGTATGATGACACAGTTTCTTATCAAACATTCCCGCTAGTATTGCGTGAACAAAAGTTAACTTTCTACGGTGTTTTAGAACAAACTGTGTTATCAGCGTGGTAATGGTACAAACCGTATTGCAACAGATTTAGATACGCTGTTTTTAAGGTATTAAAACGTTACTATATGTTTAATTTTCTGTTATCTTTCTGTTCTGGTAGACTGAGTAGAAAATGTTAATAGAATAAAACAAAATATCCTTAATAATCCAGAGACTTCCTGCGACTTTTATTAGATTGTCTGGCCACCTAGCCGCTTTCAACCAACAGGTCGATCTGGACAACTTTGAGGAGGCCTATGTCCAGCAATGGACGTCCTGTAGCTGATGATAATGATGATCTATAAAATGGTATTACTTTGTAAATGTAGTTAGTATACCTACGTTATATGTTTGTTAAACACGAAACATTGTTTCAATTTAAAAACTCCGTCGAACGCGTTCAAATAAACGCAGGTAATTAACCTCAATCATAATCACAGTGATCTACATTCTAAAATAAATAGTGCCACAACACCGACAAAAACATTTCATGTTGATTTCTAGTCAAAATCGTATGAACTTTTATGGTGTTAACGAAATCGAATAATGAGATATAAGTGTCAATAGTCAATAAAGTAGAACCAAAAGTATAGTGACGAACTGATGCCGAAGTGTTGATGCCGATGCCGATGTCAGGCGCGGCGGGCAGTGGTGCTGAAGAGCGATGTGTTATGAAAAATAAGTGTCAACTGTCAATAGAGTAAACACAAAAGTGTGAAGAACTGATGCCAGTGTATTGATGCCGATGTGTTGATGCCCATGCCGATGTCAGGCGCGGCGGTGGTGCTGAAGAGCGATGTGTTCGAGCTGGTGCGCCTCCTCGAGGCTTGGTGGCGGGCACTGCTTCTGTTCGCAAAGCTTCTGCTCTGTTACTGCAAGTCGCTGTCTTCACAGGGTGCGCATTGTCTTACTTATCTGATGGCTCGTGGGAACTGGCTTTGGTGTTAAGAAACATTATTAATCTGTGAACAATTTCTTTTATGTACGTTGTATTTCGATAAATGTACAGCTAGATATATCTAAGATTTGAAAGTTTATGAAGTATAGTTGCGATTAAAATGCATTGCAAATAATTATCTTACATTGATTAACTGCAAAATATCGTGGAATATCTATGAGTATTTTGTCGTATACGTTATGCTACCTTACATATTCTATACCTACCGCTATATATTTATGTTTAGCGGTTGGTATAGCTAGTGAATGTTTTATTGACAATAGTCAAATCGTCAAGGTTTAACGCAGTAATAATGGTAGTTAGTGCAATTACATTCTCATTATACTGTCCTCAGTGTTCGCTACAATGTTTGATAATGATTTTATAATTATTGAAGACACGAAAAGGAACAGTAGTCAAAAATATAATGTGTTATTGCCTTGGATTAATGAAGGACTTCGTAGGCCTCACCCCTATATAATAATAATAATATTAGCCCTGTAATATTACTGTCCCACTGCTGGGCACGGGCCTCCTCTACTAATGAGAGGGGTTAAGCCTTAGTCTATCACGCTGGCCTAATGCGGGTTGGTAGACTTCATATACCTTCGAAATTCCTGTGAAGAAATTCTCGGGTATGCAAGTTTCCTCACGATGTTTTCCTTCACCGTTATAGCAAGCGATATTTCACAATGAAAATACACTTAACATAGAAAAGTCAGAGGTGTATGCTCCATTTTGAGGTTGGTCTCGAACCTCCGACTCCTAATCTACAAAAAATGAAAAAGTTTAGTTATCTTTTGTTGTTTTAACTAACAAGTTGTTGTTTTTGATTTATGAATCCTGATTTACAAATGTACTATTGTCACATCTACTAGTACTTGTGTTAGTAGACTACACCGAATTAATCTTATAAAATTCAAAAAATATTCCAAGCGGTATGAAATCAAAGCCAGAAAGTAATCAAACGAAATATACGTGATCTTGATTACGGTTCTCGGGAAAGTTCCAGTATTTAATTGTGCCGCAACTTTAATCAACATTGATAAAGAACTGTGATATTGTTATCAGGCATTTAGTAGCAAAAACATGCTGTAAAGACTTGTTGTTAATCAAACCTATAGCCCCTTACTTATAAAAATATTTAAGCGCTGCTTATCTTTATACCATAGGTTGTCCCTTTCATTTTTAAACAATTAACGCAAGGAAAAAAGCGACAGGTTTCTTAACCATTTGCTCAACTAAAAATGCTGTTTTAAGTAAGGCCCATAATGTTAAGGAACTGTTTGTCACAATAAACAAAGAAAACACACGTTTAGCGAACAAAGGTTTGGCACTATGCCCTTTGAACATTTAATAACTAGTCGAAGAGAAACTGAATGACTAAGTACATAGCTAATTAACAAGTCATGAGTATCATATTAACGCCTATAAAAGCGTAAGTGCAAAGGCTTTAAATGTTTACCTGCGGGCTTAGACAAGTGGCTTATGCGCTAGTCGAATAGAATAGTCGACTAGAATAAATGTATGGGAGACGGGAGTGACATAAGAGTACGCTATATGCGGCATACTCGTATGTCATTCCCATACATTTATTATATTCGACTGCTATGTAGTAGTTTCTATGCAGTAGTTTCTATGCACGGACGTAAAAAAAGATGGACGGAGCGCTAGGAATATTGAAAGTGAAGCAGGTTTTTCGGCTCATTCGATCAGTCGCCGCCATTACGTGTTGATAGATCGAATAAGCTGGAAAGCCTGCTTCACTTCGAATGTTCCTAGCGATCCGTGCATCTTTTTTTCTAGGTCCGTGTTTCCATGTCATGGAGAATTTCTCACACACAGATCCTTGCGTGACGAAAACATTAAAGGCATATGTGTACCTTTGTTGTAACATTGACCGCATTATTTTTTATGTCCTACTTTTTAAATTGTACCATAACATAACATAAGCTCACGCCTGTATCCCCGAAGGGGTAGTCAGACGCGCACTAGCGAACTAGAACACCCATATTTCGCCGAGCTTAGTTCCGTCCCAGATGTGATAGGGGGCGAGCCTATCGCCATATCAGGCACAAATTCCAGACTTCGGGTTGATACGGAAAAATCCAATATCACTTTGCCCGACCCGGGGATCGAACCCGAGACCTCAGAACCTTAGTCGTACCGAAATACCACCACACCACCGAGGCAGTCAGTTTTTAAATTGTGTGGCTTCGAAAACGCCTTTAGTACCGAATTATGCTGTTTTACCTCAATTTTATTATTTCTTGTCTTGCCCTTTAGAGGTTATTTTTTCTTGCGCGACAAATATAGATTGTAAGTCCTTTGGGGTGACGGGAACACTTAGATAAACCTCGATTCATCCCAAATCTCGATTTAAATATAGGAACGAGCTGTAAGATGAATCGAGTTTAGGTCTAACGCTAGATTAGTAACGGCGCTGCAATTCGCCCTTAAGATTTATATTTGGTTTAACGTTTTTGATTGTTACCAAAACCATGGTAAAAATAGGGAGAATTGACAGTTTATCGTACCTAAACAAAATCATAGATCAATGTACTCTGTTTTTGCCGCACTTCTACATCGATATAATAATATACCTAGATGCACAATTGACGCTCAGAAAGTGGGACAGCCAACGAGTGCTTAAAATGTAAGTAAGCACTTGTTTGCTGTCAGTCGGGCGCCGACCGTTCGCCTGTGAAGATGCCTAAATGCTCTGTGAAAGTATGCAAAAATAACACTCTTACAAAGCGCAAAATACATGGGATTTCATATTTTAAGTAAGTATAATTCCCTTACTTGATTCTTAAAACCTTAATCATGTTACATTAAGTATTAAACGTGTATAAATAATTAATTTAACGAATTCAGTTAATAAAATATTTTGTCCCTTTTGAAATCATGATTTGGAACAATGAAATATATGGAGTCGTTTTTTTTTGTAAATATATTATATTTATTTTAAATTTATGATTTGTTTTATTAATTACAGATTTCCATGAAATGAAATAGTAAGAGATAAATGGCGTAAAATTATTTTCGAAGAAAGGAGAGAAGAAAATTTTAAACCCAATTACTCAAGTGTGGTATGTTCAGACCATTTTGCCGATTCCGATGGATATTATACAGAAAAAGGGATTAGGAAAATTAAAAAGAATGCTGTACCAAAAATAAAGGTGATAAATTGTCATCAGCTACATTGTCCTTAACTAATGTTTACTATTTAATTTAACAATATGTATGCTGTTGGTGTACCTATAAATAAATAAATAAATAAATATTGCCACATTTATTGACTTTATTTTAGATTGTCGTAACTACAAGTTTAAATGAGGCAGGGTGCAGTACAAGTGTAATAGTTGAAAAATATTTGATACAGAATTCATCAATAGCAAGCATATACTAGGTACATACTGCCATGTAAAATGACTATTTAATAATTTGCGGCTAATTCTAATAAATGTTTTCAATCAAAGTGTGCAGATCATAAAAAATTGCCAACATGAACAAAGTTGAACATTCCGCTGTCAAATAATAATTTTAATGGTTCATTTTCGTGATTTTTCATTTTTCATTTTTATCTTGGATTCTCGGATTGAGATCATTTATTGGAACCGGTCGTTAGGCATAATTACTACAACAGTAATTGTGGCGTCATCATTTATTGGAAACATATTCATTTCCAGGAACCAGCAATTGAACCAATAAATAATGAAGGATCACCAATACCATCAGAATTTTCATCAATCTTTAACACACCTAAGACGTTATTTTTGAAAGATAAATTGAAAGAACGCAACCAAAAATTTAAACTTAAATCTAATTTAGTGCGAAACTTAAAAAGGCAGAACAAAAGATTACGAAAACGAAATTATAGTCTAAAAGAAATTATTAAGAATCTAAAGAGCAAAGGACGATCTTAGTGTGGGGCCAGGACTATGTATGTGACTGTTGGGTGTTATTTATTTATTTATGAATCACGCTAAGGCAAAACAGTGCTTATTTCATATTCATAACTCATAAGCTTTGTTATCTTCTAAACATTTATACTCTATCTATCTCTTAATGTAAGTAAAATTATTATACAGATATCGCCATTCTCATCTACATTGTACGCCACGTGGTCGAAATTTCTCACAGATAAATACAAGAACTATTCGACTCCATTCAATCTTTGTCCAAGTAACTAGAATGTTTCTTTTAATAATGTCAAATTATTGTCAAATTCAAAAACGATTAGAAATTCAAAAATTTCGAATATAGGAACGTTTGAACATTCAATTTAAAAAGCTACTTTATGCCGCGTCTATAAGGTCATATTTGTGTTAATTTAATTAAATTTGTGATGTTTATTTGTTTTGTCTGTCGAGGACACTGTTTACAATGATATTTGTATGGAACTGTGCATCTAGGTATATTATTATATCGATGCACTTCTACTATAACATTTGAATGGCGTGACTTCAACTATTTATTATGGTAATTTCGGTTATTTCCAGAGGTGAAGGTGCCGGCAATGATGGCGCCCAGCGTGTTCCAAAGGACTAAGTCGCCACGCTCGTCGCCTGGAAACCTGCCTAGAAAATTACAGGTAACTTTTACTCTACCTACACAATTAAAATAAATACACCCAAGACACACACATAGACCTGATTATTATAAGATGCGAGTGTTGTGTCGTGAGTATCAGAATCTACGAAAGACTTCTCGGTCTCACAACACCCAAACCCGAAATAAAATTATTTGTCGGAACTGGAAAGCACAACCATTTCACTCGGTGCCGAAATCGAACCCGCGGCCTCCCGCTCCATATCCAACTACTCCATACCCAATGCGCCATGATGGCTGTCAAGTTAAACCCCTCGGAGGCCGCACTTATATATGTTACTTATAAGCGTATGGGCCACCGGAGGCCGAGCCGCCCGTGACTATTATGTATATTAGTTGTTTCCAAAGGCCTTGACGAATATTTCATACATTTGATCAGCCAAAATAAGTCCTCCTTATTTATTACAACTACAATTTTATTGCAATTGCAGATAATGTAAAGAAATCAACGTCTTGTTTTGATTTTAAGTACTCAGAAGATTAAAGTAAAAAGACTGTACTTTAAGATATGTATAAGGAATGATTGATATATCAAATCAAATCAAATCAAATCAAATCGTTTATTGAATCCATAAAATGTCACACATTGTTTAGATTCCGTCAAAATGGTTTACTCTACCGCCAGTTCGGAAAGCTGGTTCGACATATGAATTACCACTACACAGTCTCTAGTTTTACTAAAAAAATATTCAGCATTATTCTCGTCCAATAACAAAGTACAGTATTACCGTTTGAAGTAAGTCGAACATCTTCGACGCTTCTGTGCATAGGGTGTTGTGTGGACTGTGGACAAAGGTGGATCTATTGAGGTCACCTACATTCCGCATTGATTTTATTTCCTAGACATGATACGCGGCAACTAGGTCTCCTTTACGAATGCATGTTTTATCACATAATTATATACCACGTACTGATTTCTAAAGAAGAAATTAAAGAGTGTGAAGTGTTAATTCATATATAAATAATTCCTTATATCTTAAAGTACAGTCTTTTTACTTTATTCTTCTGAGTACTTAAAATCAAAACAAGGCGTCGATTTCTTTATATTATCTGCAATTTTAATAAAATTGTGATATAATCCGTAAGAATAGTTTTATTTCAATATATACCACGTGTTTGTAATGAGGAGAAAGTGATGCTTCGTGACTATCTTTTGACCTTGCATTCAGTGCTAGAATGGTTGATATTTTAATAATAGCTCCTCACCTCGATGTCGAGTAGCTGAAACGAGAGGCAGCGGGTTCCATTCGCAATCCGAGATACATATTTGTGTATTGTAGGACCCTGGTAGCCATAGTCCAGGTTAAAAGTTATATGGGGTCAGATTTTATGTTTGACTATTGGGTGTATTTTCTTACATACTCCACTAAATTATATTGTATGGTAAATCAGCTGTACCTTAGAGTCATGCAATAGTTTTCCAAAATCTTGTATTTTACACTAATAGATGCGCAAACATCTGATCTTTATAATGTTACAAACACAGAAATGTTAAATAAATAAATAAATAATTTCTATCGCCCGAATGGTCAAACGCTATTTAACTTTAACAGTTTCTTACCTTGATTTTCGCCATACAATATTGATAGATAAGGCGGCCTTAAACGACATAAGGCGACTTTAATTGTATGAACATTCGGCGGTTAAACTTTTAATATAATTGAACAGTACTGGATTCATAGATTTGCGGCGCACATTTTCGTCTCCTGTATTTGTATTTTGGCGCCTGATGTATGCCACTCAGGTACATTATGTTATACATTGGTGGTATTGTTATTCATGTATGCGTAATATTCGACAATCTTGATCAAATAAACTTGACATTTTATCTTTAAAACTGGTCCTAATACAACGTTTTCTCGTTCCAGAACGGCACAGAGCCACCCGGACAGTCGGTGCCAACAGCCGATTCGAGTCCCGGCAACTCCATCTCGGATGCAGAGAACTTCGAATGCTACGGCGAGGCTGATGCCGACGCACCCTCAAGCACGTCAGTATCAGTTGCTCAAGATCACCAGTTTGTGACATTTCTCGCTAGCGATTCTTTCTTTCTACCTGACCTTATCCCACGTCATTGTGGCGTCGCTGCAGCACACTTTTCAAGCATGTTGCAGAAGGCATTTGACTTAGTTTTTACGACTGTCTGCCAGCTTGACGTCAACCCCTTCTCTGGGGAATCTAGTCCCGGGTCAATCACATTAGAAAAATCATATTGCCCAAACCGGGAATTGAACTCAAGACCTCCCTATCCACAGTCCTCTATCACTAGACTAGGGCCGACTTGCACAACTATTAGTAACCTACAGTTAGTCCTAACCTCAAGCTAAATTGAAAAAGAAATATATGAATGACATGTAATTCATTACATTATGGAAATACTGGCCAAGAAGATTTTCTTGAAGACTGGCAAATCACCTAAAGTCTATGCACTTTAAGATTACACCACATAAAGAAAATGGAATATTTCTATGAAAGAGATTCTTAAATGATACCTCAAGACACGAAATAAATTCTGCGAGTCTCGTAAGATCAGGTAAACGTCCGATTTATTGCCCTCGTGCTTTTTAGGCTAAAAACACGTTGAGATGACCTGTCACCTGCCTGCTTGCCTACATCATAAATGCGTCTTGTGACTTGCGGATTTACAAAAAATACCCGCATGCCTTTTGCTGTATACAGGGTGTTTCATAAAGTTGGTATCCATAATAACTTCACTTAAAGGGAGGATGGCTAGCAATCTAGCTGTAAAGTTTAAAATTTCGTAAGGCTCATAGTTTTGGAATAATGGAAACTTGAATTTGCGATGAAAATCTTTTTTCTGGCTCACTGGGTCAGCTGCAGCACATTTACAAACTACCTATGGGGTAATTAATTATTTTAAGCATACACAAAACCATTATTTTGCTATTTGCGACGATTTACAGGTCACATTCCTATTTTAAAATACCCATGGTTAATATTGATTAAAAAAATTAAATTAATTTTTTATTTTTTAACTTTACCATTGCACTTGAAATCGCTCTCCATGTATGTAGAATTATTATAGGTACCAACTTTATGAAACACCCTGTATAAGCCGTTAAAATGCTAATTTCTAAACGATCTAGATAAGCTTTTGAGTAGTAAAATGTGCTTTTATTTTATAGTTACAATGTTATTGATTCATGACCTTATGAAAGTTAACGTAGGTATTATTATATTTCGACTTACAAAAAAAATATTTTCATTAAAATAAACAGATAGATAGAAACTATTTATTGTAGACACACTCAGTGGCCCTAGCAGGAATATTTTTGACAATCAAATTCGTATCGATGCGCGTCGACGATATTTGTATGAAATATTAACCAAATGTCATCAGTGCACAGCGAGCTCGATACGAATTCGATTGTCAAAAATATTCCTGCTCGGGCCGCAGAAAACAGGCTACAGTAAACAACATTTGTACCACTTGTGGCGGTCTTATCGCTAAAAGCGATCTCTTCCAGGCAATCATAATAATTTTTTTTCCGGGCATGGCAGTGACTACACTGCACCTGATGGTAAGCGTAGTATAGTAAAAAAAAACTAGCAAACAATGGGTTTATTTATCAGTGGTCGTCAGATTCATGCCGGCCTATTTATGCTTCTCCTTCTTCTATATACCACCATTAGCCGCTTTTACAGTATTTTGGTCGGTTTACCTCAAAAATTAACACACAAAGAAGTTATAAATTGATGAAGGTGTATAGCACGAAGAGGAAAATCCTCCAAACACAAGCAAATATAGCGCGATATGGATTTTACGTGTTGATTTTATAGTCGTTTTTTAGACAGAGTCGTTTATGTAGAGTCGCACAAAGCAATCGTAGCGAGAGGATATTAACAATAAGAATTGTAGTATATAAATAATAAATACACTCAACAGTCACACACATAGTCCTGACCCCACACTAAGATTAAATCTTGTGTCGTGGGAATCAGGAACTACAAAAGACTTTCGGTCTCACAACACCCAGACCCGAAACAAATATCTGTGGGCCGCACAGACATTTGTCTCGATGCGGGAATCGAACCCGCGACCTCACGTTTCACAGCCGGCTTCTCGCCCGCTGCGCCACGGAAGCTGTCAAAGTAGTATATGAGTATAGAGTGTTTTTAATCTAATTTACTATTACGATTAGCGTCTAGCACTAGTATAAGAACCAGTTCAACCGGTCCTTGCAAATCTATCTGTTTAGTGTATCAAGATGGGAGTCACGACTTTTATCGTGTCTACTACACACATAATACTATAAAGATCTTCGTAACACACATTTCTTTATGTTTCATGAAGCAATACATAACTCAACTAAGATGTATTATAATATTTCTAAAAATTATTTTCATATGAGAGTTTAAATTGACTGTATTACGGTACAACTAGGTCTTATAGTCTGAGGTACGATCCCGGGTAGGTGTTAGCCCAAAATAGCGTTAGGCTCGTCCCTTATTACACCATGGGACGGAAATAAGCTTGGCAAAGTGGGTACACTTCACGCCTCTTCGGCTCTACCTATCCCTCCGGGGGTAGTAAGTCTGTATATATGTGTGTATAGGTGTGTAGAGGCCGCAGGTTCGTTTCCCGAAGTAAGACAATTAATGTATCAGTAATTCACATATATTTGTCGCATAGTTCCTGATACCCACGATACAGGTGAAACCTAGTATGGGGTCAGAACTATGTTTATAACTGCTGGGTGTATCTTTTAATGTGCCTACACATGCATTGATTCCGCAATGAAATCGGAGACAAGTCACTGCCTCGGTGGCGTGGTGGTATTTTGGTACGACCACGGTTTTGAGGTCTCGGGTTCGATCCCCGGGTCGGGCAAAGTGATATTGGATTTTTCCATATCAACCCGGAGTCTGGAATTTGTGCCCGATATGGCGATAGGCTCGCCCCCTATCACATCTGGGACGGAACTAAGCTCGGCGAAATGTGGGTGTTCTAGTTCGCTAGCACGCCTCTGCCTACCCCTTCGGGGATACAGGCGTGAGCTTATGTTAAGTCAAGAAAATTACTTCATTTACAACATCGCATTACCCGAAAACATGTCGCTATAAAAACGGTGAAGCCACTTCTCAATAGCCAGCAGTCACCGAAGAAACATTACTGGCTAAAGTCACGGACATACAAAGAAAGATGGACGGAGCGCTAGGAACATTGAAAGTGAAGTAGAGTTTTCGGCTCATTCGATCTATCGATACGTAATGGCGTATGTGTGCGTAGGGCACTTTTGTACAGGCGCGTTTGAGTGCGTTTTTTTTTTTATAGCAGAGTTTGGCAAACGGGTCAAACGGTTGACAGATGGGTCACCTGATGGTGAGTGATCTCCATCGCCCATAGACACAAAAAGAATCATGGGTGCGTTGCCAACCTAAAAGGAGGAAATGAAAGGGGAGGGAAAAGGAATTGGGAAAGGGAGGGGGGAAATGGGCCACCAGAAATCTCACTCACCGAACGAAACGCGACAGCAAGCTACCACTTTACGTCGGTTTTCTGTGAGACAGTGGTATCTAACCGGTCGAGCCGGCCCATTCGTGCTGTAGACGTTACTGTCTACAGCGTGGCTCTACCACTCAATGGCGTGGCTTCTATGTGGCGTCCGTTTAACTATACGCGAGATGGCGTCCTTTTTCTTTACGTCCATGGCTAAAGTATAGAAACAGTTATTTTAAAATGCTATAAACGTAGCTTTGTAATCATCACAGAGTAACATTATCACCGTACAACATTTAATGGTCGGTCAACGGTATCGTAAAAGGCTTCCTAAAGTAATCTTGTTTTATGTCCGACATCAGAATTTCGTCGATCCGTTAGCACATTGACTTATTTAACCGACTTAAAGAGGAGGCGAATCTCAATAATAATATTAATTTAAATACTCTCAGGCAAAGTTTGATTGGTATTTTGGCAAAAATAGTTTCACCCATTCATAATTTAAACATAAAATTAGATTTTGACTATATACATGACGTAAGTAGCGATCTTGCAGTCGGATCTCGACTATACCATTTGACGCTAATTGGGCAACAAATGAATTCGGATTTGGTGTTTAAGGGCGACTTGCAGCTCTATTACTAATTTGTAACACCTTACCTCGATTTATCCTTCAGCTCACTCCTATATTTAATGCAAGATTTAGGATAAATAGAGATTTATCGCGGAGCTGTAAGTGGCCATTACAGAATAGCGCTACTCAACTGTTTCATCTTTACCTATTTATATACAGACTAAGGCTAAGATCTATAGAGCGAACTCCGACTAAGTTTGAATCAAAGAAACGAACTCAGTGACAATTTTGAATTAAGTTACAAGAAAATCTTACGGCTGGCTCGAAAAATGGCTCGGACTAAGTCGAAGTTCGATTTATCAGTTCCAAATCTCACTGAGTATTACAGAAACTTTAGTCAGCCATAATAAATCTTGTTTTTAAATACAATTTTTGCTAAGAACAAGCTGAGGCCTGAGTGTCGTTCGTCTGGGTAAAGTGTGGTTTTGGGTTAACACTACCATTTAAGCTCTAAATATGTTATCAATATTTAGACCGGATGTCTCAAAATCTGTTTTTTCCTTAAAAAGATAAACGGTCCTGCTTTAACGGATTTTAGCCACACCTTAGGTTTAAATTCCATCCATGTGAAATAAAAATAACTTTTCTTCATATTTAGTATAAAAGTAAAGCTAAAGTAAAATAATAATCCATTAATTTCACATGCCCGATTAGGAATAATTTTGACAATCGAATTCGTATCGAGCTCACTGCAGGCTGATGACATTTGATAAATATACGAATTCAATTTTCAGAAATATTTCTGCTAGGGCCTGGGTTTGCAGTCACGAAGCCCACACCAATCACCCACAAACCAACTTAGGTTTAAGTGATGTGTATATATATAGTATAATGTGTGTAAAATATTTGGTAACAAATAAAAAAAAAAAAAAAAAAAGCTCGGAATAGAAAACTCCATTATCCATAATGTCTGATGTCAACAGGCACTATATGTAACACTAGATACACTATAAACATACAAACAGCCAGGCGTATGTTCGCCACACTGACCTAGATACAGTTGGAAAGAAAGAAGAAAAAAGAAACTCTATCATCTAGAGTTTTTTCTCCCATCAACTCCGCCCATAGACACCAAAAGAATCACAGGCACGTCGCCAACCTTAAAGGACAGGAATAGGGATCGGGAAGAGAAGGGAGAATTGGGCCACCTGTTATTAGCTTTCTAACAGATATCTTAAATTTGTTTGTGGTAATGTGGAACTACTAAACTGTTAAAAAAATAATTTATTCAATAGCACTAACTAACCCTGAATGATGTAGAAGCTATATACTTTTCCTCAAAACAAACACTTGTGGAGAAGACTCTTATAGACTGGAGTGGAAGTCTCCATGAACATTATTTGTACTTAATGTATTTTTTTTATCCGGGCACAGCAAAGTGACTACACTGCACCTGATGGTAAGCGTAGTGCAGTCCAAAAAAACTGGCCACCACTGAAAAACACTGTGATTATCATTGGTCGTCAGAATCATGCTGGCCTATTTATGCTTTTCACACTTCGAATCCGAAGAGGGAAGAAGCAAATCGAGGGGCTTGCGACAAGACAGGCGGATGACCGATGCAGATACAGGGATAACCCGCATACCCGTCTCAACTAACCATCAAATCATGCCGCATGCCCCTCGAGAGAACCGGAAGTACACTGGCTGATCCTGGAACGCTAACCACACGTGGAGTGTGGGTCACTATGGCAGGTTTTAGCACCATGTGTACGGTGGTCGCCATCCGGTCGGATAAGAATATCCTACCACCAGCAAAAATTTATTATTATTAGCAGCAAATAATATTAAACTTAAAATATCGATACGTATTCACTGTATGTTTCTATACTCTAACAACATATATCACGTGGAGGGACATACGTGCCAAACATGTGACTTCAAATATTTGCTAGCAAACTACGCAACAAGACTAATTCAATGGCTTCCAAAACAAAATATTGACAACCACATGCGGCAAATTGCATTATGTATTGTGTATAATCTTTATCTACTTTAGCAAGAATATATAAATGCACTAAAAAGAGAAGATTCAGTTCCAATAATATCAAATACATAGGTCGTTGTGGTGATCAAATATTGTTCGTGTCCCGATCGCTTTTGCAAGAAAGTGGTAGACCTACGCTACTACAGGCTTCGGTACAGCATATTTGGGCCGGCTCGACTGAGCTATTACCATTATGAATAGTCTCACATAAAATAGACGTGGAGTAGCAGCTTAACATTGCAATTCGTACATCGAGTGACATTTTCAAAATCCCAAAAACCCACTCCTGTTCTCAAATCCAAATTGCCATTCCGTTCTTAGTTCCGTTCACAGTAGACATCGCCAAGGGATTTCTGTGTCCCCATTATTACCGGTATTCATTGTCGGCCTTATCTGATAAACAAATACAATGTGGATGCAGGCACTTATTAATATTTTTTGTTCACAGATTAGAGAATGGAACGAGGAGTCCCGGTAATCCTCTGAACAGACATTCATGGACACGGACTAGCTTACGAAGAACGCCACCCAGGTATGTACAAAACATTGAACACATTACAATTATGATTTTAATTAAAACTCTATCACAAATGTTCACGCGCGTATTTGAATAGAAGAACCAGCTCTACTGGTATTATAATTTTCAATGCCAAAACAACAAATGTGTGAATTTTATTTATTATTTCTTCTTTGTACACACTGTTATTGCTTGTTTATTATAATTCACGCACTGTTCTATTATGTTGTTTTTCTTTTAGTTTGTGTGATTTTGCTAATTTTCGTTTGCTTTATTCGTTTGTGTTGTCTTCCGTAGCCACCAGGAGAATCTGCCACACCGCCGATGGGGCTCCATGAGACAGTAAGCTATGTTTTATTTATTTTTTCTTTTATTATTTTTTGTTGCACCCATATTAATTATTATCAATAATAAACTTATTTTATTCTGAATTGGACCTTAAGTAACTAACCGTAATACTTCAAAATATTTTAACAGTGTATGAATATTGTACATTTACGACCTATAGTTTCTAGTAGTAATTATCTTGAATCACCTTGAATGCGGCTAACATTATTTCAGTCTACTTATTTAGCTTCCACGTGCCAAACCACGTGTTTAATACGAAATTGTGTTCGAAAAAACGTGATGTGATATAGTAAAGAAGAAATAAGTGTTGAAGAACTATTTTCATTTATAATTCGATATAGCTATTATAACCAAAGCTTTATTAAATTAGTAAAAGAACATACATGAAACAGAGATTTAATGCGAAACAAGCCCAGAATCTCACTTGATGCGACGTTGCGATTCATCATTGTCTAGGAAGTTTCTATAGTTAGACAAACTTGAACAAACGCGACAAAATTGACCATGCATCGACGTCTCCACTTAACAATCGTATGATACATTTCATTTAGCACTTGCCAATTAATTTTATACCGTATTTTGATGGTAATAACATATAGATTGTTTTTTCACAACTGCGTTTAATGTCACTATTGTCAACAAAACAATGGCGACACTATTTTCAGATAGTCAATGAGTCATGGTTCGCGTCAGATTTAGAGGTGAAGCGACTTAAACAATGTGAGGGTCTAGGGAAATGTTATTTTTTCACCAGTACAATATTTATACATATGTCGTGCTTTTAAACTATGGTTAGGCTTCAAAGGAGTCTTGAAATCTATCAACGGCATTAAAGTAACTACGTTTTCTTTACGATAAGGAGGTTGGACTAGTGACTCTAAACAAAAACCCTTTTGTGCGTAAGCGTTTGCAGAATGTTATTTTTTTTTGTATATACCAAGTTTGGCAACAGTCACGATCAGTGATGCAAGTTTCAATTCCATACAAAAAAATATTCCGCAAACGCTAACGCGATCAGAAAAGCTTTTGTATCTAGAGGCCCACAGCCGCGAATAATTTTTAAATTCAATTTTGTATCGCGATGTTAGAAAGTTGCAAACAATAAGTAAGTAGCTCTGACAAAACGTGCCATTTTGTAACACTCCTTAGAAATACTGCATTAATTCTTCAGATCGTAATATAGATAAGTAATAAAGGTAAAATACTTTCTTCTTTACGTAATAGTATGATGCTTTTCTCAAGAAAATGAATAAACAAATTAAACGGCACTTCTGCGTTCAGAACTTCAGAAGTACATTCTTATCTTAAAACGGCATACCACTAATTAACATCTTTATCGACTTCAATCGCCCCTTATTACGAAATTCGTATAATAAACTCATTTTATACAAAACGGTACAATTTCCGTGTGAAAAAGAAACAAAAACGCATCGCGAATTCCTAAACGCAGCTCACGATTCTAATTATGATACATGTAACAGTGCCGTAACTGTTTTTGTATGTACTATTCACTACGTAAGGGCATTCACATTGAAATTATTTCTAGACCATGTAAAGAAAGTCTACATACAACCATACCAACTTACTGCGTCTGTTTACTTCTAGAAAATTAAAGTCATTGTGAAATGTGATCACCTAAGCTAGCGCTCGACCAGGTCAAGACCGTGGATATTTGGCTATGCTAATTTTGATCTCATACGACCGATTTGGCTTCATCGAAAACTGTATTGTTAGACTAAACGATTGAGAATGATCAACTTGGTAGAAATAGTTTTTTGTGTGAAAAACATGGCATCTGATTTATCATATTCAATCTTAACTAACCGTTAACCGTCTCCAATATGGGTCCACTCTTTCAAGCATGTTGTCGAAAGAATCCAAAACCTATTATATACCGGGCACAAATCGCAGGGCATCTCATGAATCTTTCGAATTGAAAAACATAAAAACAAATCGTGATTACCCAAACAAGGATTTGAACCTAAATTCTTCATACTCTTCGGCCTATGGTTCTGCCATTTGACCATTGAAGTGCTCAATGTAGTTTCAACGCACTTGGAAACCAAATAAGTGATCAATGACGGTTGCACAACGTCCCACTGTCAATCGCGTTTGCGGTTAGAGAAACTATTAACACAATTTAAAAATAGGTCTAGGTTATACTTTTAAGATACGTTTTAGTAAGCGATGTACAAATCCCTAGAAGAACAAAAGTCACTGCAGATTAGGAAGTTGAAGTGGCAGTAGGCAGTGGGCAGGACACAGCTCGTAGAACCGATAGCTGATAGGGCAGAAAAGTTTTCGAGTGAAGACCATATTTTGGACGTCCACCTACCAGGTGGACAGACGACCTGACCTGAAGGTCGACAGGGGAAGGTCAAAGGAAATCGCTGTATAGTGTATACATGCGGCTTCCAATAAGTAAATCTGGAAATATTTGGGGGAGGCCTATAGCCTTTCTCCTAATTACACTCCCACTGTACATTTTCTTATCGATTATGAACGTTAATGCGTTTGATTGAATTTTGTTTCATTGTTTTTATTACTTTCTTCAAGTAATTTTAATTGTATTCAGGAAATATTGGTACTAGAATAATGAAATGTGACTGAACGAGATCATCCAAATACTGAAACGGTATTCAACGTTAGCTACCATATTGTTTTGTGTCATAATGTGACCCGAGCAGGACCAAATTTTACAATCGAAGTCATATCGAGCTCGCTGCGCACTGTTGGTGTTTGGTTAAATATGGTTTTAATGCGCATCGAGTTCTATTCGAATTCGATTGTCAAAATGTTTCCTGTTCGGGCTGCAGTTGTACTTTTTTATAGTTAAGGTGGCTTCAAATGATAGAGAACAACCTTCAGTTTGAGTTGTGTTCCAATATTCGAGCGATAGACTGTTTTTTTGTGGAAGCTTAACATAAAAACTACGGAAAATCTTGAATGAAATTAAGCCCAATGAGAGACCATGACCCTGTTTATAACATAGTACTAGTAGTACCTGTAGTATCACCAACCGCTCTATATCCAAGTTTGTGTTACAAATTGAATATGAAATCATAGTATTAGGGCATTATGGGATACTAACTAGATTTTGCTCCCGGTTACGCCCGCGTGAGAGTCTATCCTGTTATATTTCCATTTTCTCTATACAATATGAAATTACAAAATCCAATTCTTTCTTAGTGCTCGCCTACGTCATGAAAGAAACCATGTGTAAATTGTCACGTTCCTAATTCCATAAGTTTCGGCTGTACGCTGGTACGTCAGTCAGTCAGTTTCACCTTTTATAGCATAGAAGAAGAAGATTATAATATGGCGAAGACATTTATCCAAGTTTGCAAATTCAAATTGATATAGCAGCAAGGCATTTTGCGACATTATAATGTGCCGCAGACGTTTGCGCGCTGGATTCCCACCAAGAAAGTGAAGTGCGTTTGTTCCGGCCGGCTGAGCCACGGCCTGCGTTCCACTGTTGCTCAACAGTATGCTATTTGACAACACGTTCCGCATCACACTACTGTATTACTGCACTTATTACTGGAAGTAAAACTAAAACAGTAGTATTATAGGAAGTTTCGTCCACAGTCCATAAATTAGTCTTAACATAATCGTATGGAAGCTAGATAATACTGTATTTCTGATTTAGCAATTTAAATCCGGCCAAATCCTTTAGGTTTGCTGGCTGAAACACCCAGGAGCAGGTCTTTTTTGTGTTTTCTTAAATAGACCAAAGGTGTAGTTTCAAGAATTCCAATTCCAAGAATTTCTGTGAAATATTCTTGTTTTCGTAATACGGAGCATATTTTTTTCTCTGCTCTTCTCTGTTCAAAGCTTTCATAACATTTGTATAGAATTTCATTGAAATTTCATGAGTAGGTACGTTGTTGATTTGAATACGTAATCCATAGTTACTGTTATGCGTGCTAGGGTTAAACCCTATGTTATGTTAAACCCTAGTTTAATGAAATAAAATAAAATGTGTGTATGAGACAACAATATCATTAATTTATCATCTAAACCAACTATCATAATGTCATTGATAAATAGGTAAAAATACCAATTAATATAAGTGTGGGAAATAGTAACATGAAGTATGTAGACATTAATTAATTTGCTAGTTCCTGCCGTAGCGACAGGCAGTGGTCACGCATCGAGCCACTTAACTTTTTGTAATGCCACCTTGAAAATGAATATAGTAAAGTAAATTGTGTCGTGGGACGAATGATTGGCACTGTTTCAGAACAAAACTTGAATACCAAGTTATGCCAATACCTTGAGCTAAATTGAATGGGTAGGAGGTAGTAGATACGAATTCGTATATGACAATGAATGTAGAACTCTTAATGTAAATATGTTTTTGCAAACTTATTACTGCGACGATTAGGTTTAAGGAGTGTATTACTAGGTTTAACTTATAGTACGTCTGTAGTTGCACAGAATGGTGATTAACTCACTTATTTTAGGACTAAAATTATAAAATAATGCATAGAATTTTCTTGTAAGATCATATAAGAACAACATATAACATGAAAAACGACTTCAAAATTAGTATATTACAAAGCCGCTACAGCAGGCCTACCAAAGTAAATACCATATTATTTATTTCCTATAGCCAGAAGGTACCAATGCTATTTCCGAAAACAATGGGGAACTTGCACGAAAATTATAACGAGAAATTGTGTTGATAAATCAATAAACAAAACCTTGAAATGTGCTATGATAAAATTTGTAGTATAAAATAATTGATATTTTACAAAATATCTTAATTCGAAATTACGTGTAATGGAACGTTATTACAAAACCCAAGTGACGTCGTTGCATTAGGCAGTGTTTCCACGTTGGGGTATTTTTCCCAATTTTGCGGAAAACTGTTGTTATGTTTAGTATGGTACTTGATGAATGAGATTTCGGAGGTCCTCCTCTTTCCAAATTATTTTCTTCATGTAACTTTCCCACCTCTACGCTCAGGATTCAAGGGTGCAACTTATTTTTACTTCGTTATTTAATTAAATAGCTTCAACATTTTTGGGGAAAATTTTGTTCGGCATGGGGAAATTTTAAAGGATAGGCAATTATAGCGGTTCAAACGTCATTCCAGACAATGTCACTAGCCGTCAGTGTCAACTAAGATGTCAACAAAAAGGCATTTTTAAGCTGTGACGTCACGTCCTTTTTTAGCGCGGGATTTTGTAAGTCATATTTAGACTTGCGATAATTAAATGATTTGTGCATATTTTTATGTTTTTGTTTCTGGTATGTTTATTTGAGACGTAGTTCTTTGCAATGAACCAATAAAAAAATTACACGCAAGTTCCCTATTCAATAAGTAAAACGTTTAAAAAAATCTAAGACATGTTTAAAACCTTGTCTTCTAGCGTAGAGTTTCTAACCTCAGTTATAGCCTTCAGGATGACATCTAACTTTGCCTCAGCTGTCTGTGAATTATTTACCAATACATCTTTATTTTTTATTTATCGTTTAACATTGAATTACAGTATACGTCTTCATGTTTGAGATCGTTCATTCAAGAACATTTGTTAATAAAGTTTTTTTATTACGAACGTGCAACTTAGTCATTCATATCCAAACCAGATATTGTGAATATCATGAGCAAACATTCCAAAAATGTATTTTACGTGGGAAGAGGAACACGACAAAACCTTAACGCTCCGGTCAATCATTTTAACCAAATAGGTATTATAAAACTCTGTCGCAATAAAGATATTATTTTGAAATATTGTGGATTATTTTCTAATATTTTCAAAAACTCACGTACATTGTTTCTTTAATATCGTGGCATAGGACTGCCTAGTTTTCAAGAAGTTTATTAAAAACTTAGGATTTTAGAGCCATGTAGACTGCGGCAAACTGTATCCACGGAAGCGGCACTTACTGCATATCATGGATACGTATCTTCAGTACTTTCTTATGGTCTTTTGCTGTGGGGAAATTCTGTTGATATTCAGAAAGCATTTCGAATACAAAAGAAATGCGTGAGAGCTATATCTGGAGCTTGGTATGCAGACAGCTGCAAACCACTCTTTAAAAAATTTCATATTTTACCACTAATTTGTATGTACATCAGAGAGCTCTGTATTTTTGTTAGGTTGCATCCACAATATTTCAATATTTATTCAGAAAAGATAGGAAGAAATGAGAGAAATAAATTTAAGCTGCGGCGTCCCAAGTGTCAATTAGATATATTTAAGAGGAATGCATATGTACAATCAATTGATGTATACAATAAGTTACCTAATAAATATAAAGAATTACCTTTAACTTTGTTTAAAAGCAGACTGACAGCATGGCTTGCAGAAAACAGTTTTTATAATTTAAATGAATATATGACTTATGAAGAAAATGATGTAATTTTAAAGTAAATCCTTCTAATTTATAAACAATATGTGATATATAATAATATAATGTGATATATATAATGTGATAATAATAATACCTCTACACCTCAATGACATTTTAACTGTTACAAAATATATTCTGACATTTAAAACAAAACTTTACATACAAAAAAAAAAAAACAGCTTTTGAATTTAGGATTAATGTACTAATTATATAAAATATTTGTAATATTCACACACCATTGTTATGGTAGAATGTACTTGGACTATTTATAAGCACTATCACAATGTTACTACATTCTGGTGAATAAATGATTTGATTTGATTTGATTTGATAGGCTGATTTGGTTGGCTTGAAGAGTTTTTAATATATCGTTGATTTTGTTTCACACCTAAATGTCTGCATATTTGAAAGCTTGGCATCAGCATAAGTCAATGTAAACTTACACAATATGGGACTGCACTAGCATTTCATTAAATCAGATTCATTCATATCAAAACACCACGATCAGTAATCCAACCCGAATATTTAATAAGCAAAAAGTTACAAGGACTTTGTCTGTTACCATTACCAATTACAAATAAACCATAACACATTTGCATATCCTATCTGACATCAGTGGCCCTATCTGACATCAGTGGCTTGTGGACGGCGTACTACCTGCTTATTAATTAAATGACGGCCATTTCGCAGCCGACTATTGTCTGGATAATTCACAGCTCGGTGACCGGTCCGCGCTGTCCGACTGTATAGTAGGACGGTAGTCACTGGTGGTATGCAGTGGTGCGTCAGTAGTCACTACTCACTAGTCAGTACCTCGCCGCTGCTCGCATTCATACCGCGTAAACTAAAATAATTGAGTGTCCTGTGCAAATGGTGATGTTAAAAAAATCGCGATCCGTGTGAATCGTGCGTAGATTTTAATCAGTGCAATTATTTGTTTGTAAAGCTGGAGCGGAACGGTGTTTACATGCATTACAGAAAGCGGCCCTACAGGTTTGTGTGTGGAATACCTTTTACATTTACTATTGTTTATAGTGGATTATTTAAGTAATTACGGTTTGGTTCATTGTGGCATCGATGTTTTGTTTTGATTGTCAATCGGATGTTGACATCACCGTTATAAAGTAGATATATTATAATTACTGCAACATGGTGGAGTCACTTTTTTTAAAAGAAGAAGAAATTATATTATAATTAATGAACACACTATTTTATATATTTCTGTATACTGACTTTTTAATGGCAGGTTTTTATTATTTTTTTTGTGAATGTAAAATGTTTTGATGACATGTTATCAGCTATAATAAATTGGATTTATTTATTGAAACAAAACTTTTACTAAAATTTTTACGGATTCTATCACAATTTGGTTTTAATTTTTATTCTCGACGTTCCGATATTGTAACACTAACTTTTTAGGACAAATGACACCTCAGTCCGACCCGTGACCACGAAGACTGCAAAACCTTCGAAATGTCCGGAATAAAAATTAAAACCATATCGTGATAGAATCCTTAAAAATAGTTTTATTTCAATGTATAATATTCGCGTAAACTTAAGAAATCAGTATGGATTTATTTATTTAAAATTCATATTCGTTCTGAATTAAGGCGGACTTAAGGCTTTAAGCGTAGCTTACCAGTAATCAACCTAAGGGTCATCATCATTATCATCAGCCATAGAACGTCCACTGCTAAACATATGCCTCCCCCAAAGATTAAAGGGTATTAAATTATTATTATTAAATTATTACCTAAAGGTCACTAAGTATTAATTTATTTGACCTAATACCCTTTCCATTAGAGGTTTAGTTTTTAATTATATTTTTATTGTTATTTAATTTTATTCCCCTAATGCCGTGGATACATTAAGCCTTAATTTAACCTTTAAGAGTTTATACTAAATCAATTAATGAATGCGTCAACAGGTAGGTACTACGTCCTTGGTGTTGAAATCATTGAACCATTCCATACACATTGTGTTAATTAATATGTGCAACGTGATTGAGTATTTTATATAGAGTCGTTGAATTGTGGAGGATAACCAATGACTAATGAAAATATAAGAGGACCCGGCATAACTACGAAAAATACGTGTTTACTACCGGTTCCGCCTTTTTAGATTCGCGATCTATTTACATGTAAGTTGTCGCCGTGTCGTAATAATTAAATAACGTATAAATACTTATTGGTTTTATTGTAAATACGGTGTTTTATTTACAATAATACTAATTTCGGAATATAAGACGATATCTAACTGTTATATTAATGGGATCTTTCTTTCACAAAGTCGCCATTTTAGTTTCGTTCCATACATTACGAATGCTTCATTTTTTCGTAGTTGTGCCCTGCCCTCTATCTTCTTTTGTCTAAGAGGATAACATAAATAAAAAAAAAATTGAATGTACGGAATACGGATTAACTAACATCTGTTAAAATGTCACGTATACACGTAAAATACACCCATGACATCAAAAGAATCATGCAAGGGAATCATGTGTGCGTCGCCACCTTAAAGGAGGGAAATAGGGATTGGGAAGAGGACGAGGATTTCGGCCATCGAAAATGTCACTCACCAAACGAAACGCAACAACGAGCTGCCACTAACGTCGGTTTGTCTTTGCCAAAATCTAAAGCAAATGGTTATGTTTATCATTCCACCATATGTTTATGCACAACGTTACGGACTCGTGACGTAACCGCAGATATTAGTCTCATGATGGTCGAATGACAATAGTGTCATATTAAACATTACAAACAATATGTACACAAATTGTAAGTTTTTATTGTCCATTCAATTGAGTACTTGACTATGTTTGAATTTCTACACATTTTTATATGTAATAGCATATAAAACAAAAAAGAAACCCTTCTGTAAAAACTGCATCGAAATTGGTTGAAAAATGGGACAGTAACTAATATTTTAAATTCTGAAGTGGGGGCATAGTGGAGTTTTATCTTGCTATCTCTTTCCAATGCATGTACCGTTATGGCGGTGACGTGTTTATACTGATACTTCTTTTTCCCGCAGCTTAAAGGTTACACCAAACTCCAAAGGCTTATAACTTTTGCATTTTTGAGAATATTTCAATATTTCTTTCTGATCTATATTTTAGATGACGTAAATTCCATATAAAATTAATTTTAAATAATTAGTCATGTACCCAATTGTACAAAAGTTGTATTATCTTCCTTAGGCCTACAAAAAAAAATTGTTTTTTTTTACTAGTTACAATTAAAGCCGCGTTTCCTGCACGTGTTTTTCTCGAAACAAAACAAAAAAACTCTTACAAAAAGCAATATTTTTCGCCTGCTCATGGGACAATGGACCATAGACAAAAATGTGTTGCGAAACCATGTTTTGTGTAGGTGTTCTGTGCAATGTTTTAGTACAGGAGAAGCGCCTTAGCGCTCTTAAAATTGATTTTGGAAGATAGCCTTGCGTGTTCTTATTTCTTGCTTATTTTTTTGCGGTAACCAACATATAAAAACTTACCTCAATCAAAAATGTGTATAGTTGTAATGCTAACATATTACAAAACAATTTCTAGGCCACCAATTTAATAAAAAAGTTATATAAAAGCCTCACACACATTATAATATACATTCGTCTCTCATAGCGTATCGAAATTGAACAACTCCAAGGTCTGACCAAAACCGTACAGTTTACGTAACAATCCCGTGTGAGTGGAAGTCGCCGTTGCAGCGTTGGGAATTACTGTTTCATCAATTCCCATTAGACTGGGTTTTAACACCAGTTGCTAATTGCGCTTGTGAAAGGGATTCAACGGAAATGAATTGCCGGCACTATAATCTAACTGTTGCAGTCATTGCGTCGGCCGAAGCCGAAAACACTTATTATTCAAATGCTTTTTTTTTCGACAGACTTAAAAAAAGGAGAAGGTCCTTAATTCGTGTTTTTTTTTATGTAACGCGATAGGTCCGCCAAAGGTGGACCGATCTTCAAGATTCTTTTGGTGTTCGATAGAGCTTATTTCAAGGATGGTCCCATATAAATTTGGTCACGATCGGATTTGAAGTCAGACTGTTAAGTTTTTGACCGAATTTCACAAAAGGAGGCGGTCCTTAATTCGTCTGTATTTTTTTTTTATTTGTATGTTACGCGATATCTCCGCCAAATGTGGACCGATCTTCAAGATTCTTTTGGTGTTCGATAGAGCTTATTTCAAGGATGGTCCCATATACATTTGGTCACGATCGGATTTGAAGTCAGTCTGTTAAGTTTTTAAACTTGTGATTATATTCATAAAAATATTGTTAATAAATAAAAACATCATGCTGTACTTAGCTCAAACTAATCTCAATTACTATGTACTCTCGCATGATATAAAATGATCTGGGACTAAAATATCATCATGCACATAGGAAATTGTGCAACTGACTTATTTCCCGCAAATTACAAAGTTACGAAACCAAATAAAAGAAACTCGGACATGATGCATTATGTACACGACAGATTGTCGTGATCATCATTTTAACATGCTATGCTCATGGGAAGCCGCGATGGACCTACTTTTAAGCAATTATTATGTTATACAAGATATTAAGCCCCATTCATCCTTACGTCGAATAGCTCGAGTGAAAAAGCCAAAGCAAACAAACAGAGCAATGCATGAAAAGTGCACGTTTTACTATCCTACGATAAACCATTATTGATAATTTCTTAGTTACAGCAAAGAGTAAATTGAAAGAGTGACTTCTTATGAAATTGTATAAAAATAAGGTAAACGAATCATAGAACCGGCAGACATTGGTACCTAATTTTTTTTGTAACAACTATTCTGTTTTTCAATAGAATATAGCTACGTATTTCATCAAAAAAGTCAGTGAAAATTCCGAAATATCGTTTCATATTTTTAACGAATGCAGAATGCAATCAAGTCGAGTCGCCAGTAGTCGGCGCACTTTCTTACACAATTTCACGGCGCATGCGCACCCATGTCTCATTTGGCAGGCTCAGCGTTTTCTCCGACACTCCCCACGGACATCCTGTCCGACTGTATGCAATGATTTATATTAATACACATTTTTATAGAAATAACAACTCGTGATGCATTTATGTGTGTACGTATAGTGTTTTAAAGTTTTTTTTTACAATTTTTCCGTTAAGCTGCGTCGCCTGCACTAAAACATTACACAAAACATGTATTTTTTATCTGTGGCCCATTTTTCTACGAGCAGTAGACAGCTGAAATCGTTGTATTCCGTATGTGTTTTTGTGTAATGTTTGGAGAAAAACTAATGCAGGAGACGCGGCTTTATATCACCAAGGAGTAGATAGACTTCTACCGCATCAACGAATTATCAAAATCTATATTCGGCGGAGATATCGCGTAGCATACGTAAAAAATCATAATTGACAATCGTCTTCCCTTTGAAAGTCAGTTGAAAAAATTATAGTACTCAACACCAAATATAAACTTATCTTAAGCTAAGTATATCGTTTAATAGTTAACAATAATCAACATTATTTAGGTTTTTTTTTATGGCAATTGAAATACATTATGCCAATGTCAAGTTAGGCATTATTTCGTTTTTTTTTTTTTTTTATTTATGGCAATTGAAATACATTATGCCAATGTCAAGTTAGGGAAATTGTTTTTCTACATATAAGTTTTCGCAAGTGCAATGAAGTCGGATGTGTTCGATTTCAAGGCCCTGCTGGAGTTTTGGCGTCAATTCCTTCCAGTTTGATGTTTTTAGAGGATTTTCTCGCAGCGGAGGAATCGAACATAGTCGACCCATCCACCCGACAAAAAGCAAAACTTTAGACGAAAATGTGAAATCATTAAAACAAGCGACCACCCGCACCGTCAGAATTCCCGCCAAAACTCCAAATTATTTAGTTAATTAATATGCCCTTAAAATGAGAAAATTATTCCAAAGTTTTTGAAAAGTGAACTTTTTTTTTTTAATTTTCCCTTTCGGGAAGGCAAAGGGATCTAGCCCATACAGCCTCGTCTTAAGTGCTTTTTATTTCTTTATTTGCTTATATCTAATTTTTCACAAGTGCAATGAAATCGGATGTGTTCGATTTCAAGGCCCTGCTGGAGTTTTGGCGTTAATTCCTTCCAGTTTGATGCTCTTCAGACGATTTTCTCGCAGCAGAGGAGTCGAACATGGTCGACCCATCCACCCGACAAAAAGCGTCCAAAATCACTTATTTCAAAGCTTCCACATACTGTCCATCTTCGTTGATGTTTATTGCTTAGATTCACATCACATTTAAGCCACAAGCACAACTTTAGACTAGAATATGAAATCATTAAAACAAGCGACCACCTACACCGTCAGAATTCCCGCCAAAACCCCACTGTCAGTTAGTTAAGTGTCGAACGTTTTTTTATTAACATGCATTGTTCAGATTTTGAAAAGATTATATTTTTAACATTATACGACCTCATCGTTTAAAACTTTAAACGTAATTTTATTAATGAATGTAATTTAAAAACGGAACAATTTCAAAACCGCTAAACTATCGGTGTACATTGCTCGCCGACCACGGCCGACCTAAATGATGCAAACATCGGATGCAAGGTTTGCACAAGGTCACTATTCACACTAAACTTCACTAAAGTATTGACACTATCAATTACTTCGTCAAAGAATCGACTGATGGGTTCTTTTGGATGATCCATTGCCGTAAGAAATAATTTTACTGTATACGTAGAACACGGACGTAAAAAAAGATGGACGGAGCACTAGGAACATTGAAAGTAAAACAGGGTTTTCGGCCCATTCGGTCGATCTACACGTAATAGCGTGTGTGTGCGTAGGGCACTTTTGTATAGGCGTGTTTGTGTGCGTGGCTTTTCCGAAGCGTCCGTTTAACTATAAGCGAGATGGTGTCCTTCTTTTTCTTTACGTCCGTGACGTAGAATTCAATTAGGTAGTCTTCAAATCTTAGTTTTTCAGTTGTTGATGTTTTCAGCAAAAACTCATTATGATGACTTTTAATTTAAATATTAATGCATCAATAATTAATAAGTGACTGATCTTTACTATTGTCATCGCGAAGAAAGATCAACTCTATGTAATATATTTATATTTTTATAGCAGAACCTCCCGTCCATAGCCCATATACAGATATTTTTTGAACTGGCAATGTATGAGAAACAACCAAACTTGTCTTACTTTTCCAATAAAAAAACAACCTTAATACTGCCAATAAACCACAGGAGAGACTGTTTATTAGATTTGTTGGAGAAACTATCCAGCTTATACTAGGTATTTAATGTACATCATTATCATCATCAGCCATAGGACGTCCACTGCTGAAGATAGGCCTCTCCCAAAGATTACATACATACATGAGATGTACATACATCTCTGAAATAACAGTCAGAAAATCAAACCACCACACCAAAAGAAAAATCTTAGAAATTATAGTCTAGTATGTAAGCGATTCGATGTTACTGAAGATACCATAATAATCGGTAATGATAATCGGGGCTGCAATATAGAATAAAAGTTACTTTCCATCGTTAAACAATAACAATGTGCAATCCACGTAACATACGTTGTGTATCTACTTGTAATAAAATGAAGTAATTGCGTAGGTATGCTTGCATTATCTGTGCGTAAAAATATTTCTTTCTTTCTATTGAAGAACAAACTAGAGGCCGGACGTACTGTCTGCAACGTAAGTAAGTAACTCCCAAAGTGTCTGAGTCTTGTGTATTTAAAAAAAAAGTTTCTATTGAACGTGGTAGTTATATTATTTTTGATTTATATGAAGGGATCATAATTATCTCGGATTCTAGTCCACGTTAAGATTTTTTTAAATATATTTTATAAAAAAATATTACTTACATAAGTACCTATAAGTGTATTAATCACCTGTGTATTATTTATTAATTACTACTTTTTTGAAATTCGAATGTTTGAAGTCCATTTAAAAAAAATATTAGAAAAAATAAAGAAATATAAAATTGTGCTAATATCCGCCAAACCCGTGTGCGTTTTGTATTCTAATTTTGAAGAGTATTTTAAATTTTCCAGTGCATTTCTTATTTATAAATAAGCCTTCCCTAAATTGTTTTTCTGTCCGTACTTTTCATATAACTAGTTATTAGAGGTACAGCTAGCCACGAACCCAATGGCCACATACTTTTACTGTGATTATTCTTACGCGGTTGTGGACGTGACTTGCCATATATTACAGGATGCACATAATACGAATCTACACATCGTTAATTTTATACCACTGCCTATCACTTATGTTTTAATGTCGGTATTTCGTAACTGTATACAATAATTTCCTTGTAACTATATTATATAGCGGCATTGCCGTTCGTTTAACGTAGGTATATTTTAATAATTGTCATAAAGGTATAAAAATACTGAAATAAGGGAGGACCTGGGTTCGATTCCCAGGTCGGGCAGGTTCCCACCGAGGGAGGTCGATGTCAGGCAGGCAGCCAGCTGTAAAATGAATCCAAATCCTTTCTGAAATATACTTGAAAAACAATAAAGGCAGTAGGAATAAAAGAAAAAAATATTAAATAAAATAACTTTTCTTTCTACCTGCTCTTATCCCACCTTAATGTGGGGTCAGTTCAACACACTTTTTAAGCATGTTGCAGAAAGGATTTGGCAAAGTTTTTACGAATAGCTGCCGTCCTGACGTCAACCCCCATCTGGAGAATACAGTCCCGGGAAAAGAGTGCTAGAAAAACACCACACTCGAACTGGGAATCGAACCCAGAACCTCCCAAATTATTCTTCTTCCTTGCAAATATAATAACGGAGTATTTAAATTGTTTCAGCTCCGGCAAGCGACAAATCGGCTCCAATGTCTTAGCTAGGTAAGTTTAAAGTATTTTGCCTTTAATTTTAAGTTTTAAAGATATTAATATAATTTACTAGTAAACCTACTACACTTTACTCTTTAGTAGAATGCCAGCAACGCCATCTATGAATCAATACCCACATTACACAGTAAATACAGACTTTCATTAGTTACAAAACAGTCACACAGATGGCGCCACAGTAATTTCATTTGGCAACACTAGATGTCGCTGCAAGTGTCAAAGTAGATATTAATAAGCAAGGTTTAGCATAATTCAGATAATACCTGTTGACTAATTTAATTCACGAGGAGTTAATATTGTTCCAGCCAATTGTATCGCTCGTCGTCATTCAACTCGTCCGGCTGCGGCTCGGGCGGGGAGCCCGCCGATGACATGTACTCTGATGTGTCGTTAGAAGAGGATGTACAAGGTCTCAATTATAAGGTCAGTGTTAATTTATATTCAAACTTATATCCCACAATACAGTGGTATATTATTAGTTATTTTACTGGAAACGCTCTGTCACCACTCACCACCATGATTCACTTAGGTATGACTGTACCTATTTAGGTATACCTCAATATTTGTCGTATACAGTATGTTTTTTTAACTGGGACAGTATGAGGAAATCGAAAATGGTTCCTAAAACGATTTTTCTTCTTTAGTTTACGATTTCCCCATTTTGTCCTAGTAAAAAAAATACTGGATATTTACGCGATACATATTCCATTTTCAATACGATTTCGATTCATATATAAAAACTGACGTTTATAATAAATATAACATTAAATATTGCTAAAAGCAAAGACACTCTCATGTGGTAAATTTTAATATTACTGCTGACATGAGTGCAATGTAGCAACTGGAATATTGCCGCCTTGTAAGTCTATTGCTTCACGAAGCGACATAATCGCAGTAAATATTAGAAATGGGTCAGCATTAGTACTCATCTTGTTCTAGTTTCCATACCCACGCAAAGATTTAGGAACTATGTCATAAATATTTGTACATCATAACTCACACTTTACTATGTCTAATGCTATGTATTATTTATTGATATGAACTTAGTATCATTAAAACATAGTTTAACATATTCGAACTGACAATTTCATTGCTCCAAATGAAAACCTTAAGAAAAATGAGATTTTCGACCGACTTCCACAAAAGGAGGAGGTCCTCAATACGTCTGTATTCTTTTTATGTATTTTACTCGATATCTCCGCCAAATGTGGACCGACTTTCAAAAATCTTTTTGTGTTCGATAGAGCTTATTTCAATGGTGGTGCCATATAAATTTGGCCACGATTGGTAAATTGGAAGTCGGTCAGTTAAGTTTTTAAACTTGTGATTATTTTTATAAAACTTGGCCTACCCATATAACTGAACAAAATCTTTACTAAAATACAAACACATTCAGTATATTAAGTTATACTAGTTAGTAATATTAAAACTCTTTGCTAAAATATTAGGAATACACCATACATTTTATACAAATTGGAATCAATTGGATGTTCGGTGGCAGTTTGGTTCTAATTTTTAACTGTACAGAAATATTAATGTTTTATCAGTTTATTGTGTTAACAAATTCGTAACGTTTCGTGAAAGTACGATAACACTCGTTTCCCTTTATTTTAACATAGTCTTTTTACGTAGGTACTGCTGTTTATTCATTTACCAACTAATATGTGTTTCAAAGTGCAAATTAATTCTTACCTACTTAATTTAACATAATATCCCTATATCCCTATCCATGTATGTGTTTATGTTATGTTTGTTATTTTGTCCTGTTATTGTTAAAACATGACGTTTTAATACATACCTAATTTGATAATTCCAATAAAAACTCATACAAAAATGTTTTTCTTTTCTTATTGTGGAATGTAACGTTATTTAATGTATATAATGTTTTTGTTTCAACACAAAACACGCAGAAAAGGACAGTAAGTAAATTCTCAGTTCATTTGCTTAATAAACGCATCATAGTAATCTCTAAACTGCGATCTAAACAGCGTTTAGTTGATAATCAAAGACGATCACAATGTAAACAATGAATCATTAAGATTCATTCACAAGCTGTTATCGCGCTGGTTTCCTAGAAAACGGGCCTAGACTCCGAGGAAATCTATTTATCGTGAGTCAATCATCCACTATATTGTTTGTGGCTGACTGTTGTCTGTTAGGTAAGCTTCCTTCCTGTGTTTTATTATAAAATACACCCAACAGTCACACACCTAGTCCTGACCCCACACTAGGTATAACCTGTATCGTGGGTGTCAGAAACTATGAGAGACTTTCGGTCTCACAACACCCAGACTTGAAACAAATATCTGTGGGCCACACAAACATTTGTCTCAATGCGGGAATCGAACCCGCGGCCTCTCGCTTCACAACCGGCTACTCGCCCGTTGCGCCACGGAGGCTGTCACTATCTTTATGACAAAGTGGAATGAAATTATTTTTTAGTTCTGAACTTCAAATTCATGTGAAGTCATTTATAATTATTTATGTCGCGTTGCTGGATGCAGACAATGTAATAGTTATTGCAATATGTAAAGTGGCTCACATTTTTTCAATGTAATATTATGCCAATCCCATAATAATATAATGAAATATAATTAAAATCAATTTTCATATATGTACCTCTAATTATAGGATATATTTTTTTCATATAATATGTTTGTGTGGCCCTCAGATATTTGTTTGGTGTTTGGGTGTTGTGAGACCGAAAGTCTCTCATAGTCTAACACCCACGATACAGGTTATACCTAGTGTGGAGTCAGGACTAGGTGTGTGACTGTTGGGTGCATTTATTTATTATTTATTTATTTATAAAAGAATATATTTGACATAAAAATGTCACTAAAATATTGAATCCAATTTAGAACCTGATATCATATCTGCCGTGCTTATGCTCCTCTTGGCCATTAACAACTCGATTCAAATTCAGTTACAATGTGATATTTATCACAAGTTTCCATTTATTTATATTATCTGCTTATGTTATTACCTACCAGTGTCAGACCTTTGCTTCCAGCTGTATGAGGATAAATAATTATTAGTTTAATAAACATCCGTATCGCCTATCGCCTGCACTATTTACGTTAATAATTAATATAAATTATACAAAATATTTTGACTATAGTCACATAATACCTAATACCACCATAAAAAAATCTGTTTCTTTTCGACCGACTTCAAAAAAGGAGAAGGTCCTCAATTCGTCTGTATTTTTTATGCATGTATGCAATATCTCCGCCAAAAGTGGATCGATTTTCACGATTCTTTTTGTATTCAATAGAACTGGGAATGATATTTCAAGGGTGGTCTCATATAAATTTGGTCAGGATCGGATAAGTTTTGAAGTCGATCCGTTAAATTTTTAAACTTGTAAGTTCCCTAAGATTCTATTCATTTATTTGCAAAAAAACATCGTCATTTCATTAATAAAATTTACACCTGTGATATTCTAGTCTGAATGAATGTTTGTAATTTTGGCATGATTCAATATGAAACAGTGAGTCAATTTGTATAATCATCCGGTGTTTCAGTGTCACGGCTGTATAAAGATGTTTCTAAAGTCGAATTACTTTTGCACTCGTGTTTATAATCAAGTAAAAGTAATAAGAAAAATATTTTCCTTCCCAATTAATCAAAAAATTGATATAATTAAATGTTGGGAAGTTCACTCAAGTAATAGTGGTATACTATATACTGTATATTACTTAATTATACATGTGAAAATAAGATTGTCAGTATTAAACTTTGCAAGCAGATAAAAATCCCGGGAAAAATAATGTTATAAATTTTTATGAATTTCTTGAAAACTTAATCGAAAACTTAAAAATTTGTTTGAACTCGCTAAATTAATCTATGCAATTATTAAACCAACTTTAAAAATAATTTAGAAATTAGAAATTTATACGACTTGGGGCGACTTGCACCACTATTACTAACCTACAGTTAGTCCTAACCTCAAGTTAAATTGAAAATGAAATATATGAAGGGCATGTAATTCATTACATGTAATGTACTACATGCAATTACAGATAATAAATGATGACATTTAATTAATTACATGTAATGAATTACATGTCCTTCATATATTTATATTTCAATTTAACTTGAGGTTAAGGCTAACTATAGGTTAGTAATAGTGGTACAAGACGCCCTTAAAAGAAATAAAATAAGACTTAAAATATTTTTTAAAAAGTTACACTGCCTTTAGAAGCATTTTCTTTTAACCGGGAAAAGAATTATGGCGGGAGCGGAGCCGTAACAGTTGTGATAGATAAACTCATATTTTGCTCATATATGAAAATTTAAAGACTTGGAGGTTCGCGAACACCGGTAATTACCGATTTCCTCCAATACCTGTAGATAAATAAATCAATTAACTTATTTCCTGTATGACACTTGATGTTTTCCACATATTGTGGATTACGGGCTTTGAGACTTGTTGACTTCTTAGAAAATATTATCTTATGCAAGATTCCAATAAATTATATCAGTGGAGGAAAGATAGTCTTGAAAATTTCCCAAGATCAATGATATAATGTATCTGAATGAATGATAAGGAAACTTCACAGGACATAGGTAATGTTAAAAGTAATGTAAATAGACAATGTGTATGAATTCATCAAATAGTATCAATAACTTCGGAACTGTAAAACATATAGGGCCTTACTTATAAAAACATTTTAGCTGAGCGAATGGATAAGAATAGTTCTGTCCCTTTTAGTTTCAAATAATGTGACAAGGATAAAAGCGACAGACTATTCTTAAACATTTGGCCAGCTAAATATTTTGATAAGGGTGACTTGCACCAGTATTACTAACCTACAGTTAGCCTTAACCTCAAGTTAAATTGAAATAGAAATATATGAAGGACATGTAATTCATTACATGTAATTAATTAAATGTCATCATTTATTATCTGTAATTGCATGTAGTACATTACATGTAATGAATTACATGCCCTTCATATATTTCATTTTCAATTTAACTTGAGGTTAGGACTAACTGTAGGTTAGTAATAGTGGTGCAAGTCGCCCTAAGTAAGGTCCATATTTGACAAACATTACCTCCCTTTCGCGGCAGTAAATGCTAAATACAAGTGTGTACGAGTAGGCATATTTTCTATTAATATAACAAAAAATATCCACCGACTTTTATTTCTACTGGAACATTAAAATTTCCTCAAGGATACCAGATAGTTGATACTAAACACGCAATATTAACTAATTCCTTACAAAGCACAGGTATTATTTATGGGCCTTTCTTTGATTACACTTTAAAAAGTAATGTTTTATGATATATTAATGCCTATCACTTGCATGTACCTACGAGTATACCGACACTGCGACACATACAGTATGCAGAGGCGTAACTAGTGCATTCATACTCGCAAAGCCTATTTCCATCCCATGATGAGATAACTATAGGTGGTAATAAAACGAGTGGTTGAAAATTTCCATTTTTTAATAGACTACTAGATTGGGTTTGGAGACTTTTCATTTGGACCTTTCATTTACTTATTTAAATTAAATTAAATTTTAAATTAGCATTACATTCATGATTTCTTGGTTATGGGCGGCCAAGGTATCTACGATCTAAATATTTTCATTTATTTTAAGACAACATTTTCGCGCGTCCTCCAAATGCCCCTTCAAGCCCTATTCCTTTCATCCATGGTCATGGGCAGTAAGATCACTTATCTACCAATTACCATCAGGTGGCTAATCTCTGCTATAAAAAAATAATAAATAAATTGTTAAAACTGTTCGCTGATACAAACGGGATGATGCAAAGCGAAATAGTGTGCAAAAATAGCGTCCGCTGAATACACAGATCCTGTGCGATCACATTTTAAAATGACTCACTCACTTAGTCACAACTCACACACGTTTGTGAACACATCGGCTGAAACAGATGACCTTATTACTAGCTATTAGCTGGTTACCACTTAGATACTTCTTATGGCTTCATACAGTTGCTGTAATAAGTTTTGAAATAGTATTAATCGTTGCATTTCGTGCATTTCATGCAGACTGCCTCGGTGGCGTGGTAGTATTTCGGTACGACTACGGTTCTGAGGTCTCGGGTTCGATCCCCGGGTCGGGCAAAGTAATATTGGATTTTTCCATATTAGCCCGGAGTCTGGAATTTGTGCCCTATATGGCAATAGGCTCGCCCCCTATCACATCTGGGACTGAACTAAGCTCGACAAAATGTGGGTGTTTTAGTTCGCTAGTGCGCCTCTGCCTACCCCTTCGGGGATACAGGCGTGAGCTTATGTTATGTTATGTTATGTTGCAATTCGTAAATGGTAGAGTCACCAAGTGAGTAGTTTTTTTAACAGATACCGGCAATTGACAAGGGATGATCACACGTTAGGATCATTTGTTATTAACAGAAAACTGTAATTTACGAGATCGTGACATAAGAACAGTAGCTCAACCATGAGTTTGTTGCACGTATTTACGCGAACGAGGACGTAAAAATTTGTTATGGAAAACGTCAGTTCCCCGCGTAACCGCTAGAGGCGTTCGGGTGTTTGTCATACAAATATTTTACGGAGTCGCTAGCGAGTAATGTCAAAAAGACTCATTGTTGGCCTACTGTTTTGTAGATGAGAATCTGCCATGCAGTTCATAAATAACAAAAGCTCCACTTCTTGACAATATTTTTGATTCATTATATTCCTCTACAACACAGCCCTATATAGCATAACCCTACATTGAAGTAAGGATAGGGGCAGGTGGAAAAAGATGAACTAAGATCACGGACGACAAAAAAAGGTGGACGGAGCGCTAGGAACATTGAAAGTGAAGTAGAGTTTTCGGCCCATTCGATCTATGACGTAACATCGACACGTTATTTGTGGTGTCCGTTTAACTATAGGCAAGATGGTGTCGTTCTTTTTTATACTTCCGTGACAAGATCTAGATTGGGACAAGTAGTGCATTAACGTAAAATACGACTTCTATAGATAAGAAATCAATTAAGAGTACAAAATAGTAAACTAAAGCAGTAAAGGCAATGCCCCTAAGTAGTTTCTACTTGATCCGTTTGACGTCATTCATGTTATTTTCTTTTTATTTGTTTACATCATATTGATTCTGGCTAAAATTAAAACGTTTTACAGTGACTCAGATGATATAATTCTGTTGTAGAATTATTTCACGTCCCACGGTGCAAGGTCGCCTTGGCAAAAAGCCAAATAGAAAAGTTTTCTAATGTTAGTAAACTTCACCGTACATACACGTAGTATGCAATACATTTACCTCTGAGAATGTGATCCATGATGGCATAGTCATTCTAGCAATCCAAGCTGAGTTTGTTTTTATCATTAATTTTAATCAGCCTATATAACTATAGTCTATAGTCACCCCTAAAAGTGTGCATTCGAATAATTTCCTAGAATTTAGGTAGGTTACTTACGAAGTATACTCACAAGCAAAGGCTCTACGTATATATCTTTCTACTAAAAAATGCATGATTTTCTTCGCAAATCTAAAACCAGGACAGATAAAAAAGAAATCCTAAAAACTGCCTATAAAAGGTGTTTATGTGTACTAACAGAAAACAAAAGCAGATAACAGTTTAAAAAATTAAAAGGTACCTATATGTTAGCACCTTAGAGCAAAACTTTCTTAGTTAGCACAAATACTTTTTCCAAACATCTTTGTTCCTAAACCCTGACAGGTTAGGATTACGCAATATCCACTTGCGGAACAATAAAACGTGCCCGATCATACGTGATCCCTGTTCAATAACCCCATAATAGATATGCCTTGAATATTACCATAGGCAGGGTTTAGACAATGGGTCGTGCCGGCTCATTTAATAGTCGATCATAGTGCGACATTAATGGACGCAGGAAACTGTCCCTCGAGTTGCTTCCGGTCAGATGCGTGCCTGTCCTATTTGATAAATGATTAATACTAAATTAGTAATTGTTATTGTTTAATAAATCTAAGTGTAAACAATACGAATAGAAGTGGCAACACTGACACAATTGTGGTAAAGAATATGAATTAGACTGGCAACATTGACATACTTTATTAAAGTTTTGCAGCAGAAGTACTACATCTTACTTCAATAGTGCCACAAGAGTAGTATATTTCTGTCATATTCACACTATATTTTTAACCTAACGATAGTTGACTAAAGTCAGTTAGCTAAAGCTAAAAAGAACGCTACGACTCAGAAGCCCCCCATGCACCAAAAGACGCCCTTGGCTTCAGCGGCAGCAACGAGGCCAACCACCCGTGCTGCCGTCCAATCTCAGGATCCGTCAGGATCGAATGTAAAAAGTACAGATGGTTTCCCTTATTAGTCGACTTTTTTGACAGGCAGGGGATACCTGGTGGAATTCTCATTCGCCCCCATACCCCAGGGCGGGAGACGCCAGTAAGACATCACTCCGGCGTCTCCTAAGTCTTCTTTAACGGCGGAAGGCATCAGCTAACTCCCGATACCTCTCAGCACTCTCCTTCTGCGATATGACCCGCTCGCAGAAGTCAGCCATCGCACGCCATTACCTCCTGCTGTCGACCATGGCACCACAGCCGGCAGTGAATGGTTGGATAGGAATATTACGCTATCTTCAAGCACTGAATAACGCCCGGTTCCAATAAACAATCTCAGTTCGAATGTGTAGATAGATTACAAAAATTAGCCAATGAAAATACAATTTGAACATGACTCCGTCAAATGTCTAGATTTGATTGGTTCATAATCGCGATCTATCTGCACTCTATACTGAGATCGTTTATTGAGACCAGTGATCGTTTATCGTAAGTGATTCAGTAGGTTGGATCAGTGGCTGGTAACTGGGAACCACTTAAAATCGGATGGGCCGTCTACTCTTCTGCTTTCGTAGGCGAATAAAAAAACTGTGTAGATACGAACGTATTTCAAATATTCGAAATTCTAATAGATACACCGCTTTTAAGAAAACGTCGTATCCACCTTATTGTTAATTTAAGTACATGAAATACGAAGGATTGTTCTTGGTGAAGTGAGTAATTATTTTATACTTATTCATCATATTGCTTATACGTATTAAAATATACGTCATAATCAAATACATTTTCCTCTTTCAAATCAGACTATAGCAATAAATTGTATGACAAATTAATTATATTTCGTAGGGTAGGTAAAAAAATGTTGAATATTGTTAGAAAGAATATTGAATATGAACAAAAATACATCATGTCCAATAAACGGCAACTAAGTACACAAAAAACAATCAACATTGAAATCACAATGAAATCTAAACAATCTATCAACTACATTCCGTATTTTTTACTAATCGTTTCAGGCAACGTTATTTTTCTTCACCTAATCAAATTTTCAAGAATATTCTCAAGATTTTACGTCCTTGTTTGCATCTAGGTTCTAAGCAGCACTATTACAGTCTATTATATTAAATAAATATTCGTTACGTAATTATATAACTACATCATAATTAATTGTAGTCTCTTGGCAGTGTAGTAACAAACTGGAATGGAACAGAAAGCGAAAATAAAAGTGACGACAAAACTAAAATGAAAAAGTTTGTTTTATGTGATTTATTTTGTATTATGTGATGAATATTGAGAATATTTTTATAGGATTTCAATTTCTACATCAATCACAGTCAAGCCTCGAGCCAATATTATATAATAAAACCGGACAAGTGCATGCTGCATATCTGATCACGCACAGGACAAGGTTCCGAAGTAGCGTTAAATATTTCTGATATATAATTTTATTGGACATAATTAAGAACATCGTCCATTCATCATCATCATCATCATCAGCCATAGGACGTCCACTGCTGAACATAGGCCTCCCCCAAAGATTTCCAGATCGACCTGTTGGAAGCGGCCTGCATCCAGCAAGCGGCAACCGTCCATTAACATATACTTAATATTTACTACCGGTTTTACATAAGTAACAACTCTGAGCTATACCGCGGACAGACAAACAGACGGACATGACGAAACTATAAGGGGTTTTTTTGCCATTTGGCTTCGGAAGCCTACAAAAAGAATTTTAAAAAATAGTCCATGACGCAACCACTGGACTCCGCTGTTTTTATTTGCCGCATACACGGGTTCCGAGGCTAAAAGAATCCTGATTTAAAAAACCAGCGTAAGCCAGAACCCGTTCTCAGTGTTGCCACACAAAAATATCTAGTAAACTTCATTTTAGACCTTGTTCCGTTGGGATAACGTTGTCTCCGTAGTCTGGACTAGACAATGTCTAGAAACTGCACGCATACCATTGAAATTTGCATAATGCTGGTTACATTGGAATGTGATGTAGGTTCTTATAGTCTGGGTACATAAGTACATTAGTGGATTACAGAGCTGTGTGAACTCAAGGAGATGTAATCTATAGGTTTTCTCTTATATAAAATGGCCTTATTTTCTCTACGGCTTGCTGCATCTCAGCTGTATTTATTATAATCGCTCTATCGAGATGTATGTGTCGAAGAGATTCTAAAATTCGATGATTATGTATATTCTTTCTTTGCATCTGCCTACACCTTAATGTGCAGAAAGGATTTGACTTAGTTTTAACGACTGGTTACATTCCTGACGTCTACATCTCTGGGGGGATTACTATGTACCTCTATACCTCTATTATCACCCATTACTAGGTAGAGGTAGATATTAATTATAGTCTTAAATTTATATGGACATATTAATTACATTTTACAGTATTAGCCTAATAAACAACCATAATTCCTTGTGAAGCGTTAGTCCAAAACATGCATAAAACAATAATAATAAAAAGAAGCATGTTAATGAGAACATGTAAAAAGTATTGAAAATACACACTAACTGATGTTCACTGGACGATATTTATAGCATATCATCAACATCCTGTTCAGAAATGATACAGGAACGCAACACAATTTAGCTTTTGAAGCAAAGCAAACAAAATTTAGCTTTTGAAATACGTACTTAAGTAAATTGCTTTTTTGGTGTAATGAAAAATATAATGTTACACAATATTACATTATTTATCAATAGCCGTGAATATAGTTGCCAGACAAGATAAGAAATGATCTAAACAGTATCAGAAATAGAAATTCAGCAAAAACATTTTGATTTGTCAATTTCAATCAAATGAAATCACTGTCGATTTTATAATCCTGACAATATCATACGGTTAGGTTAGCTGTTTGATATATTCCACAACATGTTTAAACTGAAACTGCTTATGATAATCGAACAATAGAGTTCTGCCCGTGGGTGGTTCTACGTGGGTGGTCATAACTGTGTCAAGGGTGACAGGAACCTCGCGAAATAACTCTCTTCTTTTGCTAATTATAGCATTAATTGCTGTCTTATAACATCAGTCAACATGTGTAGCAAGTATACTATGATACATTTTATTAAAATAATTGATGCAGTAACTATGTTATGTTCTGTATATCCTCCAATTGCTTGGTACATATCTACCATAATTATATATTTCTCCTTTTTTGTAGCAGTAGTCTCAACAATGGTTGTTGACTTTTTTTTATTTTAGTTTTGTTACAAGATTAATTATTTAATTTATCATGGACGTTGCAAATTGCAAGATATCACCCTAATTCTGTCCTATGTAATGTAAACAAACAACCTAAATTCGAACGATCATCTGCTTGATTCATTTTATGGCTACGAGGATTCAAGTGGTTAGAATTTTTATTTCGAACATTAAATCATTTATACGACCAACATCTGTTCTAAGCATACAAGCTGTAATACAGTTTCTTATCAATAAGGTTGCATCATCGAACATTTGCATACATTTAAAGACACAGGCGAAAATGAAAAATTACAGTAACATTTCAACACCGTTCTAGTACCGATATAAGACATTGTTCGTTGCGTAAAGTTCTGTCGAAGTACGCCGCGTTATCTGCTACTCGGTGATCTATCAAACTTATCTTGTACATCAGCGTTGTCAAGACTACCATTATCTTACCACCGAACTTATTGCTATGCCTTTCGGTGTTGTCCCTATGAATATCTCAATTAATTTATAACTTAACATGCATGACCGCATTTACGAGTACATCATGAGAAGAATTTATTGCATAGGTCTACATCTATGTTTGTATCTAAACTTGCCCATTCTTCTCTGACGAAACAGCTTTCCAAACTACTGGTAGAATAAATTCTCGAAATCTATAAATTATGTATAAAATTTATTATTCAATTAATGATTCGAGTTGGATCAACGCTCTTGCGCTTGTTGGTCTCTCCTTCTGGTTTTGTTCATCTTCAAAGATAATCAATAATTGAATGATTACCACTCTCAAACTTATAAAACTCTGCAACCCCTTCCTGCATCTTTCATTACATAAGATACTTAGCACCCACAACAACACCATACCATTTGTCCATTTGTGCTTTTGTAGCTTTTATTCCTTTTGAAACAATTACAACATAGAACAATAACGTAATTTAAAAAGCCTCCCATATATTACAGCTGATATGTGCGATTTTCTTCCATCTGCCCTTATTCCACGCCAATGTAGGGTTCAACGTTTAAGCATTTTGCAGAAATGATATGACTTAGTTTTCACGAGCGCCTGCGTCACGCCATGTCTATCCTCCGTGGGGAACCAGTCCCGGAAGATCGTTGAAACCCACATTTACAAACCCAGGACCTCCCGGCCAACAACCCATATGTATACGCTGCTCTAAACCATTGAAACGACAATTTTAATCGATTGTCCAAGTGGACAATGGAAATCCAAATCCAAAAGACAACAAGTTTACAAGTTAAAGAATAAATTACGCTTCCTACAGTCAACCTTGAGTCAAAAACCTTAGATGTTCAACCTGACATCACATTACATGTCGACAATGTATGTAATGGGGTCTAAAAAATACACGAGTTACGCGAAACGGAAAGTAATGCGAATGAACTCGTGCGAAAAGTACACATTGTGTATACGTCGGGAACTAACACTATACTATTTTAACTTGATAATACACTGATTGCTAAATTAGGGTTTATAACTATCTATTATGTGTATTCATCTTAGTTTTGCGGAAGATTGCTAACGATGGTTATGTAAAAAGATACGTTCGCAAATGTGAGACGGTGAGGAGCAATGGAAAGATCGATGAATAAGAAGAAAATGGCCAAAATAGCTATTAATTAACAAATTATATAAAAATGGAAATATACTAGACGGTTACGTGCAAAATAGCTAGTTTTATCTGGTTATATTACATCAATTCAGTAACAAATTGTAAATCACAAACGCCACAAATCACAAACGCTTACCAGTCCATGTGAATTGGCACCAATTTGTCTTTAAAATACGTATGTTTCGCTGTGTTATCACATTTCTTTATCCGCTCAAATTAATATTCATGTAAGCCAGTACACGCCAACTTCCGTTCATTAACTATGTATTCCTTTGTACTTATCATCTTCGTCCTTCATGTGTATCTTTCGTTAAATATTAAAACCCATGAAATCATGAACCTATCACTTAAGAAGCCAATGCTTATTATATTCAAAACTAAATTATATATTTGAATGTAAACTATATATACTAATTTTATGAAAATTACCTTATTATTTGCATGTATACTATTTTGCAATCAAAAAATTGATTATTTTCTTATAGTCTGTAAAGACTTGAGTAACTAGATTTTCTTAAAAAATAGACTCATATTTAATCCCTCATATAAAGCGTACGCATTAATAGTCTGCTTATAATAGAGGTATGTACGAATATTCTATCATTAAAATCCTCTCAACTTATAACCTCTCAAATCCAATATGGGCATGGTCATTTCTCAAAAACACTTCTGTGAAAGGTCTCCACTTTGCGTCCAATTACCGTGGAACTGTACACAAATTATCCTTTTGCCTAACCCAGACGTATTCCCTTACTGGGCTCAAATACTCGCCGCGCAGCGACTTCTAAACGAAAAAGCCTTTTCTAAATCCAACAAGTAGGGAAAGGGTCAAGTAGGGTCAAGCCTTAAGATCAAGCTTCAAGCCTTGTATGACTTATGCTTACTGAACCTTTGCTGTATAATACAAAATATTGTAATGTTAAAGCTCTTAAAAATGATATTTTGTATTGCTGTTGATCGGTTGGTATCAAAGCAACGACTGTAATAATAATGTTTTTACCAACATTGATAATTAATTCAAATCTAGCAAACATCCAAACTTTCGTATTAATAATCAACTGAATATATCAACAGCTTCGTTGATTTGACTCAATGGCATTAAATATTTATGCCACATACTCATTACTTACAGTTCAGGCACAATTTATTGATGCATATATTTAAATTCAAAGCATTAACTTTCAAACATCCATCTGTTTCTGGACGGATTTATAAATAGTTACCCGTAGATTAGTAATGATCAGCATCATAAACAGAATTAATTCTACGACCATATTCATCCATACCATAAATGCATTCTACCTTACCAATACTAATACTAAGACCATAAATTTACTTTTGGATGGTGGTGAATAACTAGCCACAAGGGCTACTTTTAGCCGTCGCGATCCGATATCAGTCAAGCCACCGTGAGTCGCAATGTCTTGAAGGTCAGAATTATCTATAAACTCGAACATACCGACAACATGACTAGTGTAATTTTATATGCCAGGATAGTATAAATCAAAAACCAATAGTAACTATATCATGAAGTATCTCATTTTCAAACATCAACCGCTTCAGTTTTCAAACATCAACTTAATATAGAATAATTTCAATTTGATTGACAATATTTCAACAGTATGTACTACAAATGACAAACCGATATTTTGCGATATAGATTATGTGCTAGTTTCTGACGTCCTCAATACTTCCTATTAACATAACAAATAACTTTCTAAGAATCGTAAGGTATACTAAAAAATACTAAACGGAGGGCAATGTTTCCAAAGTAGAGCACGCTAGTAATTAGTGTTAAAAGCAATTGATACAGTTTTTACGGCGCAAAGATCGTCGCGTGGTGCGAGCACCATTAAGAACAGAGACTTATAGTTAGATTATATAATTAATAAATCCCATTAAAATGGCAACTATAGCTTGGGATGACTGCAGAGATGTGAATCTAGTAGCTTGTATAAAAAATGAAGGAATGCAGTTAATTGCCAATATACAGTATACACCCACTAACTAAATATCATACACAATACATCACCAGAATAGTTGTATTCTGAATCGTTGGATTCAGACGGAAGTGTATTGTTAAAGCACACATAAATTAATAACCAACGACTTGTTTATAAGATTAAAAACAAATGACATTCACTAACACATGATTATGTTTAGGAACATTAGAGCGTTAATGCATAAATAACGAGAAGGAAATCCGGAAGTTCATATTCATTTTATCTTTGAATGCGAAGTTATATCAGACTAGCCTTTACTAAGTTATTATTTATGAGAAATAGCTGACTTCTCACGATTTAATGACCTACCAAGAAATATTATTCCAAAATCTAAGGAAACTCTTTAACAGCAACTAAAATTCAGTAGTGCATTATTGAACAATCAGACAAACACTTTTTCGCATAATCATCAGCTATGTATATTGCACGAAACGACGTAACTCTTTGGCGAGTTAAATTAGCATTTCATTGATTGGCGTGAAGAAGTAACTGAACAATTTGCGAAGTGTGTGTTGCTTGCACGGTTATTCTCACGGAACCTTGAACTTCCCGGAGGTCGTTCTGTATTGTTTTTAAGGCGATTCAACTCGCAAAAATTGCATAATAGCCATCGTGATTATTTTACAATTAACTTTAGTTGTTAGTTTGTGCACAGCGTTTTTGTTTCATGAAAGATGAATTTACATTATAACAATGGAGTGGTAATGCAATATTAATTAGATGTGTTACTTCATCATTTCAGTTTTAATCAATTTTTGTCTCAATTCTGTTATAATATTCTAGTACCTACGTGCATTTAAGACCATTTGTAATTCTGAAAATGTTATTTTTAAATAACTATTGCAGAATCTAATTTAATAACTTGCTCCTACACATGGAGGCTCCCACGATCAATTACAAACATAATAAACAGGTTCTTTCATTCTAAGTCCTATAAGTCATACATAAAAGTTTATAAACTGTATGTTAGGTGGTCAGTGTACTGAGTAAGTCAATAACTGACGCACCCTCAGTGACTGCTCCCCCAACAACTAATCTTTTAATAAATGAATAACGGGGAATACCAAAATTAAATTTTCAGATTGCATGTCTAGCATCGATAGGACGTGGATTCCGCTAGGTAAAGGATATTGTTCTTTCATTTTTGAACTGTACAAAATTTTTAAAAAATCTTTGTCTCATGAGTTGATATAAATTAGAAAAAGATAGAAAACCAAACTTTACATTGTTATTAATAATTGCTTAGAGCATACCTACCTGAGCATATACCATAATTAATATTCTGGCAACGACACTGACTTTTCTTCTGTATTATAATTATTGTAACAGGTTAACTCATCGCTGTTATCTGCAGTAGTAAGAACTATTAACATGTATGAGATCTTATGTTTCTGCATCATGAATGATTTCTTGTATATATAACATCACATAACGTCCATTGTTATGAAATATTTCTTACTTTACTATAATAGTCCAATCAAGGAGACAATATAATAATATCGTCTCGTACTTCAGTTGTATGTATAATGTATTTAAGCGCAATAACCATCCAGATAAAAGTAAATTAAACTTGTTTTAACTCAGACGCTGCAGCCATATGGCATGAACATCCGGCGTTTTCTGGCCAAAAGCAATGCATTATAAACAAAATCGTTTCAATCAGTAGTACTGTCGTACTTATTCCTGCGCATAATTCAAACGAGCTCGCTGAGTAAACAAACCAACCAAGCTTACTTAAAGTGTCTAGTATAACAGCCATAAATATTCCCGTGATTTCTGCATAGATAAATTATTGCTTCAGAGTGTCTGTTAATCGGGGTCCATAATAAAAGCCAATTCTAACGTCCAAACTCAAATTTCACATAATCCAAACAAAAACTTCTATTTCATTTATGTGGCCTTTCTTTGAACGCCGTTCTATGACTTCATCATCTACTATCGATTACGTACTAGAGCAATGGCAATTCTATTACTGCGGAACGTGAATAATGCATGCATATGGCACACGTAGGTACGATTCCCTTCAATATAAATATTCTTATTTTTTATATAATCAAGTATCTAATCAAATAGACATCAACTAAAGGCGAACGTTCACGGCATTGCTCTGTGATGGCAAGTTGCAAAAGCCGGTTACATCTTGTGTTGTACTCGCGTAATGATTTCACATTTTTTCCTATCCTATTAATTTCACTTTCAATATCAACTTTCTTCAGTTTCTCTACTTTGATCGTATTAATTGCTTTAATTAACACTTAATTGTTGTTGCAAAAATTAATGCATCCCGTGATCGATTCTATTCTAGATATGTCGTTATGAATATACGGAACGTCTTACATTTTTATAAAAGAACAGCTCCCGTTCGTCTGGCGCAGGGCGATGTAATCATGGCTGTCTCTCAGCCGTTAAATTATGAGATGCAACCAGACTGGGGGAGCTTATGAAAGGGGTTATTGCCTCGGAACTATCCGTCGGGCGGTCGGGCATATGTGCAGGGAGCGAATAAAGTTTATTTGTATGGCGCAGTGGCTTCGGCCGGCTGGTAATCATGTCGTGTCAATGGGTGGGGCGCGCCGGCCGAATGCTCGCGAGCGCCTGCCGACCACACTGCCGAGTGCCGAACGGCCTTTTAGTGTTAAACGCGATACTGTGCCAGCATCACGTAATTGCTGCTCCTATTAAAATTCGATTTCGATGCGATACTTATTGCGACTGTTTACGGCTTCGTTCGAATCAAAATTTGGGGACATTCCTTTTCACGCACCACTGACCTCTTGCGAAGGATGTCAGAGCAACCGTCAAAAACTTTAAACCGACTTCGAAAAAGTCTCTTATTGCCTGATATTTTAATTCTCGTTTACGACGACAATTAGAGAATTTCTGTAAATTGATTCTTGGATTTTTGTGACATGTTATGTTAAGAAAAATGTGACATAAAGAGGTTGTAACTCGCAGTGTTACGTGAATACAGAGCAGTTCGTAGTTTAGTGTAGTTGTCGACAAGAACTGTCGCTTAATTAACTGTGCCATTGGAAGATTTAGCTTTATCTGGAACGAAATATTCTAATCGTGTTTGAAAGTCAAGTTACGAAATAAGGTTTAATTTATGTGTTGCAAAATTATAGTGTAGTGCTTTATTGGGATAAGTCCAAAGATAACGTAATTGTATGAGAACCGGATCTTAAATGTTTAAATCGGGCCTATTTAACCGCTCAAGAGGCACGATGGGTGAACCGATCGAAGTGGAAGATAGTCTGGAACTGGAGTACGATATGTGGGACGGACAGTTCGACTTCGTGGGCCCTCAGGGTCCGCCGCCGGAGGTCAGGGCTCGCATTACCTCGGACGCGAGTCTCACCGAGGACCTTTTTACCGGCAGTCCGCTGACCCCGCATTTGAGCAATGGCTTAAATGGCGGCAAGAAGACAGCGGCACACCAGTGGTGCGACAATCTCTCTGACCAAGTGAGGCTTGTTCCATTTACTCTGCGTTATTAAAGACAATAACAGTAACTTACATTATGTCATAACCGTTAACAACTTTTACAGCATGTCAATTTTATTGGACACTTTATTGTATGAATTGAGTATTAACTGCCTCCTATTTAGACTAATTTAGCGTCACTTTATCACTCACGCACGTAACAATACGTCCAACCGTATTATACTTTGTATTGACGTCAGATTCCTGAGTGACATAGGAACGTTATTTTTCATTCCCGTATTGTTTTCCGTGAGTTATTGACTCATACGGGAATTTGTCACTAGCATCATACGTTCAATGTTCTGAATCATTACCTATATCATAATTAGTAAACCCATAAAAGGCTATAAAAGTTACCCATTGTGACTTACGAGTATACTATCTATTTAAAACCGTTATTGTAGATCTATGATAACTTTGTTAATCAACAAATACGTTAAAAACAAATTATTTAAAAAGCAAAATAAAACAACACTATACGAACAAACAATAAATGTTGATAACGTTTTTGCGGCTTCAATCAATTCGTTTGATTATCATTTCAATGGATCAACAAAAACTTCGATGTCTTCAATAGTACCCAATGCATCTACCATTTCAATGAATAAAGCTAAGTTTTTTTATTATTTGGAGCAGCTACCGTCACCATTTCTCGGGCTGGTGGTACCATCGCGGCCTTTGATTTGTACTACGTTGTCACGCGACGCTTAAATATTACTACTTGCAGCGTTTTCATCGATCAAACTGAACACTCACGTAATATTTACCGCATACTCATAGTCGATATTTGCGATACCGACGGCAAATGGGCAAAATATTGATTAGTAAATATGAACATTGGTACAGGAAAAATATGAGTAATCATATCAAATCTTATCTAGTATTATAGAAGCATTATCTAGGTACATCTTATTTATAATAGTGTTGAGATCTAAAACATTCAAGATATTGATATCAAACATGACGATGAACGATGCGACGAAAATATTGTATGTGCTTCTGATCAGATAGACTTTGTCACCACTCATTCAAATTTGATTGATGATGTTTATAGTCTGAGTAAATCAGTTCATATTATTAACAACTTTCTTTATCCTATTGTCCTTCATATTTATCTTTACTAATAAGGCGTAGCCCTGATCAATAGTAATCTTCATACATATTATGTTCTCGAATATATGTAGTTCTATAAGATCTCGGCCAATGCTTCATTTAAAAAAATATATAAATTATTTTATAAATTCACGTAGGCCTTCTCTTATCAGATCGTATCTTTGTTTTCAAATTATTATCTCATTTTATCTTTATAATTTTAGCAACAATGTCCTGATACAAAATGATTGATGAAAGCATAATCTTTTACATGGAAACTAAGTATGTACCTTTTTCTTCGTCCAATAATTGTACGGAGCCCTAAATATAAATAAAATACCATTGTGTGTCATCAGCCAAAAAGTTGGCTCAAGTGCATTAATTACGATTTCCTCTGTTAGATTTATTATTAAAAATTGTTCATCACTAACACCTAAATTAAGTACCTATTATGTTAATAAGACGTCATATAACTGTAGAGGTATATTTACATTAATTGATATGATAACAATATGCGATACATTTCGATTACAACCAGTGTACGTAGAAGTATATATAGAATGAAGATCTACGCAAATTGATCGATAAGCACAAAAACGATTCTATTTATTTAAATTAACAAAAGGCCTTATGGAAATAGTCTTCGTTTGCGTTTATTTGTTGCGATATGGTAATAATTGCCGCTAGATATAATAGTCTCTCCTTGTCTATTTTCGCAAGAGGAAACTTCGTACTGTTAGATTTCAATAGTTTTAATAACATTGTCATTTATCATTCACTTAACACAACTTCTTTCAAAACTGTCTTTAAACGCCATTTTTCCACTCTCAGTCATAAGCTTAAATACTGCATTCCGTATGCACTATTATCTACCTCTCCAACATCTTTACTGGCATGAACTATCCCCATTAATTAAATAGCCTGTGTAATGAATGCAAACCTGTACGCTTTTTCATAAGCATTCGAAATCATTACTTATTCCACAATAGCCGAAGCGTTGAGAAAGGTGCCCCTTGCGTAGTCCATGTTAAAACATATTTCCATAATTACTAAGTCTATTGTGCATACGTTTTGCCTCTGTTAAAGAACAAAGATTTAAAACAAGTCTAGAAGCTGTGTGTGTGATCTAAGTTTAGTAAGATTTGTTTCTAATCAATTTTGTGTGAATTGTAAACTTGTTTATTTACCACGATTAGCACATTTTTTTCACCAGCAATAATTATCTATTTAGCAAATGTATTGGTATGCATTATGATAATATTCTTTGTAAATGAATTTAATATTATTTTTGTACTAATTGTTAGCATAACATAAGCTCACGCCTGTATCCCCGAAGAGGTAGACAGAGACGCACTAGCGAACTAGTACACCCACATTTTGCCAAGCTTAGTTCCGTCCCAGATGTGATAGGGGGCGAGCCTATCGCCATATCGGACACAAATTCCAGACTCCGTGCTGATATGGAAAAAAAACAATATTACTTTGCCCGACCCAGGCATCGAAACCGAGACCTCAGGACGGTAGTCGTACCGAACTAAACTTAATCAAGAAAGTACATTTTCATAAATAAACTTAAAACGTATATTATAAACAAAATATAAACAAACCCCATTTTCAAATGTATACTAGGAGATAAACATCAACTCTTTCCACTATGTTCCTCATAAAGTTACTATACGGGCGGAACTTATTTGTATTATCTATTTTTTATATCACTAGAAAGTTCATTCGGGCGTTTTGATTATTTACTTTCACTTGCCAGATCCCTTTTATAACTGATTCATTTTTAAATACATTTGAATTGAACAATTGTTCACGAAACTAGTAATTTGCAGATCACATTAATAAACTTTTTACATACTTCGAGGAAAGTTCACTTAATCTTCTACTGTGAACTTATATAATCAACCTTCGTAAAACTACATTGTAATGGACCAATCTTATTTCTCATTAAAAATGATCGACGACGCCGAGGAAATTGTATTTGAAATAACTTGGAACCAATTTCGGTGCTATACCAACTTCTCAGAGGATGGAAAGTTTCCGCAAATACCTACTAGATAAGTCAACTAACATAACACTCAAAGTCTTTTACACCTATTAAAACATAAGATCTAACAGTGATTCCTATAATCATAAATTAAGAACCTTTAACAACAAAACTTAATTATCCTACAGAAGTTGTTTTGAAGAGCGACCCTTTGTATAAACAGCATTCTTCAATGGTGATTTACCTTTTTTGCTATTTTCCACCAACTGTGAGAAACACCAGCTTTCAAAGAGCATAACTAAGTTACGTTGTCATGCATGGTCAATCATGTTACTTATACCATCATCCATTATTGATTGAACTATGAAACTCGGTTTCATAAAATGTTGTCACAGAATAATGAACTGTAGATACTATTTTGGAGTAACTACGGTCTCCATTCTCTAACGATCTCTAATGATCGGGTAGTCATTTTCGACCATAGCGTTAAATCTTGGAACTTTAGTGATTTAAATGCCTTTAATAATCTTACTATTATTTCATTATCAGCAGCTTAAACTTAACAGGGCTAAGTACAATCTGTAAGATGTCAGTCAGTAACACAATAAAACATAAAGGTTGAAAGCTACAACATAATCCCGTCTACAAGAGTAATTTAGCAATATTCAAATAACATTACAATTCCGTCTAAAAACACATAATAATAATAAGAAAACGCTTGTTGTTTACTACTAGAATCTTACAAACAACTACTATACATATCTCCATCAGCTCTCTGCACATCTTCAATTCCATAGTTTCACAAATCTTGAACATGGTCATTTTCCGAACGGTTACGGACCAAGACGTTAATGTCTTCTGGTGTGCAATTATGGAACGCGATTAGTTCTACCTTAGTAATTATTCTGCATAATTTGCAGATAATTAGATCATAGCGAGCCTCGGCACCTCATGGAAACATTCTTTAACCATACATTGTATACATCAGATTCCAATTCGAAATTACATCCAATTTGCGAACTAAATTATTTGATATGTAGGTACTATAGCTTATATCGCATTAAAATCAAACTTTAAAACAATTAAATAGTCTTATAATTGAAGAGGAGTTTTGATGCTCATTGCACTTAATTGGAACGACCTTAAAACATCCTCCTAATGTCTAATTGAAACTATTTTGTTCAACTCGGCTGCACTTTACAACAGTAAAAATATTCGTTACTTTAAGTAGGTACCTATGTCGATATCAGAGGTTTTTTATCAGTAACAAAGGTCGAAACCCAGACAGCCAGTAATAAAATGAAACATTCGCATAATCAACAACATGACACACAAGCGGTCACAGCGGGCAGTTACAGTTATTGGAATCGAGTGCATATTCTCATACACAATCGATCGGCGGGTGTATACAGCGTAGACCTGATACATGTTTATAATTCGTTATTGTTTAACTGGAACACTGACAGTGATGCACGGTGCCATTCGACCATAGCGTCGACGAATCTATTTTATTTGCAAATTAAGTGAAAAGGAAACAAGTTAAATTGAATTCAAAATTTTTACTCAGACTGTAATTACGAGAAAACCTTTGGTAAACAGTCTAATATCTCAACAATTTCTAAAACTTTACCTGGAAATATATTTTTTCAATATGACGTAATGTACGTACAAAACTATAAACATACCACGCTATCCGTAAGCACTGACTGCTTTTCAATAGATTCAATGTACATGATCTGTAGTCGTTACGACCATATCCAAACAATTCGCCGTACATGTCATCTGAGACCATTCACCGTCGCTGGTAATTGAACGGAACCGAGAATTCGTAAATATCCAGCAAGGTGAAGCCAAGCTAACATTACAGACACCGCTAGGCTGGTTGGTCACGCACAACGAAAGCTGTGAGTACACGCACATTAGGCAGCCCTGCATTGCTTATAAAAGATCCGATGATTTTTGAAAAGCGAGTAATGTCAACTGGTAATGAACTTCAAGAATTGAGTAAGACAGTTGCGGTTCTTGCAATTTTTAAGAAGTAATGGAGATAATATACGCACAGGCGCGAAATAGATAGAAGCTTTAAAATATCAGTAGATATTCAACGTACTCCTGATGTTCATGCTAAACAACGCCAAGCTTAAATGTTCCGTTGTTAACAAACGCTGGAAAGTTGCGAGACAAGTTGACGGAGCTGAGAAAATATTCTCTCGAGGAAGTCACGATCGCACACTTTACCATACATTAGTTCAGCTAAAGTGAATATTAATTGTGATTAACTAATATTATCAAGACTGTCATAATGACACTTACATTAAACATTGCGGCTTTGTCATAAAAGTGGTCTACTTTAAACCAAGTTTAGCAACTAGTCGCCGCGGTAACTAATATTGATAAGAATATTTAAAAAGTCGATTTTATTTGAATAAGTCCATGATTTATATGACCCATAATAATTCGTTATAACTAACTCCATTACGTTAACTAAGGTACTCAAAATGGCACCTAATTTACTTGTCAGTGAAGAAGGAAATAATATTAACAAACAATACAGTTTTATACAAAACATACAAATTGTAAACAAGAACAATGAAAATGGTATTACCTACACAGAAAAAAATAATAAATCTCTGTTTATAACAATTAATATTTCAAATTACCTAGAAGTTTTATGGCATGTAATATGACCATCATGCATCTTTTTGATAAATAACCAAACTATATATTGACTAAAGTGACTTACATAAGACAGATCACATATTAGTAAAACTGGATTTAATTTATTTAACAACCTCTAAAACTAACTACTGTACACATACGGCAGATGATCTCAGAGAGTTGGTAAACAGTAGATAAAACACCAGCGTCCAGACTCGTTGGCCGACGAGGTTATCAACTTTGGCCCCAATACGTCGCGTTAGGATTTAATCAATTAAAAATAACACTTAATGCTTATTGTAGCCAGCATGAAATCATTTATAATTGATTTAATTTAAAAATTCCAATTTGTTAAATATTAACAAACTTGTGTATGAATAACAACCAAGCAGTTGTGGACTAGGTTAATTGGACAACTGTAGCCCTTCACTCCTCACAATTTGAACAAATAAATGCGTAACACTGAAACTTATATACGCCTTGTACCGAATAAAATATTATTAATATATTGTATGCTAAGTTACGAGAAATTATTGTTTCCGCAAGTCAACAAACGTGTGATGAAGCAGGTATTTTACTTTCACTTACATAATGCCGTAAACTTGTAATACATAATTTATTATGCATTTGTTTACATATTGTAAGTATTATATTATCAAACTAAATTGTTATCATTTACAAGGAAATTATCATATCTTTATTTACTAATAAATGTCTGATATCCTCTCCGGTCTCTGGCTATATCAGAGATACGTATTTAAAAGATAGTATAGAAGGGTGCTATTGGGCAGAATAAATAACTAAATATACTTTATTGACTAATAGTAAAGTAAGCTTAACAAAGCTACTTCAGTTCACGGCGGTACAATCAATATATGAACCATCTCTAAAATTATATTATTATGTATAACAGATACTATTACATATTACAAGGAGGGCAATAGTGCACCAAGCGATGATATAATATCCGTGAAATTATCTATTCATAAACGCCTTGAAGCAGACCAGTTAAGTGAAACTTGTCCGGATTCAGACTTGAATCTTAACAAAAGTAAAATCGAAACGCAACTCGGCGGACTTGCTCTTTCGAACCGATCGAAAGTATATTTTGAAATCAAAGTCGAATGTTATTGACATTTTGTTGTTTAAAAAAAGAAATAGTGTCTCCTTTTTGGCACGATTTGCAATGGCAATGGTCCTAAATATGGAACCAATTGTTTGTGTAATTTACAATATGTTTTGTTTCGAGTCCGGGTGTTTTGAGACCGAAAGTCCAATGGTTAGGGTCAGTACTGTAGATGATGGATGACGCTGATTGATGTTCATCGAAATCTTTTTCACCAACAAAACGCAAATTCTTTCTTTTGTACGGTACACATTGGCTTGATTATGCGTGGTCTCCTGGCGTTACTGATGTCCATAGGCAATGGTGACCATCAAGTGAGGCATATACTCGTCTACCTTCGTAAAAATATATTTTACCTACGTAATAAAGATTATGAATATAATTGGCTGAAGCAACTGAAATCGACACGATGACGAGTAGTTAACGAAGTTCTACAAATGTCAAGCTAATTGCGAATTTAACTGTCTTCATTTACATACTGTGTTATGAAATTTTTTGCTCAAACGCTAACACAGATTCAACAATTACGCCACTTTACACATCTTCATGTTTGTCATTGTCTCAAAAATGTTCCTTGTCACCAAATTACCTGTATTACGTTACGTCTGTTTACATTATCTAGTAACATTTTGAAATAATTTTACATCAATAGTACGGTAGAATTATTCCAGAAACATCACAAACACATTGTGCAAGTTTACCTATCGTTCAATCGTACTTCGCATTTCAACTTCGTAATTTTTCATATACATTATCATTCACAGCAGTTTAAAAATAAATGAGATGTAATTGGCTTGGCTGCGTCGGACGCCACAAACAATTAATGACGACGTAGTACCAACTGATGGATGAAAAAATGGTGGTAGTTCTTTTTACATTTTTATTATTTAGTATTTATAAGGCAACGCATTTATTTCATGTCAACATCATTCCTTGAAAACATAAATAGTATGTAAATGGCAAGTGTTGTTGCGATTGATTTATGTATCTGTTATATCCGTTCATGTTTCATAGTAAACCCACAAATACGATTGAGTTCCAAGAAGATGAGCCCATAGTCAATGGAGCGGTAAATTGAAATGCATCAATGGCCACAACCAATTCTTATCGTTTGGAATGCATTTTTGCTGGCTATACATCGTATACTCTGATATGCACTTACGTAGAAAGTTTGCCGCTAATGGAGTGTGTTCCATTTTTGGTATAAATTATTCAACATAGCGAAATTTTTGACACGATTTTTATTACCTACCAAAAATTTGTTGTGCTGAGGAATTGCTAATATTCTTGAGACATTTTTGACCATTATTTTAGGTAATACCTGTAATATTGCATAAATTAAAGTTACTAATATACAATTTATCACGTCTAGTAAAAAAGCAGTTACATTATGACCCAGATACCTATATACTCGAAATCGTGAGCTATATTGAACAAGAAATTGTCTCATAGTACGCTGAATAAAAAAAGTTCATGACGCCTATTCACTACAAGTGATTCACCTGTTGGCATTGAATCAAATGTATTTATTCATGCAATATATTTTTGCATATGCTTTTTTTTCAATTTGTTGTTCTGAAATTGTACCCAGTGGGTAACACTCATCACTTGTAACACCATCCTATCTCTAGAGTCTTGACAGTCCAAAATAATTTTGAAATGGATTCACTAACAGAGGGCATGGAGGATCCAGTACCAAATCGCTTCAGAAAACACGCTTTTCCCAATCAGGGATTCCAGGACCCAGTTGTCTATAGCTCATACAAGTTATTATTCAACCAGATAGTAACTAAATTAAAGCTCACGTAATTCATTACATCAAAGTTATGCAATATGCATCCTTATTAATGTTCTCCAATATTTTGCATCTGTTTTCACTGCGGTTACTCTGAAGTGTGTACGTATGAAAGCAGGACGTCATCCATTTAAAGCATTATGTCTAAATCATTCCCTTCCTGTGTTCGGGGTACATCTTCCTGTACGGTAATACTTATGTTAGTCATATAAGACACGTAATCCAGCGAGTATTATCCGGAATTACTAATTCGAACATCATTAGTCTCTAACTGATCGTTAAGTGATAAAGATACATATGTAGGTACTGATACGCTGTTTTTTTTGTCACGCGTCATACTACTTAGATTATGGGACACTTTTGTATTAATTTATTTATTTTTTTAAACTTTCGATTTCCTTCATACCTGCCGGTTATAGTATGTCAATATGGCGCATTAAATTACTTTTAGTTTCAATATGTTCTACGCTAAAATAGTATTATCTAATAATAATCGGTGAATATATAACATTATCGGTGAATATTGAAATGACCGTTCAATGTCAAAACAATTGCGATTAATTGAACTTATCAATGTCATAATAATTCACTATACCTACTATAAAGTAGTCATTTGGCCTGGTTTTTTACTAAAATAAAGACAATCGCTCTAGAAGTAGAAGAAGCATTTACTACGAAAATAAATGTAGTAGGAACAAAGGAAATTCTTGACACACTAATATCATAACAGCTTTGTTATCCTGCAATTAAACAAGGTCTTACATCGGAACATCAACTAATATATCATCATTTACTATAGTTACTTCGACTTCATTCTGTAAAAACAAAAATAATTACTTGTAAATTGATTATTAACGCATCAATTGAACTAAATTGGGCAAAACTGAAGCACTATCAGAGTACAATTTGGTGGGCTAGGTACCTACCTAATTCCTATCGCCTGAATGTGTCTCAAGGACGCCCTGCTTTGTAAATGTGAACCAGATACGCAAACTACCGATTATTATATAAACGAACACTTGTATTTGAGAAATAATTACTGCTAATAGTTTGCATATTTTCCAGACCACCGCCGTGGACACCGTTCCAAGTAGATTAATTCCAAAATAATATTTAATATTTATTCCAGTAGTAGTATTTGTTAATAAGTATAAAATTAAATTCATCTTTTCAATAGGACGTCTTAAATAACGATTAATCGAGTTTTAATTTGTGAATAAATTCTAGCGCAGACAAAACTGTTATACAATGTAATAGATAACCTGCATTCCAATACAACTGAGCTTGGAAATTTTAAATAAGGACGATACCAATCGATTATGCACCTAATTAAGCATTATAATTATTTATTAACTAATTATCAGTCATCAAACTAATTAGTTAAGACGAGCTGTAGTTAAGGGTTAAACGTTTGTTTATTTTCACTCGATAAACAGATGACTGGCACATATCATGGTCAGTTTTGATAACAATATCAGCATATGGCCTACACGTGTGTAAATGAGAACTGACAATGTAATGATGAAGTTCCTATTTTTCTAAATTGTTTCCTTTGATCATTATTTCTTCGATCGATTTCAAATAAGGAGAAGATCCTCAATTCGTCTGTATTTTACTGTATGTATTTTACGCGATATCTCTGCCAAATGTGGATCGATTATCAAGCTTCTTTTTGTAAGTATTAGAAAAGCTTATTTCAAGAGTGGTCCCATATAAATTTGGTCACGATGGGATAAGTTTTGAAGTCAGCCCGCTAAGTTTTTTTTTTGTGATTATCTATCTTTTAATGTGCTGGCTACTTATGGCCACAATATTTATATGTTAATAGTTCCAAAATATTGGTATGTAGATTCGTATTTTACTTCGAGGCGTATTGGTCCAAGAGCCCGTGAGTGCCAGACCTTCGGAATTTAATAAAAGCTGAAAATTTTTCTATGTGTGTCCCTAGTACAGGTAAGAATGATCCCCACCCATGAAGCTGAGGCAACGGTGGCTTTGGCAGGTAACAGGTAACAAAGGCGTATAAACTTCCATCTCAAATTTATCATAGAATAAAACTTAATTTTTTTATATTTGATTCATAATGATATCAAAACTCGCGTTGCTCATTGCCAGACAGTTAGTATGGTTGCAACCCTCTGCCGGACACCCTTAAATTATTATAATTTATAATTATACTTACGTTATATTATAAAACCTAAATTTTATATATAATTTTTTGGGGGCCTATTAATCTATGTTTACATAATAGCCGGACAGTTTCAACGGTTCTATCATCTTGCCAGACGCATTCAAAGTGAGCAGTAGTTCGGAGAGCAAGGAGCGTATACAGTAGTGTTGCCAGATCTATTGTGTGAAATATCGGAACACAAGGTTAAAATGATCGGGACATAGGTTTTCAAATCGTGACGTTTCCGGCTGAAGCCTGGGCGCTTCTCGCCTAGGGAAACCCGGAACGTCCTCAAGCGCCGAAAAGGGCCACCGCGGTGTTTTTAATCGGTATTGCCGGTGTAGGGTGTACATAGAGTTAGGGACTCAACCCAGTGTCGCCCGGATGTTTTCCATCTCTCCCGGGCATTATGGCGCTGGGTCGTAAGACCGGCGTTAATGTCGCTCTGATATAGTAGAGCATTGAGACAAGCTTGCCCATTACATTGGTCACGAGTTAAAGAGCATTGCAAGCCCGCTTTCCTGCATCCGCATCGCGAACCACAACCACTCTTGCAGTTGCAGAAAATTGTATTTAGCAAATCTTCTGGAGCAGGTGGTAAAACTGTCATGATAGGCTCCAGAAAATCGTTTCGTATTGTCCAACCCCATACCTGGGGTTCCAAATCATGCCCTAACCAAGTTTGAACTTGATAATATACACGTTTGAAATACTGATTTCTTAAGTTTACGCGAATGTTATTTTTTTTTTATAGCAGAGATTGGCAAACGAGCAGATGGGTCACCTGATGGTAAGTGATCTCCACCGCCCATAAACACCCAAGACAAAAAAATTATGGGTGCGTAATGAAGAAGGCGATATTGAAGACGATCAATCCACAGAATGGAATAATAGTGACGAGGAATATGGATGTATTGACGACGACGATGAAAATGATGAAAATGTTTAAAAATTTAATTTAAATAAGTGTATTTCACTGTAACCTTTTTTATTTTAAAAAAAAATTTGCCCTTTGATTAATCTATACTAATATTATAAAGCTGAAGAGTTTGTTTGTTTGATTGAACGCGCTAATCTCAGGAACTACTGGTTCGATTTGAAAAATTATTTTTGCGTTGGATAGCCCAATTATCGACGGTGGCTATAGGCTATATAACATCACGCTATGACCAATAGGAGCGGAGCAGAAATGAAAAATGTTTAAAACCGGGGAAGTTGATATCTCAGAAACTACTGGTTCGAATTGAAAAATTCTTTTTGTGTTGGATAGCATATTTATCGAAGATAGCTATAAGCTATATAACATCACGCTTTGACCAATAGGAGCGGTACAGAAATGAAAAATGTTGCGAAATCGGGAAAATTTATATCTCGGACAGAAACTACTGGTTCGAATTGAAAAATTCTTTTTGTGTTGGATAGCCCAATTATCGAGGGTGGCTATAGGCTATATAACATCACGCTATGCCCATTAGAAGCGGAGCAGAAATGAAAAATGCTGCTAGCGGGGAATTTTATATCTCAGATTTGAATTCTCAGATTTGAATTTGAAATGGTCCGATTTGAAAAAATATTTTAGTGTTGACCAAGGGGATGAATGGTAGGGTGACTAAGGGGTGACTGACGGAGTGATTGATGGGGTGACTTATGGGATGACTGACGGGGTGACGGACATGAGGAATGACGGGGTGACTGACAGGCTGACTGATGGGGTGACGGACGGGGTAACTGACGAGGTGAATGACGGGGTTACAGACGGGGTGACAGATGGGGTGACAGATGAGGTGACCGACTGGGTGACAGACGGGGTGACAGACGGGGTGACAGACGGGGTGACAGACCGGGTGACAGACGGGGTGACAGACAGGGTGACGGACGTGGTGACGGACGGGGTGTCAGACGGGGTGACAGACGGGGTGACAGACGGGTTGACCGACTGGGTGACAGATGGGGTGACAGATGGGGTGACAGACGGGTGACAGACGAGGTGACAGACGGGTGACAGACGAGGTGACAGGCGGGGTGACAGACGGGTGACAGAAGGGGTGACAGACGGGGTGACAGACGGAGTGACGGACGTGATGACAGACGGGGTGATAGACGGTGTGACAGAGGGTGTGACTGACGGGGTAAGAGACGGGGTGACAGACGGTTTGACAGACGGTGTGACTGACGGTGTGAGAGACGGGGTGGCTGACGGCCGAAGTAGATCATCCCATTACCTCTTTTAGAATTATTGTGCTATAGGTGCCTACGACTCACTCTTTCAACCCTCTCTCTCATACGCAGACGAAGTTGCGCGGGTCAGCTAGTAAACAATAAAATTTGATTTACTTTAATTCATTGGCTTTACAATTTTGATAGAATTGAAAATACTAAACTTCGTAAAAATAAAAAATAATATAAATTAAATTATTAGAGTTTCGATATGATTGAAGTTGTATTAGAACAATTTTACTGAGTATTGTTTTAAATATTTGTTATTCAAACTGTAAAAATTTATTTAATGAAATTTCTCGATTAAGAAAAAAATATACTGCACAATTTGAACTTAATAACAGTGGATGCGCAGTGAAGGGCTGCAATAGACCAAGCGCTCTGTCTCACTCGCACTAGTTACTGTATACGCTCCTTGCTCTCCGAACTACTGCTCACTTTGAATGCGTCTGGCAAGATGATAGAACCGTTGAAACTGTCCGGCTATTATGTAAACATAGATTAATAGGCCCCCAAAAAATTATATATAAAATTTAGGTTTTATAATATAACGTAAGTATAATTATAAATTATAATAATTTAAGGGTGTTCGGCAGAGGGTTGCAACCATACTAACTGTCTGGCAATGAGCAACGCGAGTTTTGATATCATTATGAATCAAATATAAAAAAAATAAGTTTTATTCTATGATAAATTTGAGATGGAAGTTTATACGCCTTTGTTACCTGTTACCTGCCAAAGCCACCGTTGCCTCAGCTTCATGGGTGGGGATCATTCTTACCTGTACTAGGGACACACATAGAAAAATGTTCAGCTTTTATTAAAATCCGAAGGTCTGGCACGCACGGGCTCTTGCTCTATATGTTACGTCCGCCAAACTTCTAATTTTACTTTCAGATTCAGGCCACAGCTTAGTTTTGCTAAGTTGCTGTTAAGCTCTAAATAATTTTTTTTAGTGTTTCAACTAATAACTCAAAAATATTTAATATTCATTTATCATTGTCTGCAGGTGCAACTACTGCAGCAGCAGGTGACGTCACTGGCAGACACGCAGAGCACGGCGGACGAGCGGTACGCGCGAGCGAAGGCAGACAACGCGGTGCTGCAAGCCAGGGTACACATGCTCGACGAACAGATTCGGGAGGTACGTTAAAGAATTTAAATAATGACCAAGACTATACTCCAATATAAAATGTGATTCTTTAAGGGTTGCTTTGTGATTTTGAAGTGAAGATGCCTGAAAACAGATATTTCGTGTTAAAGTAAAGATTGACATGCCACCAGAAACCCGTAGATTTTTTTTTTAGTTAAACTACCCATAGGTACCACAGACGTAGTTAGTATTCAAGGGCTGTTGTTAATTCAAGGAACGGAGAAGATATTTCTGATATTCTTTTACCTTTTTTAATATGAATTTAGTAATAATCTTTGTATTTTATCACGTAGATCGAATGCCGCTGCGAGGAGAGCGTAGCGGAGGAGAAGCGAAGGAGTCGGGAGGCGATATCGCGTATCGAACGCGATAGAGACACGCAGCTGGCTGCTATCACCGACCGCCTCACCGCCGCAGAAGCAGAGGCTTCTGATCTCAAACAAGAGGTACAGCACTATACAACACCAACGTTGTTCGACCTCATTCGACTTTTAGTCCATCTGTCTAATGACTCATCCAATTATTAGTAATTGTATCTCTGAGAACGTGTGTCTACTCAGCACATCCTGTCCATATTCTTAATTACTCCTTAAAAAAGGAGTTTTAGAGAAGCATATTTTGGGTTCAAATGTTTTTAATGCCGACAAAATTAAGTGATGGCATTGGACCTGATTGTATGTGCAGTGTAAGCGTAATGCATAAGTCTGACATTCTGAGTTTAAGTATAATAGAATGATGGGTGATATCTGACACTGGCTGATACTGGAACGCAACTTGATTGAATGGGCCACTATGACAGGCACTAAGCAGACAGCCACCATCAGTACGGTAGTCGGTATTCCAATAGATACAAAAATATGAGTAGGTACACTTATACCAGGTCAAACAAACCAATAGGTACGTTACATAAATCCCAAAGTTTCAACACAAACTTCGGTTTTAAAGGTGGGCCGACTCCGTGGCGTGGCAGAAACGCTAAGAGCTAATGCCGAAGCCGCTGCTAGGGCACACCGCGAAGCTCAAGAGCAAGTGAGCGAACTCTCCGCTCAGCTCAGCGCGGCGCGAGAAGCAGAGCGAAGGGAGAGAGAGTCTGCTGCTGCTGCGACAAGCATGCTAGCAGCAGCCAAGTTGGAGCTACAGAGACTGCAAGAGGTGCCCCCACCGCCACCCGACCCGCGCCTCGACGAACTCAGGAAAGAGCTGGTTTTGTTGAGGACGCAGAACAAATGTGAGTAAATTTCATCCCTAAATGTAGTGTACTATTACGATTGTATGAATTTATTGGAATAGTTTAAACGCTTAAGGCCTCTTGCGGCTCCGCGTTAAATATCTGTTTATCGTAAATCTGGATTAAAAGATAGGAGACAGCTGTAGGTCAAATCTATTTAGGTTTTAGTCTAGATTAGTAATAACGCTGCAAGTGGCCGTTAACCATGATGTCATTTTTATCAATTTAAATTTAAATTTAGAGGTAGATTCCAAACTGAATGTTGGTATGTTCCTATTACCTAATGAAGATCCATTTTAAATATCACTGATAAACATGGGGCTTTCCTTATCCAAACTCCTAAATTGTGCGGGAAATAATTTATCTATGTAATAATCTAATAACAATGAATAATCATATTTTTCCTAGCTTTTCCAAGTAATTTTATTGACGATATACTTCTGTGTAAATGTCAAAATTCACATTTATTGCCATGTGTCCAATATTATCAATACCTTTTTTTCTACCTGCCCTGATCCCACTTTATTGTGGGGTTGGCGCAACACACTTCTTCAAGCATGTTGCAGAAAGGATTTGGCTTAGTTTTTTGACTGGCCGCCTGCCTGACGTCAACCCCTTCTTAGGTATCCAGTCCCGGGAAAATTAAATGAGAAATTTTGCTTTGCCCGACCTGGAAATCGAACCCAGGACCTCCCGGTCCACAAGCCATACTGCCACTAGACAAAAGAGGCGACCATGTATCAATAAGCGTATATTTTGTATGTCAGCGTTATCGGAGGCGCAAGAGGAGCTGCAGGCGCAGATCCTGACGCGCGGCGTGGAGGAGGGCCGCAGCCTGCTGGACGGCGTCAGCGGCCCGCTCGTCGGCACCAACTCACTCGCCCACGAACTCTCGCAGATGACGGACGACGAGGTAACTAACATTACATCAGATACCATACAACTTATCTATCGGCCTACAACCTAACAAAAGCTTTCATGCTGCTCATAACCCTATAAATCATTCTAAAACCTTACAACCTCACAATAACCCTAAAACCTTTAAAACAACTCTACAACCTATCAACAACTCTACAACTTAACAATAACTATCCTACAATCTAACAATAACCTTTCAGTAACCCTAAAACCTACCAAAACCCTACAACCTCTCAAAACCCTACAACCTGTCAATTACACTACAAATTATCAATAATCCTATAACTTATCAAAATTCTACAACCTTTCAAAACCCTACAACTTATCAAAACCCTACAACCGATCAATAATCCTACAATTTACCTGTCAATACTCCTGCATCCAAACTATTACCATTCGCCACTGTTAAGTAAGTACTACGACTAAAGTTATTTCGCAATCAGTGTTTCTTTAAAAAATACCATGTTTTCGTCGGCTAAAACGCTATTATCAAGTTTTTGACGCTACTCGAAAGATACAAGATAAAGATAGAAAAGATAGATACAAGGCTGATTGCATTCTTAAACCTTTGTAGTTTGTACTAGCTGGGCTATATTATTTACAAGTACATAACATAACATAAGCTCACGCCTGTATCCCCGAAGGGGTAGGCAGAGGCGCACTAGCGAACTAGAACACCCAGATTTCGCCGAGCTACAAGTACCTACTGATTACAAAGCTACAAAATATTATTTGAAAGTAATATGCTCATTATTCAGTCATCATAATACCATATTGGCATTGAATTCATCGGCTTTCGCTTCCAAATTTTAAGTTGATATATCTTTTATTTTATTTATATCTCGCTTAGCTTTACGATTGACACATAGCAAAGCAACATCATACATATATATTTTTATGTACGCATTTTTGCAGCTCGATGGTAGCCAAACACAATCTGATCACAGCATAGAGTTGGAAAAGGTACGACAATTTTTACTAACTGTGCATGTTTTATGTGTATACGCTAACTGTTGCATGCTTGGTTTGACTTTACATAACCGGGATTGAAAGTGTACCTTTTTCATACTTTATAAACACGTTTGCCCTCAAAACAATATTTATCATTAATTTTCATTGGTTTAGTTAGACTGTACCTCGTAGCACCGCATGGTTTGATGAGCACCGAAGTATTAAGTAAATTAGAAGTTAATAATGATTCCTCATTTCAGCTCCAAAAAGCTTTAAAAGAACAGCAAGATGTGAACGTGCAACTGAGGAATTACATCGATGGAATACTGCTGGCCATCGTCGAAAACTACCCACAGTTACTAGAAGTGAAGTATCAGAAACAACCCGAAATTAAATCATAACACCGCACGACTGCCATGCCACGTTTCTTTTCACGTTTTACAATATGCAATTTGTTAGCTCTTAAATATTATAGACATGTTAACAAAATTATAATTTTTATCGAAATTATGTTAAATGAAATTTAAAATTATATAATCGTTACTGTGATAAATGAAGTAATGAAATTCACGTGTGCTTTCTTAATTTATAAGAAACAAAATATAATTGGATAATAATGAAATTAAATGTTGAAATAATAAAATTAATAAAAACAATTGATAAATGTAAATATTGTGAATATGAAATTTTAAAACTTAAAGGAAAATAAATCTTCCTTAAATCTCGAACTTAATTTTCTTGGTTAAAATAAAATGTATAATTTATTTAGTTTTAATAATGAAGATCTGCGCGAGAAGGCAACATTGCGTTAGTAGAGAAGGCCAGGCCGTCCATAATGATATAAATCATTACTACAAGCAATTTTATGAAAGACTGTATGATTGTTACACTTGGGTGGGAAATGGGTATTCTTAATTTGACATCCATTTATTAGGAAAACAGAGTTAAAAAGTCGAATACCACTTGGCAGAAACTAAGAGAAATATCTAAAGGTGGGGATAAACGACGCGTCATAGGGCAAACTACGGATTAAGCACGCCTCTTAACTACAAAGTATTACTACATCCTGTTTAGAGATATATTTAAATAATTAATTTGGTTCAATCGGTCAATCGAAAAAGGGACGATTTTTTTCAATAGATTTTATCTAAATAAATATGGCTTTCACAGATTCTTCATACACTGACTTCTTCTTCTTCTTTCATCGTTACATCGATCCCGTAAGGAACTTTTGAAACGTGAGAATCATTCCCTAAATTCAAATTATCTAGCTATAGAAAAATTACAAGTACATCGACAGTGATACATCAGCAGTACCTGCTTTTATACCTGCTAATATATACAGTTATATGTCCCTAGTAGCTTATATACATCACGCAAATACGTGTACAGCTGAATCTAAACACCTCTTCATTTATAGTAGTCTTACTTTGTAGAGATAATTGGAACCTAGTCTATGACTAAGCTTACGCTATTACAGATCGTTTCACTTCATCTTTAGATCGGTATTTAAGATAAAACATCTGTATAAGTAAATTAGGAACCCAGTATAACAAAGCCATTGAAATTGTGTAATGTAAAATAATATTACATTTTTAACTATATACCTTAGTACCTAATGTTATTAAGAGAATGTGTACCTATATTTTTACATTGAGATATTTATGTAAGGTAGCGAGTAGCTGTAGGAATTTGTGTACATTTTGATAATAATGAAAGATGTTCCGTAACAGTCAACAATATGAATAAAATGAATTCTAATACAAGTTTGCAGTCTTTTATTTCTCTCTTTTGCTAAGAAATACCAAAGCGCAGGCCACATCACGAGCAAAGCTAATTGAAACTAACTTTGTGTGATAGCTGAACGAATGTCGAGAAGGGTTCTTTAATTTTATAACTAGTTCGTGGTGTATATTGAAGAAACTTAAAAATATACTTCAATATCTATCTTATCTTGACCAAAATATGAGACTACCCTTAAAGTAAGCTCTATCAAACACATAATCTTGAAAGTCTGTCTAGTTTCCGAAGATTTAGTCATATATTTAAAATAGGTAAAATACTTTTCAAGTCCATTGAAAGACGCCACAGCCTAACGAAAGTTTCGATTCGCCTATCTCGGGGTGTTGCCTGTGCTTAAGTGGAATCAAACAAACTGGTTTTTCTTCATCCACAAACTACACACACCCTAAAGCCGCGTCTCCTGCACTAGTTTTTCTCGAAATATTACACAAAAATACATACGCGATTTTAGTTTTTTCCTGCTCGTAGAACAATGGACCATAGAGAAAAAATACATTTATTGTGTAGGTGAATTGTGTAATGTTTTAGTACAGAAGACGCGGCTTAACAATTCAATCAAAAACTTCACGCAATATATTATTATACACACAAACTGAAATCCAATTAGACTAATCACTATTCTTCAATTGCATTATCTTCGATGTCATCTCTCTTGTCTTGATCGAGATTACTCAACACCTTCTGTACGTCGAGACGTAACATCATGAATTTTGGATCCATGTATTCCTACAAACCGCAAAATGGTAAAAAAGACATCATGCATTTTTTTTATACTTAAGCAAAATGAGAAATGAAGGAAAAGGAAAAAGCAGGTGGATCTCCTCATGTTTAGCAATCGCCACGTCCATAGGTTCATCATGGGAGCATTGCTAACCTTGAATCAGGTAATGGGGATTGGGAAAGAGATGAGATAGCATAAAGAAACCATTATTACATTTGAGCAAAATCCTATTACCTTAAAAGGCCCGGATTCCATCTGCATAGTTTCTGGACTTGGTAAGTCATTTACATTTCTATTTACGTGTTTGTCTTCATTACTTAAATTAGAAATTAGCGGATTATGTCTCAAATTAAAGTTCCTACTCATAAGATGCGCCATTTCTTGTTCAATCGCATTCATAGCAGAATTCACATTCATATCGGAAGGGTCTCTTGGAGCTGCCATATTTAAATACGATTCCGGTATAAAATTATTTTCAAAACTGTACGAAGCATTTTGCGTTGATCTACATAATGAACATTGTTGTCTACTATCAATCTGTTTTCTTTCGTTATGAAGTGTTAGTCTTTCTCGCGATAAAGCCACTTTCTCTCTTGCGATCTGCTTTTCTCTGGAATTCAATGAAACAACGTGTTCTTGTATGCGACGTATCCTATCTTCATATTTCCGTTGTAGAAATTCCGCTTCTGAATATTTCTTGTCTGCTTGAGATTGTTTGTCTATTGCCGTTTTTGCTAACAGATCTAAGTCTCGACTCCTAAAAGGCATAATTATGTGAATTATTGTTATTCTTATATGTTTTTTGTACTTGCTTTCGCCAATATGACAAATCATATATATAAGTAGAATTATATAAATTCAGTAGATTTTGTTTTATATGAGAATAAACAAATTATCAGTTTTAGTAACTTATTTCGTGTACTCACTTAGCTAATATCCTTTGCTCTTCCATATTCATTTGTTGTTTCTCGGCATTTAACTTCGATCTCTCTTCAGAAACTTCCTCTAATTGTGCCTGTAACTCGGCTTTCATTTTCTACAATCAATGTAATATGTTGAATGTAATAAATGAAAACAATACCACTGTAATATTATATTAATGAATGTCATTTAACTATTATCAAATATGTACCTCTAATTCTTGTTTCAAATTCATAACGGAAGCCTTTTCTTTAGCTACAGTGGCACTATCTTTTATTGCTTTAGACTTTTCTACGTCTATTTTCGTCATTTTGTCTTGATATTCCCTTTGAAAATCTTCTCTTAACATCTACAAAAAAAAATATTATCAACAATAATTATTATTTTCTCCAACAGGATCGAGAAAGTGTATTGCATCTACCCTACATTTGAGTTAAATAAGGGCATGTTTGTAGTAAGAAAAATTTATTGTAATTAATATCCTTATTTGCACTACTTATAGTACACAAACCGTTTACATGTCATGTATAAAATGTGAAATGTCTTTTACCTTTAGTTCTTCGTCTTGTTTTTTCAGTATAGTTTTAGCAAATTCTGTTTGCTTATTAAATGTTGCTTTTTCGAATTCGAATTCCATTTTGTTCTGCTTTAAAGTTGATGTTTCTTCTTCAATCATCTGTGAAATAAAAGATAATTTAATAGTTATTATTTTTGATAGGTTTTACCTATATTTAATAGAAATAAGACGCTTACACTCGTCATTTCTTTTAATCTTGTTTCCAACATTTTTATGATATCTCTGCTCTCAGTTTTCTCTGCATCGAAGTTATCTCTTTCTTTCTTCAATTGTTGTATCATTTCTAAAAAAACATCTATTGTTATTACCACAACGTACTAATCTGTACCCTTTATAGATTTATTTACCATTAATTTGTGATTCCCTAACTTGTAAATTCTTTTCTGTATTTCGTTGTGTATTTTCAGCTAGCATTTGAACTTTATCTACAAGCATTTGGCACTGAGACTTATTTTCTTTGACATCAGTTATCAACTCCTGCAAGTTTGATGAGAATCCCACGGAATCTTGTATGAGGACTTGTTCTTGTTTAACCGCGCTTCTAAAAAGTTTTGAAACGACTGTACATTTTTGCTTCAATTTTAAAATTCTATTTAGAAAGCTATGATAGCTTTGCCTTAATTATTTAGACCAAATAGTAAAAGCTACCTTAACAAACGAAATATTTTACCACTATTCAATTCAATGAAAAAGCTATAAACCATTTAAGGTTGTAAGAAAGAAAATGTTCTCGGCATTAAGTCGGCCTATACACATTTTATATAAAGTATATAAGTAAATAAATCAATTTACTTTATATTCTCCATGAGCGCTGCATGATGTTCTTGCAGAATCCTGACATTGTCTAAGTGCTGTTGTCTTAACATTTCGTTTTCAGCTTTATGACGCTCAGTCAGCGCGGTCAAATTGTCTTCTGTCAACTTTTTATACAAAAGATGATGCTCTTCAAGCCAACCTATCTTCTCCGTGTAAAATTTAACCAATTTGTCGCTTTCTTCCTTCATTCGCTCCTCTGATTGATTGAGCGATACCTCCAAAAATGCTAGTTGTCGCCTGTGGGTTTTGGGTGTCATTTTTTTATTCATACATCTAGTCGTAATATTAAGCTTTCCAAATTATATTACTTTAAATTTAAAGAATTCAGTTGAATATAAAATTTATTTTATTTAGTATCGAAGTTTTATTTGAATTTAAATTACTGCTACTATACCAATAATCTATCAACGTTAGTGCATTATTTTTAGGTTCTTCTTGTAGTTTGATTACGCAATTCCTGCTACTCATTATGATGAAATGCTTTATATAATCGTACCTGTAAGATGTTTCCATAAGATCGATCTCTTTATCGTGATTCTCCTGCAGCGATTGTACCAATTGTAAAAGCTGTTTTCTCTCCCTACTGTGTGGTGTTTCTGTATTTGTCTCAGGATTATCATATCCTTCGTTAAGATTATTAATATCTTCATTGTTGACGTCTTGTGTACTTAGTAGAGCCTTTAATTAGTATGCGAAATTATATTTCTGTTAACATTTCAACTCCGTAATTTTTTTTATCAGTTATCAAGAAAGCCGAAGCAATTCTCAATATATTTTCAGTGTTTATAATTGATGTGCCTTGTTAAGTAAAGGACCATATCATAATATGATCTTGCACTACATAAGTTCATCATGGAACTAAATCATTATTACTTGAACGAAAGTTCAACTTTTAATAGACAGGTCATGACGTTGTAGTTTTTAAAATAAACAGTTTATTGAAAGTATTCTAAGCTAAACATTTCCTACATTTATAGTAACTTAAATAAAATCAAACAGAAAGGGTGAATTAGGTAGGCACGCCTAGCTATACGTTACAATCTATATAATTTGTACATATACATATAGATTCACGCCTGTATCCTCGAAGGCCCAAGAAGAGGCAGAGGTGGACTGGAGAACTATAACACCCACATTTCCTCAAGCTCATTTCCGTCCCATATGTGATATCTTTGTGATATCCTTTCGCCATATCGGGCTTATATACCTTATTAATTATATTTTGACCCCATCACCTTTATCCTCTGCGTTATCCTCTCTTGGTGAGCGGCAATGATGGCTTGCATTTGCTGCCTGTTCTCGGATTGTTTTCGTAACATCGCATCTAATTGCGCGTGATGAGCTATGGCCGCCTCTCGCTGCACTCGCTGACTCTCCTTCTGCCGCACTTTATAACAGCAATATGTTAAACATGACCAAGGTACCTAATAAAATAGTAATAGTCATCCAACAATCGAAGCAGTTTTTGACCGACTTTCAAAAAAGAAGGTCCTCAATTTATCAAACAATTTTCGCAAAATATTGTCAATTTTCAAGATTCTTTCGTGTTCGATAGAGTTTATTTCAAGGGTCACAAATAAATTTGGTCACAAATAAGTTTTAAGTGTGTCCCTTAAGTTTTTAAACTTGTGATTATTATTTTCATAACAATAAAAATAAAAGACCGCTTTACTGCGATTTATGTGGCTTGGATATAGTTTAAGATTTATGATTTTATAACTGAAAAGACTTGATTTAATTTATAGCTTATCCTGTTTTTATCAGAAATCCGGGCGAAGTACACCCTAGTTACTATATTGAATTTTAGATTAGTTACTTTGATTACCTCTTACTTACTGCTATTTACTTCAACAATCTATTATTTATCAAATATAATATCTTTATTTGTTACGTACTTTGCATAGCAACGAGCTTATCCTCTTGTGCTTTTAGTTGCATCGCCACCATCAATTGAGACTCCTGTTGTTGCAAATACAGTGCTGCGCCCTCAGCTGTTATATCCTCGTTGCTTCCTTGTAACAAAGAACTCGACGGTATTGGCACTGCTTGTGCAATCTTTGGTATATTCGAATCTACTTTATCTTTTTCAGTTTCTTTGTCAACAATCTGTGGTCTTTCTTCTATAATCTGCTCTTTTACTTCTTCCTTTAACACCGTTTTCTTTTCAACCAGCTTTTCTTTCTTTTTCTTTTTGGAGTCACCACCGACCAACCATGACGGCATTCCAGTGTCGACATCATCATCATCATCTTCATCTTCTTGGAATAACCCTAACCAATCTTCACTGGCTTTCTTTTTTGGTAGAGGTTGTTCTTCTTTTGGTTTCTCAGTTTTTGTGTTTTGTTTTTGGGTGTTCTTATTTGAAGGTGCTGGTTTGCTCTCACTTTTTCCTAAAAATGAATCTAAATCGAAATCACTTTTTCCTGCTGTGACTGGCCTTAATTGATTTGTTTCTTTTACTTTAGTCGGCGGTTCCCCTAAGATGTCATCTAAAAGCGACTGAGAACTTTTGCCTTTTCCCAAAGGCTTTGTTTCTTTCTTAGGTTCATTTAAAAAATCAAGTTTATCAGCACTAGTACTGCCTTTACGCTTTGCTGGTGATTTACTTACATCGAAAGCTGCCTTCTTAGGTTCTGTAGATTGAAACTTTATCGAATCTTTTGAAATGGCTTGCTTGCCCGACGACTGCGGCTTCGGTTCATCGACGAAAGCCTTATCAAAATCAAAAGTATCTTTCTTATTGTTTAAAGCTGCCGTTTGCTTATCTTCAGGTTTATCAGTAAGTCCTAAATCAAATAATGAACCTTTCTTTTCAGCGTTCGGAGTGCTCTTTGATTTGGTTGGTTTTTTCTTTCCTAAAATATCATCATCAAAGAAACTATCGTCACTACCATCACTGAGTATTCCAGCTAATGGATCATCAATCTTAAAGCTCATTATAGCACCTATCAATATTCCCACATCCACATACAGCAATTATCGAAAATGGAGTATAAAATTACTTAACTGGAGTGAAGGTACTAATTCTTTATTATAATACTACTAATAATTCTTTTTAGCTCTAAAAATTACAGAACACTATGCTATTACTCTCAAGCATAATCCAAAGCACTCTAAGCCCAAAGCATAAACTTTACTCTCACGAATCTTTGTATTGAAATCCGCGGTCATGGAAACGGAACTTTTACACGAATTACGGCTCTGGATACGACCACTTTGAGCCAAACAAGTGTGTTGTTATTCTCGATGTTATAATTTATCTTGACCCATGACATAATGTTTATAAATGCGGTTTCATGAAGAATAGACTAATTTTAGCTCGGGCAACTCTAACGCATCAATCAATGATTGTGAAATCGATTAATAAATATATACCATTACTTTGATTAATCGAATAGTTAAGTAAAGAATAATAAAATAACTGTGATATGAAGAATTACGATAACCAAAACCTAGTTTTAGGACATGTGGACAGTAAATTATTATAAACTAATATATTTTTTCAAAATATATTGAGATATTTATATATTCGAATGATCTTATATGCCATAATCGAATGCCGCAATTTGTACCTCGAAGTTCGCAACTAGCAAATTTTTTAATCTATGAAATTTGTTGCTTCACGTCACCCTGTCGGCTATATTTTATAATTTTTTTCAAAACAACTACAAAACAAAAGTATTATTTTATTAGTTTACAGTGAATAAGCGCAAAATTATTTTCAAATTATGGAATATATAGGTAAGTACGATGCTGTGTTAAACATAGAAGCGCCCGTACTGAATAGCTCAGAAGGACCTTTTGTTCTAGAAATTTTGCTAAATCACGTTTTGGTTTGTTTACTAGCATCTGAGAAAGGAGACTCGACAGAGAATCAAGATCCAAATTCCCTGGCAAATGGCACTTCGAAGGCAGCGGATAAGCCGAGTGTAGACGGAGAGAAGTCGCATATAGAAGCACCAGTGGAGAGCGCGCCGTGCACATCGGAATCCACAGAAGATACTGAACTGAGTGAAATCCCAGAACAGGTCGAATTTACAGTAGTTTTTAATAAAGCCAAACATGACATAACATTTGCGTACGACGCTTCTGTGCTAGAATTAAAGGCGCATTTGGAGAGAATATGTGGTGTTCCACAGTCGGCGCAGAAACTGATCATTAAAGGAATGGCTCGCGATGATATGACTCTCAGGAAAACTGGGATAGTTAAAGGCGGCAAAGTTATGCTTGTTGGATCTAAAATGGATGACATCTTAGCTGTTAAAAGTGCTCCAAAGGTATGTAAAACGAAAACTATAAATAGCAACCATGAGCTGCGTAAAATATGACATAAGCTCACGCCTGTATCCCCGAAGGGGTAGGCAGAGGCGCACTAGCGAACTAGAACACCCACATTTCGCCGAGCTTAGTTCCATCCCAGATGTGATAGGGGGCGAGCCTATCGCCATATTGGGCACAAATTCCGGGCGTAAAATATAAAAGTGTTATACTTTTTTTAGGAAGTGTTAGAAGAGAAAGCTAGCAGCCAGTCGAGCAAAGAACCTTTATGCATGCAGAAAATTCACAGGAAAGTGCTAGACAAGGGTATCCCACCGGATGTTATGCCTGGAATCAAGGGAGTCAAGGTATGATAGTCAATAAACCACATAAGATCTTCCAACTCAAAAATGGACATGAATCTTTTTACTTTGAAATATGGATCATCAGCTACAAGACATCCACTGATGAATGTAGGCCTCCCCAAACATTTCCAGATTAACCTGTTGAAAGCAGCCGAGAATGATGTATATGAGCTGTAAACTAGAAACTGGCAGCTGGTAATGCTATTTTTGTGATAAACTGATTGTTAGTACCTGTCAGGGTTTTATCAATAATAAATACTATAGTATTAAAAAAAAATGTATACAGTGCAGAGGCAGTTGAAGTGAAACTTTGCTTTTGAACAACAAAGTATGAAAGACTGTATACTGAATTTTATCTCATTCTTGCTCTTATTGCTATAAATTCATGTCTTTCGTTTTTTATCATGATGCATTTTTCACATCAAGTTTCAAATAACAATTCTAAAGAAGTCTCACTTAAAGATCAACATCGAATATTCATATAGCATAGCACTCAACACCCATCTTTTAATACACTATAAACATAAACAATTCCTTGAAATTTTCCAAAAATGTCTTGCCAAACATATGCCGAATTGTGGTGACTATATTACTTTTTTGGCAACATACCAATGTGTGATATAGTTGATTATTCACCATATGACAGCATTCAGCAATGTAAAATTACTTCTTATGATATCCACATGTATAGGTTAAGAAAATAATTCAGGTACACTACACCTTTCTGCGAGATTGGAAATTATGTCGTATTTGATTATATCTAAGTATTTTTTTATTATATGGGGAGCCCAGCAATGGACTTCCTGTGGCTGATGATGATTTTTTTTTGAAGTGGTCAATGTAATATAAACAATGAAATCTAACATTATGTTGATAACAATCAATTTTTAATCACCTGTCTAAAATATAATGTTTGACCTGTATGTGGGTCAGGGATCAAACCCCAGACCTCAGGATGGTAGTCATCCTGTACATGCACTAAGGCTCAGACTTAATCAAAGTTTGCTCTATTGATCTCAGCCTACAACTTTGCCATAGGTACAATCACACTCAAGGCACATTATTATACTATTGTGTAAAATGCTCACTTACCTTGGGCTTATTAAATAAATTTCAGGAACCACTGCCCCCTGTACCACTCAGCGGTATGTTAAATAAACATGGTGGGAAAATACGTCTCACATTTAAACCAGAGCAAGATCAGCTTTGGCTCGGAACAAAAGAACGCACTGAAAAGCTTGCCATGACCTCTATCAAAAGTAAGTTTCTCAATCAAGCCTATAATACAAAATTCTATAGAAAACTCAGAAATCCATACAGTATCTAAGGCAGCAATTGACCACAGTATACTTACTGCACATCAAACCTTGTAAGATATCTATGTCTTATGATGAAAAGCATATTTTAAAGCCGTCTCCTGCACTAAACATAACATCTACACAAAACATGGTTTCGCTACACATTTTTGTGAATGGCCCATTGTCCCATTAGCAGGAGACAATTAAAAAAAAATTTTCGTGTAGGTGTTTTTGTTTTGTCATAAGCTCAAGCTGTATCCCTGAAGAGGTAGGCAGAGGCAAACTAGCGAAGTAGAACACCCAAATTTCACCGAGCTTAGTTCCGTCCCAGATGTGATAGGAGGCGAGCCTATCGCCATATTTTTGTGTTTTGTTTCGAGAAAAACACATGCAGGAGACGCGACTTTACATGTGACTGATTTTAATACAACATTCTGATGGTGGTACTACTGTCAATGGGTAGTTGGTGCTTACTATCAAACAAGTAACATTATTTTGTTTCACAGGCATCACATCAGAACCCATCAAAGGTCATGAAGAATATCACATCATGGTGAGTTCTAATGAGTTAACGTTAAACTCAAATGTATAATGAGCTTATGATTAAGATCACTTTTTTCCACAGGGACTACAATTGGGCCCCACAGAAGCTTCTCGGTATTGGGTGTACTGGGTCCCGGCTCAGTACATAGAGGCCATTAAAGATGCAGTACTTGGTGTATGGCAGTTCTTCTAAGTAAATTTACTAATGTTTTCTATACCATTGCCATTTCTACCTTTCCTCAAAACTGGGTAGTTGCAATACAAAATTACTGATATGTATGGTGTCCATTTTAAAAGGTACAATGTAATGGTACCGTTTCTTTTGTGATATCACTATGCCATGTCAATTAAAATTGTCCATTTGAATACTGGCATCTATCTGGTCAATGTAAAATTATTTATTATTATTGTGAGTTTGCATTATTTGGCAGTTGGGTTCAGTGAGCTGTACATAAACTAATAATTTATCAATATTGTGTCACTGTACATCCATTATGAGCTTATTGTCCCAAGAGTTTCTAATCTGATCTCTTTATGTAAACTTTACAATATTCAGTCACTTGAGTGGAGGATTGGATGGGTTTGTGATAATTGGCCATTTTAATGCTTAGAAATTTTACCATAATACGTCAGAACTGTGCAGTTTGTTAACACCAATCCTTCACTGAATACTTTTGATCATTAGAATTAGACAAATACAATGTTTTGAATATTTATTTTTGCTTTTATTTATTCTCTTATTTCCTATAAATTCAGCTTCTAGAACATCTTCAAAGTAACACCGCTAGTTGCGTCGACCAGACCCCACGATTCAACGCAACACACTTTTTCAAGCATGTTTCAGGAAATGATTTGGCTTTTACGACCAGCTACCTATCTGATTTCAACCCTCTCCCCTTCCCTCTGGGGATCCAGTCCAGGGAAAATCTAATTAGAAAAATCGCTTTGCCTGACCTAGGAATTGAAACCAGGACTTCCCAGTCCACAGCCCATTTATGCTGTAACTAGATAAAGGCGACTACAATAAAACCAAACAGTATTTTTTAAAAGCTTTATAAAATATCATGTTGTACAATACATGACAATAAATACTGATAAAATATGATTAAATTAAAGCTAATACTAGTAGTTGCACTACAGATGAATGGCACATCAGTGTATAAAATGCATTAAATATAAACTATATCAAGTCATTGGGAATATTTGGTATGTCTTGTAGATATGTTATTGTCATTTTGTTTAAATTTACCCAATTTACCCATACTCTGATTGTACAGTTAGGGAAAACTGGCCTTTTGGAATCCTTGTGGCATGATACCAGATGCGAGTGTCCAGCAACACTGAAACAAAATATTTTATAATCTTCAAAGTCTAAATTTAAAAACCCCATTGTGATGTCTATATTGCTTATTAAGGAGTTTACTCCATACTCCTTCATCAGATCTTAACCAAAATATAGGACAAGGGGACAGGGGGGGTCTTGGTATTTGCTTACTTTGGATGACATGGGGGGGTGGGGGGGTCTGGACGGTGATTACGTTAGCAGTTTTTTTTTGCTTTATTGGATTTTCATAAACCAGACCACATTGAAAAATTCATGCACCAATGTATACATAAGCATGGGGGGAAGGAGCTATGTTTACTTGTGGTGACGGGGGGCAGGCGGGATTAATAATTGTAAAACTCGAGCGGGCCCCAACCCACAACTCCAAAGAAAGTTCCATAATCAAAAATAATCTTGAGCATCGTCCCAAATTTGATGGAAGTCTGTTTCTTGTTGAATGTCACTTACCAACATCTCCGGGTTCAACATAAAACTCAAACATATTGCAAACATGTTCACATTCAGGCACAGGGGCTACGGTCCATGTTTTATTCCCTCTCACTTGGCCCTGCCACATTAGCCTCTGTATGTAATCCAACTGCAAACATTATTTTTCATGTAGATTTTATATTTTATGCACCTGGCAATTCCCACTTGATGGTTCCTTACCTACCATCACCTAGAAATTGATATGTCAAGGGCACATCCAAACAATTACCTACTTTTGAAAGGAATGGGGAATGAGAAGAGGACAGAGTATATAGCCGTGTCTCCTGCACTAAAACATTACCTTTTTTTGTGTAGGCGTTTTTTGTGTTTTGTTTCGAAAAAACATGTCAGGAGACAGCTTAATATCATCATAATCATCAGCCACAGGACCAGTGGAACGAGCAGATGAGTCACCTGATGGTAAGTGATCTCCACTGCCCATAGACACTCAAGACACAAAAAGAATCATGGGTGCATTGTCAACCTAAAACGAGGTGGAATGGAAGGGGAAGGATAAGGGACTGAAAGGGCACCTTTCTTGGCCACCGGAAATCTCACCCACCGAACGAAAATGTGACAGCAAGGTGCCACTTTACATCGGTTTTCTGTGGTTGGGAATCGAATCGGCTCATTCGTGCTGTAGATGTTACTGTCTACAGTGTGGCTCTACCACTAAAAATTTTATGACATCTGTTAAAATCCTTGATTAGTAAAATCTTCTAATTTATCGTATTTTATACGAGAATAAGATGCAACATACATACATGCATAACAGCTCCTATTTCAAATCCAAAAAATATATTTTCAGTTGCTGGAAACTCTGCATCCTCTGGCAAAAATTCAGGTACATCATAATATTGTCTTACTTTTGATAAAATGTCTGGATGGCAGTTACCCCTGCAATGAAAATAATTTCCAAAACATTGGTATTAATTAAAAAATAATTGATTTACTGAAAAATGTAAATTAACTTAAAAAAGCCTTTTTCTTTATGTCATTAACACCATAGTGAGCAAAGGACACAAGAGCTTTTTCAACGTTCATGCCTTAAGAAAGTGTCTCAAAATGTCTTCTCAAAGTTCTGTCTGTAAATTTTACATACTGCCAAAAAATGACGCATTTTAAAAGCGCCGATGTGTGAACAACTATTCTATAACTAATATGTCTCATTTGAATGTTATTTTTGAAGCCCATTGTAAAAGCTCTCGTGCCAATGAGGGCTATTACATAGTTTCTTTCAGTAATTACAGGTAATTTGCAAAAGGAAAGCCAATGCTAGTTATGAAAATGAAGTTATGTACTACACCACTGGTACCTCTATAATTGGATATAGATACGCAAAAGGGATCCAACCCATTCTGTGGGTCGAAAATGATCTGAGTATGTGAAATTAGTCTATAAGGTCTATATTTTCTAAATTAAACTTATTACTAAAAAAAGGACAAAAATATTCTTACAACTATGTTCCAAAACAACAAAATCACAAAATGAATCATTAATCATCATCATCATCAGCCATAGGGCATCCACTGCTGAACATAGGCCTCCTCCAAAGATTTCCAGATCAACCTGTTGGAAGCGGCCTGCATCCAGTGACTTCCTGCGACCATTATCAGGTTGTCGGTCCACCTTGTTATTAATAAGCAAATACAATTTAAACTTTAATGATCATTATCTGAAAAGTGTAATTTAGTGGGTTGGTTCCTTTTTGCGTATCTATGTCCAATTACACTTACCATCCCACATACCAAGGGTCCTGTCCTGGATCATTTCTAGCTCTAGCCTCAGGCATACTGAACACTTCCTTCAGGCTGAAAAGGTCTGACTTAAAATTAAGAAATTGGCATCCTTCATCGAGACTTTCGTAGCTGCCTTCTGTACTCTCATACAGCCGCTTGAACATCTTAAAACTAAACTCTTTGGTAGCTCTCCAGTGGTTTATTGCATTCTTAACTATTATTGGTTTTGATGAATATGTATAGTTCTGAAAATTATGTAATAGTTAATTATTTTTAATAACAAAAATACTTTTTTTCTTTTCTACCTGCTCTTATGCCACCTTAATGTGGGGTCGGCACAACACACTTTCAAACTTGTTGCAGAAATTATTTGGCTTAATTTTTACGACCTGCCTGCCTCGACCTCCCTGGGGGCATTAACAAAAATACTATCTCTTAATAATAATAAATACATCCAACAGTCAAACACATAGTCCTGACCTCACTAGATATACCTGCATCATGACTGTCAGGACCTACTAGGCACTAATGGTAAGTAATGGTCACACAAACATTTGTCTCTGCGGGAATCGAACCCGCGGACTCTCGCTTCACTGACTACTCGCGCGCTGCGCCACGAAGGCTGTCAATTGGTTTTTTTTAATACTTACTGCAAAATCCCGACGCGTAACGTTCCACAATATAACTGGTCTTGTGACGTTTTGGCAATAAACACAATCGGCGATAGGCCGCGTCGCCTCCCACGCTAGGAAGTTACTTGGTAATAAACATCTTGCACTTAAAAATACGTTTGACAATATCACGCTTATTACTAACAATATAAAAGCAATTATAATACTTAATATCAGACTTCTATTTGCACTTTTTACATCTTTTTCCCGATTAATATTACAAATAACATTATACTGCTTCAGCAAAGAAAAATTGACACCATTAATAGTGGCATTCTTTTGTATGGCACGCAATTTTCTAAAGATATTTCTACGCTCGGTCGTGAGCTTTTGCATTTTTTATTCAGACAATTGACACACATCTTTGCAATCTTTGTAATTAACAATAATTTGCATTGCGATTAACAGGAATCCCGTAAATAAACATTGTAAAACAAATTCAAAATAATAAACGTCATGAGTCATGTCATGACGACCATGACATGAAAATAGTGGTGGCAATTAGCGATATACAAATGGGATCATCCGATTATAAAATAAATCGAGCATCTAAATATTTTTTTTGGTAATAAAATTATAAACTCTTCACACAGGAAACAGTAAAATACATTATGTCTTAATAGTATTAAATTAATAATGTTATGATTATTTTTATTATGTTTTCATCAGTCGATCGATATCGTTTAGTTACTAATTTCATAATCGATTAGTAATCACTAGTTCGTATAATAATTTATGATACGTCACTATTGGTGCAATTTCATATATCATCTGTGGAATTTCGTTCTGAAATCTTTATTCTTTTGTATCATACAAAACATGTATATAAAAATATTATAATAATTATATTCATTTTTAATCAGTAATAAGTATTATAATATTATATTTTTCATACCTCGTAATCTTTTGAAAAGTGAATTTATAATCTGTTTACAAGGTTTTTAAAACAGCACTATTTTATACTCGATTTATTGAATGTGAACTGTGTACGTAAAAATCGCTAATCTATATAAATATTATATTTTATTGATATATGTAACTCTAAAGAAAGAGGTGAGTACATAATATAAGGTGTATTTTTAACATTTTCCATGCTTTTTTTACAAAACTGGCATTGACCATTGTCAATTGTCTTGGTATGGTATCCCCATAACCTGACGCTGTCATGTCAACGAACTGATGAACTTGGCGGTTTCACTATTATCTTAGATAAAAAAACTCAAAAAATGCCTCCCAAAAAGCGCGATAAAGATGGGGAGACGAATAAAAACAACAAAATTGATCATTTGCAGGCTGACCATGAATTATTCTTACAGGCATTCGAAAGTAAGTTTATAAATATTGGTGATGTTGAAAGTAAGCATTTCCTGTAAATTAATTCTGATTGGTATGTATTTTACAGAGCCTACACAGATTTATAGATTTCTTAGGACACGGAATATGCTTTCGGTATGTAACGAACTGTATAAATTGTTTTATAGCGTCGCTTTAGTAACAAATTCTAATTTAGAACATTCCATTCGTTTGCAGCCGATCTTCTTGAATAGGACATTATCCTATATGAAAAGGAGAATGTCTAGGAGTAATAAGAGCCGCATGGGCTTCAAAGTGGACTCGCTGTTGGAAAAAATAACTTTAAAAAAGAGCACAGAGCTGCAACCAAATAGTCTGGGAGGTTACATGACACTGACATTTCTAGGTTTCTATGACAAAAGCCTAGAGGACCCTCGAGACTATCAAGTGAAAGTAGAAACGTTATTGTTAAAGATTTGTCATAAAAAGAGAAAGGAAAGTTCCTCAGCAATTGTTGAAGTGTCTGTGAGTATTGTACTACTTACACAGTTTATCCAGAATTGACACCAATTATCTATTTGTAGAGAGCATTGTACTGTAGACATTACATTCTAGAATATCCTTGGGTGTAAATGTCAACAGTTGACCTCTTGAGGTACACATAAAGTTAAATGATTGTACAATGTACACCATAATTATAATAATATTATGGTTTAAAATGCCTGGTGTTCTATGGCCTTTTTCTAGTAGTCTTATAGATAATATAATATGTTTAATACAACTTCTGAAAACTAGCTATGATATTAAATAGAAAATGTATATATAAATCATTATAATCCAGGAAAAATAATGTATATTTTTCAATTTTATGTCTAATTATTTATATTATGTAGGAATTTTTTTATTAATGCAAGTCAATAATTTTGCCATTTCCATTAAAATATTTTTCACAACAATATGTGGATTTTTCCATGTTCATAGTGGGTGTCTGGACAATTTTAAATGAGTCATTTAATAGCTCTCAAACTGTGTTACTTTTTTCACTATTGGTTTTATTTCATTACCTCCCTTATGAAAAACTTAAGTTGCATCTCTTACTCATAATTTCTCAAAACATTACACAAAAAACACCTACAAAACATGGTTTTGCTACACATTTTTGTCTATAATTGTTCCATGAGCAGGAAGCATTGTTTTTTGTAAATGTTTTAATGTAGTGTTTTGAAAAACATGAACAGGATGTCCTTTAGTCTTCCATTAGTAATCTATTTCCACAATTACTTTCCAGGTAGGTAGTTGTTCAGTACCACTAAATCCATCAACATCAGAACCTCCTGCAATGGCTTCAGCCGTCAGTATCTCCAGTGATACGTTTAGTCCATCACAGGGGCCGAATGTGAAGTCATACATGCTCATGCTCAGGGTAACAGTTACAAGAGCTTCAGCCACTACGAGTACTGGCACAACAAGTACTGCAGAAATAACTAATGGTGATTGTGATGGTATGAATATTATACATTTTTAACAGTCTACATTTTCAATGCCTCGGTGGCGTAGTTATATCTCGGTATGACTACCGTCCTGAGGTCTCAGGTTCGATCCCCGGGTCGGGAAAAAGTGCTATTCCAATATTCTTCCATATCAGCCCGGAGTCTGGAATTTGTGCCAATATAGTGATAGGCTCGCTCCCTATCACATCTGGTACGGAACTAAGCTGGGCAAAATGTGGGTGTTCTTGTTCGCTAGTGCGCCTCTTACCCCTTCGGGGATACAGGCGTGAGCATATGTGTGTGAATAATTGACAAATTAGTTTACATGTTTTCTAGTGATACTTTTGCAATGTACATAAAAATTTTGGAAATATGTAGTACATAATAGTTTCTTCTATCATGATATTTGATATCTGTGATAGCTTATTTAACTTAATTTCTAATGATAATAAAATTATAACAAATTAATGAACGAATAGCTGGTAAAGTACATAAAGAAGTTTAAATCTTTTTCCTACTTGCCTCTATACACAATTTTAAATGATTTGTTTCAGAACCAGTAACGAAGCGCATCAAGTCAACAGATCACATATCAGATGCCAAATGGAGCAAGTTATACGGTAGTGAGTTGATAGTGTACGACAAACACAACCGATGTCTGCTGACCAACGGAGAATATGACCTGGTGCTTCACGACGCGGCGCCGGGCGGCAGGAGCGCCACCATCGCGCGCTCGCCGCACAAGGCGCTCATGGCGCAGTGGGAGACTATACCAAATGTAAGTCGATACTGTATCACAAGCACAACCGATGTCTGCTGACCAACGGAGAATATGACCTGGTGCTTCACGACGCGGCGCCGGGCGGCAGGAGCGCCACCATCGCGCGCTCGCCGCACAAGGCGCTCATGGCGCAGTGGGAGACTATACCAAATGTAAGTCGATACTGTATCACAAGCACAACCGATGTCTGCTGACCAACGGAGAATATGACCTGGTGCTTCACGACGCGGCGCCGGGCGGCAGGAGCGCCACCATCGCGCGCTCGCCGCACAAGGCGCTCATGGCGCAGTGGGAGACTATACCAAATGTAAGTCGATACTGTATCACAAGCACAACCGATGTCTGCTGACCAACGGAGAATATGACCTGGTGCTTCACGACGCGGCGCTGGGCAACAATAGTTTTCATGCTATTTTTTTCACGTAAATATGTACTTATTTCAGATATATCAATCATCCTATCTGATGTTATCCCGGCCTTCTGCCAGGGTCAAATATAAATCATTAATAATATAAAAAGCTTCAATAAGAAAATGCAATATCATTATAATAACATATGGCAGCAATCAGGTTTTACAATAAGATAAATTGAACAAACCGTGCAATATTGATTACAAAATAATATTTACAGGAAAATGACTTACAAACAGAAACAAACCCATTTGACGTATTTAAAGTGAGACCAATATTAAAATTAAAATTAAGTTGGAGTCAAGAACCTACAAATGGATTAGTGAATAGACCAAAACTGTACCAACAGACCAGTGAGAATGGCATGAAGAAAGATTCTAGCTCCAGTAAAGACAGGTCATCTTCACAGAAATGCAGCACACATGATAAACACAGTAAGTAAAAAAAATAATTATTACTAATTATGTCTTAGATCACATATATGATTGAAATAGGACTGCCTCGATGGCGTGGTTGTATTTCGGTATGACTATCGTCCTGAGGTCTCGGATTCCATCCTCAGGTCAGGCAAAGTGATATTGGATTTTTCCATATCAGCACGGAGTCTGGAATTTGTGCCCGATATGGCGATAGGCTCGCCCCCTATCACATCTAGGACGGAACTAAGCTCGGCGAAATTTGGGTGTTCTAGTTCGCTAGTGCGCCTCTGCCTACCCCTTCGCGGATAGTCATAAGCTTATGTTACGTGTGTTATGTTTACATGATTACTGCTCCCATTGGATGCTAACGTGTGCTATGATTTCAGTAGTGATATCACTTAGTACCAGGAGTCATATACTAAATAATGGGCTAATAACTGCATTTAATATTGTCAGGTGATAAATCAAAAACGGATTTAGGCGACGGTGAGTCGAGGCGACAACAGATAATCTACCAGTTTCTGTACAACAATAACTCCCGGCAACAGACAGAGGCGTGCGACGATCTGCACTGTCCATGGTGCTCGTTAGACTGTGGCACTCTGTACTCGTTGCTCAAACACTTGAAATTGTGTCACTCGAGATTTAACTTTACATATTTTGTAAGTATACCTTTTCGACTATTATGCAATTTCTGAGATGATTGGTGCTACTGCTGTTCCTATTATTCTTTGACTTTTTTTCTTTCTACCTGCCCTTATCCCACCTTAATGTGGGGTTGGTGCAACACACTTTTTCAACCATATTGCAGAAAGGATTTGGCTTAATTTTTACGACCGGCCGCCTGCCTGACGTCAATCTCCTTTGAGGGATCTAGTCCCAGGAAAATTAAATTTGAAAAATTTGCCTTACCTAACTTGGGAATCGAACCCAGGACCTCCCGGTTCACAGCCTGTATATGTTGCCACTAGACCAAGGAGGCGACATTATTTTTTCACTCTAGTATGAACAAAAACTTTGACCTGCCATAATTTTGCTGGTGGTTTGGAATTCAATGTTGATGATGTATATTTGCATTAAAGTTTCCCAGATGTCAAGCAGGCACCTCGTACTCGTACCAGCTGGGTAAAAGCTTGACTAAATCCTTTCACATTGAAGTAGTGTAAGAGTACGTGGAAGTAGATTGATATTAGGTTGAAATAAAATTATTTTTACGGATTTTATCACGATTTGGTTTTAATTTTTATTCCCGACGTTTCGAAGGCTTTGCAGTCTTCGTGGTCACGGGTTGGACTGAGATATAAATATAATAGTCGGGAATAAAAATTAAAACCAAATCGTGATAAAATCCGTAAAAATAATTTTATTTCAATGAATAGCATTCGCGTAAACTTAAGAAATCTTGATATTAGGTTGTTAAATAAAACGTCAATCCCCAGCCAATCCCGGGCGGCGCGCGCATCGACGTGTCGATCAACGAGCTGTACGACGGCTCGTACACGGGCTCGCCGCACGACCTGATCGCGTCGCAGGGCACGGTGGGCGCGCCGGCGAGTGTCGGTGTGGTCGCGGGCGCTGCCGGTGCCGGTGGTGCTGCTGCTGCTGGTGGTGGTGGTGGTGGTGGTGGCGCCCCGCGCGCGGGCCCGGCGCGGCGCACGTCGCTGACGCACGTGCTGGTGTGCCGGCCGCGGAGCCGCCGCCGCGCGCCCGCGCACAGCCTGGCGGAGTTCCTGGAGCTGGACGACGCGGACGTGGCCGATGCGCAGCGGCCGTACCTCACGGGACACAACAGGTACTACACCTTTATACATACTAAAATAATTATAAGGCATGTTTATTTTTTTTAATTTTTTTATGGCAATTGAAATACATTATTCCAATGTCAAGTTAGGGGAATTGCTTTCCTACATCTAAGTTTTCGCAAGTGCAATGAAGTCGGATGTGTTCGATTTCAAGGCCCTGCTGGAGTTTTGGCGTCAATTCCTTCCAGTTTGATGTTTTTAAACGATTTTCTTGCAGTGGAGGAATCAAACATGGTCGATCCATCCACCCAACAAAAAGCATCCAAAATCACTTTTTCAAAACTTCCACATACTGTCCATCTTCGTTGATGTTTATTGCTTAGATACGCATCACATTTAAACCACAAACACAACTTAAGACTAAAATATGAAATCATTAAAACAAGCGACCACCCGCACCGTCAGAATTCCCGCCAAAACTCGGCATGTTTATATGCCTCTGCATATGCTGCCTAGGTGGCGTGAGGGTGTTTCGGTAAGACTACGGTTCTGAGGTCTCGGGTTCGATCCCGGGTCGGGCAAAGTGATATTGAATTTTTCCATATCAGCCCGGAGTCTGGAATTTGTGCCCAATATGGTGATAGGCTCGCCCCCTATCACATCAGGGACGGAACTAAGCTTGGCGAAATGTGGGTGTTCTAGTTCGCTAGCGCGCCTTTGCCTACCCTTTCGGGGATACAGGCGTGAGCTTATATTATGTTTATATGCTCGCCTACTAGAATAAATCGTTATTTCGTTTTCTCAGTAAGTAATTCAATGTAATCTTATTAGAAATAAATGATTCTTAAACCTACATACTGGGTGTAAAGGAAAAGCTTCCGAAAACCAAAATAGTAATAATAATATACGATAGCGAAAACAATATTCGTTTTCTTCAACGTAAAACCAACACAACGCGCCGACCGTAGGGCTCGAGTAAGCTCAAACATCAGCTAATATTTTATTCGTATTAAATTACGTTGTTTTAAAAAAATGATTTTAATAATTACTTTAAATTGTTAATCTTTTTATTTATCCACACATACATGATGCTGTGAAAAAACTGCAAAAAATCCAAGTTCCGTATCGCAATTATTTTTGTGGCATCGTGTTCGAAATAATCAGCAATGCTGCCTGTCTTCGTTTTCGGAAGTGTTTCCCATACACCGTTTATACACTATGTTGAATATAGTACTACTTGTACAAGTTATTTATTCAGTTTTCACTTCTCGGCAACGATAATTGTCGCGTCTTCCCAGGGCCGCAATAGGGCATGCGTGGACCCCTGGGCACACAACAGTTCGGGGGCACCTTAGATCGTGAAAATAATTAATCGTGTAAAAGAATATAAGTATTTTTTGGCCTTTCGGGAGCCCCGTGAGACCAGGGGCCTTGGGCACGGACCCCGTGTACCCTTATTGTAAAGACGGTACTGCTTTTCCATACATTAGAGTCTAATCAGCGAGTGGCGGCAATAGTCCAATGATTAGACTATTACCGCCACTTGCCGAAACTAATAAAATGTATGGAGAAAATGAAAACTACCATCGTTTTCGAGAAGCGAGAACTGTATAAAAAACCGTACTAGGGCTACAGGTCATATAGAGCATCAAACATAGTGTAATATTATGTATTATGTTGTCTCTTCAATCCCAAAAACATAATAATTATTTTCAGACTATACCATCATACAATCACATGCTTGCCAGTTTATCCCAACGAGTTGGATATAGACTCTGAGAGCGAAACGGACCCGCTGTGGCTCCAACAGAAGACTATGATGATGATAGACGAGTTCACAGACGTCAACGAGGGTGAGAAAGAACTCATGAAGATGTGGAACTTGCACGTAATGAAGTACAACTATGTAGGAGACTGCCAGATACCGCTCGCTTGCCAAATGTTCCTCCAAATGAGAGGCAAAGAATTACTAGAGAAGAATTTATACAGAAATTTTATATTACACATGTGTTCATTGCATGACTTCGGACTGATCAGTCCGGTCGCGCTTTACCAGACTGTACAAATGCTCAACCAAATGCTGGCGGACAACGCCGAGGCCAAAGAGAAAATGCGCGACTCGTTGAAAGCGCAGCGGGAACATTGGAACGCGGTAGGGAAGTACCATCAGCCAGCGCTCACCGAAAATAAACCACCGATAACCACAGCCAAACTCAACAGCGTGGAGGCATCGCCGTCTGTACGTCGGAAAACATCGAATTTACAAAATGCCAACAGAATGGCCAGCGCCAGCTCCAACTTCAACAAGTCGGCGAGCCCCGGCCCGAGCCATGTCGAGTCCAAACGCAAGATGTCCTCCGGAAGCATACAGAGTCGCAAACGCTCGTCTATATCGGAACGGAAAAGTTCCGTATAGCGAATAGTTAGTGATTGAAAAATTTACTCGTCCCAATTTTCGAGGCTCTAAAGTACAACCAGGATGTTTTTGGTACGTTTCTGGACAGGTCGTGGCTATTTGGTAGAATTAATGTTCAGTTTTTTAAACGTTACTTCTATTTATAATCGCGTGTGAATTTTACTATTTCTATCAGCTCCAAGGGGTTGTTTTTAAAGCCACATACATAAACTAAATAAATAAAGTATTGTGCGAAAATCAGAATTGAATTAAATGAAATGCACGTGATAATATCCAAAAATGATTGAAGTATTTGCATGAATTTTATAATAAGTCTAAAGTCGAGTCTCCTGCGATCACTTTGTTGCTGGTAAAATATTTTTTAACAAAAAGTGGCCATGTCTTACAGGATTGGTTAGTTACTACGATTGGCTTATATTATTCGGTTCCTTTTACTTTATACGCAGGAGACACGGCTTAATATTGGCGCCATATCAAACTATTGTGTCTGAAATGAGTTACGTGTATCGTGGTTGGCACTCCGTCACTATTTAGATCCTGACATTTTAGTTTTAAGTATAGGGATGTCCATTAAATGGATAACAATAGTTAAGTTGCTAAATTATACTGTATTTTATTTTGCCTATTATCCTGACATCAGATCTCGGGTGCGTGTTTTGTTCACATTTTAATTAGTGTGTTTTACTTACTGCCTTGATTATTTTTACTGTGATCTATCGATGCGACTATAGCAATTAACTTAATTAGTTTAATAGTTTCACATCTACAGCCGTATCATTTCAAAAACTTGCACCAATAATTACACAGCAATAACTTAAATGATAGATACATCAATATAATATACCCTAGATGCACAGTTCTTTGCAAATATCCTCCTATAAAGTGGTCTCAGGAACAAAACAAAGAAAAATATATATATTTTTTTATAGCAGAGACTGGCAAACGAACAGCTGGGTCACCTGATGGTAAGTGATCTCCACCGCCCATAGACACCCAAGACACAATAAGAATCATGGGTGCGTTGCCAACCTAAAAAGAGGACATGGAAGGGGAGGGAATAGGGATTGGGAAAGAGTGGGGGGGAATGGGCCACCGGAAATCTCACTCCCGAACGAAACGCGACAGCAAGCTGCCACTTTACGTCGGTTTCCTGTGAGACAGTGGTATCTGCCCGGTCGAGCCGGCCCATTCGTGCTGTAGACGTTACTGTCTACAGTGTGGTTCTACCACTCATAAAATCACAAGATCAAAGATCACAAGTCCTTATTCTATCAACACAAATATAACCCTATGCACGTGTTATAAAGTAGCTTTTTAATTGACATGATCAAGCGTTCTTAAATTTAAATTTAGAAATTTAGAATTCTATCGGCGTCCGATTGTAGGCAAAAGACGTGCTTAAGCACTCTTTTGCTGTCCCATTTTCCGAGCGTCAACTGTGCATCTAGGTAAATAATATAGCGATGGATAGATATTTAAATATATTTTTATACTATACACACTATTTTATACCAGTGCAGTGATTCAATATTACAGTATGAATTAATCCGTAGAGAACGATTAGTGATGTGCTGCTTAAGAACAAATTTAGTCGACATTATCGATTTTTTATACAATGATTTTTATCATTTTAGGTTAGTAAAATAATATAGACTTCATGCATGGATGAATTCCAAAGTGCTAATCTATTTTATATTATTGTTTATACACAATAAGTGCAATGCAGAATACTTGGAACATATTATGTACGTGCAATTATATTGTAGTTAGCACCTGCGAAACTCATTCCGTGTTAGTTTGAAAGTACGTCTAGTTTAATTATTTAATTAATTAGATAAATCAATTTCATTATATTTCGAGTGAATCATGAAGTATGAATGTGTTTTTCATTGAAACCTTAATAAAGACTGCAGGGTGTTGTTATTGCCTTAACAAGATGTCGTTTAAATATAATGTTTTAGTGTGATTTCTAACAAATTGCTTCAAAGGGTTTATTCGCAATCACATACAAATACTCTTGCAATATAAACCCACAAACTAGACTGTTACTCTACTGTAATGATTATGGTATATTTATGTACCATTTGGTTTTCTCTAATTAGTTGTATGTTAACGTTAAAACAGCGATTTTGCAGTGCTAATAATTTGTTATATTTTTTTTATTGTTCCATTTTTAGTAATTTCCAGTAAATTGTACTTATGAAATGAAATATAACATCTATTTTCCAATATTTGTATTTTATTGTTTTATACCCTATTGTAAAGGTCGCTGGATGCAGGCCGCTTCCAACAGAACGATCTGGAAATCTTTGGGGGAGGCATATGTCCAGCAGTAGACGTCCTGTCGCTGATGATGATGATACCCTATTGTAATTTGAATGATTCGTCCACAAATCACAATTGAGAATTGATCCACCTGTAGACTTGTCTACAGGGGATTGGTCTGGCTCGATCGGTTCGATACCACGTTCTTGTTATAATTTTTCGGTGGTTTTATGTGGATAACCAATACAAATTGGCAGTTTTATTCCGTGAGTTTCATTTCCGATGGCAAACTCCTCATTTGTCAAATCAATCCAACAAAAATCCACGTTAGAATTATTATGAATGTTAAATGTTATGAGAATGATTGACACAACATTACGTTTATCACAATATTCTTCTTAGCGCTTCAATATTTTTATAAGTAGGGGGCCTACCCTTACTTATAAACATATTTAAGCGCTGCTTATCTTTAACAATAGGTTGTCCCTTTCATTTTTAAACAATGTGACGCAAGGATACAATCAATGAGTGACAGGCTATTCTTAGCGAAAAGCTGATAAAATATCGTATCTAGTATTATGGACAAAATATCACCGTATTAACGCCTTGTTGAAGACATTGGGTTCAAGGTAAAGGCCCCGAAATAACGACACTCGATGACTGATTTAAAAACAAAAAAAAATTACTGCCTCCAATTTAAGTGGTGCCTCAGAGCCCCTGCATGTCCTAATACAGCCTGGTTAATAAATATGAACCAAAAAGTATCCATAAGAAACATGTTACCTATTAGGCAATAAATTAATGGTCCATAGCAAAAAGGTTACGTGCGGCAAAAGCTAATAAAGCCTAAAAAATAATAAAATTCGAATTGTCAAGGGTGACCACGCAAAGAGAAAAATGGAAAGCCATTTGACAAAGGTAATAAACTGAAATTCGTTGTTAAAATATGTCACACACGAAGAACACACAAAAATTGAATGACAAAGCAGACACAAAGGTTACTAACAGAAATGAAGACCAAGGTAATTGTATGATTAACGAATGCGTAAGAAATTATGTCTACACATTTTGACAGTTACGTTTGTTTGTAGGAGAAATAAATTGTAATGCAACGGAAAGCTGTACTTATGCTGGTACGTATCACAAATATTGGCTGGCTGTCATACTTTGCAATTTTCTATGATCCCATTAATATTTACAGTGACGGTATCGAAAAAACCTTCCGCGTCTGGCGAAGAAGGTGCTCTTTGTTCGAACCAAAAATCCTTTATCAGCATACACTCAACAGATCAACTATGCCAAGTGGCTGAAATAGATAATCCATCCAATCTTGAAGAGTGTAATGTAGAAGTTCTAAGTCTTAACGAAGTGTTTCCGTCAACCTCTGAAGAAAGCCTTTCGAATGATGACGAAAGTCCGGCACAAAGAAAGAGAAACATTAAAAAGACAACAACGCAAAAGCAACAATTGGAGAATACAGCAAAATCGTCGTATGTGCCTACGAACAGTAAGTCTTCCACCGGATCGAGGCAGAAGGAACAGGTAGAGGGGACCTCTGTTTACTCAGATTTTGACATACCAAAAAGTACGCTGTACGTTGTAGGCAGCAATCCTGGAGAGCCAAAGATGTCATACCCTGATCCACCAAAGAAAATTTCGAAAACGGTAATATTATGCATTGTTCTTATTCTTTTTTTTCCTACCTGCCGTTATCCTACCTTAATGTGGGTTCGGCGCAACACCTTTTTACAGCAAGTTGCAAGCATATTGCAGCAAGGAGTGGACTTAGATTTTTTTACGAACCACTGCCTGCCTGACATCAAGTCATCAACACCCGTCTGAAGGATCCAGTCCTGGGAAGGAAAACAACCCCGATACCTGGGAATCAGACCCACGAACTCCCGATTCACAGCACATACTCGCCACCACCAGACTAAGGAGGCGACCGTATTCTTCTCCTTTTATGGAGAAATATTAGTGAATATAAATTACTTCTGTATGTATTGACTTCATTGCAGATGAAAAAATTCCTGCGTAACATAGACAAACACAAGAGTGAACAAAATAGTAAAAGTAATGAAAAGGCTATAAGCAAATTGACGACAATGCGGGGGATCCTAAAAGATGGCAGATGCGGCCCTGAATGTACTGGCGATTCTGTGCAGGGCAGTGAAGAATATGACACATGTAAACATTAGCTTCTGAATTACGTTACAATATAAAAGCTACTCATACGTCTTATCTTATATTATTGCTAATTGACGCCTCCTTGGTCTAGTTATCTAGTAACATTAGGAGGTCCTGGGTTCAACTCCCAGGCCGGGCGGGTGTTTTAACACAATTTGCCCGAAACTGGATCTTCCAGAGAGTTGACACTTTTTTCGTTCAAACTGCCCTTATCCCTCATTGTGAGGTTGGCGTAACATACTTTTTCAACAATGTTGCAGAAAGGATTCGGCTTAGCTTTTACGATTGGCTGAATGTCTGACGTCAACCCCCTGTGGAGGGAGGGGGTTGACACATTGTAGTACAAAACTCTTTGTTTAAAAATTAATTATAAAAATCTATTCCAGCAGACGATTTGTCTCTTCCATTTCAAATGGATTATGATCCTCGAAATCACTATGGAAAGCAAAATCCAGACAAAAATGTAACGTTCAATACCCAAGTGGTGATTATCCATTTTACGGGGGACCTCTGTGTCGGGCAAAGCGTCGAAACTCTTAGCAAGGAGAAAGACCAACAGGCAAGGAATTCTGAACTAAGGAAGACTTTTCTGACCAAATATAACGAATTTTGGCCGACGCAAAAATAGTTGTAGGTATAGACAAGACTTGACTAGAGTGATTATTATAATGTATCCACAATGGTGTTATCACCCAACGTTATTTATTCAAAATAATTATTTATATCTATTGTGCTATATGTTTCAGTATTACCTTCGTTTTGTCTAGCGTTTATTTATTAAAATCCGTCAGATATCATAATGTACTTAGATAAATTGAAATAAATATACTGCGACTAATATGTGTTTGGTCTTATAATAAAACTTTCATTCTACTTGCCCTGTTCCCACGGTGGGATTTCCAGTCCCACCTTAATGTGGGGTCAGCGCAACACGCTTCTGCATGCATGTCGCAGTAAGGATTGGGTTTAATTTTAAGCCTGCCTGACGTCAACTTCCTTCTGAGGGATCCAATCCCGGGAAAATCGTGTTAGGACACGCCGGCCAACCTGGGAATCGAACCCAGGACCTCCCGGTTCACATCCTATATACCTATTACCTACCCTACCACCACATTAAAGAGGTGACTAATTTGGTTTTACAACGAAACGAATATTGGTAATAAAATTAATTTATTATCACAGTTGCCTAAGTCGGTTTTGACGATATTTTCCATAAAACTAAGTCTTTTACTCGATCGTACGTGAAGTATTTTGGAAAATCGAGCGGTAACAGTTCAACTGTCCAAGTGGAATGAGCGTTTTCTGTCTTCACTTTGTCCAGCAGAGTGAGGAATGTTTCGTAACAAGGCGCCACGGCGTCCAAGTGTTCTATAGTAAACACATATCGTTTCTCAAGAACTATGTATAAAGTTTTTGGAGGTTTTAAATTCAGTATCTTCTGTATCGTCGACACAAAAGCGGCTGTCACGTCGTCATCGTAAATAACTAAAATTGAAAAATTATTAATGCATTTTTTCCTCATTTCTAAATAGGTACAGCAAAGTACAGTTTGTTTTTTGTAACATTTTCAGTGCAGTCACGAGTCACCGTGCAATGAATTTATGGACCTAAGAATTCAGTAGTCGGGGAGTCCCCGAATGCTGGTTAACGGCCAATGAAAATTCTTAGAAAATAGGAATGTCGCGCGTATTCGTGAAACACAACATCTACCGCCGTAGTAGACTAATATTAGAAACGTGGGAGAATCTTACATTGATAGTGTTCATAAATCTCGCATAAAAATGTTATGTGCTGTTTTAAGCCAGCAAAATGGTATTAGCATTTGTCTGCCTAGTCTAACAGCTAAAGTGGAACATACACATACTGGGTTGTCATTTTTGAACAAAAATAAAACAGCAGGGTTACCACCACCTCTTATAGCAGTATTATAATCGTCCTTCGTTTGTTTTGTATGATAAATAAATAAATAAATAAATACACCCAACAGTCACACACCTAGTCCTGACCCCACACTAGGTATAACCTGTATCGTGAGTGTCAGAGACTATGAGAGACTTTCGGTCTCACAACACCCAGACTTGAAACAAATATCTGTGGGCCACACAAACATTTGTCTCAATGCGGAATCGAACCCGCGGCCTCTCGCTTCACAGCCGGCTACTCGCCCACTGCGCCACGGAGGCTGTCGTGAGAATGAGAATCGGTACAAGTAAGATTATAATAAAACTGCTATAAGAGATGGAGGTAACTCCCCTGGTAGGTGTGTCTAGAGCTCCCTTTTTAAGACGGTTAAAATAATATTTGGTACTCACCATCCGCACAAATGATTATATCAACGTCTCTAACGACGCTGGTCAACTGAGAACTCCAAGTTGCGTTGGTGAAATCCAACGGCAAGACTTTGAATTCCGACTTTATGAACTTCTTGTTGTATCTGGCGTTCAACTTTATTAGGTCCAAAATGCCACCGAAATCAATATCTGAAAACAATTATAAAGCGCTAGAGGTACTTGCCTATTTTGCTACTGATAATAATAACATTTTTCTTTATGCATATATACGTACAAAAATACGCTACAAAATATACAATTGCTTGACACAATAAGGTCGAGCATTTTTTTTTTCATTTAATATAAATTTAAATAATAATAAAAAATAATTTAGCACTAAGTGTGCACTGGCCTTTATCATTACCTTATATTAAATATGGAAAAAGTAAATTCAAGTATTTTTTACAAAATTGTATATCAGTACAATTAGTAATGGGTCCTAATGGGACGGAAATAAGCTTGGCGAAAACGAAGTGCATTAGTTGCGCCTCTACCTACGCCTCAGGAATGATACATGAGTGCGTTGAGCTCGAAAACTAACGAGACACTTTCACGAGACGAACACTAATATTAGTAAATTCTTGCAACATACTGTTTACTATCTCTAGGTATCTGCATTCATATATATAGGGGTATAGAAGCTATTTTAATACTCAAAACAAAATCAAGGCCATGCGTAAGATAGTGCACCGGGACGTTACATGTGTGATGCGACTCGTATAAAAATATTGAATGAACAGCTGGACGATGTATTTTACGGCTGTTTTAATATCCTAAACATTTCTCATGAGTTGTTACGAGCAGTGGCGGACTAAGGGAAGGGCGGTCCGCTCCGGGCGCCGCAATCAGAGGGGCGCCATTTTCCTTAATTAATTAAACTAAAAAGTTCATGCCTATGTTAATACAGACAGGGCTCTGTAAAAAGTTCAAACCTAAGTTGTTCCGCCAAAATGAACTCAATTCAGAACAATAGGAATTGAAAATAGAATACACATTTTTATGTACTTAATTGCCAACGCAATAATCTAATCACGATGTATACGTCATCAACTATAGTTGATGAGCCAATTTACTTCGTTTCTCTTAATTGAAATATGAGACAATCCTTCGAGTAAATTCTATCGAATACAAATTCCGATATACCAATTGTTTGTCGGTGGTCGCTGTTTTTTTTTAACAGCACTGCTCTCACCATCAGGTGTAGTGTAATCACTTTGGTGTGCTCGGTTAAAAAAACAAAGAATACTGATTTCTTAAGTTTACGCGAATATTATACATTGAAATAAAACTATTTTGTCTGACCCGTGACAACGAAGACTGCAAAGCCTTCGAAACGTCGGGATTAATAATTAAAACCTAATCGTGATAGAATCCGTAAAAATAATTTTATTTCAAAACAAAGAATAATCACTGAAAACTATCCACGTATCAAACGTTTATATCGCTTAACATAGGTACATAAAAATATGACAAAATGAGTGCCTCTTTGTTTAAGTCGGTTAAGAGGGGGCGCCAAAACTACGGTCCGCCCGGCCAGGCGCCCGAAGTCCTTAGTCCGGCACTGGTTGCGATTTGAGTGTAATATACGATGTTTACTATAAGATTCTCGTGGTGACGTGTTATATGGATAGGTAGGATAGCCCGCGTGTCACTGTTGATCACCTCAGCCATTTTTATTCGACTGAATGAAGAGATCAACACTTCGCTCGCCTAATCAGAGGCCATGACCCCTGAGTTTTTTTATCTTCCGGCATTATTCTCAGGGATAGTCATGAAATGCCAATACCGTTATTTTGAAAGATAATCCTCATATAAAAGTGATATAAATATATAAATCCAATTTCAATAATAAATATTTGAATCTTACTAAGCGCAACTCTAGACTAAACTGCTTGGGTGGCTTGGTTATTATTATTATATTGCTACCGTCCTGAAGTCTCGGGATCGATCCCGGGTCAGGCAAAGTAATATTGGGTTGTCTTAGTTCAGTATGAGCCCTGAGTCTGGAATTAGTGCCTCATATGGCCACAGGCTCCTATCACACCTGGGACGGAAATAAGCTCGGCGAAATGTGGGTTCTAATTCGCGAGTGGGCCTCTGCCAACCCGGGGATAGAGATGTGAGCTGATATAATGTTTATTAATGAAAACATACCTGTGCACACAACCTTTTTTGCATACATGGCAGCAACAAAACTTGTGAGGCCAGTGCCCGCTCCAAGTTCCAACACACTCTTGCCAGCAAGTTCTCCTTTTAATCCGAGGTGTATTAACCAGTCTCCAAGTAAGAAAGCCCCTCGCCATACTTGAAGTCCCACTAGTGCTATTTTGGTTTTGGAACTGTGTTCTGTAAGAAAATAGTTTATGGGTGTTTAATACTTATGGGTGTTAAACTCGTAAATATTAAACATTATTTCGACATGGTCGTAGAACAGTGACGGATCTAAAAAAAACTAATTTCACTTTTTACTATGTTGCTATGTATTCTTATTTGTATACGACATATTATTACTAGGTACATTAAAAAACTGCGTATTTTAGATATATGCCAATTTTCATAACTACAGATTTGGAATGTAAAAAGTTATATCACAAAAACAAACATAATTTGAAATGGTGCCCTGTAAAGTTTAATATTTTTCAGATCCGTCACTGTAGGGTTACCACCACCTCTTATAGCAGTATTATTGTAATCGTTCTTCGTTTGTTTTGTATGGGAATCGCTACAAGTAAGATTCTAAGATTTTAAGCATTCTATTGCGATATATAACTACATCGCATTTATGGGCGTTTTTACACCACGCGTAAAAAATCGCGAAGGGGCACTGCAATGGGAGGGTGTGAAAAATGGGTTTATTGTTTGCAGTGACGTGCACAATAATTCAGATTAGCATAGACAAAAAACTTGCTATATTCGTTTTTCGAGTCAATACAATACCTAAGCTGAGCGCGGTGATTACGAAAACCTATTTTGCTTGTGATTTTTCTTCATTATTTTTTGTCTTTTTACACGCTTTATATTAGCTTCATCTGTGTATCAATGTATCTACTATCTATGTAATGGAATCTTTCAATGCGATTTTGATCCATGACAATACAATAATTTAATAACTTTATTCCTGGTATCCTAGCCAGGATCACCAGGCTAACAAAAAAAAATAGGATCTACTGAAAATCAAGTCTCCATGTGGACTGTAATTAGGTATTAATAACGCTTTTTCAGAGACTAATCAATAATCTGTATGGACTGCATGCCAGTAATTTTTCAATTAAATCACTAATGATCAAATAATAAAGTAAAAAAAATTACTATGAATTAATCATGGACATACAAAAAAGACGGATGGAGTGTTCGGAACATTTGCCGCCATTACGTGTTGATAGATCGAATGAGCCGAAAACCCTGCTTCACTTTCAATGTTCCTAGTGCTCCATTCATCTTTTTTTTACGTGTGTGGAATTAAATTGACAATCCGATCATACCATTGATATACCTAAACATAATATTATACATACCAATTTGTATGACTTCCTTTTCTGGTCTGTTGATATCCAAATCTTCATCATCATCATAACTAACAGGAATATTACTGCTAGGCAGCAGAAATGGAAATTTTGAGATCACATCTGAAATGTATTACTCTAGTAAGTATAAACTTGATTATTTCAAATGTGTAGTTGACTGCCTCGGTGGCGTGGTGGTATTTCGGTAAGACTACGGTTCTGAGGTCTCGGGTTCGATCCCCGGGTCGAGCAGTCATATTGGATTTTCCCATATCAGCCCAGAGTCTAGAATTTGTGCCCGATATGGCAATAGGCTCGTCCCCTATCACATCTGGGACGGAACTAAGCTCGGCGAAATGTGGGTGTTCTAGTTCACTACTGCGCCTCTGCCTACCCCTTCGGGGATACAGACGTGAGCTTATGTAATGTGATTGTTTCAAATGTGTAGTTGTATTGTGTGTGTGGGGTACGACTTCTGCCTGAAGTCACGGGTTCGATTCTCAGGTCAAGTAGTGATATTGGGATTTTTTACTTAAGTTTAGAGTCTAGAATTTGTACCTGATATAGCAATTGGCTCGCGCCCTACCACATCTGGGACAGAAATGGACAAATTGGGGCTGTTCTAGTTTTTTAGTGCACCTCTGCCTACCCCTTTGGGTATACAGACATGAGCTTATATGTGACTTTAAACAACTTATTAGTTTTATATTCCATGAAATATATAACTTATAACTATATAACTATAATAGATAACTTAATTTAGACTTACTTCCTTCCTTACTTGGAGTTATTTTTGTTTGATAGTCATATTCATCATATATTTCTGATGTAACAGTATACTCCGGCATCTACAATTACACAACCATAAAAGCACTTTAATTAAAATTGTTTAATAAACTTTAATGATCATAAAATTGATGTTTATAAACTTCTGATTTACTCTTTTATGGTCTTTTAAATCAAAATAACCATGATTAGTTCTGTTATAATAGAAAATATACTTAATCTGGTACAGAGTATACAAAATGCAGGGAGTGTTGAGCTTGAAAATTGTAAAACAAATTACATACCTTTAAAATCTATTGTTTTTTTTAACTTAGCTGGGGCTATGAACAATACACTAACTAGACGCAGACTGTTAATGAGGAAGGTGGGTATAAAAATTGGATTGGTTCCAATTTCAAAACATCTAAAATAAATCTGTAATAGTGTGAGCAGTCTGAATGCCAGCATTTGTGAATTGCTAATGTAGTTCATGGTGACGTAGAGTAGGCGAAAATGTAGAGAATTAGTATATTTATAGCGCCTTTCTATTCCGAATCAACAATATTGTTCGTTATAATTTTATGACACAGTATAAATGAATAGGGATTATATCCTTATTGTTAAAACTAAAGCTGATTTATTTTGTGTTTAATATTACCTATTTTTTATAGGAGGCTAAATAAAATTGAAGGCCTATATTATGATTATATGTTCTTTTTAGTTTTCTATGAGTATATATTGTGTATTTGTATTCTCATTATTTTCTTTATATAAATAATCCTATTAGAAGTTAGAAGCACAATTTAAACACAATGCGATAACAAGAGTTTTTGTCTTTGTGTCAAAATCAGCTGATATGTGAGCAGTTGACAGCAAAATGACATAAAGGAAACCGTTCCAAAACTTATTTGTATATCGTATAATCGTAGCCCTCGTAGGTTTACGCGTAGTCATTATGCATTATTATTATGTAACACTTTTTAGTCTTTTTGCAGTGATTTTTGTACAAATTATTTAAAAGAATAAACAATATTGGCTATAATTCGTAAATATTTTGATATCTGCGCCTTAGACACGCTTGCTATTTAAAAAAAAGAATACCAACCAATCGCAGCCCAACACACGTTCGACGCTGCCACGTCAAGTGAGACGGCGGTGAATGAAGTGGCGTTTTTTTCGGCATTTTATAGAGTTTCGTCTTCCGAGTAGGCTTTAGTTAAAGAAGTCGTACGTAACAAAATGCGTGTTTTAATATTCATCGCCTTAGCGCTCCTAGGAGTTGCTCTCGGAGACGAAATCCCAACTGAAGATAATGTACTCGTTTTGAGTAAATCTAATTTCGACGAAGCTATAGCTTCGAATGAATTCATCCTTGTGGAATTCTGTAAGTCTTTATTGTTTGCTTACTTTATAATGTAACATTGTATAACCGTAACAAATAACACGTATTTTAATTAGTGATTGCTTTGTGTAAAGGGTAATGACACGTCAGTAGGATGTCGTTCGGCCGGCACGCCGCGGCGCGACCAACCCATTGTTTCAACATGTTTTTGTATATATAGATGCGCCATGGTGCGGCCACTGTAAATCCTTGGCGCCTGAATACGCCAAAGCGGCCACTAAGTTGGCTGAGGAAGAATCTCCAATCAAGTTAGCTAAGGTTGATGCTACACAAGAACAAGAACTCGCCGAGAATTACGGCGTGAGAGGGTACCCTACACTCAAATTCTTCAAGAACAGTTCCCCCACCGATTATAATGGTAAGATGGTTCATGTAATTGTTATTATTTTCTAATATGATTTTTATTATTTTCTAATATGATTTTTATTATTTTCTAATATGATTTTTATTATTTTCTAATATGATTCTTATTATTTTTTAATATGATTGTTGTTGAAATCAGTAAGTGTTCAATAGACACAATTTCATATTAAAATTGGATTGGAAGCTGAAGCAAGCACCTAATATTTTCCTTGATTACTTCACAAATAACTTATATTTTCCCATATTTCCAGTACAAGGAAAATTTCATGAATTCTAATAAGTCAACGTCTTATCTCAGTTTAAAACTTGTAATTCATTTTAACAAGTAAAATAAAATAATCATGATAGATTTTGAATACATTTTCTTACAAATCTTATCTGGCAATTATGAATGCTTACAAATCATATACCTAGTGAAACAATTTTGTATGGCTGATAAAGTTTTATTAACATTCAATTCCTTACATCAGGTGGCCGTCAAGCTGACGATATTGTAAACTGGCTTAAGAAGAAGACTGGACCTCCAGCTGTGGAAGTCACTTCAGCGGAACAGGCCAAGGAGCTGATTGCCGCCAACCCAGTCATCGTCTTTGGTTTCTTCCCCGACCAGACTACAGACAAGGCAAAGGTGTTCCTTGCTACAGCTGGCCTAGTTGACGACCAGGTGTTTGCTATTGTGTCTGATGAGAAAGTTGTCAAGGAGTTGGAGGCTGAGGATGAGGATGTTGTACTTTTCAAGAACGTAAGTGCATATTTTAAATTACCATAACTTTATTAAGACAAAAAATAACTTTAGTCTGATTTATAATAGTAATTATGTTAAAGCGGAGGGATGTTAAGCTGTTTGTGGTTTCTTGTGCTTTTCAAGTATAAGAAATGTTAATTTACATTTTCAGATCATTATTACTAACTATTACTATGAAACAAGTCCAAGCTCATTACACAAAAGGCTTTACTGATAAAAACAGTTTAGCTGAGTAAAAAAAAAAAGTCACTTTTTTCCTTGTGTCACATTGTTTGAAAATAAAAGGGACAGGCTGTTCTTTACCATTTGCTCAATTAAACTTTTTTTATAAGTAAGGCCCAATTGATTAGCTATATAAAAAAATAAAGTTTAAAAAATCGATATACAGCCAAACAGATAATATATGTATTTGTTGCCTCCGTAGCAGCATAGTATCAGTAGAATACGGTCACTGGCACATAATCTGCTACTCTTTCGTTATTTAATTGTATTCAATAAAGATAACAATGATGAATAATTTTGCTCTTATCTATCATTTGATTTGGTTGCTCATTAAAAATTATCATTCTTTGTGAACATTGCATGCAATAGCCATGTTCTTAAATTCTAGCTATAATATAGTTAGATATACCTAATTGAGTATTTTTTCGTATTTGTGAGTTAAGACATTTTTCTATTGACCCTGACCTCTGAAATGTTAATGGTCATCATGTTAGTGGGCCATCTTTTCCAATTTTAAGTTAATACAAAGTGAAAACATGCAAGACTCAATTTGAGAATAAAATTGTAAAACCAAAACGATGAAGAAAACTACTTGTTACAAAATTTTTTGACTGAGCTATGTTCATAATGTACAGATAATGTATTATTGAAACACTACTGAATTTGTATTAAGTTTATTTTAAAGACAGTATTATCATAAATCCGTTGCATATTTTCTGAAGAAATCCTGTTTTTATTCACTACATTTTTCTTTATATTATATTACATCTATGTCGTGTACACCTGTAAATGGTGTATGTATTAACTCCTATACCTAGTAGTAAAATGTAATGTTCAATGTTTAATGCATGCACTGTAGATGTAACTAAATAAATAAATAAATAAAATAAATATTATCAATTTTTGACAACAGTTCGAAGAGAACCGTGTGAAGTATGACGCTGAGAAGTTCGATGAGGATCTGTTCAAGACATGGGTGTTCGTCCAGAGCATGCCCACCATCGTTGAGTTCTCCCACGAGACCGCCTCCAAGATCTTCGGTGGACAGATCAAATACCACCTGCTGTTGTTCCTGTCCAAGGTAAGACATGATAATGTACCTTACAATGGATACTTTCATAAGAATATTGTAAGTTGTAATATAGTCCAAATGATTTTTTAAAAACTTATTGTAAATGGATATTCATCTGTGTCTATCTACAGAATACAATTATCTGTCTTAAATATATCACATTTCAAAATCTGATCTCGGGTTATGCAGATAGTTCTTTAAAATAAACCAATAAAGTTACTGCTGAGTACTGACTGGCTCAGTGCGTGGTGGTATTGCGTGCGCAGTACAACGTTCGTTCTGAAGTCTCAGGTTCGAGCCCCAGGTCGAGCAAAGTTATATTAGATTTTGCAGTATAGAATTTTAGGCCGATATGGCGATAGGCTCACATCTGGAACGGAACTAAGCTCGGCGAAATGTGGGTGTTCTAGTTCGCTATTGCGTCTCTGCCTACCCCTTCAGGGATACAGGCGTGAGCTTATGTATGTAAAGTTAGGTTATTAGGCATTTTCAAACTTTATTCTTATTGGTTAATTTGTGATCTATCTTCACACACGGATTGAGATTGTTGAAACCGGCATGGCAGTAAGTAATAACTGAGAAGATCGGTAAACATATATGTATTGGACTTATGACATGTCGTTTTAGGCCGCCTTATATGTCAAAATTGTATGACGAAAATCAATGTAAGACGCTGTTAAAGTTGAGTAACGATTGCCCATTCGGGCGTTATTCTAGAATGTTGGGACTTGCTCTTTATAGACCTTGTAAGTTGGTATTTATTTCATATGGTAATGTTTGCGTAGCGCAGATGCTTTGTGTTAATACGTATTGTTATAATTGTATGCGTCACTATTGACTTACTTGATCAATAGATACGTCTGTAAATGTATGGAGTGCACGTTCTTAAAAAAAATAAGTTTTTATATTGCGGCTTTCGTGACGCAGAGACCGAGTAGCCAGCTGTAAGGCGAGTGGCCGCGGGTTCGATCTCCGCACCGAGACAAATGTTTGTGTGATCCACAGATATTTTTTTCGGGTCTGGGGGCAAAATAAAATATATGTTTGATTCTATACACATATTTATATGTAATAGCAAATAAAACAAAAAAGAAACCCTTCTGTAAAACCGCATCGAAATTGGTTAAAAAATGAGGCAGTAATTCATAATTTAAATTCTGGAGTAGGTGCATAGTGGAGATAGTAAAAAAAATATCAAGTTATTTTTTACAGATTAAAACGTAGCAATTAGAAGTGTAATAAACTGAGTTATTAAAAATACACGATGTCCGTAGATGCTTTAATTTTACATCACAAGGCTGTATAGTGCATATAATTGAAGGTTAATTATACCATGACACTATGGAGTTAACGAAGCGTGCTGTCTTCGATAACCAACTTGTTCGCCATATACAACATCCAGAATGTAATTCATGTAAGGAGTCCCGCAGTGCTATACGTGCCCCCGTCACTAAAATGTAGCTTAATATTGTCGGACATTGCCGTTAATGGCAGTATTGAGTTATGTACCACATGCAATGCAAATAATATTCTCAAGCACAGACGTAAAAAAAGACAGACAGAGCGGTAGGAACATTGAAAGTGAAGCAGGGTTTTTTGCCCATTCGATCTATCGACACGTAATGGCGGCGATTGAGCGTGTTATGAGTGTTAATGTGTGCGTAGGACACTATTGTACAGGTGCGTTTGTGTGCGTGGCTTCTCTGTGGCGTTCGTTTAACTACAGGCGAAATGGTGTTCTTATTTTTTATACGTCCGTGTTCTCAAGTCGGGTATTGAAAGTTGAAACTCTTTCTAGCGATACTTTATATTGAACGATCGACCCACGTGCTTGTTAGCTTATTAAAAATAACTTGTCCTGCCTGTATTTAGTTATGAACGGAGTCCAATATTTTTTATATCATAAAACGTAACATTAAACTTATAAGGCGGGTAAAGTAACTAACTTCAGCATGACATTGTTTTGAACTAAATAGCGGAATTTTGACGGGAAGTCTGACAGGGTAGGCGTATCTTGTTAAAATTATTTCATATTATTCTCTAGAGCTTTGTTTGTTGGTTTTAAGTGTTGTGGTTTAATGTCATCGATATATTATTTACCTAGATGCACAGTTGACGATCGGAAAATGGGACAGCAAAGGAGTGCTTAAGCACTTCTTTTGCCTACAGTCGGACGCCGATAGAATTCTGAATTTCAAAATTCAAATTTAAGAACGCTTGCTCATGTCAATTCAAAAGCTATTTTATAACACGTGCATAGGGTTGTATTTGTGTTGATAGAATTAGAACTTGTGATCTTTTTCTTTGTTTTGTTACCGAGTCCACTTTTTAGGAGGATATTTGCAAAGAACTGTGCATCTAGGGTATATTATATTGATGTTTAATGTATCAAATTCAGTGAAGATGGACAGCATGTGGAAACTTTTTAACCAATGATCTTCAATGAGCTTTGCTCGGTCGATTCGCCGAGTCCAAGTCGAGAAGGTCATCTGAGGGGCATCGCACTGGAAGGAATTATCGCCATAATCCAAGCAAGGCCCTGAGGTCATCCTCATCTGGGTCTCATGGTCATTGTGAAAACATAATTCGACCTATCCAAAGAATAAAGTTACATATGATAATGAATCGAAATTGCTTTCTTATTTTTCTGAGCTTATTTATTGACCTGTATATTTAACTAGTGAATATTTTTTTAAGCTATGTCATAATTTAACTTGTTATTATGTCATAAATTTAAAAAATTACTAGTATTACTTAAATATATAGGTTAATTTAAGCTCAGAAAAATATAAAAGCAATTTCGATTAATTATCATATGTAACTTTATTCTTTGGATAGGTCGAATTGCTCTATTTACCTTGACATTGGCTAAATCATCGCATCTATTATTAAAAAAAAGAAGAACTAAATACCTAGGTTCCTCATTTAGACATCGAAAGTAACGCTCAGTAGTCTACTCTAGTAAAAATGAATTTATAAAATGCAGACGTGATACAAATCATTGCAGCAGTGTCATCATCTAGTGTCGGAGTATTTTTAAGATTACGCATCGTATATAAATCATCGGGTTTGATGTCAGATTCGATATACATAACAGACAAATGATACTCATTAAAGTTATTTTTAGTCCTAATTCCCGGCGCTATATCAATTTCAGAAAACCTTAAAACATAAGGAGCATTCTAAAATTATATTATTATATTTACTTTTGAGTTCTGACTACTGACCTATTCTTCCAATCATTCATTACATTTAAGGCCCTCTCCATAACAACTTAGAATACAACCATTTGAAATAAAAATGTATATTTTTTGAAATTTATGAATTTGGTCCCTCAAAATTGCTACCTGGGGCCTGCTTAAATATTTAGGTTTGCTTTAGTCTACAATTACCAGACTTATTAGCTATTACCATTGATCATCAATCATCAGCCAAAGTTTCCGTATCGTATTTTTTTAGAAGAGGGGGGCAAACGAGCAAGTGGGTCACCTGAGGTTAAGTGATCACCGCCGCCCAAAAACATCCACAATGCCGGGGGAATCATGGATGCGTTACCGGCCTGAATCTTTAAAGTATATTAAAATAAAAATTAAATTAGATAACACCTAACAGTCACACATATTCCTGACCCCACACTAAGATCAAGTCTTGTGTCGTATGTATCGGAAACTACGAAAGACTTTCGGTCTCAGAACACCCAGACCCGAAACAAATATCTGTAGGCCACACAAATATTTGTCTCGGTGCGGGAATTGAACCCGCGCTCTGTCGCTTCACAGCCAACTACTCGCCCACTGCGCCACGGAGGCTGTAAGGCTGTATATTAAGGGTGACTTGCAGCGCTATTACTAATGTAGACATAACATAACATAAACATAACACATAACATGTAGAATTAGAACTAAAGTCGATTTATCCTACAGCTCACTCCTATCTTTAAATCAAGATTTGGGATAAATAGAGATTTATCGCGGAGCTGCAAGTGGGCCTAAGTGTTCGGTGTCCTATATCGACATCTTATTCTAGTTTCAAAGATAAAACATGGTTTACGCGTTAGACCAGAGATTAAAAATAGATAATTTTGAAGTTTATATACAGACTTCCGACGCGTATCGAAATTATAATGCATGACATCACACACATACGATAAACAGAGACGTGGCCAAACTGTCGATATCCGCGTGGGAGTTCACAACCTTTACAATAACGGTACACTATCTACCGACTAGTTAAGTATGTCGATGTTTTTGCTGCATCTCGAACTTGAAAGTGGAATGACTAGTGAGACTAGTCGATGAGTGTCGACGAGGCTGCACTTTCACAAGTCACGTGGGGAGTACCACGTGGTGAAAGACTAGTGAACACCCATTGTGATGAGTGATGTCCTTTTAACTTCTACCGAGTATATATTTATTGACTGCCTCGGTGGCGTGGTGGTATTTCGGTACGACTACGGTTCTGAGGTCTCGGGTTCGATCCCCGGGTCGGGCAAAGTGATATTGGATTTTTCCATATCAGCCCGGAGTCTGAAATTTGTGCCCGATATGGCGATAGGCTCGCCCCCTATCACATCTGGGACGGAACTAAGCTCGGCGAAATGTGGGTGTTCTAGTTCGCTAGTGCGCCTCTGCCTACCCCTTCGGGGATACAGGCGTGAGCTTATGTTATGTTATTTATTGATATCTTCTGATTGTATTGGACAGTTGCCATCTGTCGCTACTTTTTCTTTCTACCTGCCCTTCTCCAACTAATGTGGGGTCAGCGCAACACACCTTTTCAAACATGTTGCAGAAATGATTTGGCTAAGTTTTTACGAGCGGCTGCCTGCCTGACGTTAACCCCCTCCGAGGGACCCAGTCCCGGACATATCAAATTAGAAAATTCGCTTTGCCCGACCCGAGAATCGAACCCACGATCTCCCGGTCCAC